>OY979690.1:6858958-7482500 GCA_963855955.1 Luperina nickerlii
GTTTTCATATTATCACGCTACTGTTTGTTGTCCCTAAATAAATAAACTTTACTTGACATTATCCTCTATTTATATTTTATATAATATATAATAATATTATAAACGCGAAAGTTTGTGAGTATGGATGGATGTTTGTTACTTTTTCACGCAAAAACTACTGAAGAGATTTGTATGAAATTTGGCAAGCAGAAAGTTTATAACCAGGATAAACACATAGGATACACTTTATCCCGATATTTCCACGGAATCAAAATTTATGGGGGTGAAATCGCGAGGCGCAGCTAGTAAGAAATAAAATACATAGAAGACTTAGTGTCAATTTCCTCAACAACTAATTTCCCTGACTGTACAGACGCCAGCACATCAAGCTACCCGAAACTGTCAAATTTTCCCAATCAACTTTGAACCTTAAGGCTCCTGCAAACAGGCGCGACGCGCGACGCGAATCGCGCGCGACGCAAAGGCACCGCTCGTTGCGCGACTTGCGGTGCCTTTGTGTCGCGTCACGCCTGTGTGTACGAGCCTTTATACTTTAGCAATAAAGTTGAAAATCTATAAAAGAAATTTGACAGATTGTAGTAACTTGATGTGCTGCCAGTCTGTACAACGAAGCTGCAAGCCGAAGCATTTTGATCAATATCATCCCCGATACCGTAGCTCCGAAAGTCCGTGCCAAAACAGGGTACACTTGACTATTCCAAAGATCCTTGTGTATTTGCGAGCATCCCTTACTCCTGAGCCTTTAAGCCTGCAGGCGGTGCTGGAGTCACGAACCCTCCTTGTGCCGCCTGTTTACTATTTAAAATAGGTTTAACGCCTAACTAATATGAGTACAAGGAAATAATGTTGTTTTCGTAGCGACGGCGGAAATGCACCTGCTAAAGAAGTAAAGAATAACTTCAAGAAATTGTTGAGTTTCGGCTCAGCGACGAGAGTGAAAACCGCACACTACGCACTTTTATTTAGCCATTTATTTGAATATAGGCAAAGGACATTGCTCGTCGTCCATACATAGTTGGCCTAAGATCCAACAGGGAGGTGTATTTACTTTTTGGGTTTTAGATAATGTATATATTCGATTGAACTTAAATTAAAACAACGGACACTTTTGAGAATTCGGAAAAAACAAAACACTTTCGGATTTTGAGGTTATAATTACGTCAATAAAAACATTCGGTATGTAGCAATAACAGAAGGCGCGTGCAAAGTGACATTACTACCAAATGTCAAATGTCATCTGTGAATTCATCAATTGTCAGTGTCCATATTATTGCTCGTTTGACGTTTCAAACAGCGCTCAATCGAGTTTTTTGATAAGCCGTATTATGGTTCCGCGACATCATAGCGGACGTGTGTAACTAAAAACCATTATCGTATATGAAGCGTTGAGAATACTGACGCTTGTCTGTGTCAAACTCTTATTAAGAGTGCTGTTCAAAGACTTGGCTGTATGAGCTATAATACCTTTGCCTATTAAAAACCTCAAATTGAACCAAAAAATAATAACACTGATGATTATGAGTTTATGACGGAAGTGAATACTTTTTAAAATGTGTTCGAAATTAAGAAGTGTCCGTTCTATTGAAATATTTGTAATGTATATTATTAAAAGAACTAGTAATTATAGTAAATGTTTCATGCGTGTTGATTCATAGGCCATTTTTTACAATGTCCTTTTAAGCGTCCTTCCACACTGGCAACAAAAATTTGCACAAAATTATGAATATGTCATCATTGTACAGACGCCAGCCAGCACATCAAGCTACTACAATCTGTCATTTTTTTTTATTAGATTTTCAACTTTATCGCTAAAGAATAAAGGCTCCTTCAAACAGGCGCGACACGACACGCGACACAAAGGTACCGCAACGAGCGGTGCCTTTGTGTCGCGCGCGATTATATCGCGTGTCGCGCCTGTTTTTAGGAGCCTTAAGGTTCAAAAATGATTGGGAAAACTTGACAGTTTGAGGTAGCTTGATGTGCTGGCGTCTGTACAAATATGTTGAAAGTGTGAGGAGAAATATTGCGCCAAAAAAGGGGTGCTTATTCAAAATTTTGTAAGGCGTTCAAAAGTTTTCTGAAAGTTTTGAAAATTTTTGCGGACCCATCCATATTTTCTCAAACATCTCTTCATTCATGCTCAGGAACTTATATCATTTAAAATTGTCTAAGGGCCTTTTCGAGTTGGCTTCGGACCCTCGTAAACCTTCAAAGGTCTGAGACCCGAGGGTCCCGAGACATGTTAAAGACATTTTTAATATAATAATGTAAGTTTATTTCAATAATATTGTTTACAATGATACACATAATATTATCACACTAATATTATAAAGGCGACAGTTTGTGAGTGTATGTTTATATGTTTGTTACTTCTTCACGCTCAAACGGCTGGACCAATTTTGATAAAATTTTGTATGGACGTAGTTGACACCCTGGATTAACATATAGGCTACTTTTTATTTTATCAAAATTGGTCCAGCCGTTTGGGCGTGAAGAAGTAACAAACATACACACACACACTCACAAACTTTCGCCTTTATAATATTAGTGTGATAACTCGTAAAATGCATAAATAAGTACAGACCACTATAAAATACGTAAGCCCTGACAGCGAAGAGTTAACAAGTCCGATTCCACCATTTCTCTAACCAGCATTATTTACTAACCCGTATGTTATCCTACCACGCGACGATGTGCGAACATGCCAACAGTAAAGTTAACCAACAGATTAATGTTGTTGTTAATATCGTAACAACTCGATCTTAACAGACGGTACAATGGTACTACACGAGTTTGTCTGTCGATGTACAAGTTTCCAGGTGTATTAGCTTATATGAAGGTAAGTATATGTATATAGCATAACTGAACTGTTAGGAGGTAGTGTACGCAGATATATAGATATTAAATAGGTGTTCATATTTGTGTGTCTGTACTTGTACAGTCAAGGAATAAAGGCTCCTACAAACAGGCGCGACACGACACGCGACACAAAGGCACCGCAAGTCGCGCAACGAGCGGTGCCTTTGCGCCGCGCGCGATTCGCGTCGCGCGTGGCGCCTGTTTCTAGGAGCCTTAAAGGCTCCTTCAAACAGGCGCGACATGACACGCGACACAAAGGCACCGCAAGTCGCGCAACGAGCGGTGCCTTTGCGCCGCGCGCGATTCGCGTCGCGCGTGGCGCCTGTTTCTAGGAGCCTTAAAGGCTCCTTCAAACTGGCGCGACACGACACGCGACCCGACACGCGACACAAAGGCACTGCACGTCGCGCAACGAGCGGTGCCTTTATGTCGCGCGCGATTATATCTTTCATTTATCGCGATTATTGCATTTATAGCTGCACTATTAGGAGGTTATTGTACGCAGATATATCATCATCATCATTATTTCACTCAAAAGGCGTCCACTGCTGGACATAGGCCTCCCCCAAAAGGGGGGGGGGGGTTTACCATAATCGCAACGCTTGGCAGGCGGGTTGGCGATCGCAGTATGGTATGGTGGTGTAATGCATAGAGTCTTTCTATGTGTGTAAGGGCTGATTTTTCAATCGACAGATTTGTATGGAAGGATTGTTAAAATTATTCCTCCGATAAAATTATCTGGCGTTGGAAAAATCAGCCCTTAAGTAAATAACCCACTATTGTTATGTCATTAAGCAGAAACTTCTGAAATCAATCTATACAAATAAATAAAATTGAAGTGTATATTTGTAACTAAAATATTGAAGTGTATATTTGTAACTAGCTGCGCCTCGCGGTTTTACCCGCTTATGTGTTGGTCCCGTTCGAAAGACACGTGGCGCCATCTATTATCATAATAACGTTATTGTTATTTTCCTCGGGAACAGCATTTTTTTTTCGGGATGAATGGTACCCTATGTCCGTTTCTTTACACCTGACAACATATATGCAAAATTTCAGGATGATCGGTTCAGTGGTTTAAGCGTGAAAAGGTATCAAACAAACTTACTTTCGCATATATAATAATATTAGTTAGGACGTCAAAATAACAGCTTTACTAACTTATAACAAAAAAAAAACATTTTTAAAGTTTCTGTCTGACTGTTTGTTCCGGTTAATCATCCAAACGGCTGGATTTTGACGGGACTGTCACTGGCAGATAGCTGATGTTATAAGGAGTAATCTAGGCCACTTCTATTGTAGAAAAATAATTAGGGATCCGCTTAAAAAAATTAAGACCCATGAAATCCAATTTATTTTCCTACATCCAGTCATCCACGCGAACGAAGTAGTAGGAAGTCCCGAATATAATTACGTAAGAGGTTTAAAGTCAAATGTCACTTTCAATCGCTGTAACTAACCCCCTTTAGGAACAATGAAACATATTATTCTCCTGTCTTTTAAACAATTATCCCTAACTGACAGATGCGAAGGGAAAATTCCGTTTGTAGTTCAGTTTCTATACCAAAAATCATAGTATTTATTAGTGATGTAACGAATGTTGGATTTTTCACATTCGCGAATGCGAATGCGAATGCGAATATTTATCTTCAACATTCGCGAATGCGAATGCGAATGCGAATATCTGTTACAACACTAATAATATAAAGTGGAATGAAAAAATATACATTTAAAGCCAAAGGTTATAAACAAAATTATTAAACTTTAAATATCTAATGTATTAAGATATTTAAAGTTTAATAATTTTGTTTCAAGTAATTGTTTAGTTTTTTAGTAAATAGAAACTGTAAACTTTATTTAAAAATGGTAGTAAAGTAATAATATACTACTAAATAAATGCAAACCTTTAATAGTTGTAACAAGGCTGATTAATGTTAGATTTGATCAGATCTCTGAAGTTCTTTTTTCATAAATGAGACTTTTTTTTTTTGAGGATGGGAAATCATCAAATGACTCCTCCCGCTCTGGGTGGAGCGGAAGGGAGTGTCAGACTCTTACTGACTAAAACCCACCCGTGTTCCTTCCTTCGCCCTTTATGTTCCGGGCCAGCGGTAACCCTTTCGGACAATCCCGCTGATCCGGCAGGCTTCGGCCCTTAAGGGCCCCTTCGTTTAATGCTGACATCTCTTTGAGGCGCGCGTGGAACACGTACGCGCCGTCCGGCACGGGCCTGGTCCTGATCAGACGGTGAGTTATGCATTACTCTCCGCCCGCAGGCCCGCGCCTACGGTGGCCGGGAGTTGTCGCGCGGCTCCCGACGCCCGGAGCGTCTCCCGCGGCGGCTGGGATGGGAGGCTCTCTCCCTCAGCCGTCCCGCCGCCTCCTTCGCTAGCATGACTGCTTCGCAGAAGGAGGCGACTGCCCCCTACTCCCTCTCGCCCCGGACCATGGCTTGAACCAGGCCCGGACGCGAGAGGTCGCCGCTGCTGCCGATCGCCTCTACGAGGACACGGTGGTGCTCCGCCCAAGCGGGCCAGACCTCCACCGTGTGCTCCACCGTGTCCTCTGGGCGATCCTGGCAATGGTGACACCCGGGCGTTTCCTCCCGCCTGATTATGTGCAGGAACCTCCCGAAACTTCCGTGTCCGGTGAGGACCTGCGTCAGGCGGTAGGTGAGGGCGCTGTACACACCTGGACTTACAGCTTAGTACGGCCGTTATTCCAAGTGCGTACGATGTGACTACGGTTGAGACAATTGAGCCTGAACCAGTACCTAAGGCCCAATTGACTCCGACCTAGCCCTACAGTAATTACCTAGCACCCTAGTTATCCTAGCCCTATAGTAATTACCTACCTAGCACCCTAGTAAAAGTACCCTAATGCCCTAGCCTACCATACAAACCATACCAAACGCAGGTTACGTTGGTTACGTGAGAGGGAAGTCTGTCACAAGGAGACCTACGGTAACAGACGGAATTTGGGTAGGAAGAGGGTTTTGTGTACGTCGTGCAATGTACACAGGAAATGGTTTTCTTACTGCCGATCCCACAGACTCATAGGACCGATGATGGCTAAAGGTGTCTTGGCCACAGTAAGAGGAGGTATAGGAGATGAATCACACTCGACTCCAGCTTGATGACTAATTTTATTACAATAATAGACTTAATTATATACAATTTTTGTGGTCAATACACATTGATACCTATTTACATGTGTGTCGTGTGTGTATTGAGCCGATGAAGCGAAGATCTCAGTAGGCCACCTCTTAGTGCTGACGGTGTGCTGGTGTTGCCGGCGCGTAGACCGTATGTATGTCGCTCTTAATGCTGACGCTGTGATGCTGTTGTTGGCGCGTGTAAATAGTGGTATGTTCATGGTTGAACAGGCGCCATGACGCCTCTCTAGCCACTCCTCAAAGAGGGGTCTTACCGCCGCTATCGTGGCGTGCCCTTCATAAATGAGACTTTAATTTAGAATGTAGAAGTATGATTTAATAAAAATATCTAAGTGTTATCTATTGTATTATTATTTCACATACATGCATATAATAATTTCCTTTTTGATTATTAAAAACATTCGCTAAATATTCGCATAATTTTTGCGAATGCGAATGCGAATGCGAATATTGAAAAATATGCGGATATTCGCGAATGCGAATGCGAATGCGAATATCCGTTACATCACTAGTATTTATCATCTCTAAGGTATTACTAACCCCTTCTGTCTCACTAGACAACCCTCGACGGAGAAGTTCAAAGCACAAAGGCCTGTCAGTTACCCGACTTACGCAGAAAAGTGGTGTGTGCCTTAGATGTGTGTGTACGTCTTGTTGACGTGTTGATCTAATGATCTGACGGTTATGAGGATTAGTGAAATGGTTTATGAATATTCTTAGTTATAAGTTTTGCCGAAGGCTATGGAAACTGCCTTTTCTAACAACTGAGGACTAGATAAATGTTTTCATTTATGTAAGTAGGTTTGTACAGACGCCAGCACATCAAGTTACTACAATCTGTCAAATTTCTTTAATCGATTTTCAACTTTATCGCTAAACCATTAGGTTCAAAGTTGATTGGGAAAATTTGACGGTTACCATTACCTACATTTTTGAAGTGGAAACTTCTTTAAGCGCATTGGGCATTTTTTGAGATGGGAAAAAACCATTGAACTCGCGCTATTGTTACCGTAACCACAGTATAAAGACATACAGTATTGTATCTCGGCCGTAACCTTGAATTAAATGCCTACAGCCGCGCGGTACGTAAACATGCGATAGGGCTGCCCGCCTCCAGCATTTTAATTACATTTGCCTACTTTGTGTTTCCATTTAGTTTTGTTATTGTATTTTACTGTTAAATTATTATTATTATAGTTAAATCAAACGTTCAAGAACTACAAATAAAATTCAATATTTGTATATTAATGTTTTTTTAATCTTTCCTATCATCGTCCTATCCTTAACAGAATAACACAGATTGGAAGAAGTTAAATAGCAAACATGTATAATATAAAAATTATAATTAAAATAATCTGTTCATTGAAGTAATAAACATATTTAAATTAATGAGTGCAAATAAAAGCAAATTTATCAATTAAATTGTAGATTTCATTTCACTCCTTCCTCCTTTCTTTCCTCCTTATTTCCTCCTTCTCCTTCATTCATACAAAATATTAATAATTCAATAAAAATAATTAAATTTTATTCATAAAAGTATGCAATCATTTCATTAATGTTTTGTTATGATGTTGTCACGTTAAACTATCGTCCGTAAATCGACTTTACAGACAAACAATTTTTTTCTAGTATTATTCATACACACAGTACAATAAACAACTATTATTAATAATAAAAACCACGTCTTTACTTGGAATTATACAAACTAACAAAACACACATGCCCCGAGGTTTTAACACCAGCGTACCTACCGTTTAATGATTCATGAACCGCCTATAACTACCTACCTCACTCGTGTTTATCACTTTCCTTTACTCTATTCACTTCATTTATTAATCCAGACATCTTTTTTTCGGGAGATAAAATGAAATACTTATCCATTAAAAAGACACACATTATGTACCTACCTACAAGTAAGTAAAATTATTTTATAGTCTTACCTTTCAGAGTTTCCAGGTAATCTAAAAAAAGTTATCTCTGGATGCGTTATTGACGAATTCATGCAACCAAAAACAGCACAATATAGCCTACTCGTCATATTAAATATGTACTTGAACTTATTTTTAGTGAAAAAATCGCGCGGTTATTGTTAAAAAAACAACACATCGTCCGTTCGTCACTGCAGCACAGTCGCGCGACTACGAGCCGCCTGAGCGCACACGGAGATCGAAGCGCGTAGGTATAGCCCGCGTTTCGTCCGTTTGTATGAAGACGACGTACTGTATGCATATTATTACCGTGCCGTAACCGACAACGCGCGTGTTTTGTTTATAGGAATTTAAAAAATACCCACTTCGGATGTGTTCGGCTGTCCTCGGGATGTAGGTACTCGGTTTTAATGTAGGTATATCCGATATGTCAGTGAGTGATGGCAAAGTATTCTGTTTGTGTTAATTTTTTTTACTTCTGTCAGCACTCTCGGAGTGCCACTGTTTTTTTTTTTCTTTCTTTCTTACCTATTTTATCTCTAAGTCCTGAGGGGCCTAGACAAAAGTGACAATCTCTTTCAAAGCGTTTTGTGTTTCCACGACGTCTTTGATATCAGAAGAAATGGGTTTCATTTTGAAAGTTCAACAGCATTCATTGCATTATTTCTCCAAAGATGTCTACTGTTGCCTGTCTCGAGAAACCCTTTTCCAAAGATGTCCACTGTTGCCTGTCTCGAGAAACCCTTTTCCAAAGATGTCCACTGTTGCCTGTCTCGAGAAACCCTTCTCCAAAGATGTCTACTGTAGCCTGTTTCGAGAAACCCTTCTCCAAAAATGTCCACTGCTGCCTGTCTCGAGAAACCCTTCTCCAAAGATGTCCACTGTTGCCTGTCTCGAGAAACCCTTCTCCAAAGATGTCCACTGTTGCCTGTCTCGAGAAACCCTTCTCCAAAGATGTCTACTGTAGCCTGTCTCGAGAAACCCTTCTCCAAAGATGTCCGCTGTTGCCTGCCTCGAGAAACCCTTCTCCAAAGATGTCCACTGCTGCCTGTCTCGAGAAACCTTTCTCCAAAGATGTCCACTGTTGCCTGCCTCGAGAAACCCTTTTCCAATTTGGTCGTGCTGCCTATTTTATTTCGTCTTCCCATCTTGTGTGTTGTCTTCATCGTCTTTTTTTACCGTCGCGTCCCTGAGAAATACTTGGAACTGCCTAAATTCTTCAACGGTGTATGTCATTTTATAAGCCTGATTTATTATCGTAATATAAACATGCGTCATGATTACTGAAGCAATCTTTATTAGCCTTATGAGTGAACCAAACTGTTTCTGTACCTTTATCAGTTATTATTCATTCTTACAATATTTCTTGGAACAGCCACCTGACAACAAAATTACTCACATCAATGTGCAGACGCCAGCACATCAAGCTACTACTATCTTTCAAATTTATTTAATAGATTTTCAACTTTATTGCTAAAACATAGGGGTCAAAGTTGATTGGGAAAATTTGACAGTTTCGGGTAGCTTGATGTGCTGGCGGCCGTACCTCATATAGTCATTACGTAATCACATTTCCTTGAAACATAACATCACGCCTGTCCTTGCCTGTCATCTCCAAAGGGTAGTTAGGTACAGACTTGTAGTCGGTAAACCAAATATTTCGAGTTTCAAGTAAGTATCTGTAAGTCCAATGTATAGGATAGGGGGCGAGACTATTGCCAAGAATCAAGCACATATCCAGACTCCGGGTTGCTACCGAAAACTCCTGATGGAAAACGATAATAACACTTTTTCCAACTTGGGAGTCGAACCCAGGACCTCATGCTCAGCAGTGCCGCTTGCAACGAGAACGACTAATCCAACAAGGTAAATATTATAAAAATGATCAAGAAGAAGTCTCATTCAGTTAACTTACGAAATTCGAACGGTGTCTCGTTGCGAGTCCGCGATGATTTACTTTAATAAAAACAAATGAGTTCGCTTTCTAATTATGTGCGCTCCCTTGCATGAGGTGAGCATTGAACTTCACAGGACCGCTCCACAGTTTATTGATACGAGCCACGAGATCTCTGAAACCGATTGAAACTGACTACAAAGTTCAAAATAATATTGCTTCTAACTAAAGCTATCACTACCCGAGTTACCTCAGGTCGGGAAGGTCACGCTATCGATCTGCCGACCCCCAAAGGATTATAAAGTGTAATGCTCATCTCCCCCTGAAGTTGAGCGCCGGTAGTAGAGTATAATTGATTTTAAACTTGCATGATGCCTGCGAAATGGTAATTTTTCGAATATGGCGCTCCTGAAACTAGTTTGAGCCGGTTCGAGCTGGATGCTTTGCTGGTTCGAAGCGGATATTTTAATTTGGGTGGATGGGGATGCGGGTGAACTTTGTTTTTATCCGACTATGGGAGGCTAGCGGATTAATGCGATGCGAAATGTAACATCCCCACTTACATTCTAAACGGAACCAAGCCCTATGATAATATCCTATTTAAAAACCTGTTGGAATTATAGTTGTGTATTGACTTATTTATTTTTTACACCAACAGCAATACTTACATGCATAATCAGCCTAAAATAACGGTCCCACTGCTGGGACCACTCAGCGAGAGGGAGTGGGCAATAAATCATAATCCACCACGCGGGCCCAGTGCGGGTTGGTAGATGTCATGTCTTCGATTTTTTGTTCTTAAACATGCGAGTTTCCTCACGATGTTTTCCTTAACCGTCTTGACAATGGTGATGAAATAATTTACACGAACTAAAGCGCCTGTCGGTGTTCGAACCTACGACCTACAACTCGTAAGTCGCGGCCGTTACCACTGGGCCACCACTGCTACTTACATACAAAGAATTAGTAGAAAACAATCAGCAAATCATCTGGTATGTGCCTATTACAGGTGCCATTAATTTGAAATTTTCTTTTTAATACACTTGCTCAAAAAGTGGCGTATTGCAGGGACGTATAGCGTTCGGGATGTGGGCTATTACATACTCGTGCTTTTTTTTTACCTTTCCCGAACTCGTGCGTTCTCTTTCCCAACTGTCAAAATAATGTCTATTAAAAAGAAAAACCAACCATGAAGTTTTTACTAAAAAAATTCAATACTCAATACTTTATTGCATTCCATAATGTGTACATAGTAAATGGTTGGTATTTTAAAACATTGAATCAATTATGGACCCTGTCGGGCACAGCAAAGTTAATTTTTAATAGGAGAGAGGATGAAGGCGCTTGTTACAAAAAAAAAAAATAATAATAATATAATAATATGAAATTAAAATTAAAAATTAAAATAGTATTAAAATAGTATCAATAAATAGTATCATTTGCTGT
Organism: Luperina nickerlii; assembly: GCA_963855955.1. Lineage (NCBI taxonomy): Eukaryota > Metazoa > Arthropoda > Insecta > Lepidoptera > Noctuidae > Luperina > Luperina nickerlii. The sequence continues at coordinate 6,870,261 of OY979690.1, forward strand.
TATGGTATTTATATTATATTTAAGTAAGTATTTGGTTTTAAGTTTTATTTATACATATATATACACATATGTATATTGCACGATTTACATTATTAACATTCATGGAAGTATTTATGATTCATGCAAATACGTATATTTCTAAAAAGAAGCTACTAATTTGTTTCAATATCAGATTTAATGAATTGATTGAATGAGTTAGGTTAGGTTTCATTTCATTTCATGTCATTAAATTTCATTTTCATTTCATATCAATAAAAAATTCTACTGAAGACTTGGCTGTATGGGCATAGTTCCCTTTGCCTACCAGAATGGGTGAAGAAAAAAAATCTCTGCTTATATTCTACGGTTGGCGCCATTGGTTAGTTGAGTTTATTATGTTTTTATTATTTTATTAAATTGCTTCATTTTTTCGCAACTGTATTAAAAATAGTCGTTCAGTACACGTGCGAAATCGTCATTGCAACTTGTTCCGAATGTCAACCCTCGCCTTCGGCTGCGCCTCGGCTCGGGTAGACATTTGTCGGAACTCTTTGCAATGATAACTAGAGTTGCCGCGAATACTCGCTATTATTCGGTATTCGGCATTACTCGTCATTTTTTTTATATTCGTCGAATACCGAATAATGGCTAGTATTATTCGGCATTCGGCGAATAGTCGTCGAAAATAAACTTTTAACGAACAAAAGAACTATAATCATTTTTTAAATTATTTTCCTTAATAAAACAATACACAATACCTATTATTATCTGTAATATGTGCCTGTGCCTATCATATTCATGAAATTAAATTAGTAAGGCTTTTTAATTAATATTTAAAATCCAACAGAGGCAGATTGTGGTGCAAAAAAACAATTTTTTCTGCACCTTTCCAACCTTAGAAGAAATTAGAAATATTTTTAATGTGTTTAATGTTTTTTTTTTATGTCGAATAGTAATGTCGAGTTATTCGACTATTCGCCAAAGTGAATGGCGATTAATCGGTATTCGACTATTCGCTATAAACACTATTCGCGGCAACTCTAATGATAACCTTTCCGCACTTGTAATGAAATATACTATTTTTTACACGTCTCTTCTTGGTCATATTTATTTTCTCAATTAATCTGAATACTTACTAAAACTGAAACAAAACCTCGATAGAAAACCATAAAGGCTCCTTCAAACAGGCGCGACACGCGACGCGATTCGCGAGCGGTGCCTTTGCGTCGCGTGCGATTCGCGTCGCGGATCGCGCCTGTCTGTAGGAGTCTTTAAACTCTGAAATCGCCAACATGTTGCCAGTTTTCAATATCACTAGGAAACGCCTAAATGAACTCCTAAATACTATTGGGAACTGTTGGATTTTCGTCTATCGGCGCTAAATCAAGCTTTAAAAACACAACAGTGTTTTTATCTAGGCGTCACCGGGCAGTAGTGAAGCAAGCTTCTACGAGCTCTTTCAGAAAAACCTCCACCCTGCAGCGGCAATTAAAAATAACATTCCAAAACTCCCTTTTCTAAGAAAAGTAACGCTAATTAAACACCGAAACAAAATGGCGTGGGTAGAATAAATGTAAAATATGACAAGACAACGATGTTGATTCTAGTCAGTTTGGAGAGATGTCTCCGGGATGAATATGAAATGGAAAGCATACTTTATCAAGTAAGAACGTTCTGTAGGTAACGCAAATACACGGTGCGAGTGCTGAGAAGATGGCGGAATAACCCGGTGTGCTGAGCGAAAATTGAAAGAAAAATCTGAAATACAGTGGATAATATAATTTTATATTATAACTAGCTGCACCCCGCGCTTTCACCCGCATAAAGGCTCCTACAAACAGGCGCGACACGCGATAAATTCACGCGCGTCAAAAAGGCACCGCTCGTTGCGCGACTTGCGGTGCCTTTGTGTCGCGTGTCGTGTCGCGCCTGTTTGAAGGAGCCTTAAGTCTCGATCCCGTGGGAATAACGGGATAAAAAGTATCCAGGTCATGGTATGTATGTGCCAAATTTCTTCCAAATCGGTTCCGCCGTTTTCGCGTAACAAGCAAACATTAAAAAAATCAAATCTTTTCTCTTTACATTGTTAGTTTAATTGAACTAGCCATACACCCAGCAGGGTATTTGCGTTACATACAATGCGCGCCACGAAAGATGAGACTTGACCCCGCCTCCCCCGCTCTTTCCGCCGCCCCTATGACGTCCGGTCCCGTCCCGCACTCAGACCTCATACCGCTAAAGATACCTAAAATCGTGTACTGCGCATGTCAAACCACGTGGTGTGTCAAGTCTCATCTTTCGTGGCACGCATTGTACTATCAGTAGCAAGACAGACACTTTTCGCATTTTGACAGTTCAACAACATTCATTGCGTTATACGTTGTTGAGCAGACATTTTTTTTCGAACTTTTGAAGCAATGGTTTAGCACTATGCTTCAAAATAATAAGTGTGCTATGCAGTTAAGGTGCTGATGGCCTGGGTAACTACCTAATTCTTAGCAGCTAATTTGAAGACTAGATTTTTGGTATCTCCGCTGCCACCTCTCAACCACGCTACACCCCAACACAGGGGACAGTCGACCTAAACAGGAGAGGGAGAGGATTGTATTTTTTTCATCAAATTTGCGCATAGAATACTAAATGAAGCTGTATGATGAGCACTCCGGCACAAAATGAATAGGTACAGAAGTTTAGCTCCATTATCCATATACAACGAACAAATACGCACGCACACAGACACGCTTCACGTACAGCGAGCACAAGACACATAAGCAAAGAAAATATTTAATTGATCCTCTAAAAACTTATTGTTCTATTCATAGATATATGAATTAAGGCTCCTACAAACAGGCGCGAAACACGATATAATCGCGCGCGACACAAAGGCACCGCTCGTTGCGCGACTTGCGGTGCCTTTGTGTCGCGTGTCGATTTGCGCCTGTTTGTAGGAGCCTTAAATATTGTTGCCTGTTGGGTGTCCTTTCAGGGTACAATCCATATCTATACATACTCTATACTGTCCATACCAATATTATAAATGCGAAAAGTGTGTCTGTCTGTCTGTCTGTTACCTCTTCACGCTTAAACAGCTGAACCGATTTAGATGAAATTTGTAGAGATAGTTTGAGTTCCGGGAATTAGTATTAGTAATCGATATAATTATAATTATTTTTTTTTTCTTGACACGGACGCTAATAAAAATGGACCTAAAGAAACCACTACGAAAATTGACAAAGTCGTATAATTTTTTGGTCACCGTCACCGGCGTCACCAGATCAAATGGGCTGATTGTACTTTTTAGAACGAGACTAAACAAACTTTGACAAACGATCCGATACCGTTACTATAATATCAAGATAATCAATGAGTATCGTTTTGCATTACTAATATTACTATGACTATGCAACTGATTATTATGCTCAAGAGTGTAATACGCGATGACGTCACTTCCTTTCTAGCGAATATTGAGAAGCCTTGTCGATATAAGAAAGAAGTGATCGTATAAGGGTTCCGTTTTAAATATGTTTAGCTCTGAACCACAGATATAGATACACCTAGATAACGCAAGAGTAACTACTTCGCGTGCCAAAAATCGCACCAGCTTACGTTCAAAAATCGTAAGCCGCCACTTTCGCGCTCAGTCCTGTGTACTGCTGGCTGGGAGAGCTGGCGCCAGGCCCCGGGGGTAGGGCGAAGACGGGTGCCGCACGTGACGGCGTGTTTAGATCGATTTGATTTTCCCATCGCTAAATAGTGCTTGTGACGTCATAGTAGGAAGTCAAAAACTGGCACGCTTAGTTTTCATACAGATCGTGATACTTACGTTATCTAGGTCTATATATGTACATATATCTGTGTTCGCCCCTTATTACATAGTACGGACGCCAGCACATCAACCTACCACAGTCTGTCAGATTTCTTTAATAGATTTTCAACTTTATCACTAAAGCATAAGGTTCAAAGTTGATCAGGAAAATCTGAAAGATTGTGGTAGGTTGATGTGCTGGCGTCCGTACATAAAGATAACTGGTGAAAAGTGTGGGGGTGTTGTGTGTGGGCGTAGGTATTGTTACACGGCTGCCTAACCCTTCGGGAATTACAGGTGTGATGTCGTGTTACGTGTTGGATGGAAAGAATTATGAGCAGCATTGTTCTTACCCAGTTTCATTGGTTCCCGTGAAATGAAAGGGAAGTAAAACATTAAAGAGGCATGAGGAACAGAGTGTAAAGTTCACTCAACCTCCATAGAAAAGGTAGGATCCTCCGAACAGACGGGTATTCAGGTGTCTGGCGGGCAACTGCCCAATTATTCATGTTGGATCGTATATGCTAGTTGCGCGGTAAATTCTGCTTGCGAGATGCAGGATGTTTGTGTGACGTCAGTATGACGCGCAGTTCGTACGTGTCGTTTGTAGATACTGCTACAACATAATTATGTCAAACGGGTCAAAATGCGTCTCTGGTTAACAACCCGAGGCAGGTGTCTATGACCGCTTACCATCAGGTGTGTCGACACCTTATCTTTCTCTATAAAATTTCTTTGAACCAACTCTCACTTGAAGCGTCTACAAACAATCTAAAACGGATGTGTTTAAATAAAACTGTTTATTATAGCGGAAAGTAAACGATCAGTGTTTACACAACTTGAGTGCTTGCGCCGGGAATCGAACCCTGGACTCGACTAGTTTAGACGATTACTTCGTGGTAAACATTGCTTCGTAGGAGAGTGATTCAAACATTGTATGGTGTTGTTCCCCGTAAACGTTTAGGCTGAGGCTACATTAGGCCGCGACGCGACCTGCGACACATGAGCGATTAAAACAAGTAAATGAATGCTCACGTATATGGCTACACTGTACATCAAATATTACTAGCGATCTTTGATTTCTTTATGCGATAGGAACAACATTACTGAAATCACGGCATCGGCTACATCAATAAGCGAAATTGAAGCGAATTTATTAGAAAATTGCTTTTTTTTTCGCTTGTAATATAGCCATACCATGTTTTTCTCGTTTCGCTCTTCCAGTCGCATCGCAAATCGCTGCCTACTGTAGCCTCAGCCTTAGTGCTAAATATAGGCTTAGTTATTAACCTTTTGAGTTCCGTGGCTAAATACAAACTTGCGGAAACATCGCTCAGAGGGAACGCAGAGGGGCAATTGTCGTAACTTTGAGAACGTTCACAGCCTGTAAAAAATACCTCTAATTTCCATAGGTACATTTTTGTCAAGTTTTTAACATTGAACGCACGTTAAGCCGTTGGTCCCGGCTGTCATTCGTAAATATTTGACAGTCGTTACGGGTGGGTAGTCAGAAGTCCAAAAGTCTGACAACCAGTCTTACCAAGGAGTATTGTGTTACCCAGTAACTGGGTTGTGGAGGTCAGACAGGCTGTCGCTCCATGAAAAATACTGGTATTCGGCTGCATCAGGTTAGACTGGAAGCTGACCCTAACATAGTTGGGAAAAGGCTAGACAGATTGATTTCAGCCTACTGGTCATTGACTTCGGAGTGGTTTTACGTTTACTAGTAAATCAAAGTAATTTATGTTTAGAAAGCCGATACATTGCCTCGTCGGTCTACTGGTCTCAAGAGGGACTGCTAATTATGAGATCCTAGGTTCAATTCCCGGGTTAGAAGAAGCGTTATTAGATTTTTCCATCTGGAATTTCTCAGTAGCAACCCGGAGCCTGGATTTGTGTCAAGTGTTAGCAATAGTCTCGCCTCCTATTACGTAACTGGCGAACACGTTCTTTAAAGTATACGTTATATAATTAAGGCTCCTGCAAAAAGGCGCGACGCGAATCGCGCGCGAGTCCGCGCGACTCAAAGGCACCGTTCGCTGCGCGACTTGCGGTGCCTTTGTGTCGCGCGCGATTTTATCGCGTGTCGCGTATGTTTGAAGGAGCCATTAAGGATTAAAGAAATAACCTATTATTCGTTTTAAGGATCATAGTAAAACAGTGTAAAACTACCGTTTGTAATAATATTAACGTATAATCTTGTGGGGCACAATTTAACGTATTTTTTGCGTTTTCATTCTAAAATAAAAGAAATAACCAAACAAACGATGAGGGCGCCACTGCCGCGGGCTTACATGATCTAAAGCACGGTCACTGTCGGACTGCATAGAAAAGAAAGAGAAGCGCGATGCAACAACGCTTGTAAATTATTTCAAAATATGAAGCAATTTTTTAACTACAAACAATCTATTGTCTTGACTAAAAATTAAAACACTAGTGTTTTAGTATGTTGCTTGTAGAAAATCTGACAAAAGTCAGAATGATTGTATGTACCTATATTAGTATGGTTTTTATTGTAAAAAAAAAAGAAAGTTTTTAGAGGGATCTTCGGTATATTCATGATTTTTTCTATAGTATCAAATTAGTTGTATTATGTTTTCAACACACAATCTACCTAGAATAAATCCTGAAGAATATCATATATTTTTCTGATGTTGTTCACTGTAGTCGATCATTGCATACTTTTATTGTTTCTAAAACTTGCGTTTTTTTTTTTGCGTTTAGGTCCTGTTTTCCCCTTAAACTGGCGTCAAAAACATTACTCGACCTACCTACACAGGTATACACGTAGGTAGCTCGACGCTACCTACCCAATGCTCCCGGTCCTGAGTAATATATTCAGCCGGCACGCATCACGTTTATAACGGCATGTCAAAATAAATAAACTTGTCTCAAACACCGCACTACGGGTAGGGTTGATGACGAACTGAAACGGAGGTTTTAGAAAAGAGGAATTTATTATGCACATCTTCTTCTTCCTAGTTCTCTCAATGCTGAGGTCGTGACCACATACGACGCGTATCCAAGTTAAGGCTCCTACAAACAGGCGCGACCCCCCAATTTACATTATTATTATTATATTTTTTACATATCTCTGGTACATACACGGTCCATGGAAGGCGTAGGGGCCGAAGCTAACTCGCAGAGGCCCTTTAGACAATATTAATAAAACTGCAGCACCAACCGACGATTATCCCTGTATGCAACTATGCACTGTGCAAGTACAACGCGTGCCACGTAAGTAGAGACTTGACACACCACGTGGTTTGACATGCGCAGTACACGATTCTAGGTCTCTTTAGCGGTATGAGGTCTGAGTGCGGGACGGGACCGGACGTCATAGGGGTGGCGGAAAGAGGCGGGGGAGGCGGGGTCAAGTCTCTTCTTACGTGGCACGCATTGTACACCCAAGGACCCACCCCTGTTGGTGTATCCTAATGCAGGATATGGAAAAAAAAAACGAAGGCCATTATAACCACTCTTCCCCTACGTCTAGTTTTGTTGCTAGCAGCCCTAGCATAAAAGAGATCGGTACGGTACATAAGTTATTTCATTACCCGTACGTGCACACTGCGTACAATATTGATGCTTCACTAAATATCTTTGAAGGTATATGGATGTCCTGGGTTACGTTTTTCGGCTGTTTTATTATCTGTGTTAGATCCCTAGGTAGACTTAGGACCTATTTACCTGATATACTGCGATCGTATGTGTCTTGTGGTATAACAGCTGATCTAGTGTACCTAAATATTTAATAGATGTGAAAACACTACAATTTGTTCAGTTATTTTACCTATGACAGCCGCCACCTTGTTATAACGACAATAAAGATCACAGTTATTTTGACAGACCTGTCCTTGGGTTTCTTTTAAGCAATTGATGCAGCAGAACAGGGCCGTCTCAACCATATTGGGCGCCGGGGTGCAAAAATCAGCCTGCGCCCCAATTTTGTGTTTTTTTTTTAATAAAATAAAGTTCAGGGTTTATTTCCAAAATTTTACTATTTCGGGTAGCTTGATGTGCTGGCATCTGTACTTTACAGTAGGTCTACTCTCTAAGGCCGTCAACGAAGATAAGATCCCGTCCGAAAGTAGTTGATCAATAAAATGAAGTGGCTAATTAAATATTTCGGACAGACGAAAATAGAACGGTATGAGGGAAAGCTGTCAAATCGTGCTGTCATTCATTCGTAGTTCAGGCTCCGAACTGGGGGCCTAAAAAGGCCACTTCGGCAGAATCAAAAAAGGATAATATTATGAATCATAATGGACAGTTAACTGTTAAGTTAATCTTATCAAATCCTATGTGACGGATTTTTCAATAATTTTTTTTGTCTGTTCTAAAATACCAATCCAAATCCAATCCCAATCTCTTTGATCATACCTACGTAGTGCAGCGAAAAAAAGAAAAACACGGACTGTCTTCGCCATAATATGGTGATTCATAATGTTATCCTTTTATGATTCTGCCAAAGTGGCCTTTTTAGGCCCCCTGGTCTTATGTCCATAAGTGATCCGTAGCAGGAAAAGCCCGTAGCTTCCGCCAAAACCACGGACTTCATGCTTAGGGAGTGAGAGAGCACAGCATGATATTCTCGCACGCAATAACCACGCATTGATTTTTAGGCACCCCTGTAGTGTCAAAGTCATGATGTTAGCCATCCCTACCGACGCCTGCTTCTACACATGCATATGTGTATATATATATATGTGTGTATATAACAGGCCTGTTCGAAGTTAGCACATACATCTCTGTCGCACAAAAAACTTGTGCTACACAACTTCTAACGGCACTGAAGTTCGCAATAATAAGGTAGTTTAGTTGGCTCGAATTCTTAAAGGGCTGGTGGGAAACATAGGTTTGTTTGGTGGAGGGTACGTGGGTATATCTCGACATTAAGGGGATTACAGGACCTAAACGCAAAAAACCGCAAGTTTTAGAAGCAATAAAAGTATATGATCGGCTACAGTAAACAAAATCAGAAAAACATATGATATTCTTCATGATATATGCTAGGTAGATAGTGTGTTGAAAACATAATACAACTAATTTGATACGATAGAAAAAAATCATGAAGATACCTCTAAAAACTTTCTTACAATAAAAACCATACTAATTTACATACAATCATTCTTATTTTGTGTCAGATTATTCTACAAGCAACATACTGAAGCACGTGTTTTAATTTTTTAGTCCAAATGATAGATTTTTTGTAAATAGATAATTGCTTCATATTTTGCAATAAATGACCAGGTCAGTGTCATCGCGCTTCTCTTTCTTTTCTATGCAGTCCGACAGTGACCGCGCTTTAGGCCATGTAAGCCCCTTAAAGGGCTGGTAGGAAACATAGGTTTGTTTGGTGAAGGGTACGACGTGGGTATAGAAGGTATCGACATTAAGGCTGTGTTAGTAAAATCAAAGGAACACGGGACATTTCAACTTCTTTTTCTTAGGTTGGCAACTGCGAACCCTTTGGTGTTATATTGTATCTACATAATTATCTTTCTGTGTTTCGGCTGCAATGAAATAAGCCTACAGAGAGGACTTAGACAAGTGCCAATCGCTTTCAAAGCGTTTCGTATGTCTACGATGACTTTCCACAGGTTTGAAATAAGGTTTTCGGTAGCTTATGTCAATCCAATTCATTTTTAACCTACTTCAAAAATCTTTTTACAAAAAAAAAAGAAACCGACTTCCAAAAAAAACACTACAAAGTGAAAAATAACTCTAATTTCGGAAGTCGGTGTCGTTGGGTTCGCTTCCAGTCCCAAGTTTTGTCCACAAGGAGGGTCATTCCCCAACTTATTACGTTAAATAAAATCTAGGTCTCTAGGCCTCGAAAAGTTTTCAGTAAATATTAAAAGTAGCGCCCCGAGTAATCAGTGCATGCTAATAAATATTTCCGCGCCGACGCAGTGACCCGCCGGTAATGGAATTAACCCCAACCGCTGGGGAAGCCCTAAGGTTACTGAAATTTTAAAACGAGGACATACGGGCACATACGACAAGTTCAGTTAAATGGTGCGGACACGCGACAATTTTGTTGTGGTTCGACGAAAAGTGTCAGTTTACAATCGAATATAATTATGTTGAAGAGTTTTTTCTGTTGTAGTTTGGCAAAATTAGCCTTGATAGGAAGCTATTGGTTCAATGTTATTAGTTACCGTTACCTATTGGCACTTCTAAAATTCGAAGGCATGTGACATCCACCAAACCGCACTGAGCACGCTTAGTGGATTCCGGCCCACTCCCTCTCACCGAGAGGAGGCCTGTTCCCAGCTGTGGGAAACATTATAAGCTGATTTTTGACACTTACTGCCAAAGTTAAAAGTGCCAAGGCTCTTGCCCACAGCCTTTGAAATCGGAGCACATCAAATTAATTTGCTACAAGAATAGAGATCCACTCGGATTAAACATTATAAAGTAGTTTTACTGTTGTGTATAGTATGCATACTGTTGCTACTCTGTAAAGTTCACGCGGAACCTCACACCTAGCGAACGTAATTTCAGAAAACCCTTCTTGGTTTTCTGAAATGACGTTCGCTAGGTGGCAGCACTGACACGTCAGGTCCAGGCATCTGTCAAAGAGCCTTTATTTTCTTTAGTCATGACTGAATGATGAACGAATAAATGAATCGAATGATGAACGTCATCATATATTTTATATTCATTGTCGAAATGGAAGACCTCTTGTCAAAGTGGTGCCGACTGGTGTCGTAAATTTTCACGAAAACCCCCAGTGAGTAAATCATCGCGGATTCACAACGAGACACCGTTCGAATTTCGAAGTAAAATTTAGAGAACAACATTTTTGTACAGACGCCAGCACATCAAGCTACTACATACTGTCAAATTTCTTTAATAGATATTCAACTTTATCGTCAAAGCATAAGGTTCAAAGTTGATTAGGAAAATTTGACAGTTTCGGGTAGCTTGATGTGCTGGCGTCTGTACTTCACACTATCACACTAATATTATAAAGGCGAAAGTTTGTGAGGATGGATGGATGGATGTTTGTTACTCTTTCACGCAAAAACTACTGAACGGATTTAGATGAAATTTGGCATACAGATAGTTTATAACCAGAATTAACACATAGGATACTTTTTATCCCGGTAGTACGTTGTGTTAGGTAGCATTATAAATTAACCATTAAATAAGTTGTTAACAGTTAAGTGAGTGTGAGTGAGTTAATTAGCTTTAAATGTTTTTAATGATTTATGAGTATTAATTAAAGCTGTTTATTATAATCGTGTAATTAAAGTTTGTAAATGTATTTATACTATTTTAATTCATCATTTATTGGTCACTTTTGACTAACGGTTCTCCACTGCGAGTGGTGGGGCAAATTGCATAAAAGATCGCTTCGCCCGCCATTATAGGCAGTCGCTGTGGAACACTGAGGAAAGCAACAACTGTGAATTTGTGCTGTAGTGAAACATTGAACAGTTTTTTTGTGAATTTATGTTGTGTTCGAATTTTAATCCGTTATTCTGTGAAAGTGTTAAGTGAATTAATAAAGGTTTATTTGTGGTTACGTCGTTTCTACGTGTTTTATTCCTGACCCAAAAGTTGCAGTGGAATAATTTCCGACCACCACCCGTGCGAAGCCGCTGGCAAAATCTAGTCCATAGTAATGAATCCGTGCGAGTGTCCTGCTAATTCTGTCAATTCCATATTTCCTTATATTTAGTCATATCATATCATAGAGTAGGGTATTAACTTGGATTCTAAGTTGAGCGGTTCTGAGAGTTCTAAGTTTGCTGTTTGAGGTGAAAACATAAGTTTTAAAGTATGTAGCCGGGACGCTACTGTTATTTAGGTTGGGATTTTAGTGACGTGCAATAGGAGAAGTGAGAGTGTGATTGAGTACGGTCAGCATCAAAAGTCGATTAACACTTCAGTTTTCTTAATCTCAGTTATTGAGCAAAATATTTATTCAAAATTGCAGCAGAAGTACGATGCAATTTTCAACAAATATTTTGCTCAATAACTGAGATAAAAAAATTGAAGTGTTAATATTTTGGTCAATAACTAAGATTAAAACAACTGAAGTGTTAATCGACTTTTGCTGCTGACCGTACGTCCGAATGAAAAAACGGAACCCTTACAGGTGTGTCTGTTTATTGGTTTGTCACAGCCAATTTACTCAGAATCTACTGGACCGGTTAAGTTTTTGTATTAAAAACAACGAAATTACTGCCATTTTGGATTTCTTTTTTAAAGTCGACATAATTACTATGAGTTTTACCTATTTATAGAATTATAAACATATTATACAATTAATTATAAAAAAACTGGAGAAGATCTTCGCCATGCGGTTGCCCAAAAATTGCAAGAGTTTTGTGACTGACCCATCCAGATTAGGTATTTTTTATTATGGCCTTCGAGGACAAAACTATCCCAATTATTAGCAATAACTTAAACATTTTACTATGTTTAAAAGACAATATCCAAACAAATAACATGCGTAAGAAACGCGGCCTCTCCGAAAGCATCGTCCCTTATATCCCAAAGTTATCCCAAGACTAAATCCTGGTATCAAATTAGACATGCAAATAACGTTTTGATGATCATAGTAAGCGATATACCATTGAGTTGTACTAAGACTTAGTAACTAAGTGATTGTGGACTTAAGTCCTTCCCCTCCCTCCCTGAGGCCCTGAGGGATCTGTGATTAGGGGTAGTTTGGAGGAAGCGCCTTAGAAGATGAGGCTCAAGTCTGGAGTGTTTTGAGTTTCTAAAACGTAGTTTTGTAGATTTTCTTATTGTTTTCGAGTGTACTAAAATGGCACTTTGGGGATTGTCCGAAAGGGTTACCGCGGGCCCGGAACATGAAGGGCTAAGGAAGGAACACGGGTGGGTTTTAGTCAGTAAGAGTCTGACACTCACTTCAGCTCCACCCAGAGCGAGAGGGGTCATTTGATGATATCCCACCCTGAAAAAAAAAAGTGGCGCCTCTAGCTTAGCTATTCACAACCATCCAACAGGCTATCGTAACGAAAATGACACATTTCGATAATCTGGTTTGCCTTCCCACCGACAACAAACACCTGTCGGAAGAATAGCGGTCATCTATTTGATTTAAATTGTTAAAATTTTCGGGTTTTTGACTTGTGAACAGCGTCTAGAGGATTCCTACGATATCATTGATTGATTTTCGATACGGTACGGAAGCTAGACTGCCAATCTCGCTACCGTCCTGCTGTTTGTCTAATATTTTACCACAATGTACAGCCGCCAGCACATTAAGCTCTCCGAAACTGTCAAATTTTCCCAATCATCTTTGAACCTTATTCTTTAGCGATAAAGTAGAAAATCGTTTAAGGTGAATGAGTACCTAGTTGAGACCGCGAAATTCAAATTTTCTTACGTTTTTTGCAATTTGCAGGTCAGTGTCAGGTTGTATCTTGATCAAAATATGATTCGCGACAATAGCAGGTACATATTTGGAGAAGTATAATCATTAGAATCATTAATATATCTTTCACAAAAGTTACATTAGTTCCACTATTGGCCAAGAGATGGCGCTGACATAAAACTGCAATATTCTACACCGCAGTGCACAGTGACGAATATAGGCCTCGCCGATGAAAAATTAAAAACATGATGGTACGGAACCCTCGGTGCGAGAGTCCGACTCGCTCTTGACCGGTTTTTTTTAATTACGGGAATTTCCTTCAGATCTTCACATTAATAATATAGAACTCATAAGTTGCTGTTACTTACGCTAGACCAGTTATTTTTTTTTTTATATCAATTATCGTAATCGGTTTTTAAGGCAAATCAAATCAAATCATTTATTTTTGCAAACATGGGTAATTGGTACATAGATGTTCTCTTAAGATAATATAGTCCTCCATATTCTACCATCTCATGGGCATGCAAATAATATTAGGTTCTAAAATTTAACAGAAATTCTATTGATAGCGAATAAATAATTATAAATGTCAGATCATTAGATCATTAGCATCACACAAAAATAGAAAATAGATCACAAAAATAGCTCTGCAAAAACTCACCACTAGTTTTAGAGTAAGCCCTCAGATCGATCAATCTTTCAGTTGCCATTTAGCGGTAAATCCACATAACAACATAATGAGACTATAATGTGCCCACTGTCTGGGACACAGCAGTGGGAACTCCATTCGGTGAAAGGGAGTGGGCCGTAATCCACCACGCCGGCCCAGTGTGGGTTGGTGGATGTCACAATCTTTCAATTTTTGGTTCTAGGATATGCCGGTTTCCGCACGATGTTTTCTTTCACGTTATCGTAATTCGGTTTTTTAAAGACAAAAATAGCTCTGCTTTAAGACCATCACTGGTTCCAAGTGTACTTCGATACTTTCGGTCTGTAGCGGTATCTACAACGCCACAAGCGAACTACGCGTCATAATGACGTCACGCAAAATCCTGCATCTCGCAAGCAGAGTTTACCGTGCAACTAGCATAGATACAACGGCCCGACATGAATCATCGGGCAGTTGCCCGCCAGACACAACACCCGTCTGGTCGGAGGATCCTCCCTTTTCTATGGAGTATGAGTGAAATTTACACCCTCTTCCTCATACCTCTATAAAACTTGTAGTGCCTATTTAGCCTACTTCAACATTATTCCTACGATTCTACGTCTATTTCTAAAGGTTCCTACAAACAGGCGCGACACGCGATATAATCGCGCGCTACACAAAGGCACCGCTCGTTGCGCGACTTGCGGTTCCTTTGTGTCGCGTGTTGTGTCGCACCTGTTTGTAGGAGCCTTAAATAGTCCTTCTTCGGCGGGGCAATAGCGTAACACATCAATCGGAATCGTTCGGCGCGCGCGCTCGCGTTTTTCGCACGTCTTATCTATCTATAACCCCCACCCCAATAATTTTACTCAGAATTCGTGCGGCTGTATCAAATAACCCTCCACGAGTGACTTTAGTTGGAGGTTCGATCCGATTGCTCGGTATGATTAAATAAATTAATAATGTCCTCCAGGCCAAATTTCGTCCGTGGCGACCAATCTTAGCGGAGACTAGTCTTCGGCGCAGAAGATATTATAGAACACAAGAAGCGTATGCGCAGACACATATGCACTCTCTTCCCTCACTCTCAAAGGCCAATAGGACGGCAACCCGACACGACCGGAGAGAGATCAGGCGCAGGGCCAACGGCTTAACATCCTTTCCGAGGCACGGGGATCATAAGGTCAGGTCGAATCATATTTTGATTATCAGGCAACTTGACACTGACCTGCAAAAAACGTAAGAAATTTTGATTTCCAGGATCGGTGTAGGATACCCACATCTTACAAAACGGTCTCAGGTCCACATTCTCTCAATCAGTAAACTCCCATGTAACACCCACGAGAGTCAAGATGACTATTTTTAGCCTCAACAAACACAAATATAGGTTCCATTAAGCTCATATTAAAACACACAATACCGTTAATCTAACAGATGAGTAAGACGGATGTGTTTGAGTACATTTTAGCAACTCTTTTTATTAAGCTTCACATAAGTGTACAAAGCATGGCGACATGGAACGAAATGCAGAAGGGTCACCCCTTGGTATCTTTTTTTATAGAATCAAGAGAGAAGTTAGGGCTCCTGCCAACAGGCGCGACACGAAACGCTATACAAAGGCACCGCAAGTCGCGCAACAAGCGGTGCCTTTGTGTCGCGCGCGATTATATCGCGTGGCGCGCCTATTTGTAGGAGCCTTTAGGTGTTACCCTGGGTTGTGAAGGTCAGAAACAGTCTAAAATGTTCCCACTGCTGGGACACAGGCCTCCTCTATGATAAAGGGAGTGCCGTAGTCCACCACGCGGGCCCAGTGCGGGTTTGTAGATGTCACGTCTTCGAATTTTTGGCACTAGGATATGCCGGTTTCCTTCACATATAGATAGGCAGTCGCTCCTTGTAAAATACTGGTGTTCAGCTGCATCCAGTTAGAATGAAAGCCGACCCCAACATAGTTGTGAAAACGCAAAACTGGGCTGAAAATATTTAGAGAGAGAGAGACAGACGAAAAAGGAGTAAGCAGATGATGTTATGACAGACTACGCAATTCCAACACCACTGAAAATACAAAAATGTTTGGAAGATTACATAGAGAAACCTATTTTCCTATATTTCCTAAATCCTTCTTCCTACTTATTTATATTATAAACGCGAAAGTTTGTGAGGATGGGTGGACGTTTGTTACTCTTTCACGCAAAAACTACTGCATGGATTTTGATGAAACTTACAGTTATATAGCTTATACGTTAAAATAACACACACACACACACATAAATAAGCAGTACCTTTGTACTCAAATTATAATAATTTCATATCCCTATGTATTTTACTGTGTGTACATCTATACTATATATATTATTATATTAATATTATAAAGCTGAAGAGTTTGTTTGTTTGGTTGAACGCGCTAATCTCTGGAACTACTAGTCGGATTTGAAAAATTCTTTTTGCATTTAATAGCCCAATTCTCGAGAGAGGCTATAGGCTATAACATCACGCTAGGACCCTTAGGAGTCGAGCAAAAACCAATTATAAGCGCAGGCAGGCGATGCGACGGGGTGGGTCGGGGGAACAAGAAATTTCACGCGGACGATGTCGCGAGCAGAAGCTAGTAAATTATAAAATAAATAAATAAACACATAAGATTAACCCGTTATTCCCACGGGGTCCAGACTTATGCGGGTGAAACCGTGAGGTGATGCTAGTGCTAGTACAAGATACTGTCGGAAGGAGTGAGCCTTCTCTTTTCATCTCTGTCGTGCCTCCACAAGTACTTATGCAGTGAGTACAAACAATACAGCATACGAGTGTTAATGAGTGTTATCCGTTGCCTTATAAACTGTTATTAGCGCTTTTAATTCACTGTTAGGGCTCTGTTTGTTTTACCCCGAACGTGAGTGATGTTTGCTTGTAACATTTAGACGTGTGACGCATTTCTTAGGAAAAGCTTTTTCTCGTTGTTCAGATCTTTTTTTGTAAACTAAAGGCTCCTTTCTAAAGGATTCTAATGATTATAATCCCGTAAATACATATCTGTTACAGTCGGAAATCATAATTTAATCAACGTATAACTTAATACTGACCAGTAAATTGCAAAAGACCTAAAAAAATTGAATTTTGCGGGCTACCCTGGCGCTTTCGCCTACACAAATGTACAGAGGCGGACTAAATGCAATAGACATTTTATATAATAGGCCTTTAATATAATGTTCCCACTGCACTGCTGGGACACAGGCGGCCTCCTTTCTTCGAGGAGTGAGCCGAAATCCACCACGCGGGCCCAGTGCGGGTTCGTCGATGTCACGTTTCGAATTTTTGGTTCACGATAGATTAGTTCACTGTTTTGAGAGCAGTGGTGATGAAATTAAATGCACAAAATAAAGTACTGGCAGGTTTTTTTTTTTTTACTCATGGAATCCAATGACGGCCATAATGCTCTCAACCCTTAGGTGATGCAAAGACAAACACTATTTACACAATATTTATTACCCACGAGTACCTATTGTTCAAGGATATTCGATTATCTGTCTTCTACACATGAATGTCTACGTCCCTTATTAATTAACACATTAGCTAAATTATCATGAAGTTCGTGCAGATACAACGGAAGCAGAGAATTGCGTTACATTAATTTCCTTTTTTTTTTTTTTGCAAAAATGGATCATTTTACAGCGTTCAGCAAGTATGAGTATTCCATGCAAGTGTCAACGCTCATGTACAGACGCTAGCACATCAAGTTACTACAATCTGTCAAATTTCTTTAATAAATTTTCAACTTTATCGCTAAAGCGTAAGGTTCAAAGTAGATTGGGAAAATTTGACAGTTTCGGGTAGCTTGATGTGCTGGCGTCTGTACATAATACGCAGGAAAAACGTTAGAGGCACTTTCGATTGCAAGTAAACTAACTGAAAGTTAATGGCACTGGATCTGAATCCAAAGTGAATAAACTCTGAAAATTCTGTGAAGCCAAAGTTTTTAAGTGTTAAAAACTTCGACTTCTAACAAAAGTTCAGGTAGTTCCTTTAAAAAAATACGGTTTTTCACCTCATCCATTGCAAACTTTAAACTAAGTGTCTATATAAACCAGGAATCGAACCCGTGACCAGTAACGTAACGTTGCCCTCTCAGCAACTATGCCATGTTTCCACTGACCGTTCAAGCAATATTTTTGCTCATAAACCCACTAAAGGAGCTTTTAAGAAACTAATTTTCAAATTTCTTATGACTGCACGGTAAACTGATGACAAGACATGTACACACGAGGGCTCATTGAGCTATAAAATTCCAGTATAAGCTTGCTGTAATGCCAATAAACGCATTTTTCTTTCTTTCTTCTCAGAGCCAAAACCTATTTTTTCATCAAAATATTTTTTGACGTGTCGCAGTGTTTTTTTTTTAATAAATTTACAGAAAAAATATAATTTAATGCGACATCAGCTTAAACTGGAGATGAATAGCTTGATTTGTCGTCGAGTGTAGGTCTAAGACAAATTTTACGAGTAAAAAGACGTTATGAGAGTTATAATAAAAAGTCTTTGTATTCGCGAACGATGCATAAAAGTGAGTATAAGAAAATATTAAAGTTCGGGTGATCGCATAAAGGAATTACTGCCTTTATGGTCAGTCATAGCTGGTCATAGCAGTTCAACCAAGTTTGGGATGTGAGGGGATAAA
The DNA here is from genome assembly GCA_963855955.1 of Luperina nickerlii. Classification (NCBI taxonomy): domain Eukaryota; kingdom Metazoa; phylum Arthropoda; class Insecta; order Lepidoptera; family Noctuidae; genus Luperina; species Luperina nickerlii. The sequence continues at coordinate 6,888,727 of OY979690.1, forward strand.
AAATAAACAATGGCGATTATTTCTATGGTTTACGGGGGAATACAATGGTGTAATAATAGGTATGTCATGTTTTATCGCTCATGGGGCAGTGGACATTTGAAGGTGCGCACGTTTTCAGAAATCACGTTAAGACGTTGGTCCCAGCTGGCATTCGTAGAACTTTGACATTGGTAGTTAGAAGTTCAAAATTCTGACAGTTAGTGTTTTCCTTCACCGTTTTGAGAGTAGTTGTGATGGAATAAATTACACAAAATGAAGCGTTTACCATACCTTAATGATTACTTAGGGCGAATTTCCCCAATGAAACTAAATAATGATTTCATTAGTGAAATTCGTCCTTAATATTTTTACCACAGCACTCCTAATGGCGAAATACAGAACAGTTATAATAAAAAAGCACTCTGTGGAAGTTTTTTTACAAGCAACACTGCCTGTACATTCACAAAGATGTTTGTCGGACTATATTCTAATATATTTTGTGTCATAAAGTCTGCAACTTAAACCACCTTTCAAATGACATAATAACATACAATCTTCGACGTCTCTCAACCAGTTTTGTAACATTTTATGAGGAGATATGATTCATCTCGCTTCACTACTGTATCTTCACAGTGGTGACTGTTTCCCTGACTCATCGGTCATAATAATATAACCAACTTTGTTCTAGTTTCCGAGGTATTAAAACGGTTTAGTCACAAAACACATGCATAATCTGTAGTTAATAATTATCACACATCTTCTGTAAAGTTCACTGCTCACCAGCTCACCTCACTCTAGTGAGCGCACACAATTCGAAAGCGAACTCATTTGTTTTTAAAGTTAATCATCGCGGATTCACAACGAGACACCGTTCGAATTATGAAGGGATGCTTAGGGGGAGTAACACCAAGGGGCCAAGGGGTATCGTATTCCCCAGGATCCCAGTAGCTGAGTTGTGGAGGCCAGATAGGCAGTCGCTCCGGGCACCCTGTACGTGTACATTCAATCACAATCCGCAAGATTTTGTAGAAATCCATTGCTTCTCATACTTGAAAAATCGTCTGCTCAACAACGTAAATGACGCAATCAATGTTGTTGAACTGTCGAAATGAATGACATTGCAATTATAAGTTGGTTACTCAATTATCCAGCTGGTTTAATTTGTGAAGTTTCATTTGATGTGTTCCAGAATTTATTGTAGATCTTCTTCGTTTGATGACTATCCGAAGTACGAGGGGCTCTCGATATGGAAGATCGGACACCCATCTTAGGGCCTGTGCACACCACGTTTTTTAAACGCGCCGCTGACGCGCGTTTGTAGCGATACAGACGCGATACGCACGCGAGTCAGACGCAGCCTGTAGACCTGTAGGATAAAAGCGCGCCGTCGACGCACTTTTCTAAAACGCGCATCACCGGCGCGTTTAAAAAACGTGGTGTGCACAGGCCCTTAACAAGATCAATGAGGTATTCATAATCATATCCCATAGTTCTGCACCCAGAGTGTAAATAAAGTCTTCCAGACCGCCATGGCGAGCAGTTTCAGCGGAGACTAGCTATCGGCGCAGGAGATATTAGTGCACAAGTGTGCGCAGACTCAGGCGTACTCTCTCTCTCCCTCATTGTCATTGTCCGATAGGACGGCAATCCTACATGACTGGAGAGAGACGGCACGGTTGGCGCAGTGATTAAGCGATTGACTGCTGCCCTGCGTGTCGCGGGTTCGATTCCCGCACGGAACAAATATTTGTATGACCTACAAGTTGTTGTTCCGGGTCTGGCTGTTTGTCTATGTGAGTTTAAATGTTTATAAACGCACCCACAATACAGAAGAAATTCCTAGTGTGGGGCAACGTTTATAAAATAAAAAAAAACAGATCAGGCGCAGGGCCAACGGATTTACAGTGCGTGCCACGTAAGAAGAGACTTGACCCCGCCTCCCCCGCCTCTTTCCGCCGCCCCTACGACGTCCGGTCACGTCCCGCACTCAGACCTCATACCGCTAAAGATACCTAAAATCGTGTTCTGCGCATGTCAGACGACGTGGTGTGTCAAGTCTCTTCTTACGTGGCACGCACTGTACATGCTTTCCGAGGCACGGGGGTATGACACCGCCAACTTTCAAACTCCGGTCTGAAAGAAACCACGGACCCAAAAATTCCAGTCATTCAAATGACTTTTAACAAAAGTGAATATGAATACATCATTACCAATTACGTCTTGAATTCAAATTGTACCCTTACAAAAACCGACAAAACGAATTAAATTTATAATGTTTATTGTAAATATAATTGCGTATGATATATTGCTGGCAACCCCATTCCAATCTTATAATGGTTCACAATGCAAGGATAGGGTTACAAGACTAAAAAATTAGGGGACCATGTGACAACATTGTAAGTTGAAACCGCTACCTACTTATTATTTATTTACGTTCAAGGCTCGTACACACTGGCGCGACGCGACACGCGACACAAAGGCACCGCAAGTCGCGCGACGAGCGGTGCCTTTGTGTCGCGCGCGATTCGCGTCGCGCGTCGCGCCATTGTGTAGGAGCCGTCACGCTTTTTAGAGTTCCGTATCACAAAAGGAAAAAAACTGAACCCTCATAGGTTCACTTCGTTACCGGCCCGTCCGTCCGTCCGTCTGTCTGTCTGACAAGACCCTTTTTCACAGAAATGCGTGGAGGTATCAAATTGAAATTAATATCAAATCTCAACTCAGCTTATCGCAGTATACTGCTGGACATAGGCCTCCCCCCCAGACTGCGCCACAGCACCCTGTCCTCCGCCTTCCGCATCCAGTCTACCCCAGCGACCTTCTTTAGGTCGTCAGTCCATCTAGCTGGAGGGCGTCCCACACTACGCTTGCCGATACGCGGTCTCCACTCCAGGACTCGTCTGCTCCACCGGACATCGATCCTTCGACAGACATCAAATACCATTGGAAATCTAAAAATCAAGCTTCTAACTCAATGCAATGAAAAAATACGCCCATTTATGCGACATATTTTGATACTCGCAAATAAATCAAAACCTATAGGATACCTCCCATTGACCTAGAATCATAAGGCAAGAAGCAAGGTCTCACAGTAGAAGTAAAGGAAAAAGTACGAAAATAGTTATTTTGTAGTTTTATCACTAAGAATTTTACATTCACTACTTACTTACTTACATTTTTGTAGTTAGAGAATAAAATTGACCGTGACTTTTATCGATTATTGGTACACATGTTTTCTACTACAAAGTTAAGTAGTTCTTGGGATAAATTCATCCTAACTACGGAACCTTTCATTGTGCGTGGTCTGATCGCACTTGGCCGGTTTTTTTTTTCAATTATGGAGTGTGCTAAGTGTAATTCGATTGAGTCACCACTTACGATCAATGTTCTCCTCTGTTATAGCCACTAACTGCACGAATCCATACTTCCATATCCAATCCAAACTAATATTATAAATGCTAAAGTGTCTGTCTGTCTATTACGTCTTCACGCTTAAACCGCTGAACCGATTTAGATGAAATTTGGTATAGAAATAGTTTGAGTCCCGGGCAAGGACATAGGTCAGTTTTTATCTCGATATTCCCACGGCATCGACACTTATGCGGGTAAAACCGCGGGACGCGGCTTGTAGTTAAATATTAATGAATCTTTGATTTTATAAATGCAGTGTGCTCAAAATAAAATGAAGCAGACTGCAATTTATATTACACAGTATTCAATTAGCAAAACGAATTAGTGATGCGAAAAATATTAATTCGAACTGATCCCAGCCCTAAGCTAGTGACGTGACAAATTTAATTACAAATCGATTAGCCTATCTAGTGATGGGAAATCAATATTTTTTTATTGCTTTTACACGATGAAAAGTGATAAATTCGATTGGAATTTGAATAAGTGTTGTGCCCAAATTGATTGCGTTGATGTACGTGCCCGGTAGAATTACTGAGGGCGTGTGACAAACATTATACATTCATACGTCATAGTCGATAGCCTAACCTAGCGGTTCGGATTACACAATTCCGTTTATTAGTGTTGTGATTGATGTCGATAAAAAAAAACATTTTGTATATTTGATTGGTGTTTGATGAGTTGAACAATTCATGTTTTTTAATGTTCGTGGTCTGTTGTGGGAAATTTAAAGCGGTATATGTAATGAATTAATTAAATATTCCTTAAAAAATATATGTATAAGCTTTATGAACTTCAGTAACATAGCCATTTGACATTTTAAGCTTTCGGTATTTTGAATATAAGTAAAACAAACATTAGGTATTTTTTTATTGTATTGCTGATCTAACTATATGTACAGACGCCAGCATATCAAGCTACCCGAAACTGTCAAATTTTCCCAATCAACTTTGAACCTTATAGTGTAGCGATAAAGTTGAAAACCTATTAAAGGAATTTGACAGATTGTAGTAGCTTGATGTGCTGGCGTCTGTACTTACGTCATCTCCACATACAAACCTACGTAATTTAATTAAATTTAACCTCATATACTAAAACAAATAATCTTAAATAAATAATACCGCACGAGTTTCGTGGAAACCTCACCCAAGTCAAATATACGTTTGTAAAGTAATTAAGTGAGAAACTTTTTTATTGTTCCTTTTCCAGACGAAGTGTGTCAAAATATTGAAAATTTTCTCGTCGAAGTTAGCGAATTGTTATTTTGTTTGACTCGAAGCAAATATGGAAGTTTTAGTATAGGAATGTTTATCTTTATACATATTTGAGGGTATTTGTGTTTTGTTAAGGAAAGGTATTTTTCTTTTGGGCTTTAATTTGTTGATGAAAGTAATAGAAAATGGCTGTAAGTTTCATAAGTAGGAGTTGATCTTTTTTGGTCATAATGATAGAGAAATAAGTACTTACCTACTCTTCAAAGTAAGAGTGAACAGGCTTCTTCTGGGTAAGGTCACTCCATCGTGGGCTTTGTCACCTCTGACCTAGAGTCAAGAGCAAACCTATTACAAGAAAGAAAAAATTTAAGTACTTATTATGACTGGTTTTATTTAATAATACCTTCTGTCCGCGACTTTAAATTTCATGTTCCCCCAAGACACCCCGTCGCATCGCATCGCATCGCATACCCGCGCTATTACTTCGTTATTGCTTAGCGTTCTTTCTGGTTTATTTAATTTTGCTCGACTCCTAAGAGTTCTAGCGTGATTTTAAATAGCGTATAAGCCTTTCTCAAGTATTGGACTATCAAATGCAAAAATACTTTTTCAAATATTTTATTATTATTCTTAAAAAAAAAAAGTTTTATTATTATTATTAAAAAAATCCGACTGGTAGTTTCAGAGATTAGCGCGTTCAAACAAACAAAATCTTCAGCTTTATTATTACTATAGATTTTATACCCAAACTGAATTAACTGTCTTTAAGTGACAACTCTATCCATTTCCCTAAAAAACATTAAATTAAAAACTTTCTACCGACTACATTATTTATTCAACCCTTAAAAACCAGTCTGATTACAACGTAACGTCAAATATCAATCAGTCACCGCACTATCGCACCATCTCAATTTATCGATAAGAGCACAACACTACTCTGTCCATTATAATAGGCGTTTTGTTTACAATGCCAACTGAAGGGGAATCCGGACCCCAACTCAATAATACAATGACTTAAATCACACCGCAACATTCACACGAAATGTCCTTTAACCCCACCAAAACAAAGCTGAATTTCCTTTGAAACAGCAAAGAATAAACTTGAGTGATGTTAAATGCAAATGGGAATAAGTGACACTGTGTATCAATGTGAAAGGAACTGTATTACAAGTGTGTTAAAGTTGTTCTTGGAATGTAGTTTGCGGTGTAGATAAATGGGTTATGTCGTGGCGCTGTCGGCAGAAGAAATCGATAACACAAAATTGCGTTTCCGTCACCTATTCCCTGAAGTAAGTAGTGTTTTTTAGTATGCTACGATGTTTTGTAGCGACATATTGCTCTTATTACACATTAGGGCAATATGTTTTCTACACGAGAAGGTTCGACTTATGATCATACCATTACAGCTGTTATATTCTCTTTTCTCTGTTCCACGAAATGTCAAAAACCTAATACTTAATTGGTTTTTAAACGGATTAAGACTTTAATTCGAGGATAACAAGTTTCAACCAGAAGTAACTGTTACTAGCATTGGAAAAATTATAGGCTAATTGTACTGAGTTTTAACGCCAGAAATTAACAAGAAAACCAAAGCTGGTGTTCCACTCAAAATTCATTTAAGGTGGCTAAATAATAACAGCCGCACAGGTCGATCGATCAGGTTAAGCTACGCTTACCGCGGTTGTTCTGTGGATGGGTGACCGTCTTTCTTTACATACCGTGACCCCTCCGTGCCTCGGAAAGCACGCTAAGCCGTTGGTCCCAGCTGTCATTCGTGGATCTTTGACAGTCGTTACGTAGTCGTAGTCAGAAGTCCGAAAGTCTGACAACCAGTCTTACCAAGAGGTATCGTATTACCAGTAAGTTGTGGAGGTCAGAAGGCAGTCGCTCCATGTAAAATACTGGTATTTAGCTGCATCCGGACTGGAAGCCGACCCCAACATAGTTGGGAAAAGGCTAGGCAGATGATGATCGAAACTGAAATTCAGTTGAATTTTGTTTTCAGTTGAGCAGTCTTTCAGAAACCGGGGGTCAGTCGCTCGTTTTCAGTTGAGCAGTCTTTCAGAAACCGGGGATCAGTCGCTCGTTTCAGATCGGACTAAAGTGCAGTATTTCTGTAAAGTTCACTTGAAACCTCACTTAAAGGCTCGTACACACAAGCGCGACGCGACACGTGACACAAAGGCACCGCAAGTCGCGCGACGAGCGGTGCCTTTGTGTCGCGTGTCGCATCGCGCCTGTGTGTACGAGCCTTAAGTAATACACATACACACCACAATAAAACAAACACAATTCGAAAGTGAACTTATTTTTTTTTTAAGTAAATCATCGCAGGTTCTTTGATACTGTTCAACCTTCAAAATTTTATAAGAGAACAACGCTTATAAATGATTATATTTCTGTAAGTAGGTTTGACAAACACTTACACGTCAATCATATGTTTAAAACTAGATGAGGTCGGCGTTTCCTATCTGATTACTCTGAGAAAAAAGGCCGAAACAAACTCAGAGATCACAGTCTCTTTTAAAGTCCAGTAATAATCTTGGTCAGTTCACGTAAGGACCATGTAGATACACTATAAAGACTTCTTCAAACAGGCGCGACATGCGATAAAATCGCGCGCGACACAAAGGCACCGCAAGTCGCGCAACGAGCGGTGCTTTTGTATCGCGCGCGATTCGCGTCACGCGTCGCGCCTGTTTGCAGGAGCCTTAATACACTTTGAGTCATAAAAACCGGCCCATAATCTGTACCGTAAAGAAAGCAGCTGCCATTTTGAATGACCATGTATGAAGTTTAACAGCTGTTGCACATTTTGCAAGGTATTTCCACTGACCGTCTGCCGGTAGTCTGAACAATACCTACACTCCGAAACAATGGGGCCATTAACCGCGCCCGCCATGTTGTTTTTTTTTTTTTTTGTAAAAATTAAACCTTCTTTTTTATTCTGTGGGTCGACTCGTAGAGCAGTGAAAGGGATAGAGGGTTTCTTTTTGTTGCTGTGACTATTCTAGAGCTTCGGATTTTTTGTAGGTGTTCAAAGAAATTCCTAAGTTAGAAGCATTTTCAGCAAGGCAGGCACATTAATGTGTTTTTAGGGTTCTGTACCTTAAAAGGAAAAAACGGAACCCTTCTACAATCACTTTGTTGTCCGTTTTTTTTTTGTTCTATCAAGACCCTTTATCTCGGGAACACGTGAAGGTATCGAGTTGAAATTAAAACCATATACTCAAGCTTGCCGTCCCTTGAAGCTTTGAAAAATCAAACTTCTTAGTTAACGTAAAAAAAGATTAGGCGATTTATGCCGCAAAAAACAAATATATGTTCATGTTATCATGTAGCACAATTAAAGCCTCCTGCAAACAAGCGCGACGCGCGACGCGAATCGCGTGCGACGCAAAGGCACCGCTCGTTGCGCGACTTGCGGTGGCTTTGTGTTGCTCGCGATTTTATCGCATGTTGCGTCTGTTTGTTTTTCAAACAGACGCAACATGCGATAAAATCGCGAGCTTAAAGGAAAAAATCCGAAAACCGTAAATTTGTAGTTATATTAAAACGAAAAATTCCGTGTAAAAACTATTTACATACCTACAAATTTGGTACGGAACCCTCGGTGCGCGAGTCCGACTCGCACTTGACCGGCTTTTTTAATTTCATGATCATCCTGAGGAAACCGCCATGTCCTAGAACCAAAAGACTATACTTCTATACTATATAATATTATAAAGCTGAAGAGTTTGTTTGTTTGTTTGGTTGAACGCGCTAATCTCTGGAACTACCAGTCGGATTTGAAAAATTCTTTTTGCATTTAATATCTAGCCCAATAGGGAATATGCATGAATTTTTTTCATGGCATTTATTAACAAAATATGAAAATACCGTAGTAGAGATGACAAAAAGTGAAATTAAAATTAAAATCGGCCAAGAAACACGGCCGATATGAGCATTTAAAACTATTGATTACACACCAATTAGACAGAGAGATCCGACATAGACTGTGACGTCACATGTCACTACGGCCATATAAACTCCGTGTTAAATTTCGTTTTGCGAGAAAGAGATAGAAACAAATCTTCGACGGCTCATATCTTTTTTAATTTCATAGTTATCCGAAAAACAGTTTTACTAAACTGTTTATTACATGAATGAGAATAAATTTTTTAAATAAAAAAAAATCATGCATATTCCCTATTCTCGAGGAAGGTTATAGGCTATTTAACATCACGCTAGGACCCTTTGGAGCCGAGCAAAAACCGAAAAAAAAATTTGTATGAAGGTAGTTGACACCCCGGATTAACATATAGGCTACTTTTTATCCAGATATTCCCACGCGATCTACATTTACGCGGGTGAAACCGCGTGGCGTAGCTAGTAAGTAATAATGACAGGTCACCCCCCACATATTCTTGCTTGAGAATCTGTCTCCTTAATCTCCGGGGCATGTGGAATCAGCTAGACTATTTTCCTAGTTATGTAGCTCTATTGCTGTATCGCAGACAAACAAGTCTCTTTTGATCTTCACGGTCGCGTTATCAGGGCAAGTAATTAGGTTACGATCTTGACTTGAAATCACTTACACAATGTTGTTGATACAGTGGCTAAAATAGGAATAGATAAGAGTTCTTATGTATCATCTATTCATTGATAGTTAGAGGTTAAAGGGGGTTACAGCGGTGCTATTCTGTAAAAAGATCACCGTGATAACTTAGGTGAAGAGAGCTTAAAATGAGCTGTCATACCACCAGATGCTAGGAATTGACACTATTGACAGCTCACTTCACCTATGTTTTCACGGTGAGATTTACAGAATAGCAATTGCTGGACCTTAACGCAAAAAACGCAAGTTTTAGAAGCAATAAAAGTATATGTTCTATAACAGTAAACAAAATCAGAAAAATATATGGTATTCTTCAGGATATATGCTAGCTAGATAGTGTATTGAAAACGTAATACAACTAATTTGATACGATAGAAAAAAATCATTAAGACACCTCTAAAAACTTTCTTTTTACAATAAAAACCATAATAATATACTGTATACAATCATTCTGATTTTTTGTCAGATTATTCTACAAGCAACATACTAAAGAACTAATGTTTTAATTATTTAGTCCAAACAATAGCTTTTTTGTAAATAGATAATTGCTTCATATTTTGCAATAAATTACCGGCGTTGTGTCTTGCGCTTCACATTCTTTTCTATGCAGTCCGACAGTGTCCGCGCTTTAGGTTATGTGAGCCCCTTAAGTACAAAGCACTTTCGGCTGATTGCTAATGCTAACTATTATTGAAACTCCTTTGGTTTAGTGGTCGCAATACCTGGTATTTTTAGGTTTTCCATAGTAGCAGTTAATAGTCCTCTAGACCGATTTTCGATGACTAGCCACATCGGCGCGAGAGTTATTGCTCATCGTGCACAAGTGTGTGCGTAAACACAGTTGCACTCTCTCTCCCCCCACTCTCATAGTCCCCAGGTCACTCTCAGGGTCCCATCGGAGCGGGATTGTCCGAAAGGGTTACCGCTGGCCCGGAACATAAAGGGCTAAGGAAGGAACACGGGTGGGTTTTAGTCAGTAAGAGTCTGACACTCCCTTCCGCTCCACCCAGAGCGGGAGGGGTCATTTGATAATTTCCCATCCTGAAAAAAAAAGGGTCCCATCGGACGGTCGCTCGCGGGCTCGTCTCCTGCTAACTTCTAAGTTAGGAGACGAGCCTTATAAAATAACGGGTATAAAGGTGGGTTAGTTTGCCTATCTTTTGGAATACAGATGTGATGCTCTTTATTCTGATCATTATAACGCCACCATTTACAGTAACCATACAATTTTGGAATTATGTCGTTCGTTAACGACGCCTTATGCAAACATGGTAGTTTCTACCTTCCCCATTTTTTTTCCGGTGTGGAAATCCTCATGGATGTCTGCCGCCCTGGGGCGGGCAGCGGGGTCTGTCAGACTCTTATTGACTAAAAGCCACCCCGGTGTGGAAGGTGGCTGACTCCCCCAAGGTTGACGTTTGTTTTGGCTGTGTTCATTGGTGGTAGTTACCAGTTTCCATATTGTAAAACTAAGTATAGACAATCCGTCTGTTTGCCAGCCTATCACATAAAATCTCAAACAACAACATTTTAATGGAAACGCAGCCTCTGTGCCTCACTACTCTGTGCGGTAGTTAAATCGAGTTTGAAATTGGCGCGGCCGCCCTAACCCAACTTTGTATTGAAACAAGCTTTTTACGTTCCATCTACATAATACGAACAAACTAACATATATGTACGGTTCGCGTTTTTGCGGTGCGTTGTCATATGTTTACGTGTTCTTTTATTTTTGAACCATTTTTTTTGCACTCTTGTGTCTTTGAATTGCTTAGTACTAGAGATCTTTGACAACCAACCTGTCTGACTACCAGTCTTACCAATCTTATCATCGTGTAACCAAGTAACTAAGTTGTGGAGGTCAGATAGGAAGTCGCTCCATTTCAAACTCAGTGTACTCAGATACATCCGGTTAGATTGGAAGCTGAACTCAAAATACACAATCAAAACTATCTAGGGATCAAGATATTAAAAAAAATATATATTTTATTGCCCTATTGGAATTAAATAAAAATGTCTATTTAGATTGATAAAATATATAATGTTTTCGTATGTGTGGATCGACGAAATACTCTCTGCTTTTGCATTAATAAAGATTTTTCGCGATTTTTGCTAATTCTGGATTTTTCACCTTAGTTAATCCCAACATTAAAGACTCCTACAAACAGGCGCGACACGCGATATAATCGCGCGCGCCAAAAGCCGCCGCTCATTGCGCGACTTGCGGTGCCTTTCTGTCGCGTGTCGTGTCGCGCCTGTTTGTAGGAGCCTTAAAATGTGATAAAATGCGCGGTTGGTTATACACAGGTATACGAGTGAGCGATCACTTTTTCATTTTTTCTCAGTCGACCATTGTTGCAACAACTTTCACTCTCCAACCCCGACATTCCCCAATCACATTAAAAGTTCAGCTAATCGACTTCCTTTGTAAACGAAACTAAACTGATTTTTTCTAAATTAATTTCCAACGTTCGCGTTAATTACAATTTAATTGATCACGCGACTGTGCGCAGATTGTGGGGAATCAGTTATTATGCTGTTAACTATTAACTATTCGCTTTAGCCTGTAAGTTAGTTATTCATAAAGTTAATTATAACTTGAATTCAGGCGTATCGTTTACAGCTCAGGAAGTTGTGTTGGAGAAGATTTACCTATGATTATGCTGTTCACTTAAAGGTTAGTCTACCTTAGTGAACATGAAATAAACAGTCGTTCATTTCATGGTTATTAATATGAATCATGCGGTCGTGTCGTAGGTTTGCACCCAGTCAGGCGCTTTAAGGCTCCTGCAAACAGGCGCGACGCGCGACGTAAATCGCGCGCGACACAAAGGCACCGCTCGTTGCGCGACTTGCGGTGCCTTTGTGTCGCGCGCGATTTTATCGCGTGTCGCGCCTGTTTGCAGGAGTCTTTACTTTGTGTAAATTATTTCATCACCATTGCTCTCAAAGCGGTGAAGGAAAACGCTAGGGTACCCCGAGTTTGGGGTACCCTAGTACCCCGACTTTGGGGTACCCTAGCGTTGGGTCAGGTTGGGCTGGAACTGTGACCAATCACGTGCGAGTCGAGCGAGCGCTACAACCAAGTTGTTCGCAGTTACTTGGCAATTTTTTTTTTATTTGAAATGTGTTTGCTCTTGACTCTAATCTAGGTCAGAGATGACACAGACAAAGTCTACGATGGAGTGAGCTTACCCAGTAGAAGCCTGTTCACTCTTACTTTGAAGAGATTCGGGTTGTATGCGCTCGGAAACACAGACGCAGGTAGAGAGTTCCACTCTTTTGCTGTGCGCATTATAAAGGACATTTGAAAACGCTTAGTGCGAATTATTTAAGTTAAAACTTCTTAAGGCGCATTGGGCATATACCGCGCGTGTTTTGTTTATAAGGCGATTCAAAAACGGCTTCGGATGTGTTCGGCTGTCCTCGGGATTCAGAGCAGTAGTGAATAAAAAAAATTACACAAAATTAGGTGAATGCCTTTCGTTGTTAGACGGGCTACGATTTCCTAATATCTCCTGAAATCGCTTCAGTCATGCCATTTTGAAATAACAAAAAAAAAAGAGCACTGATGGGCCAGTGGTAACGGTCGCGACTTACGACTTTTAGGTAGTAGGTTCGAACCCAGACGGGCGCTTTACTTTGTGTTAAATATTTCCCGTAACAAAATTCGCTTCCCAATTCATGTGTACAGGTACACCCGACATCTGAACAAAGCGACACACGAAACCTATGAAACAGTGTGAAAACAATCAAAAGTTCCGTCCCCGCGGCCGGTAAACAACGACGGCGGTGAACAACCATCATTAAACAACAGCACATGAATTGACCATGCGTTGCCATGGCGATATAAAGTATTGTATTAAGGCTCCTTCAAACAGGCGCGACACGACACGCGACACAAAGGCACCGCAAGTCGCGCAACGAGCGGTGCCTTTGTGTCGCGCGCAATTATGCACAATGACCACTTACAATGTACCTACCCTCAATTGTACTAATTATTTGTTTCTTCTTCCCCAGGTAAGCATCTTTAAACAAGTACTCCAGCTTTTACCAGAGCACCTACGAAAGTAATCGGCTTATTTTACGGGTAGGTAATGAGAGTTTTTTTTTTAAATTATAAAATAGGTTTTTTGTGAGGCTTTCGTAGTGGCTAGCGGTAAAATGTTATATTTAATTAATCTTCTTGTTAACATAACATCACGCCTGTATTTCTCGACGAGGTAAGCAGAGGTGTATAGTACAGTCAGCAACAAAAGTCGATTAACACTTCAATTCTTTTAAATCTTAGTTATTGAGCAAAATATTTGTTCAAAATTGCAGCAGAAGTACAATTTTTAGAATGCGGCTTAAAAGTTGGTGATATCATCATGTCTTCGAATTTATTGGTAAAAACCAACAATTTACTCGTATACGTCAGGGCAGTCGGGAGGGCCTTGTGGCGAAGTAATAATAGCCGCACGGGTCGATCGATCAGGTTAAGCTACGCTTGCCGCGGTTGGTCCGTGGATGGGTGACCGTCTTTACATATCAAGATCCTTCCGTGCCTCGGAAAGCACGTCATGCCGTTGGTCCCGGCTGTCATTCGTAGATCTTTGACAGTCGTTACAGGTCTTCAGAAGAACAAAAGTTTGACAACCAGTCTTATCTAGGTTCGTAGGTATTAGCCAGTAACTGGGTTGTGGAGGTCGGATAGGCAGTCGCTCCATGTAAAATACTGGTACTCAGCTGCATCCGGTTAGACTGGAAGCCGTTTCATCACAGATATATAGACCTACATAATGCAAGGGCAACTACTTCGCGTGCCAAAAATCGCACCAGCTTACGTTCAAAAATCGTAAGCCGCCACTTTCGCGCTCAGTTCTGTGTACTGCTGGCTGTGTATGCGCGAGCTTGTGACGTCATAGTAGGTAGTCAGAAAAAATGGCACGCTTGGTTTTCATATAGTTCGCGATACTTGCGTTACCTATCTAGGTGTATCTATATCTGTGAGTATCATACTTGGGGAAAGGCTAGGCATGATGATGATGATGAAGTCAGGGCCGTTATGAAGGTCAGCGGGATTGTCCGAAAGGATTACCGCTGGCCCGGAACATAAAGGACTAAGGAAGGAACACGGGTGGGTTTTAGTCAGTAAGAGTCTGACACTCCCTTCCGCTCCACCCAAAGCGGGAGGAGTCATTTGATGATTTCCCATACTGAAAAAAAAAAGTCCCGTTATGAATGCGCTACGACTTCTCTAAAGGCTCCTGCAAACAGGCGCGACGCGCGACGTTAATCGCGAGCAACACAAAGGCACCGCTCGTTGCGCGACTTGCGGTGCCTTTTTGTTGCGCGCGATTTTATCGCATGTCGCGCCTGTTTGTAGGAGCCTTAAAATTGAAAAACCTAGCAACACTTGGCCGACACGGGCATTTCAGCTACAATTCATCCAGGAATAATTGTCTTCCTTTTTCTTCACGATAGTGCTACTATTTTAAATATTTGTGAACTTTTAAATATTAATATTGTAAAGGCCATCTTAGGGCCAATGTAAATAGTGACAGCCTCTGAATAGTTAATGAGTACTACTGAAAATCATGAAAAAGTCGTATTTCATAAAGAAATATACAAAAGTAATAGATTTAGTCTGGCTAACATGAACTCACTATCTCCAGCAAATAAAATTACCGTAGAAATGATTTGGTACAGCGGCTGTCAACATTTTGAGTCGTTTCTAATTATTTATTAGAAGCTGCCCCTCGCAGTTTCACCCGCATAAAGGCTCGTACACACAGGCGCGACGCGACACAAAGGCACCGCAAGTCGCGCAACGAGCGGTGACTTTGTGTCGCGTCGCGCCTGTGTGAACGAGCCTTAAGTCTCGATCCCGTGGGAATATCGGGATAAAAACTATCATATGTCCTAATCCAGGCCTTGGTCTACCCATGTGCCAAATACCTAAATCCATTCAGCCGTTTTAACGTGAAAGCGTAACGTCTTCACTCTTAAACCGCTGAACCAATTTAGATGAAATTTGGTATAGAGATAGTTTGAGTCCCGGGAAAGGACATAGAATAGTTTTTATCCCGATATTCCCGCGGGAACGAAACTTAAGACGGGTAAAACCGCGGGGCGCTGCTAGTTGTACATAATGATGAGTACAATGACTCCTTAAGAAGTTTTCAGTTATTTTAATGAGGGTTTTCTGAAATGACGTTCGCCAGGTGGCAGCACTGACACGTCAGGTCCAGACATCTGTCAAAGAGCCTATATTTTCTTTAGTCATGACTGAATGATGAACGAATGAATGAATCGAATGATGAATGTCATCATATATTTTATATTGGAAGACCTCTTGTCACCGTGGTGCCAACTGTTGTCGTAAATTTTCACGAAAACCCTCATTATCTATAACTGATAGGTATTTCTTTTGGTCCCACATCGAGTAAAGGCTCCTGCAAACAGGCGCGACGCACGACGCAAATCGCGCGCGACACAAAGGCACCGCTCGTTGCGCGACTTGCGGTGCCTTTGGGTCGCGCGCGATTTTATCGCGTGTCGCGCCTGTTTGTAGGAGCCTTTAATGTGGCCGGGGTTTATGTTTATCTGTACTGAACCATTCGGTCATTAATTGAAAATGCCAATAGCGGTCATCAAGTCAAAGTTTGAGAATCTCTGCAACGCGGGTGGTAGGGGGCAGGGCACGTGGATAAAATTAGGGAACAAAAGAGTAGGGGGGAGGGAGGGGGTGTAAATTATGATTTTGTGAATAATTCACACGGACCATCAAGATACTAATGTTAAAAGATGGCAGTAAAGTCGAGGGTACACGGGTCGACTTTTTTCTAAGTATTTGTATTTATTATAATAAGTTTTCTTTATTTTTATTGTATAAGTACTGAAAGCCTATTCAATTGGATTTGTATTCCTGGCATTTTTTAAACTTACAGCCATACTAGCTGTTGCCCGCGACTTCGTCTGCGATGCAGGATGAAAAATAGCCTATGTCCTTTAAATTTCATTCAAATCCGTGAAGCCGTTTTTACGTGATTGAGTAACAAACAAATTCACTTTACCCAGTTACCCAGTGGTAAGGGCAGTGACTGACGTGACGTGGTGGCCTAGTGGCCATCACTGCTCCATACCTCTAATTGATTGACGCCATCTAACTGATTAATAAATAACATTAATAAAGCGATTTATAAAATCAAAATCTTTTAGCTTACCTACTCACAAAAATATGTTACCCATCATTATGACGTAAGCACACAAAAGTCATTCCAAACCCAAGGATAAAATATATCGTAAAGACGTGTAATGAAATAACTACATTGTACCCCGAAAAAGGTATAAGTACAACAATCAATCATACATTTGTGGCGAACACTGGACCTTTTATTGTGGCACCGAGTGTACAACAATAGTTTAAAAGTGGCTTTATGTGTAATGTCAAAAGGGCAATACAAGAAATTGGGAAAGTCACTTTCATCATGACGTGACACGGTGATATTCGGGGTGCTTGCGGTAGGACGAGTAAACTTGAAGAAATCGGCAAGCAATAAAAAGCGTTATACGACGTTTTATTACACGACACGTTGTATAATAGAGAACGTCAGAGAGAGATAGTATTCATGGTTTCCGAGGGTGCTGCTCACAAAACGGTGAAGGAAAACATCGTGAGGAAACCGGCATGTCCTAGAACCAAAAATTCGAAGACATGTGACATCTACCAACCCGCACTGGGCCCGTGTGGTGGATTACGGCCCACTCCCTCTCACTGAGAGGAGACCTGTGTCCCAGCAGTGGGAACATTATAGGCTGATGATGATGATGATGATGAGGGTGCTGAAGCCGATAGTGTGGTCAAAATGAAAATCCAAGATGGCGGCTGCAAAAATTTTCAGTTTTTTTGTCATGGGTGTCGTTTTCATGGTTTTCGTAGGTGCTGAAGCCGATAGTGTGGTCAAAAGGAAAATCCAAGATGGCGGCTGTAAAAATTTTCAGTTTTTTGTCATGGGTATAGTTTTTATAATTTCTGAGGGTTTTGAAGCCGATTGAGCCGATTTTTTCTTTCATTAAAGAATAAAAATAAGCCCTGGCAGTTAAGAGATGACCAGTCTCAACCGACGGCGCCCGCTCACGAACATGACTCGTGGATCAGTATCATCCAGCTCAACCATTTTGTAAGCAAAGTAGGCAATATCCAAACTACTTGAGTTGATTTGACCAATGTAGTAGGTTGCTTTATAGTATCAGGATTGCGGACTCTCGTTTAAACATCTAACCTGATGGTCAAATTTCTGATATCTCTGAATTAAAAATTGTATTATTTATCAAAGAAAGTAACTGAAAATGGTCGACTACTTGGTCCTTGTTTTTCAATTAAGTACTTTTTCTTACACACACAATAAATATAGGACAAGTAATAATATAAATTGTTAATCGTGTAGTGGTCGATGTCGTATCATTAATCACAGGAGCGAGGGGGTGGGCAGAGCTGGGGTCCAATAATTTGATGCGGCGACATATTGTCGTTGGACACGGCTACGGTTTTGGGGTACCGCAAGGACTAAAGGAAAACGGTTGGATGTGATTAAGTTTGATAGTGGCATTTGAATTTAACAAAATGTAATGAAATAATAAGTAAGTAAGGGGCTTTATTCACAAATATTGCCTTCCACCCTGTTGGGGGTGGTGTTGCAGCAAAAAACAGGCGAACTTTGAAAACAGGTTTATTCTATGGTTGTACAATCAAAATGGCCGCGTGCGCATAAATTAAGGATTCGGGCGTGCACATTGATTCGCGTTAGGTGGCAGACTGGCGAGGGCCCACAATGTGACATGCATGTCAGCGTGGCCCGCGTCTTGGCTTACATAGTGATGCTACTACTTACTTACTAACTAAAGACAAATACGTTAGGTAGGTATTAACAATTATTTAAAATTTATTGAGCGCGTCGCTAACACACCCATCCGAAGGTCTTAAAAATATAGCAGAGATAATCGATTACCCATTGTGTTACCATTTGTAAAATTACTACATTTATATCTGTAATATAATATTTATGGTATTCAGACGCCAGCACATCAAGCTACCCGAAACTGTTAAATTTTACCAATCAACCTTGAACTTGAAATCTATTAAACGACAGATTGTCTACTACAGTACAGTAAGAGAGTAATATTCTGTCTATCTAACAATGTTGTCTGCACACAAATGTATAAAGATAAACGATAGAATCACATAATACCATAAAATCGAAGATCCGGAAATATCCTAGTGATGACCCAAAAGAATCAAATGCCTGAAAAAATAGCAAGAAGTCACCTAGAAATATTCACAAAACAACAAAGAAGTTTCAGACACCTACCTATTTCATTAATAAAAATAAAATTTGCTAGTTGTATGCATAGGCAACAAACAGCACAATCTGGCAATTTTTACAATACCATAATAGTAGTTTGTACAACTAGTGCATAAAATGGCTCGTTTATGCCAGAGACACTCTGCTCTTCAGATTGTGAGAAAATGAAAAAGGCATAAAGTATATAACAGTATTTTCACTGTTCAAAAATGTTGCAATTGAATAAGAGAATAGCTAACATTCGACTTGTGGGTATTTCATACTGCCAAGTCATAAAAAGTTTCTTATCATTTTTAATTAATTAATGACAACTATTTTATCTGCTTTTATTAAGTTAACGATAGAAAACACGGAAGTGATATAAAATTGAAGCAAATGAAATAAAATAATGACCTTAATCTGCGACATTTTATTGTGCGCGTGGCTGTTGGGCCTGATTATCTGAGTCAGAAAAAAAAATGCACTAGAGCATAAAAAGCGATTTTATGTCGCCTATGCACAACATAAAGACGAACTTTCAGAGCTGGAGAAGTGAAAAATTATATATAAGATAATGTAAAGATAAAGAACCCACTCCAAATAAAACCAACTGGCATCCCAGCATCCTGATCTATAAACATGGAGGCATCCCTGTTTACGTTGATGCGTGAGACATGCCATTACGTCCCGGTATCCCCAAGGACACACTGGTACGGAACCCTCCCGTAAGAAAAATTACTACCTTTTTAAATAGTCGGCGAACACGACACGTTCTTTATGAGGGAGTCCTAAAAATTTAAGTGTTTTTCTTTCTTTTATTTGAGTACTAGCAGCGCCCCGCGGGTCCACTCGCATAAGTTACGATCCCGTTGGAATATCGGGATCAAAACTATCCTATGTCCTTTCCTTTCCGGGACTCAAACTATCTCTATACCAAATTTCATCTAAATCGGTTCAGCGGTTCAAGCGTGAAGAGGTAACAGAAAGACAGACAGACACACAGACACACTTTGCGCATTTATAATATTAGTATGGATTTCTTCATTGTGTACTAGCGACCCGCCCTGCTTCGCACGGTTTTTACGACTTCGCAAAATTTTTAGATTTCTTTATTCTTTGTATGTTTAATATTAATGTACTATACTCGTAAAGCTTCCCGTAGCTAAATAATTACAGCCACACGGGTCGATCGATCAGGTTAAGCTACGCTTACCGCGGTTGGTCTGTGGATGGGTGACCATTTTTACATACCGAGACCCCTCCGTGCCTCGGAATTACTCGGAAAGCACGTTAAGCCGTTGTTCCCGGCTGTCATTCGTGGATCTTTGAAAGTCGTTACGGGTAGTCAGAAGCCCGAAAGTTTGACAACCAGTCTTACCAAGGGGTATCGTATTACCCAGTAACTGAGTTGCGGAGGTCAGATAGGCAGTCGCTCCATGTAAAATACTGGTATTCAGCTGCAACCGGTTAGACTGGAAGCCGACCCCAACATAGTTTGGAAAAGGCTCGGTAGATGATGATAGTCGCGGATTCACAACGAGACACCGTTTGAATTTCGAAGTTTGCTTCGGTAAAGCATTTTGTCTCTGGTAACCCGGAGAGATAAAAGAAAGAAAGAAAGAAAAAGTATTTATTGCGACTCGTACAGGAAGATCACAAACCAAACTAAACGCAGCAAAATAAAAATCCAAGTTATATAAATAAAAATTGGTTGTCTGTAATGTCGGTTTACTGACGATAGTTGAACGTGACAACATCATAAGAAAATACTGATGGAATAGTTGCATTGCATTTGTTAATATTCGCTTGCACTTCAAGCCGCCATGGAACGCTGGAGGCGTTCCATGGCGGCTTGAAGTGCAAGCGCCTCAGAGCGAGGTAACGCCGCATGAGTCATGTTTTTTCGTGCGTGCAGCCAGCTTCATCGATTTATTAGACGTTGTCACGTCAAAAAAAGTAACGAAAGGAAAATGAAACAGAACGTCCTATACGAGGCCAAAAGGCTCCCATCTCACTCACTCACTCACTCGATGCCTTAGGGAGGACATCGCTGTCGAGTTAGACCGCGGCGAAGGTGGAATGACGATCTGATGTTTGCAGGGCCAACATGGTCAGAGATCGCACAAGACATCCTAGGTTTGGAAGGAAAAAGGGGAGGCTTTTTCCCAACAGTGGGATGCACAATAGTAAAGAAAGAAAGAAAATACATTTATTTGCGGCAAACATGACGCATAAAAATAAAAAACACAAACAACAGAAAAACAAAAATAACAATTTGGGAGAATGTATGCGTCACATCTACGCAAAATGGCCAACGCTCAGCATAATGCTAAGACCCTATACTGCCGTGCTAAACGCAAAAGCGGTATCTCAAGAAAAGCTAGTTTCGAGAAAATTGAAGTTTTGTTTTTTATTCTCTTAGTGATTTGAGGTAAAGCTGAGATAGGGAACATTTTTCTAGGGACTTTTTTATTAAGATACCGTTATTTGGCTAAGCTCATTGGATGCATATTTCTTTAAGCTATCCGATACCACAAAAATCAACTTTACAAATTTTTTTGAGATACCGCTTTTGTGCTTAGCACGGCAGTATACGAGAAAGAGCCCTATCGCTGGTTTTCAGCAATGTCGCGATAGTCTAATAAAAAAAAAGTAGAATAACAACAATAAAATCACATACATCATCCTAGTACTTATCAAGTTCTTTAGTTACAGCACTTACAATTGAGAGTACATCGCACGGTAATCGAACCGGGGACCCTTGCCGTCGAAAATTACATAGAAGCCAAACAGCTCAATCAATTATCCGGCTAACTATTGTGACTGCGCGTTTTTGACCCCTTTCCACTAGGTATTAGAAAACGTTGTTATTTTATTTGGTGGACGCACTCGGTTGTAGAAACGCCGCGTTTTGGAAGCGGGTTTTCTGTAGCTGTTTTTTAACTGCTGGGAAAGATTAGACGGTTACTTCCCGTTTCGTCACTTTCCCGATTAATCCCTTTCTGTAATATTTCTTCCTTTCCTTTCCATCTTTGAATTTTATTATAGGCGACAAGGGGATAATTTCGGAGATATTAACTGCAGCTGATAGATTGATTATATTGGATTATTGACACTCACCGTCGCCTCACAATGTAACAACTAATCCGGTCCAAGTCAATCCGGGACAAATTTTTTAAGTTGTAGATATAATTATTATGTATATTTTTCGTGCAGGAATAGTAACTGACTCGTAGCGCAGCACCCAATCATAAATCAGACACCGAGAACCGTTAATGAACTTAAAGTAATCGCTAGTACTAAACATTTTAATTAGAAAAATCTTTTAGTAGTCGGGAGTTTTTGATTCGCTGAAACAGGTTACAGTTAGACTTCGCCTTGACAATTGGATTTTTTTTTCTAGGACGCATATACAGGATGGAATTGAAAGCTTGCGACCAATCGAAATAGGAGGTGCAGTAACTGTTACAAAATTTATTATAAAATGTCATTTCCCAGATAAGTAGACACGAAATATCGTCGTTCCAAATTTTAGTTTTCAAAATTATCAAAACTAATACTTAATGCTAATAATAGAAAATTATGGTATCAATTTTAGTGCGCGCCCGATAATCAATTTATACGTCGCTGAATTCACAATATGAAGCAAGTTGCCAACGCGTTGAACTAGCGGTATTTACCTAACTGACCGTTCCTAAGAAAAAAAGGGCGCGCGACGGCGTTGCCAAATCGCTCGCCTGCGAGTACGTTGTGCAACCTCCTCCCTAATGACGTGCTCTAAATTTATTTTATAACACGTTGAATTAGATATTTTAATTTGTCACATCAGTCTATTCAATTTCATCTATACTAATATACTATATGTATATACTATCTATAAGTACTTACTATACTAATATTATAAAGCTGAAGAGTTTGTTTGTTTGTTTGGTTGAACGCGCTAATCTCTGGAACTACCGGTCGGATTTGAAAAATTCTTTTTGCATTTGATAGCCCAATTCTTGAGGAAGGCTATAGGCTATTTAACATCACGCTATGACCTTTAGGAGCCGAGCAAAAAGAAAAAAAGTCAGAAAGAACGCTAAGCAAAAACGAAGTAATAGCGCGGGCAGGCGATGCGATGCGACGGGGTGGGTCGGAGTAACAAGAAATTTCACGCGGACGAAGTCGCGGGCAGAAGCTAGTTTATTTTATAACACGTTGAATTTGGTATTTTAATTTGTCACATCTATTCAATTTCATCGTGTATAAACTGCGGCGTTTCCTAACTCCAGTGCGTGTCTGGACTAGTTAGCGACACATGGCAACATTGTGACCACTCGTCCCCACAGTTTGCTAATCTCGCAAGTCATCTAATTGATTGACTATTTCTATGTTTGGCGGTTGCAATGTTTAGATTTTGATGCTACGGTGAAATATTCGATAAGCTGCGGGGTAATTGCGTACAATGCGTGCCACGAAAGATGAGACTTGACCCCGCCTCCCCCGCTCTTTCCGCCGCCCCTATGACGTCCGGTCCCGTCCCGCACTCAGACCTCATACCGCTAAAGATACCTAAAATCGTGTTCTGCACATGTCAGACCACGTGGTGTGTCAAGTCTCTTCTTTCGTGGCACGCATTGTAACAATGTCTTTAATTTTGTCAGTACAACAACATTCATTGCGTTATTTACGTTGCTGAGCAGACAAATTTTTCGATAATATGAAGCATCTAGCAGCGCCCTGCGGTTTCACCCGTATAAAGACTCTCTCAAACAGGCGCGACACGCGATAAAATCGCGCGTGACACAAAGGCACCGCAAGTCGCGCAACGAGCGGTGCGTTTCCGTCGCGCGCGATTCGCGTCGAGTGTCGAGCCTGTTTGCACGAGCCTTAAGTCCTAGCTTCTGACAAGTGGTATTGAAAGATTTGGTAAATAAGAAAGAGTGGAAAGGAAGAGAAAAATTAGAGTCAATGGTTTTGTTTTTATTTATCCGACATTGGCTCACTGCTGGACAAATATCTCGCCCAAATTCTTCCAGGTCTTTTCCTGAGCCACCTCGCACACCAGCCCTAGTGGTAGGTACCCGTCTAGGTCGTCAGTCAGTCATAGCATACAATTATGTTATGTAAGATATTTTTATAAATTATTTAATATCCGAATACTTTATTATATGTACTCATATCGTGAAACACTTCTATTTTTTTTCCCAAAAAGAAAAGTATAAAAAACTAGCGGTTCTTCAGATAGAAATTAAAATATGACTTTACGACAGACAGCACATTTATTTTTCTCCATAACCGTAGTCAAGTAATAAACGTCTTTAATTATATCATGCAGCGGCACATCAAAGCCTAGGCGTGTCGCGGTGAAACTCGTAAATCAGAGCTTCCGTTAAACGTCCGCCCCGCGAGTTGTGTCGATATAAATCTTTGCGCTGTTTATTCGTGAATCCTTCGCTTCATCGCGGAGATATGATGGGAATAATTGTGGTTAACATAACAACAAAAAAAAATCATCAGTGAAGAAAAAAAAATGAAAAGTTATTCAGACTAGGCTGGAAATCAGTACTATTTGAACATCAAAATTACACAAGATCAATCCCTCAAAATGCCCGGCCTTCCTCGTGCTTTAGCTAGGAAGAAGTGGCACAACAAACTCCAGCAGCATAGCTGTCTGTTCAGTTACAGATATTCTATTTCACGAAGTCCGTTCGGCTTTGATTGTAGTAGTGACGTATCCCGACAAGCGCGCTCCCACAGCGGCTGCCCCTTGCTGCCGTCGCATGAGGCTATTTCCGCGAATGTGTACCGTTTTACTTCACCCATTGTTGAGTCTCTGTTGATCACAATGTGCATGTGCATGCTTGACAATATTCATAGCCAAACGGACTTCGTGGCATAGAACATCTGTACATGAACTTGATTCAGTACAATGGTATGCAAAGTACGAGTAATTAACATTACGAAACACAAAACATTAAATTATCCTACTTTCCTACTAATCACACTAATATTATAAAGGCGAAAGTTTGTGAGTGTGTGTGTTTATATGTTTGTTACTTCCTCACGCACAAACACACTTTTTATCTCGATATTCCCACGGGATTGACATTTACGCGAGGGAAACCGCGTGGCGCAGCTAGTCACACTAATGTTATAAAGGTGAAAGTTTGTGTGTGTGTGTGTTTATATGTTTGTTACTTCTTTACGCTCAAACTTCTGGACCAATTTTGATAAAATTTTGTATGGAGGTAGCTGACACCCTGGATTAACATGTAGGCTACTTTTTATCCTGATATTCCTATAGAGGTATGAGGAACAGGGGAAGACACAACACCCGTCTGGTCGGAGGATCCTCCCTTTTCTATAGAGTATGAGTGAACTTTACACCCTGTTCCTCATACCTCTATACTGGTGACCCCGACGTGATGACCAGGTATTTAATAGAACGCCGTATTTGACCAGTTGGTCGAACAATTGTCTGCGAAGATGTCCCCAGTGAGTCGGGGTGGCGCTGCGTTATGGCAGCCTGGTCCAGCCATACCTGGTCATCACGTCGGGGTCACCAGTATAGAGGTATGAGGAACAGGGGAAGACACAACACCCGTCTGGTCGGAGGATCCTCCCTTTTCTATGGAGGTTGAGTGAACTTTACACCCTGTTACTCATACCTCTATATTCCCACGGGATCGACACTTATGCGGGTGACACCGCGGGGCGCGGCTAGTTTAAGATATTTATTCATCAACCTTTAACTCATTTTCCGTTCTGAAAGAATATCATGCATTATTAATGGCAGTAATGTCGTCATAACCACCATATTAAGAAGTCTGCAGAAGAGTGAATTCCATTTTTAATTCCCCAGCAATTAAACTTAAAAGAGCGTGAATATGAAACACTTAAAATATATAATTTATTCACACATCAAAAGCTATCTTATGTCGTAGTGCAACTCATAAATCTGACTTTATACCAAACGTCCGGTTCCGTCGCTAAAATGGCGGAGTCCGCTGTTTTTGACGTTTTAACGTTAGTGACGTGACAGGGGTAAGTTATAGCTATTGTCTGCATTGGCCGGGTGTTTTAATTACTAGTTAGTCTACCAAGCTTTATGGGTTAGAAGCGACGAATTCAATTTAGGGATGTTTGTAGATTAATTGGAAGCCACAAGGCTTGTCTGCGAAAGTACTGTCGAAATAACTATAGAAATATTTTTGTCTCTGATCGTAGTAACTGTCATAATTGATGATCTTATTGACGACGCGTATATTGACGATGTCCAACGCGCTCGTGAAGACCATTCCTGCATCCCCTTATTGCGTAAAGGCTCCTTCAAACAGGCGCGACACGCGATAAAATCGCGCGCGACACAAAGGCACCGCAAGTCGCGCAACGGGCGGTGCCTTTGTGTCGCGCGCGATTTTACCGCGTGTCGCGCCTGTTTGCAGGAGCCTTAACGGGTGTTAAAAGACACTTAACGAAGCCGAGAGCCACTTGTACTCCGCGACATTGTAATTATTTTTTTTTGTACTGGACCATACCTGCGAACCTCGTTAAGGAAAAAATGAAGGTCAAAATTACAACTTTTACTGATGTTATTTTACGAAAACAAGCTTTTAGTGTTAAGGGGCTTACATGACCTAAGGCGCGGTCATTGTCGGACTCCATAGAAAAGAAAGAGAAGCGCGATGACACAACGCTAGTAATTTATTGCAAAATAGTGTCGCGCGCGATTATATCGCGTCTCGCGCCTGTTTGAAGAAGCTTTAACACTTTATCAATCTCAATCTGAATCATTCGTTGGATTTTGCTAATCCATTGCTTCATATGTTCGAAAAATGTGTCTGCCCAACAAAGTAAAAAAAGCAATGAATGTTGTTGAACTGTCAAATGAAACCCATTGCTACTGATAGTGAGTGTTACGCACTTACCCCGCTGAAATGGACTTGTTTGCTGATGAATGGAAGACGATAAAGTTAGAATATTTGCGGTTCTGTAAAAAGACGGTCTGATAGGATTAACTTAATTTATTATTATTGTTGTTGTGTTGTTGTTGTGTTGTTGTTGTTGTATGTTGTTGTTGTTTTTTGTTGTTGTCGTTGTCGTTTGTTATGCGTCATGTTTGCCGCAAATAAACATACTTTCATTCTTTCTTTCTTTCTATGTCTAACTTACTAAATATAGGTAATAGATAAATAAGTTAAGGGG
Organism: Luperina nickerlii; assembly: GCA_963855955.1. Taxonomy (NCBI): domain Eukaryota; kingdom Metazoa; phylum Arthropoda; class Insecta; order Lepidoptera; family Noctuidae; genus Luperina; species Luperina nickerlii. Next base: position 6,915,438 of record OY979690.1, read on the forward strand.
CTTACAGGACTTAAACACAAAAAACGCAAGTTTTAGAAACAATAAAAGTATGTGATCGACTACAGTAAACAATTCAGAAAAATATATGATATTCTCCAGGATGTATCCTAAACATAATACAACTGATTTGATGCGATAGAAAAAAATCATTAAGATACCGCTAAAAACTTTCTTTTTACAATAAAAACCATACTAATATACATACAATCATTCTGATTGTTTTTCAGATTATTCTACAAACAACATACTAAAATACTAGAGTTTTAATTTTTTAGTCCAACAATAGATTTTTTGTAATTAAATAATTGCTTCATATTTTGCAATAAATTACCAGCGTTGTGTCTAGGGCTTTCAAATACCGGATTTTTTCAATACCGGTATCAATACCGGTATTGGAAAAGTCAATACCGTGATCCCGGTATCAATACCGGTTGACCGGTATTGAACGCAAGTTCAATTAGGACATTAATAAAACCAATAAAATACGCCTTTTTGTATTTTCAATGTATTGTTCTTATTTATTGAAAATACTAAAATAAATACGTTATACATAGCTTTCTTCATTCTTTTATAATAATTTGGTATTGGTTGATTATTTAGGTAGGACTAGGAATTAGGAACATAATGAAAACTGAATCTACTCTTTTTGCAGGAAGGCATTTCACATAGACTTTGTTTGCACAATATAAAAAGAAAAATATATACTTATTTCTTATTATTACCTAAATGTCATCATGTCTCATGTAAAAATCAATATAGGTATCATTATTTGTAGAAATGTAAGTAAGTAAAGTATACCTTAACTAGCTAGTAGCAATCATTTGGTAATCATTTTAGTAACATTCTTAATAATTAAGTTATAAAAAACAATCAAAAAATCTAAAACTAAACAAGTAAGAAAATAAATCAAGAATCAACATAGGTATCATTATTTGTAGAAATACAAGTAAGTTAAGTATAGCTTAACTAGCTAGCAATCATTTTAGTAACATTATTAATAATTATGAAATAAAAAAACAATCAAAATCTAAAACTAAACAAGTAACAAAATAAATCAAGCATTAATAACAATTTCTGAAAAACAGTAAAAAAAATGTAAAAGTAATTTTATAGACGCGTTATCCCGTCGCTTTTGCGAAACTGACTGACAATAGTGACAATAACATTATAACAAAAACAGAACATAAATACGGCTCGATTTCGGGCACTGTCTCAGGCGGGGTGCGGGAGGGTGAGCTTAAGATAACAGCGGGACGCTTGCGCTGAAGAAAACAACTGTGAGAATAAGATCACATAATTTTCAGATCTAATGTTTGTAATACCGTAATCACGGTATTGGGGCGTCAATACCGGTATTGTAAAAGGCCAAAATAAAATCCGTGATCACGGTATTACGGGATCCCGGAATACCGGTATTGAAAGCCCTAGTTGTGTCATCGTGCTTCTCTTCCTTTTCTATACAGTCCGACAGTGACCGCGCTTTAGGTCATGTAAGCCCCTTAACACTAGGTATAACTTATTATTACGCTTGAATCCTGTTCATCTATTCTAAACCCAAACTTACAAAGGATAATAAATTAAATTCATAAATTAAAAATAATTCGCTTTGAAGTCCCAATAAATGATAAATCCTGAATGACTTTGAACTTTTGAGTGAACGAAGCGAATCCATTCGGTTCGGTCGCACCAGATGCTTGTAACGCCGAGTCACTGTGTTTATTAGTGGTTTTTTTTTTTGTTTGACCGCGAATTAAATGCTTTTGAGCAATGGCAGCCGTGATTTTGCATTTATAGCAGTTGTTTTTTTTTTTCGTGTTCATGGTAGTTTGGTAATTAGTGTACATGTTTCTTCTCCTTACGAAACTACTTTTTGGAAAGGACAAATAGAATCAATTCTAGTTTCTTGTAAATGTTGACGTTCAAAAGTGCCTTTTATTTATTTATTAAATTTTATGCACAAGTAAAACCTTTCTTTACCTTTTAATAAAGAACCTTTTAGAAAAGGTGTAACACTTGCCGATACGTGTCGCATACTGAGAAATTGAGGACAATGCCGATGTATTGTTAATCTTAGATGTTAGGCAGATATGCACTAGACCTGGCAAGGTCCAATGATGACAGGTGGAGTAAGGTAGTAACCGAGTGGCGTCCTAGGACTTGGAGACGAAGTGTCGGTCGTCCGACGGCGAGGTGGGTGGACGACACTATTACCACTGCGAGTACAATGCGTGCCACGTAAGATGAGACTTGACACACCACGTGGTTTGACATGCGCAGTACACGATTTTAGGTATCTTTAGCGGTATGAGGTCTGAGTGCGGGACGGGACCGTACGTCTTAGGGGCGGCGGAAAGAGCGGGGGAGGCTGGGTCAAGTCTCATCTTTCGTGGCACGCATTGTAGAATCTGAAAAAGAGAGAGAGACACTTGAAATGTCTCATGTGTCTACAGTTTCAAAGGAATAGATGCCAATGTATACGCTTTTATAATAAACTGCCAAGCCACGTTCAAGATCTTAGCCTTAATAAATTTAAATTATTAATTAAACGTAAGTTGTGCAAGAAAGCCTTTTATACTGTTAAAGATTATATTGAGGATAAAAAGGCTTGGGATTGAGCTGCTTCCAATTTATGCATTTTGAGTGTTTTTGTTGTTCTTTTGTTGTTTATTTTTTATATAATATACACATTGACATTAATATTTTTTTTTTAAAAACAATGACATTTGCTTACTTTGTAAAGTATTACATTATTTTAATTTTTGTGAATATGAAGACGATGTGGGTCATTTATTTTATTCATTTTATATTTTTTATTATTCTCTCCATGGTCTGGCAGTTTGAGTAATTTTTGTGGCCTACCCAAATGTCCTTTCTTTGGTATTGTTCGTCGGATCGTTGAGCTCCTTAAGTCTTGAGTTGAGCTGCACGATTTCTGACAAATGCGTGCACTGACTGGACAGGTCCTCTCAATCTGTGTGGTTCTTTCCTCAAAAGACCATCTCAGACATCGACCTACATGGTCTTCATATAACCTGACCAAGATTATATCTGGACTTTAAAAGAGACTATGACCTCTGAGTTTGTTTCGGCCTTTCTTCTCAGAGTAGTCAGATAGGAAACGCCGACCTCATCTAGTTTAAAAAATATGATTGACGTGTAAAAGTGTTTGTACAAACCTACTTACAAAAATAAAATCATTTATAATAGAAATAGAAAAACTTTTTTAGAAAATACAAAAAAAAAAAACAACCGACATCCAAAAAAAATACTACAAAGTGAAAACTAACTTTAATTTCGATAGTCGGTGTCAAAATTACTGAACCGATTTTGATAAAAGTTCTATGGGATCAATCTGACAGTATGTCCTTTCAAATAAAAAAAAAAAGAATTTTGCAAATCGGCTTGTAAATAACGGAGTTCTGAGGTGGTGTATATAATAAAGAGTATACTATTTATTATAAAACACGTTTTAAAAAAATCAACCGAACTGATAACCTCCTCCTTTTTTGAAGTCGGTTAAAAATTGTTTATTTCTCACCAGCATAGCAACAAGGATTACATCTTAAAAATACTTAATAGTAGATAAGTATACTAATGTCATGTCTATACTTCTATACTAATAAAAGCTGAAGAGTTTGTTTGTTTGTTTGGTTGAACGCGCTAATCTCTGGAACTACCAGTCGGATTTGAAAAATTATTTTTGCATTTTAGTAGCCCAATTCTCGAGGAAGGCTATAGGCTACTTAATATCACGCTAGGACCCTTAGGAGCCGAGCAAAAAAAGTCCGAAAAAGGTAAACGAATTAAAAGCGCAGGCAGGCGATGCGACGGGGTGGGTCGGGGGAATAAGAAATTTCACGCGGACGAAGTCGCGAGCAGAAGCTAGTACATTATACAATATTAATCACACAGCATTGGTGGTGGTATTTACTTAGGGTATTTACTCTATCTTCTGAACTAGGCGATGCCTGTATCTCAGAAGATAGCTCTCGGCTTATTCCGTTATTTTATAACTGGCTCTTGAAGTCTAACATTTACGATATCGACTTTCGAATTTAATTAAGACTGTCTATTTTACTTAATACAATGCCTGAGATCGATTGCTAATTAGATTGTTTATAGATTATATTACAAGATAGATTCCTTTGTTTTGTAATTCATGGTATAATATCAGATATAATAAGGTATTCAGTAGGTATTATTATAAAAAAAAAAACTCAAAGCATTTATTTCAATTAAACCATAATCAGGCACTTTTGAGTTGTCAAAGAGTTGGTTAGCTGGTCGGAAAGTTGAAGCTAGTTGTTCATTCCAAAACGTAGATCTCTATGGAGAAGAACGGACAAGAAACTCCAAGGACACGATTTTAAATCCAAAGAATTACAAATTCTGGCTATATAATTCTTGTTGCTTCTATATGCGAGAGAACAATTATTAATTCAATTTCTAGTCATTATAAATAAGCCCAAAAATGCCCAAAATAATAAACTTGTTCTCATAAAATTCGTCTGACAATTTGTCTAAATAAAAATTATTCGCACGTTCCTTGACTACGCGACGAGTCCTTACTGAAAGCCCCGACGATAAAGGCTCCTTCAAACAGGCGCGACACGACACACGACACAAGGGCACCGCAAGTCGCGCAACGAGCGGTGCCTTTGTGTCGCGCGCGATTATATCGCGTGCCGCGCCTGTTTGTAGGAGCTTTAATATGCTCCCGACCGATTACGGTGACGGTGGCCAATCTCAACGGAGATTAGCCAGGTATGCAGGATTGCAGGAGATATTATAGTGCACAAGTGTGTGCGGAAACACAGGTGTACTCTCTGTTCCTTTACTCTCATAGTCCGATGGGACGGCAATCCGACACGACCGGGGAGAGATCAGGAGCAGGACCAGCTGCTTTACGTGCTTCCGAGGCACGGGCCCCGACGATAAAGGCACAACGTGACCTATAAAGGCTCCTTCAAACAGGCGCGACACGTGATAAAATCGAGCCGCGACACAAAGGCACCGCAAGTCGCGCAACGAGCGGTGCCTTTGTATCGCGCGCGATTATATCGTGTGTCGCGCCTGTTTGTAGGAGCCTTAAATAACATTCTCAAATGGTAATAATATATCAGACGGTTACGAATGCACTTCGCGTCACGTCATGTTACGGTGAAACTCGTAAACAGGGCGAACGCGAACACGTCCAATAGTAAATTATAATGTATGCCTGAGGGCCTTTTTATGTGGCACCATTTGAAGATTGGCATAAGGATATTACCTGGTCGATACTCAACTGAGTGCAAGTACCCACTTCACTTAATGTCTAATATAATCATCTACCTAGCCTTTTCCCAACTATGTTGGGGTCGGCTTCCAGTTGCACCAGTTGAATTCCAGTATTTTACATGAAGCGACTGCTTATCTGACTTTCACAACCCAGTTACTGGGTTATACGATAAATAACAAGTGCGTGTCGGATCACGCACAATGAAGGGTGAAGGGTTCACATGTAGAAGCAATAAATGTATTGAGTATTGAGGGTTCCGTCCTTAGGATTATCCCAAAAACAAACGATCAATATTGTAGTTGAAAAACATGTCTCATACGTCATGGCCAATTCTCCAACTGCAAATCGACGGCGAAGTGCAAATAACACCTAACTGACAAAGTCAGTGATTTACACAAACTGAAAAAAAAAAAAGTTTATTAATAGACACTTCGCGTTCGCTTCGCGCGATTTAGTTGGGAGGTACTTCCACATTTTAATTTAATGCTGTTGCAACTAAAAATACACTTAGGCGATTTCACCAAAACATGCGAATAACACGAAAAAAAGTGGTCAAAACGATAAAAAAGTGAATTTCTCGAAAAATGTCAGTTAAGAGGTATTGGCACTTCGCCGTCGAAATGTAAGTGTGTAATCGCAAAAAAAAATATTTTTACACATGACATACATCCTGTAAGGGTTCCGTATTTTCCTTTTGATGTACATACGAAAGCGTAAAAGCAACTATATTTTATTAATATAAATTCGTTTCTGCTATGGTTAAACCCACGGGTTTTATCTACATGTTTTCATCCTCCTTTTTCCGGCGGTTCCTCTCAGCGGGATACTTTTCTCCCCCTCATTCAGTAAGACCGGTGCCAGACTGTTGAAAATGTAACGTATTTAAAGGAACTATGTAACCCGTCTACAAAGCCCGACGCACATAACTCACTGGTCCCTCATCCGACACAGAACGATCGTCTTAGAACTTAGATAAAATAAAAAAACGGCCAATTGCATGTCGGACTCGCACACGAAGGGTTCCGTACCACAAGGTATAAAACGCCGAAAAAAAACGTTTGTTTTAAACGTTTCTTTTTAAGAGTGGAACTCTGTACCGGCGTCTGTGTTTCCGAGTGCATACAACCCGAATCTCTTCAAAGTAAGAGTGAACACGCTTCTTCTGGGTAAGCTCACTCCATCGAAGACTTTGTCTCTGTCACCTCTGACCTAGACTAGAATCAAGAGCAAACCCATTTCAAATAAATAAGAAAAACCCCTTTAAATGCTGTCTTCATTTTATTTTTGTTGTTATAGCGGCAACAGAAAAACATCATTTGTGAAAATTTCAACTGTCTAGCTATCACTGTTCATGAGATATAGCCTGGTGACAGACAGACAGACAGATGTACAGTGGAGTCTTAGTAATTTAACCGTTTTTACCCTTTGGGTACGGAACCCTAACAACTAGCCTTCCCGGGGTCGATGTCGGGAATTATAAAAATACTATGTCGTTACCGACTTCTTGATCTACCTGTGTGCCTTTCCTCGAGATACGTTCAGCTGTGAAAAGGTTACAGCCAGACAAAGTTCCTTTTGCATTTATTATATTCTGTTGTTAAATTAAGGAAAGAAATGAATGAATGAAGGGAGAAAGTGGTCAAAATTGTCTTAGGTAATAAATACGTAAGACAATTTTGACCACTTTCTGACCCCCACTCCCTCCTATGTAAGAAAAAAATCGACCTCGATGAACCCCCTACCCCCTTTCAATTTTACGTAAAATCAGATCTATCAAAATTGCAAAGAATTTATACATTGTTTACCTGGATTAACACGGGTACTTTTAATCACAGTAGTTCGTTCCCGCGGGTTATTTTCCGAATACGCGGGTGACGCCGCGGGCAAACGCCAGTATCCAATAAAAGTGACTCAACACAACCACAGTATAAAGACATACAGTATTGTATCTCGGCCGTAACCTTGAAATAAATGCCTACAGCCGCGCGGTACGTAAACATGCGATAGGGCTGCCCGCCTCCAGCATTTTAATTACATTTGCCTACTTTGTGTTTCCATTTAGTTTTACTGTACTGTATGATATTATTATCGTGACACAACTAAGGTAGACACTATTTAAAACCCCTGACTGTAGTCGTTCCGCTAAATGCAGCACAATATCCTACCCTCGAATCGCTTGAAAAAACATTTGTATGCAAAAATGTTACTATCTGCCCGACCGTAAAGGGCGATGGTACTCAGCGAAATATACAAATTCTCTTCAGTTCATATTTGTTTGAGGACTCTTAGTTTATTTTCCGTTTATTTGGTTTTAAATTAATTTGGGATTCGCAATTGTACTATGGACCTTCTCGAGAAGGTGTGCAAGTACGGTTCGTTAAGGATTTGGCTCCCTTTTGAGAGGAGTATCTCCACTAGTCCTAATGAATATTATAAACACGAAAGTGAGTCTGCTTGTTTTTACAATTTCATGCAAAATATGTTCCCTTTTTGAATGCATGTAGTATTAGTGCCTAACCGGAATGCCAGACATAGTAAAACAAGCCCATAAACTGGACTCATTTTTTTCTGAAGGGTTCTAAAAAAAAATTTGTCTATTACTACATCAACATTTCACCGGATTTGTATAGGTCCTATGTAATAGCCTATATTTCACTATATCATTCAACAAAAACTTGAAGAAATCAAGCATGAATATGTGCACAATTCCACTTAAATGTCCTTAACATCACAACAAAAGCCGCCTGTCTTGTAGTGCGGTCGATGCGAATCCCGCACCCCGGGATTAAAGGATTAAACGCGGGACCGTGTCGATACAATCTACCACAATGGCGCTCGCCAACTGCGTTTGTGATCAACAACAAAGCGTTGCTTTAATAAATAAAATTGTGACCAAAAGATTTAGGAATTTGTACAGGGAAAAGAAATTTTTGGTAATAAGGAAGTTGAGCGAAGAAAATCTTATTATTTGTTCGAGGAAGCTGTCTTCTAACAGTTCAACTTCTAATACTTATCGGCGAAAATGACACAATGGGACTTCGCAATCTTTTTGCGTTATCTTTTGATCATATTATTATAATATTCCAAAATACAGAGAAAACGAACACATCGGATTTTATCGAGATGTTTACACTCGGTATTTGTCATATTTATTGGATAACTAATTATTTATTTAGAAACAAATTGCTCCAGACATTCCTAAGTAATTCAGGAACATAATGAATACCCATCCACTGGCTGTCTAAATAAAGAAGGCGAATTTCCGTAATTAAAAACGTTCATCTCATCTACAATCAATGTCAAAAATTTGTCAAAAATGTAGGAACATTAGTGGTATTTTTGACAGATTAACACTGAGATCGGTCTGTGAACGTTCTTAAAATTATGAGAAATGTCCCTAAGATCCTTTTTCGTAAATCAATCAGATCAATTAGATATGGCGCGTGGCGAGACAATCGAAAAGCCAGCTCAATTCGAACCAAAACCACGGAAATAAACAAATGACAAACTAATTCGCAAATTAAACATGAATCCGACTGGCCCCTGGCAAACACTAATTTGTCTCGAAAGATAGCTGAATCCCGTAACCGCGCGACCCGGTATAATCCCGGAGCAGTGCGTGCGACCGCATATAATCCCGGGATTATATCGATAAATATTTCGCGTCACTAGTCGTAAATGATTTTGGACGACGAATTAGATCTTGTGTTGCTTGCTCTAGGTTTTGAAATGGAGGACACTTAGCAAAACGACGAGATGGAAGACTGTTTTCAAGGTTCTACAAAAGTACTTACTGGACATTACCTAAAAGACGTGTACAAAAATAATTTCTTCGCAAATTCAGTTTAAATTTTTGCTTGTCCAGTCCAAAACTTTTCAAAGATCCCATGTCTCGCTTTCGGGGGGTGAAATTTTACGTCAGTTAATAAAAATAAAAAATTTGTTTACTACGATAGTGATAGCACTTTTTGCATTTCCATTTTTTTATTTTCCAGAATCATGTACAGCGGTGCTATTCTGTAAAAATCTCACCGTGAAAACTTAGGTGAAGTGAGCGTGGAGTGAGCTGTCAATAGTGTCAATTCCTAGCAAAAACAAACTCACTTCACCTAAGTTTTCACGGTGAGATTTTTACAGAATCGACCGGCTGTATCCATGATAACAGGTTATAAGTTGATGTCCTTGCCACCTTGTAGACAAACAAACCTTGTCGTCTTATGAAAATGACATTCAACCTTATGGTAACGCAACCACGAGGTCAACTATAGAAATTTACATTGCTCCGTCAACATCAAAATCGCCAACCCAAGCAAACAAAAAATAAAAAAAATTGTGAAAAATAAATAATAATTATAAATTATTTTGTGTTGTTTTATCCCAACACAAAATCCTCAGAAAATAAACAACTCTATTTATAAATTAAAACATCATTATCGTCTGCATAGCCTTTTCCCAACTATAGCCGGTCGGCTTCCAGTCTAACCGGATGCAGATGCAGGTGAGTAGTATTTTACACGGAGCCCCCACAACCCAGTCACTGGGACACTGGGTAATATACGACACCCCTTGGTAAGATTGAAGACTGTCAGACTTTCAGGCTACTGACGACCCGTTAACACTGCTAAAGATTTAAGAATGACATCCGGGGCCAACGGCAAGCGTATTAAATATGTAAATATGTAAAAAAGGTCACCCATCCACAGGCCAACCGCGGCAAGCGTAGCTTAACCTGGTCGATCGACCCGTGCCGATGTTATTACTTAACCACAAGCCCCTACCATAAATAACAATAAATTCTATTCTATTCTACTAATTACAACAATTCATCTATCTTTCTCTATGGACTATCTATAAAATGTCCAATAACTCATATTTCGTGCTAGCCTAGGGCACAGATGCACCGCATAAAATACTAATCTCTTAGGAATGTAATATTTCACAGTTTATTAACGGTGACACCGTCCAATACTGGTTATGTTTTAATTTACTTTAGATACAGTTGTGTATTTTCTGAGGATTAAGGCTTGGCTTTACGTAGCAATTTAAGTCTCTATAGTCAACCTCATAATTGCGTTACCACCCTATGCATAAAGGCTCCTTCAAACAGGCGCGACACGATAAAATCGCGCGCGACACAAAGGCACCGCAAGTCGCGCAACGAGCGGTGCCTTTGCGTCGCGCGTCGCGCTTGCTTGTAGGAGCCTTAAGCGTGAGCTTACACAATTAGCATATAATGTTCCCACTGCTGGGACACAGGGCTCCTCTCTGTGAGAGTGACTGGGTCGTAATCCACCAACCACCAACCTGCGTTTGTGTTTCCGAGTGCATACAACCCGAATCTCTTCAAAGTAAGAGTGAACAGGCTTCTTCTGGGTGAGCTCACTCCATCGTAGACTTTGTCTCTGTCATCTCTGACCTAGACTAGAGTCAAGAGCAAACCCATTTCAAATAAAAAAAAAAAAAAAAAAGCGGGCGCAGTGTGGGTTGGTACTTAGTAGATGTCACATGTCTACGATTTTTTGGTTCTTTGACAGTCTTTATGGGTCGTCATAAGCCCGAAAGTCTGATAACCAGTCTTACCAAGGGGTTTGTATTACCCAGTAACTGAGTTGTGCAGGTCAGATAAGCAGTCGCTCCATGTAAAATACTGGAACTCAGCTGCATCCGGTTAGACTAGAAGCTGACCCAACATAGTTGGGAAAAGGCGAGGCAGATGATGAAAATATAATTTATTGTTGTTGCAGGTGGTTAACAAATTACGAAAAAGTATCTTTACAGCAGCCCTAGGGTGTAAAATAAGAATTGAAGTTGCATTCAACTTGTGTCAAAAATTGACGAAGCTCCCCGAAAACTTAGGTGAAGTGAACTGTCAATAGTGTCAATCCCTAGCATCAGGTGGAATGACAGCTCACTTCGAGCTTACTTCATCAAAATTTTCACTAATATACCGGCTGTTATTAAAGGTAATTAAGGGGACTAAAGCGCGGTCACTGTCGGACTGCGTAGAAAAGAAAGAGAAGCGCGATGACACAACGCTGGTAATTTATTGCAAAATATGAAGCAATTATCTATATACAAATAATCTATTGTTTGGACTAAAAAATTAAAACACTAGTGCTTTAGTATGTTGCTTGTAGAATAATCTGACAAAAAAACAGAATGATTGTATGTATATTAAGTATGGTTTTTATTGTAAAAAGAAAGTTTTTAGAGGTATCTTCATGATTTTTTTCTATAGTATCAAATGGTATTATGGTATGGTATTATGGTTTTCAACACACAATCTAACTAGCATATATCCTGAAGAATTTCGTATATTTTTCTGATTTTGTTTAGTGTAATCGATCACATACTTATAAGCATTAAAAAACTTGCGTTTTTTGCGTTTAGGTCCTGTAAGCCCCTTAAAAAGAGATTTATTTAGGAGGAGAAAAATATAAACCCTGTATAAACTTCTAACACAAAATAAACTAACAACCTATTAAAAAGAAAATATAACAAACCTATCCTAGCTAAAGCTATTCACTAATCAAAATATGGCGTCGACGTTGAAAAAATTCCTCGACGTTGCTGTAATGTTCCCAAGAGACTGGCGGCATTGCCACGTTGTATTGCAATAAATACTTAACCTCTGGCCAAGGAAAATCCAGCCCTTGGGTCACGGGAAGTGTGAACCAGCCAGATTTTACTGAACAAGCCATGAGCACTCGGATCCCACGGTCCGAAGGTTTCAACCCCAAACGGCTCGAAAATATAATAAACTAGCAGCGCCCCGCAAGGCCTCCCACAAGGTGGTCCGACGACCTTGTGAAGGCCGCAGGAACCCGTTGGATGCGAGAAGCACAGAACCGGTTGAAGTGGAGGTGCTTGGGGGCCGTCCATTAATCACGTGATGTTTTTTTTGGTATTTTTAACCCCCCCCTCCCCCCTTGGTGATATATGGTGAGGTTTAAGACTTACCCCCCCCCCCCCCTCATATCACGTGTATCTTTAGTACCTACAAAGAATCGGACCTTTTTTTATGTTTATAAAATACAGGTATAATCATCTAATTTTATTAGAAAGTGTGCAGGATGTTTTTAAAAAAATAAATACACGTGATATATTACTACACCCCCCCTCCCCCCTTGTGATATTTCGTGATTTTTTATGGACCCCCTCCCCCCCCTTTCGAGCCTCACGTGATTAATGGACAGCCCCTTGGGGGAGGCCTATGTCCAGCAGTGGACGTCTTTCGGCTGAAATGATGATGATGAGCAGCGCCTCGCGGTTTCATCCGCATAAGTGTCGATTTCGTTCGAAAGACACGTGGCGCCATCTGTTATCATAATAACGTTATTGTTGTTTTCCTCGGGAGCAGCACCATTTTTCGGGATGAAAGGTACCCTATGTCCGTTTCTGTGCACCTGACAACGTATATGCAAAATTTCAAGAATGTCGGTTAAGTGGTTTAGGCGTGAAAAGGTAACAAACAAACAAACAAACTTTCTTTCGCATAATTATAATATTCGTTAGGATAGGATAAAGGCTCGTGCAAACAGGCGCGACGCGCGACGCGAATCGCGTGCGACACAAAGGCACCGCTTGTTGCGCGACTTGCGGTGCCTTTGTGTCGCGTGTCGCGTCGCGCCTGTGTGCACGAGCCTTAAAGTCAAAACATGTATAGAAAATGGAACAAACTTTGACGAAGTTTCGAGTTTCACGAAAGCTAGCAATCGATAAACACACACTACTGACGCTACGATAACATTTCGTAGGGTACTGTAGCTCTCTTATACTCCTAGGGAAGAAAACGCGTGTTTTCAAACGATGTTTTATGAACACATGTAGGAAATAAAAAATAACCTCTCTCCCTTAAGAGCGTTACTCCAGAGCGGCGCGCCTCGTGTTTAGGTAAATTTACTCACACAGCTATACAGTTAAACGCACACACAGCCGTCTGTGTTGGAGCGCGTATTATACACCGCTTAGAATCATCTTGATACTTAGCCAGTTTTTAGTTAGTAGGGAATGTTTTCGTTTTCCGTAAGCGGGGATTCAGTTTTTTGTTTATTGTAATAAATGAGCAATTAAATTATTATTAGTTAGGTTAAAGTAAATAAAAACAATTTCGTGTAAAATAAAATCTTAATATTTGTTGTCTCTAAGTTTCATGGACCTAGCTTTTCGGGGATCAACAATTTCGGGTAACAGGCATTTATTGTAAAAGCTGACTAGCCGATGTTCCATATTTTCGCTCCAAAATTTATCGTCCCTGATTATGTTTTCAGTCTTCAATTTAAAATCTTTGCCTGTCCACACAGCAAACAGACAGTAATTTCTGTTAGTTATATGCAACTGCCCCTGTATCTGATAAAACCAGTCATGGCGTCGATTCACAGATCCATCTATTTTCCAGAATTTAATATTTTTTTGGCTGATAGCAAAATCTGCCTCTAATCCAAATGCCGAACTAGGACATTTAATTTCGGTGATGCCATCATCGTCGATTAGTCCATCCGGCGAAGCACCTGTAATCATAATAATTTGAAACTCAATACTCTAATTACTTCTTTTTAAGGGGGAAGCGCTAAGGTAGCCCGCGAAATTAAAATTTTCTTACGTTTTTTGCAATTTGCTGGTCAGTATTAAGTTGTACGTTGATTAATATATGAATCGCGGCCGTAACTAACATGTATTTACAGAATTATAATCATTAAAGTCGTCAACACAACTCTCTAAGACCACGTAAGTCCCAAGAATGATAATTTCACGAAACAGTTATTCTTTGGACTTACGTGGTCTTAGAGAGTTGTGTTGATGACTTTAATGATTATAATTCTGTAAATACATGTTTGTCACGGCCGTGATTCATATATTAATCAACGTACAACTTAATACTGACCAGCAAATTGCAAAAAACCCAAAAAAAAAACAAATTTCGGGGGCTACCCTGGCGCTTTCGCCTTAATAGAATTTAAGAATATAAAAATAAATTGTTTGTTAGAAAAATCTAAACTTGTACCTGCAACTGTTCTATGGCCACTTTTTCGTTTACTTTCCCATGTTGAATACTAGGGATATGGTCCAAGGAATATGAGTAAAGAAATTGTTTAACCAAAGGGGCTGGGCTAATAGTCGATCGCCGTTTGCACACTTTACAGAATGAAGAGGCTGTCAATAAACAACGTCGTAGCTCTAGCCAAAGTGCACTCTCTGTCTGAAGTACAGTATCCCTTTCAACTTCTTGTCTACTATTTACCTATAACATAAAATTTGGAAATATATTTTTAAGTCTAATATTATCAGAAACAATGTACAACATGTATCTGAACTTATGAAAGTATACTGTAAATACGCACTTGTTCTTGAAGGTTCTTGTTTTATTTGTCCTAAAATATGTTTATAAAGACCAAGTCATTCTTACAAGATTCCCTGCGTCAGGATCTTGAATTGAAGCCGTTTCTAATGCCTGCAAGTTTTCCTGAATTTCCAGTGTTTTATCACTGTCTTTTTCATTTTCTTGAGTCTGAAAATAATATGTAGAGTATAATATAGTGACACAAACCGTATGCACCATGACAGGCGATCGATTGTCGGCTTAAGATAGCACATAACTAACAATGTTTTTTTTGGGCTAAAATATGTATACAAATGACCAAGTAATTCTTACAAGATTCCCTGCGTCAGGATCTTGAATTGGAGCCGTTTCTAATGCCTGCAAGTTTTCCAGAATTTCCAGTGTTTTTTCACTGTCTTTTTCATTTTCTTGATTCTGAAAATAATATGTAGGGTATAATATAGTGACACAAAAAGTAAGCACCATGACAGGCGATCGATTGTCGGCTTGAGATAAATAAATAATGAAGAAAGGTCTTATTTAGTTTTGGTTTAACAACTGCTCAATCAAAACCAAGGAAACACGTGTCTGCCGCAGCTAGTAAAATATAAAGTAAAAAAATAAAACTTACAACAGCATTTTTATTTAAGTCCTGGTTTTGAAGTATTTGAACTTCTCTTTTCTGCCTATAACAACGAATTGGATATTAACTTTATCTTATTACTACTGTGTTTCATAAAAATATCCAAACAAAAAGTAATAAAAAAAAATTACTTCAAAAAGTAGTAAGTATATTGTTTCTTAATTACACCTAATAAAAATATATTTTTTATAAGTAGAGAACCTCGGTAACATACCTTTTAGCTTCATTAGCCTTGGCCAAATTTTCGTTTTTTTTTTGTTCCCATATAGCGCCTTTTGTTAGCCATATCTGAAAAAAAAGTAAAATGAAAACATACATAAAGAAGTCTAATTTAATCTTTCTTAAGTTAATAGAACACCATTACATTAAAATATGTACTCACCAAAGTTTTGTAATATAATAAAAATATATTATAATAAAACGTATCAACATGTCCTAGTCGCGCTAAAAACTCGCGAAAGTACGATAATATTTTACGCGACTCGCGGCTACGGGAGCGACACACGTCCTACCTCTGAAAGGCCTCGGCCGGCACTGAGCGCTGGCGTGATTCCGCGCCGATTATATAGCTGCACTAAATAATTCATAGTAAAATAAAAAAATAAGTTATTAAAAAAATATTTGTACCATGTTTTAGAACGTAAATGTCTTCGTTTACTAGGCCTAAAATAACATATAAATATTTCAGATTTCATCCTAAACTAACGCGTTTAAAATATCGAAAAGTGGCTAAAATTGACACTTTTGAATATACTTTTCTTGAATGAAAACTTACAGTAATCGTTTTTTTTTTCAGCCATGCACTAATAAATGCTATTATTATTTATAAAGCAACGTTGTTATAAGTTTGTCGTATATGGTTTTACTAATACCTTGCATTTGCGTAGACCGTCGATCGCTAGTTTAAAAAAAGGCTTGCATAAAAACTGTTCTAATGAGAAAACTGTACGAATAAATGAAAATGTTTTTCAGCCATGCACTAGATTATGAAATTCCCATTAATATGACGTTAATATCTTATCTATAAATTAAACAGATTATGGTTTTATTGTCCGTCGGAAATCATCAATTTTGACTCCAGCGTGGCTCTAACGGATCAACCCTCTTAATCCTATGACTGCTCGACTGGAGTCCCCACAGTAATTCATGCATGTTTAACCCGCCACTCGCCGGTCGTCTAGACACCAAGACGTTTTTATAGTTATTGGGGACGCCCACCAATTGGGAAAGTGTCCTAAATATAAATATAAGTTATGTTTAAAAGCCTGGGGTGTGGAGAAAATGTTTTGAATTTATATCGAAGGGGTTTCCATGTTGGTTTCATTAAGGCTCCTACAGACAGACGCGACTCGCGATATAATCGCGCGCGACATAAAGGCACCGCTCGTTGCGCGAGTTGCGGTGCCTTTGTGTCGCGTGTCGTGTCGCGCCTGTTTGAAGGAGCCTAAGTCCTGTAGTCCCCTTAATAAATAAGTAAACGTCAGTTCGAAATTCGAACGGTGTCTCTTTGTGAATCCGCGATGATTTACTTTAAAAACAATTGAGTACGCTTTCGAATTGTGTGCGCTCACTTGAGTGAGGTGAGCAGTGAACTTCACAGAATAGCTTGCTAACAGCAATGAATCGAAATACAATACCTAGCCCCCCTTTTATCGAAGTCCCTTGTGGTTGGCGATAGGCTAAAACGACCCCTAACCAGTCGTCGGCAATTACTATAAAAACCGGCAATGTGCGTGTCGGACCACGCCAAGTGAAGGGTTCCGAAGTTGGGATGAATATTTAAATACGCATGTGCGGTATCGATTTTATCGACAGCAAAAATACGTTTGTGTTCCATAGTAATTCTCCAAGGAACTGAACTCCTAAAGATATTTCTGTGGTTGTAACCTAAAAAATCCCATAATAGTAAAACGATTGACTTAATAGCAGTCACTTAAAAACATCATAATCGTTTTAATTGTGAGATCCAATAGTACAATACACGCTGATGTATATTGAATTTATTTCATCCCTCGATCACAGTTTTGGGGAGTGTCACCCCTCATATTTTTGTCGTAATTTAAAAAATGATTATACGAAACAAATTTTTGATTCTGTACACCGTTAAGGCTCCTGCAAACAGGCGCGACACGCGACGCGAATCGCGCGCGACACAAAGGCACCGCTCGGTACGCGACTTGCGGTGCCTTTGTGTCGCGTGTCGTGTCGCGCCTGTTTGAACAGTATATAGTGTAGACACAGGCCTCCTCTCTGTGTGAGGGAGTGGGCCGTAATCTATCACGCGGGCCCAGTGCGGGTTGGTAGATGTCACATGTCTTCGAATTTTTGGTTCTAAGACATGCCGGTTTCCTCACGATGTTTTCCTTCACCGTTTTGAGAGCAGTGGTGATGAAATAAATAATTTACACAAAGTAAAGGCTCCTACAAACAGGCGCGACACGCGATATAATCGCGCGCGACACAAAGGCACCGCTCGTTGCGCGAGTTGCGGTGCCTTTGTGTCGCACGCGATTTTATCGCGTGTCGCACCTGTTTGCAGGAGCCTTAAAGCTTCTGTCTGGGTTCGAACCTATGATCAAGAATGATCATTTAAAGTTAATTCCCCGATATTAAGTGCGGTTTTAATCTAATTTCTGTACAAATAGTGCTCAGTGCTGTTAATTAAAACATTGCTCTGAAAATACATTAAAACATTAAGCTAAAGATACCTTTTAAATCAGTTTCTATTAAAAGGATCGATTTCTTAGAGTCTGATTTGATTAGAAGAAGAAGTTTTCGTCAATTTAAAGTTTAGATTCGCTAAGGCTACGTACACATTGACGAGTCGCTTAGCGTCTAGAGCCTAGCGTGTCAACTTGCGAGCAGCGACAGCGTAAGTGAAACGACCGCTCTAGAATTTTCGCAACCGGCCGAACTGCGCGCTTGGCGCCTTCACTTGTCGCCTACCGTGTATAGAAAAGTCTTTGGGCTTTACGCTCTAAGCAAGCCACCTGCCAGTGCGTACGTAGCCTAAGACTAAATTATTAGTTAAATTATTTTGATACGAAGGACGCAAGGTGATTCGTTCGTGTCTAGATTTCTGAGAGGAATAATTATTCTAGATTATACATATCTTACTAACTAATAGCATAATAGCATTGATGGCTCAGTGGTACCGGCCCCGACTCACGAGTTGTTGGTCGTGAGTTCGAACCCAGCCAGCCGCTCAACTTTGTGTAAATCAATTCCTTATAACTGATATTATATTATTTACAATAATTACTTATCACTTATTGCTCTCAAAACGGTGAAGGAAAACATAGTGAGGGAACCGGCATGTCCTAAACCAAAAATTCGAAGCCTTGTGACATCTACCAACCCGCACTGGGCCCGCGTGGTAGATTACAACCCACTGCCTCTCGAAGGTAGGAGGCATGGGCCCCAGCAGTGGGGACATTATACGCTGATTATGTACTAACAAACAACGCGCCCCTGGTACGCACGGATTTTACGAATTGACATAATATTGACATTACATTATTATGTAAGTTTCATACGAATGTATTATGCACATAAAGGTTCCTGCAAACAGGCGCGACACGACACGCGACACAAAGGCACCGCAAGTCGCGCAACGAGCGGTGCCTTTGGGTCGCGCGTGAATATATCGAGGTCGCGCCTGTTTGTAGGAGCCTTAAAACGAGATGAGGTCGGTTTTTCCTATCTGACTACTCTGAGAAGAAAGGCCGAAACAAACTCAGAGCTTACAGTGTCTTTTAAAGTCCAGAAATAATATTGGTCACATCATGTGAAGACCATATAGATTGGTGTCTGAAATGGTATTTTGAAGAAAGTAGGTACCACACAGATTGAGTGGACCTGCTGAGCTTGTCAAAAAAGCTAGCTAAGTTCAAGTCATACTTGCGCAGTTCCATAGTTATACCTCCAACCGTTTCTGGGAAAGAAAACAGCGTTAAGGCTCCTGCAAACAGGCGTGACGCGCGACGCGAATCGCGCGCGACACAAAGGCACCGCTCGTTGCGCGACTTGCGGTGCCTTTGTGTCGCGTGTCGTGTCGCGCCTGTTTGAAGGAGCCTTAAGTCCTGTAGTCCCCTTAATAGATAAGTAAAGTTTGAAGGAGCCTTTATATTCCTATGACATGGCGGTTCTATTTTTCCAACGAAACTTAAAAAAACGCACAAAATGCAAAACGATTCCCGAATTAAAAACACAAAGATATTTCTTATTCAAAATCAGTTAAAAAAACATGGCTCCCCTATATTTTAATAATAATAAACCCTTAATGAAAACCCGCTTCAGTGGTCACATATAATTCTGAACAATGCAATGCACTTAGGGGTTGGTAGAAATAATAAAAAATATAAGTGGACAGACAAACGACGTGATTCCGATTCGTGCTTTGTTGAACCGATGAATTTAATTATAGTGTTTTTTGCGTGTTGCATACACGACAAGATTTTATTATGAATCCTGTGAGAGTTGCATAGTAAAAATATTGTGATAAAACACGGTGTAAAAAGTGGATGGGTGACCATCTTTGAATACCGTGACCCCTCCGTGCCTCGGAAAGCACGTAAAGCCGTTGGTCCCGGCTGTCATTCGTTGATCTTTGACAGTCGTTACGGGTAGTCATAAGCCCGAAAGTCTGACAACCAGTCTTACCAAGGGCTATCGTATTACCCAGTAACTGGGTTGTGGAGGTCAGATAGGCAGTCGCTCCAAGTAAAATACTGGTATTCAGCTGCATCCGGTCGGACTGGAAGCCGACCCCAACATAGTTGGGAAAAGGCTAGGCAGATGTTGATGACAAGGTGTAAAAAGACATCACATAGTCGTCCACTACGCATTCTGTACATCAAACTAAGGAACATTGCACGAATATAATTGCTGGGAAACGACTTAAGGCTCCTGCAAACAGGCGCGACGCGCGACGCGAATCGCGCGCGACACAAAGGCACCGCTCGTTGCGCGACTTGCGGTGCCTTTGTGTCGCGTGTCGTGTCGCGCCTGTTTGAAAGAGCCTTTATTTTCGTGAAAATTAGCTGTTTGTGATAGTGCGCAATGTAACGCACGCAAAATGTTGTGCATAATATGCAACAGTGCAGGGGTCGTGGGGGTATTTAACCTTTTGATCGCCAGTCGTGTAATAAATGACAAACCAAAATTTGCCCAGCACGCCACGGTTCGACTACATGACAGACTTTGACGCCGAGGGCACGTTTTTAATTTTTTTTTGACGTGTGGCGATCAAAAGGTTAAACACAAAAAAAAACGCAAGTTTTAGAAACAATAAAAGTATATATCGACTGCAGTAAACAAAATCAGAAAAATATATGATATTCTTCAGGATATACATATGCTACGTAGATAGTGTGTTAAAAACATAATACAACTAATTCGATACGATAGATAAAAATCATGAAGATGCCTCTAAAAATTTCTTTTTACAATAAAAACCATATATACAATTATGCATACAATCGTTCTGATTTTTTGGCAGATTATTCTACAAGCAACATACTAAAATACTAGTGTTTTAATTTTTTCTTCCAAATAATACATTTTTTGTAATTAAATAATTACTTCATATTTTGCAATAAATTACTAGCGTTGTGTCATCGCGCTTCTCTTTCTTTTCTATGCAGTGCGACAGTGACCGCGCCTTAGGTCATGTAAGCCCCTTAACACTAAAAGCTTGTTTTCGTAAAATAACATCAGTAAAAGTTGTAATGACCTTCATTTTTTCCTTAACGAGGTTCGCAGGTATGGTCCAGTACAAAAAAAAATAATTACAATGTCGCGGAGTACAAGTGGCTCTCGGCTTCGTTAAGTGTCTTTTAACACCCGTTAAGGCTCCTGCAAACAGGCGCGACACGCGATATAATCGCGCGCGACACAAAGGCGCCGCTCGTTGCGCGACTTGCGGTGCCTTTGCGTCGCGCGCGTTTATATCGCGAGTCGCGCCTGTTTGAAGGAGCCTTTATGTCAGCTAGTAACTAGTTCCAGCGTAGTATACATACAAGAGTAAAGATATCCTTATCCTTACATAGGCCTAAGTATTTATACCATACAGATTTGAGTGTACTTGTCCAGTCAGTGCACGCATTTGTCAGTAATCGAGTAGCTCAACTCAAAATATAAGGAGCTCAACGACTCGACGAACATCACATAGAAAGGACATTTGAGTAGGCCGCATAAAATATTTAACAGATGTACATACTCACACAGGGCTACGTATTTATTCATTTATCCTTATAATATTACAAATGTAAAAGTTTGTGAAGATATTTGGATGTTTGTTACTCAATCACGCGTAAACCGTTGAACAGATTTGGATGAAAATTGGCACATAGATGGACCATTTCCTGGATTAACACATAGGATACTTTTTTTCCCAATATTGTTACGGGATGGAAACTTTCGCGGGTAAAACCGCGGGGCGCTGCTAGTTTATTAATAAGATAACTACAACAGGTAACAATTACAGTTTATCATTAGGTTCACATTATAGGTTTCGACCTGGGCCCTAATTCACTACGACCACTCAATGATTACTTACTTCGAAACCACGTCAATTCCTTACCTATTAACGTCATTTCCGCGTTCATTTCGCGAGGTTTCGTTCATTGTCTCATAGAGAATACGTTACCTGATTAGCAATAATAGATGATAAACACCCAATTTTATGGGTGTTCACGGGTGTTTATCAGGTGTTTATCAAAAGCAGCGGGTTTAAACCCGGTGGAATGCCCATATATACTAGCAACAACAATAATAGTAATGATGACAACTACAGTAAGGCTCAAATCACACCGAGATGGCACAGAAGCGGCGAGCAGTTTCAGTGTCATAAAATTTTGAACGTTATCTGTATTACTATAATACATAGTATCGCTTGAGAAATTTGAGTCATCGGAGTGCACGCGGCGCCGCGCCGTGGGCGGCTGCGCGAGCTTTTCAAGTTTCTCAAGCGATACTACGTGTTATAGTAATGCAGATAAAGTTTAAAATTATATGACACTGAAACTGCTCGCCGCTTCGCTGCCATCTCGGTGTGATTTGAGCCTAAAAAGTTCACATGGGACTGTAAACCATACGACGTATTACAAAATCCACATAGCTTATCCATACCCTGTTATTAAAACATCGAATCAAACCTAATTTCTAGTAACTTTAAGTGCTTTCAAGCTACATTTCTAGTCGAAAGCACTTACAAGTCTGTTACGACGCTGATCGAGGAATTAGTCTCTGTCACTCAGTCAGAGTCAGAAAATGTTCGTCTAGATTCGGATGGCTGATGTTAATGATAGATCATACAATGTAATGTGGAAGCGATACGAAAGGAGTATGGTTTGTTCCAAAAGTATCAGATAAAAATGTAAACAAATGTACCAGAAAACGTAGCTGTGGATGCCAATTTAACTTATTAAGGCTCCTTCAAACAGGCGCGACACGCGATAAAATCGCGCGCGACACAAAGGCACCGCAAGTCGCGCAACAAGCGGTGCCTTTGTGTCGCGCGTCGCGCCTGTTTGTAGGAGCCTTAGTAGATTCATACAAATCTACTCGCCAGAAACGGGCTTATCGTCTCTATTTAAATAATATTATTTTTTCTTTTTGCTCGGTTCCTAAAAGTCCTAGCTAGCGTGATGTTAAATAGCCTATATATAGCCTTGCTCAAGAATTGGGCTATCAAATGCAATAAGATATTTTTTTAATCCGACCGACTGTTGCAGAGATTAGCGCGTTCAAACAAAGAAACAAATTCTTAAAAAAGTATAGACTACTAGCTTCTGCCCGCGACTTCGTCCGCGTGAAATTTCTTGTTACTCCGACCCACCCCGTCGCATCGCATCGCCTGCCCGCGCTATTACTTCGTTTTTGCTTAGCGTCCTTTCTGACTTTTTTTCTTTTTGCTCGGCTCCTAAAGGTCATAGCGTGATGTTAAATAGCCTATAGCCTTCCTCAAGAATTGGGCTATCAAATGCAAAAAGAATTTTTCAAATCCGACTGGTAGTTCCAGAGATTAGCGCGTTCAACCAAACAAACAAACTTTTCAGCTTTATAATATTAGTATAGATGTATGGTAATATTAACCTCCATTTCCATATCCCCTCACTCCTATGCAACAGCTTCCACCAATAACTTGTGTTCTCCCAGTACAGCCCCGGGCGCCAGTCTCGCTGACAGGTCAATTTGTTTGCTCCACAATAGATGCACAATTTAGTGACTCGGTGTACTGAGCCGGATGCCTTGCTAATTTTAATTACCGATGTATTTGTGCAAGGTGGGTAGTCAAACCAAGTTTGCCGTTTTAATAATGGAAGCCTGCTTTTGAAAGTTTGATCAGCTAAGGTTTTTTTGTTGTTATAAAAGAAACGTGTATTTGTAGTAAAGTTTAAACGTCAAAAATGTATGGTTCATTTCAATTTCATTTATTCATTTTGTGCACATAGGGTACAATTATACAGATGTTATACAAAAAAATGTTGGTCCATGCTATGTCCCGCCAAAAGGCATACAAAATAGCAAATAACAAAATAAAAATAGTCAATAAGTAAGTAGATGTCACAATTTCATGCAATAGTTAATATAATATGTCAATAAAAATTAAAAACGGCACATAAACAAATAGGTAAGCCACAATTTCGGATACAATAATAAATGCAATAAAAATGTCAATAAATATTATCATTATCTTACGAAAGCAATATTTTAATTTATAGACAGATATACCTACAGTTACACAACTATTATTGATGAAAACACCTGAACCTTCCTCATGAATCATTCCGTCCATTGGTGAAAATCTGTTCGGCAGTTTTTGAGTTTATCGCGTTTAGACAGACAGACGCGGCGGGGGCAATTTTTTTTGTTTTTGATGGGAAATCATCAAATGACCCCTCCCGCTCTGGGTGAAGCGGAAGGGAGTGTCAGACTTTTACTGACTAAAATCCACCCGTGTTCCTTCCTTAGCCCTTTATGTTCCGGGCCAGCGGTAACCCTTTCGGACAATCCCGCTGACCCGGCAGGCTTCGGACCTGACGGGCCCCTTCACTTGATGCTGACATCTCTTTGAGGCGCGCGTGGAACACGTACGCGCCGTCCGGCACGGGCCTGGTCCTGATCGGACGGTGAGCTATCCGCGGGGCAGCTTTATTTTATAACTAGCTTCTGCCCGCGACTTCGTCCGCGTGAAATTTCTTGTTACTCCGACCCACCCCGTCGCATCGCATCGCCTGCCCGTGCTATTAATTCGTTTTTGCTTAGCGTTCTTTCTGACTTTTTTTCTTTTTGCTCGGTTCCTAAAGGTCATAGCGTGATGTTAAATAGCCTATAGCCTTCCTCAAGAATTGGGCTATCAAATGCAAAAAGAATTTTTCAAATCCGACTCGTAGTTCCAGAGATTAGCGCGTTCAACCAAACAAACAAACTCTTCAGCTTTATAATATAAGTAATAAGTATAGATATGACTAGCAACGCCTCGCAGTTTTATCCGCATACGTGTCGATCCCATTGGAATACCGGGATAAAAACTATCATATGTCCTTCCCCGGGATGCAATCTATCTCTCTGCCAAATTTTATCGAATTCCGTTCAGTGGTTCAGGCGTGAAAAGGTAACATACAGACAGACATACAAAGTTACTTTCGAATGTATATTATTATATGTGTAGGGACTGTGTCTTACGTACCCATCCCTTGCATAGTTTTAAGAATGTAATATTTTTATAGAGGAACTTATTGTAATAATTTTTAGAAAGTTTCATTTTTGTGTTTTTCCCACGTTGAACATCTGCAAGCGATTTAAGTAATAGGTACTATTGTCTTTCATGATTCTTTACTTTTAAGGTTCATTGTTCTGTTATTTTTAGTTGTCTTGTATTGTACCCATTTGTATTTCTCGTGTTTTATTATACTTTTAAAAGGCAATCGTTTTGCCGCTTCCTTTGTTTAGGAACTGCAGATGTGTAATTGCCGCGTCCTTTGTTTAGTGATGTGGTAGAGTTTTTGGTTCGGAGCTTCAGTCTGTGCTGAACTACGATCGTGCGAGGTCCTCTCTGACCCCCGATCATATTTTACTCGCCGAAGCTCGCCGTAATAGTTTACGGCGAGCTTCGTGTTTCTAGTAGTTTTACCATTCATGTAACCTTATTTAATTTTACTTTTTCGTGTCAAGTGTAACTGCTAGCTTTAGTTACTTGATATCGTAATAAATTAATCGTTACTTATTTGCAACTTACTTCAGTGTATTACTCGCCCACGCGGTCACGAACAACCCCACATATGGAATTTGGATTCGAGATAATTATGAAAACAGTGCAAATTACAAAAACTTTTTTCCACCTGCTTATATGTTTGTCATTGTACAGTTTTCGTTTTTTTGCCAGCCCGAAGCCAGGTTCTCTGTCTAAAGAAACAAGCGCTCATTAGCGAACTTTTGAACACCGCCCTCGTTCACGGCTTGATACTCTTTTACTTGTCTTTGAAAGTTTCACTGCTGCTCTAAAATTAAGACACGACTTTAAATAATTAAAAAAAATGTTACGTATGAAATAGTTTCGAAGTTATCTTTAAAGAATGTATGTCTACTAGCTGCTGCTCGCGACTTCGTCCGTGTGAAATTTATTGCTCCCCGACCAACCCCGTCGCATCGCATCGCCTGCCTGTGCTATAACTTCGTTTTTGTTCAGCGTTATTTCGAACTTTTAAGGGTTCCGTAGGGTCCAAAGGGTAAAAACAGGACCCTATTACAAAGACTCCACTGTCCGTCTTGACTGTCTGTCCACCAGGCTGTATCTCATGAACCGTGATAGCCAGACAGTTGAAATTTCCACAGATGATGTATTTCGTTTGCCGCTATAACAACAAATCATAAAAATAAAATAAAGTTAAAATTTAAAGAGGTATAAAAAGAAACATTTTTTTTCGGCGTTTTATGCCTTGTGGTACGGAATCCCTTGTGTGCAAGTCTGACTCGCATTTGGCCGGTTTTTTTTGTTTTTGCCCGGCTCCTAAGGGTCCTAGCGTCTTAAATAGCCTCTAGCCTCCCTCGAGAGGCTATCAAATGCAAAAAGAATCTTTCAAATCCGACTGGTTTTGACAAAAAAAAACTCTTTCGCTAAATTATTAGTATAGATAGAAATAGATTTTCATCCAAAATCACTTCAAAATTCGAACGGTGTCTCGTTGTGAATCCCGCGATGATTTACTTTAAAAACAAATGAGTTCGCTTTCGAATTGTGTGCGCTCACTTGAGTGAGGTGAGCAGTGAACTTTACAAGTAGCACTACTGTTTCGAAGCTTTGAAAACAAACCTAGGGGGAGATTTGTTTCTTTTGCACAATAAATCATAACATTTGATACTATTCCTCTTCTTGTGGACCGTAATAAAAATGATATTTGTTTTATGTATGTATGTGTATGACTTATAACCTAACTCTAACGCGTACAATATTGTTGGCAGGCAGACTGGGAATAAATATCTAGTATTGTTATATTATAAACGCTGCCAAAATACCGACTGGTCTTCATAGAAATATGGTTAGCAACGATTTTCTTTATTTTAGATCTATCCTATATTCTGTTAGTGCGCGTATAAAGGCTCCTTCAAAAAGGCGCGACACGTCACGCGACACAAAGGGACCGCAAGTCGCGCAACGAGCGGTGCCTTTGTGTCGCGCACGATTATATCGCATGTCGCGCCTGTTTGTAGGAGCCTTAACTTGAAAACCACTTAAAACTCGAGGACCACTCATCCGATTTAATTTTTCAGTTCTAGGAAAATTTTGTTTGTACAACTTTAAATAATAGTTTAAAAGAGTGTCCGTGGAGTTTGAAGCCAGTTCTCCATAGGTACCTACTCGTACTACGCTTTGGAATGGGCAACTAGCTCCATCTTTCTGACTGACCGACCCCTTGACAATACAGAAGTGCCTGTTGTGTTTGAAATAAATACTTTGAGTTCAGTTGAGTTCTAGTCATTTAGCAGTACAAAAAAATTATTCCAAAACAGCCGGTCGATTCTGTAAAAATCTCACCGTGAAAACTTAGGTGAAGTGAGTTTGTTTTTGCTAGGAATTGACACTATTGACAGCCCACTCCACGCTTACTTCACCTAAGTTTTCACGGTGAGATTTTTACAGAATCGACCGGCAGTTCCTATTTACAAAAAGTTTCCATAAACAAACGAGAAGCAATCGTGTAAAGTAATAGAATTACAAAGATATTTCATGATTGGGGGGCTCTGTCGGCATTTGATTATCCCGCGCGAGCAGAGCGGAGGGGACACGAAAAATTCTCTAAATACTAATAACGGGTTGATTTGTCAGTTCGTCACTAGTTTCAGGGGTGAGATTTGATGCTTTAGTTTCTCGAAAGTATCTAGGTCTATAGATACTTTCAGACGGATCCTAAAGTGCTTTCCGAGGCACGGAGGGGTCTTGGTATGTAAAGATGGTCACCCATCCATAGACCAACCGCGGAAACCTGATCGATCGACCAGTGCGGCTGTTATTATTTATCCACGGGCCGCTCATGGATTTGCAAACGATTTGGAATATTTTTTGTAGTACGAAGATTGTTTTAAAACCCCGTCACTCGTGTGTTGATGATGAGGTCATAATTATTTCATTTCTTTACGTTATATCTTCTTTTTGTTTTAGTTTTTACTGTAATACATTTCGACACGATGGAATAATTGTAAATTAACTACGAAAATAAAAAAAATATAAATCAGAAAGGCTTTTTTTTATTCGAAATGGGTTTGCTCTTGACTCTAATCTAGGTCAGAGATGACACAGACAAAGTCTACGATGGAGTGAGCTTACCCAGAAGAAGCCTGTTCACTCTTACTTTGAAGAGACCACCACCACCACCGTTATTCCACCTTACGTGCTCCAAAATACAAATTTTGAAGCACGTAGGGTTTTTTCGACAAATCCTATACTTATAAAAATCAAGATCTACACGATAGCGTTGTCAATTATAATTTATTTGTTGTTTTTACAAGGATTAGGTACATTAACTTTTACTTCCATTAACTTTCAAATTAAGTATAAAACAATGGTTTGAAAACAAAAAAGTAAAGTAGGGCCAGGAAAAGATATCAGAAACAAAACATCTACCTCTAATTAATCCTACAGTAAACTTATTCCCATTTACTGAAAGTTCATTTGCAATCCAGGTCGAATCGACGGGCCGTGTCGGGAATACTCAGCTAGCGGAGGGTTGAGATATTTTAATTTATAACTAATCAGAACGCAGCGGTGTTGCCAATGTTTATATGAACGTGAACATTGGAGGGTTAAAATCGAATAGTGGCTTTTAGTGTTTTTATATCGTTACGTTGGAAGGGTTATGAGTGGACAGTTCTGGTTTATCAACCAAGTCTAAATTGGCCTTGAATTGCGAGTCGCAGCGTGCTTGCAGCAAGCCCCCCTTATACTCAAGAATAAAGAATGCAAAATAGGTTCATTTGTCACAGAAACTCGTGCATGCAAAAAAAAACAATGGCACTCCGGGAGTGCCGACAAAAGTGAAAACTTAAACAATTACGTGTGTACATTTTTAATCGTCTTATAAACAAAACACGCGCGGTGTCAATTACGATAAAAGTGTCGCGAGTTTAATGGTTTTTTCCCCATTTCAAATAATGCCCAACGCGCCGAAAGAAGTTTTCACTTCAAAAAAGATGGGGTAAAGGCTCCTTCAAATAGGCGCGATACGACACGCGACACAAAGGCACCGCAAGTCGCGCAACGAGCGGTGCCTTTGAGTCGCGCGCGATTCCTGTCGCGCGTCGCGCCTGTTTGCAGGAGCCTTAAAGGCTCGTACACACAGGCGCGACGCGACACGCGACACAAAGGCACCGCAAGTCGCGCAACGAGCGGTGCCTTTGAGTCGCGCGCGATTCGCGTCGCGCGTCGCGCCTGTTTGTAGGAGCCTTAACTCGAAAAAATTGTACGTAGCTGTAATCTATACAGGGTGGCAGGGGACATGAACGCACAACCTGTTACTATGGACACAAATTTCGTCGTCTGTAGTTTAAAAAAAAAACCAGTTACCACAAATTTTGACCACGTAGGTATTGCACTTTTCTACCTCCAAAACTAAAAAATTCGGCTTTATTCCGCGACTGTACTAATGATGAAATTGGGCAGTGGGTCCATTCGACCTATTTAAAGTGTGATTGGGTTGAGTGATCCCGTGGGTCCATTTCGAGTGGGTCCAGTTGACCAAAGACTCGGTATTTTTATCTCACGAAGCGACGCGTGCTTTACTCGTGGTTGGTTATCAAGTGTACAAACTTGCTGTGACGTGACGCGTGACACTTAGTAACCACAAGTAAGGCGCGTGTCGCTTGGTGAGATAAAATACTGTATTACTTAAAAGCGAATGCGATATAAAAATCTAAAACCGTATAAAACAATTTTTTTTCATACTTAAACCTGTCATCAGATACGCAGCCTTATTAAATAAAACCATTACCGAATTCAGTCAAGCAATTTCTGTTCAAACTCAAAAATACAATATAACCACCTGTATTGAACAATTTCCCGTTGCTATTGGATAATGGCCGACGGAAATGGCGTCGCGATGACGTCACGGCACTTCCGGGAGACACAGCCTACCCAGGCAATCTGCAGTCTGCCAATATGTTGCTATGTTAGTGGGAAATTATGAGGAATTGGAAGTATTTGTAGGCTGTGTTGTGTGAAAATGTTTTATACTAGCTGTGTCCCGCGGTTTCACACGCCTCGCTCGGCTACTAAGCGTCGTAACTCGTAGCGTGATGTAAATAAATAGTCCATAACCTTACTCAAGAATTAGAAAATAGAAAAATATTTATTGTCCAGATAATGTAGTAAGCAGGTGGTTAACAGTAAGTTAAGACCATTATGAGTAGCTTAAAATATTACCTACAGCTAGGTTACAATATAGTATTAACTAGTGAGCCCCAAACTAGACA
Organism: Luperina nickerlii; assembly: GCA_963855955.1. Lineage (NCBI taxonomy): Eukaryota > Metazoa > Arthropoda > Insecta > Lepidoptera > Noctuidae > Luperina > Luperina nickerlii. The sequence goes on from OY979690.1 coordinate 6,945,648, forward strand.
CTCTGTATCTTGGGGCTCGGAGTACGAATTCCAGAGTAGAGACTAGAGAGGTGATTTCAAGTATGGTATGGTACGTGTGTATGTGTGATATTGTGTAGTGTGTGTGTATATGTGTGATGTGTAAGTTGTGTGTGTTGGTAATTGGGCTATCAAATGCAATGAGATTTTTTTTTAAATACGACTGACAGTTGCAGAGATTAGCGCGTTCAAACAAACAAACAAGAAGAGATAGATATTTTATAATTATTATATTATATTAATAATCAGCCCATTATGGTCCCACTCTTGGGACACAGGTCTCTTCTCGGTGTGAGGGAGTGGGCCGCAATTTACCACGCGGGCCCAGTGCGGTTTATACATATTATAGATATTCTGTTCGTTTTGTGAAGAATCAGTACACTGAACAGAATTTTTCTGTTTTTGAAAGCTCACTAGCGATGTGATTGGTTCCTTTTATTCTGGTCAGCCAATCGCAATAGCTTAACGTAGGTATGATTCGAAAGTAGATTTACTGACCTGCACCCTAACTGCGTAACACATCTATCAATTGGGAATAATTTTGAAGCAAATTGTTAATCCATTGCTCCATAAGTTCGAAAAATTTTTCTGCTTAACACTTAAATAACGCAATGAATGTTGCTGAACTGTCAAAATGAAACTGCGGTGTTATTCTGTAAAAATCTCACCGTGTAAACTTAGGTGAAGTGAGCGTGGAGTGAGCTGTCAATGGTGTCAATTCCTAGCAAAACAAACTCACTTCACCTAAGTTTTCACGGTGAGATTTTTACAGAATCGACTGGCAAATTCCGATTGATAATCTGTTACGCAATTGCTCGCCGGGCATACTTTTATTTTTGCCTGTTATAAGAATTTTACTAAGTAATTTCTTAATTTTTTTTTTATCTCTCCTCACTTTGTATAATTTGTTGTATGTATGTATATAAGTATTTATTATTATATTTTATTCTTCAAAATTTTCTGTTCTGTTGCACCTACTGTTTTGTCTCTGCATCACCCTAAGGTAGACTGGTAGAAAATGCCCAAGGCATCCGCCTTTGTACATTATGAGCATAAAGTTTTAATAAATAAATAAAAATAAATTATTTCTTTTTGTCCTTTTCAGGTAAGTTCCTGACTACAAAAATACCAGTTGAAGACAAAGGTATTAAGTTTATTTTAAGATAATATACTCCGATTAGCCTTTGCTGTGGACTTCTGAGTAACGAATTCACAATATCTAAAACTATATGTGCTTTTTGTTTGGGAATGTTCTAGTGAGTAAAGGCTCGTACACACAGGCGCGATGAGACACGCGACACTAAGGCACCGCAAGTCGCGCAACGAGCGGTGCCTTTGTGTCGCGCGCGATTCGCGTCGCGCGTCGCGCCTGTTTGCAGGAGCCTTAAGTCGTTGAAGTGCCATATCAATAAAAAAATAAATTATCCTTATTCATATCACTATTAGAAGACCGAGACCTTCCAACGCTACGTCTTCCGGTACGCGGTCGCCACTCCAGAACCTTTCAGCCCCATCTGCCATCTGTTCTGTGAGCAATTTGCCCTATTTGGCAATTCTTTGCTCTGTGTCGGTTACCTTGGTTCTCCTGCGGATCTCCTCATTTCTGATCCGATCACGCAGCGAAACTCCAAGCATAGCACTGTCCATTGCCCTTTGGGTGCCGACGACCTTGTGAAGGCCGTTGGATCTGAGAATCACAGAACCGGTCGAAGTGGAGGTGCTTAGGGGAGGCCTATGTCTAGCAGGGGACGTCTTTCGACTGAAATGATGATGAGAAGACTGAGATTGGTGGCAGAAAAAAACTGATCATAAATCCAAAGCAATATAAGGCCATATTTGTACACGACACGGTCGCGCCTGTTTGAAGGAGCCTTTATTCGCCGTGTGTATGCACGGTCTTCAGTGTTGTATGTAGGGGTTTCACATACCGGTTTTTTCAATACCTGTATTAATACCGGATAGAGAGTTTCCAATACCGGGATCCCGGTATTAGACTATTTCTTTGTCTTCGTTATTTTTTTAAAATTATTTTGTAGTGAAACTAATTAGTTTAAAACAATAAAATACAAACAATAAAACAAACAAAACAATAAAATGCCGTTTTTTAAATATAAAAAGCAGTTTTTTTAATAATAGCTATACAATACAGGGTTATTGCTACACACTACTATACAGGGTTATTGCTACACACTACTATTATATACTATACAGGGTTATTGCTACACACTACTGTACTATACAGGGTATTTGTTGCGCCTGTTTTTAGGAGCCTTAAACCGTACTTTATCACGGCAAATTAAACATATGTGTACAGCGGGCCTAAGACGGTCTTCCGAAACAAAACAATTTCAGTGTAAAATAATTTTTGTCTGTTGCAATTTTTTCTATGGCGTTTTGGGGCGGGTTTTTTAATCTTTGCAGCCAAACTACGAAACTGTAATCGTATTTTAGGTTGCACATCCAGTAGACGCGATGTAGTCCTAGCTATTGTATATCTGGAAAGCGAATTTGTGACTTGGACCGTCTTAATGTTAATGTAAAGGCTGCTTGTCCACTGCGGTGTAACAACTAAATAGTTCTTTACTTTAGGTTCCTTTTTTGTATCGGCACGAGCTTTACAAAAACAGTCATGGATACATTCCAATTATGTAATGTTCAATATTGGAACTACACTCAATTTGAAAGCGAACTCATTTGTTTTTATTAAAGTAAAACATCGCGGATTCACAACGAAGCGCCGTTCGAATTTCGAAGTGAAGTTTAGAGAAATGGAGAATGGCACTATTGGAAGGATAAAGCACACCACACTTATCAAATCGGAAAGAGATCGGCACCGTATCACCTTTCGTCTCGCCGTCAAACATGCGTCAACCTAACGTAAGCACGTAACCAAAGCGGATCAGAAGCTCCCGGCGATCGCGAGGTATCCCAGTGAGGCATCTTCGGAATGTAATTATCCTAGCCTTTTTACATATTCAGATGCTAGTATATCAAGAGTTGACCAAACCGCGTTACACCCCAGTGGTTAGCAACACTAACCGGTCACTATTCTCGTTGGCAGTGTTTCAGGGCATAAATTGGCACACGCGATAAAGCTGGTGGCTCGGTCAGCGACACGACGGGCTAGAATTGTGTGAGATTGTGCCTTCTTATTTTATTAGAGGTCGTGTATGCTATGGTTGGGACGGGATGTTATTTTTGTGAGTGAATCAGACGGTTAAGGACAGAGCGACGAAACTCCAAAAATGTTCTGGAGTTTCGTGTTAAATTGGCTTATACGGGACACTTTTGGGTTGGGCGACATTTGGAAAAAACTCCGTCAAGTCTTCTCGTTGCCTATCCCGCAGTCTTTGAAAACTAAAGTCTTCAATGCGTCCTGCCCGTCATGACATATGGTGCCGAAACGTGGACACTTGACGGTCGGGTTGGTCCACAAATTCAAGGTCGTTCAGCGTGCTACGGAGCGAACTATGCTCGGAGTCTCTTTGAAGGATAAAATTAGGAATAAAATTATCTGGAAAATAACCGGAGTTGCCGACATAGCTTGCAGTGTAAGGAAACTGAAGTGGCAGTGAGCTGGCCATGTTTGTCGAAGGACCGATGGCCGGTGGAGCAGACGAGTCCTGGAGTGGAGACCGCGTATCAATAAGCGTAGTATGGGACGCTCCCCAGCTAGATGGACTGACGCACCACCGCTCTCATAGACTTAGCCAGCTAATTCTTTGCATAAACATACCTACAAAATCAGCCTATAATTTTCCCACTACTGGGACTCAGGCCTCCTCTCAGTGAGAGGGAGCCGGCCAAAATCCACCACGCAAGCCCAGTGCGGGTTGGTAGATGTCACATGTCTTCGAATTTTTGGTTCTAGGACATGCCGGTTTCCTCACGATGTTTTCCTTCACCGTTTTGAGAGCAGTAGTGATGAAATAATTTACACAAAGTAAAGCGCCTGTCTGGGTTCGAACCTACGACCTTACACTCGGTATGTCGCGGCCGTTACCACTGAGCCACCACTGTTCTCTCTTACCTGAGCGCCAAGTTTCAGTAAGTTAGTTTCAAGTTCAGTGAGCAGTAGCACGGTTACAATAACCGGTGTTATTATCTATTCCGGCAGGGTCGGGCCAGTTAATTTGTTTTCTGGAGGCACGGATCGATGGCGGTCCGCGCGTGATGGCAGTCTACATTGTTGTACGTTACGGCTTTTTGTTGTGAAGGGAAGTGGATGAGACGTTATCTATACTAATATTATGAAGAGGTCACTTTGACTGCTGCCACTGACAAAGCCGTGGAAGTGATAAAAGTGAATACCAGCGCTGCAACATTTATTTTTTAAATGTCGTAATATCATGCTGAGATAGGACCCATAGGAGCCGACTGCGCAGAACACGATTTTAGGTATCTTTAGCGGTATGAGGTCTGAGTGTGGGACGGGACCGGACGTCATAGGGGCGGCGGAAAGAGTCGGGGGAGGCGGGGTCAAGTCTCTTCTTACGTGGCACGCACTATACGTGGTCTTAGAGAGTTGTGTTGATGACTTCAATGATTATAATTTTGTAAATATGTACATATTTGTTACGGCCGCGAATCATATTTTGATCGACGTACAACTTAATACTGACCAGCAAATTGCAGAAAACGTAAGAAAATTTGAATTTCGCGGACTACCTTAGCGCTTCCCCCTTAAAGTTGTAAGGTCCACATCAAAGGTGACACAGCACATACATAGGTAAATGTATTTTTCACGGAGAAGTTTTTTATTGTAATTTTTTCTGACCGGGGCACGCGGTCTAGGACAAAACCTAGTCATATTATGAATGCGAATGTTTCTGTTTGTCACTCAATCACACTTTAACGGCTATACGAATTTGATTGATATTTCGCACACAGGTAAGATTATGTCCATGTAGGATTAGGATTATTTTTATCCGGGTTTAATATTTACTTACCCAAGGATTCCGGTGAAACCGCGGGTCTTACGGTTTGTGTACAACAATAACTATATTTCTACAACAATAGCCATATTTCTATGACTTTCATTTTTATTCTGTGACTTGACCCCTACAAAGAGACATTTAATGTTAGAAGTTAATCCGATCTTACGAAATATCAAAAATTATTATTTATTTATTTATTAGGGACAAAACACACTTAGGTACATGATACAAAATATAGAAAAAAATACTAAAATAAGATTAACAAACATGTAACCCACACCCATTGTCCACGTTTTAACTAAAGGCTCGTACACACAGGCGCGACGCGACACGCGACACAAAGGCACCGCTCGTCGCGCGACTTGCGGTGCCTTTGTGTCGCGTGTCGCGTCGCGCCTGTGTGTACGAGCCTTAAAGGTTAGAAGTGCTAAAGACATAAAAATAGAAAGAGAAAAGTAAAACAATAGTCGCTGCCACAATAATAATGCTGTGTTACTTAACTTAGTCTTAACTTAAAATACTCGCTAATTAAAATATCCAGAGCCATTTTCTTAAATTATTGCTTAAACCAATTTAAAGTCAGGAAACCATATTTTTACCGTAACAGTGTTTGTTCAAACTGCCAGTCGGATATGAAAAAATCTTTTTTCATTTGATAGCCTAATTCTTGAGAAAGGAAAAATTATATAAACATCACACTAAGACCCTTGGGAGCCGGGCAAAAAGATAAAAGTCTGTAACAACTCTAGGCGAAAACGAAGTAATAGTGCGGGCAGGCGATGCGATGCGATGCTTCGGGGTGGGTCGGGGGAACAAGAAATTTAAGTCGTGGCTAAAAGCTGGTACAGTACCCGGCGATAAATATTGCACATCCACCTTTGGAAAGAGACAATCGGCTAATTTCGGCTTCGTAGAGCGTTATCTCTGTCGCGCGAAATACAAACAGTCCGGTATCTATAAGGAGCTGTTAAAACAATTATGATTTGCTTCTTTTGATAATTATTTTTATTCTTTGTATAAAATGGTTTTGTGTAAAAAGGTCGATGTGCAATATTTATCGCCGGGTACTGTACTCGCATAATCCTTTAAAAATTTTTCACGCGTACACGAAAAATTAAATCACCCATTTCAGAGCACACAGATGACAAACAAAAAAAAAAACTTTTCACACAAAAAAACATTCCCCCTTTACAAATGAACCTCTCAAACTCGTTCCGTGTTACAATGCAACCCAACCCTGGCGTGTCTATGTGTCTTTAACCCTAACGCTTGTAATTCAGAGCGCCGCGCAATTGTGTTACCGAACACTGTTTCATCTACTGCGGACACCCCGTATTGGCACTCCGCGTTTTAGGGTTCCGTGGGGCGAAAAATGTAATGATAAGAGGCGTGTGATTGTTTTATTTGTGATAAGTAATTGGTATATGGACTGGAAGTAGAAGTGTCGGTCGTCACTCGTCCGGCAGACGACGAAATTCTTGACATTGTTGGTCGAACTTGGAACTTTATTCTTTATTTTACCCTATGCTAGCACCTAGTCTATGCCCCCCCCCCCCCAAAGATGCCATCTTTTCAAAGTCGACTGCCTAAATGGCAATTCGGCTATAGTCCTCGCGGAACTAGTTGGCCGCGCCTTGGGTGGGGACGGGGGTGCGGGCGGCGGGGTGCCTATTGTTCGCAACGCACGTACTAAGTAATGGCAAAGCGCCCCCGCGTCTCCATCCCACCGCTCAAATACCTAAGGCGCGGCCAACTGGTTCCGCGCGGACTATAGGCCGCAGGTGACCAAAAATTGCAAGTTCTAAAATAGAGTACATTTCGACTTTTGTCGTGCGACGACTAGTCGCATGCGGCGGGTGACTAAAATTGACCGTGGAATTGTTCAGTCGCAGGCGATCGCCCGCCGCCTGAAGGTTGACATTTTGAAGCAAAATGAACAAGTCACCTGCGATTTTTATCGCCCTGTGTAATTCGAGTGGCGAACGCGACCAGCCGCGCGGCCAAAATACGACCTGGTGTAAATGTAATTGCCCCATTACTGTATATTAAACGATAATGTCTGTCTACAACTACAATAATATTATAGTATGAAAGTTATTATAGCAATTACCAACGCAGAACCCGCCCCATACAAAGGTTCGGCGAAAAATTCGCAGAATTACAGACACATTGAATGAAGCACCTCTCCAGCTCTCGATTAACTGTTTCATCCTACGGAACCCCCTCTCTTTTATCCTCTTTCGGGGTTCCGTGTTGAAAAACCCCAGTTTTAGAGCATTGATTGTGTCCATCTGAGTGAAAGGGGAGGTGTGGCGTGAAAAATCGAGATCTGTTCGTTTGTGAGCTCAAAAGTGTGTGACGGAGAGGAATTTTGATGAAATGCTATTGTTTTTGACTGGCTATGTAGGCGTTTACTTCGTTTTGTAGCATTGTCGGTTTGGGTATTTGCTATTACTAAAGGTTGTATGCGTGTTCTGTTGTGATAGGTCTAATAATTACTATTAGATCTATATCCCAGCGTTAAGTACGTTACGAGCTTGGGGTTCGTGACAATTAAAAACTGCCGATATAAATTACCAAAAAATGACACTTTAATTAAACAACACTAATAACAACTCAAACACACTAATTATAAAACACAGTTGCACTATTGATCACTCTAATTCGCACTTGAAGATCGCTTCCGGTGTATTCGCTTGTATCGCTTATCCAATACTGACCCGGTTCGCGGTCCATACCGGCCTTATATAGGGCCTCAGATAGTTCCAGAACCTTCTACTGTAGAAACATTTAGAATGTTCGAGTAGATACCGGCGCCGACTAACTAGATTTCGATAGTTCTAGAAAGTTCTAGCATCGAAATTTCTAGAAGGATCTTGACTCTACTAGCCAGACTCTACGCCAGCACATAAAGCTACCCGAAACTGTCAAATTTTCCCAATCATCTTTGAGCCTTATGCTTTAGTGAAATAGGTGAAAACTCTTAAAGAAATTTGACAGATTGTTGTAGCTTGATGTGCTGGCGTCTGTACTACAATTCTTGCAAATAAATAAATTTACGCGCTATTTTATTTTGAAGACTGAAACTGTGTTTTAGCCGGATCGCACGGTGTAAGTACTTTCCCGGTAAATCTCTTTCACAAGGACTTTTCCAACCAACCAATAACTACTAAAAACATACATCGACAGATTCCAAAAGTGTTTTTTTCCGCACAATATTTGCAAAGCCACAATATCATTAGGCCGAGTACATAACGCTGGAGTTTAGTGTCGTCATGGGAACGATCGTGTGCCCTCCGCCCACGCTGACGTCATTACGTGTTTGCCTTTACTTATATTCAAACTGTTTCTGTGTTTAGTGGTGAGTGGAGGACCAAGATAATTGCAAGATCAGCTTTTTAACAGATGCGGAAGTTTTCTGCTTATTATCTCTTCTTTTATTACACACATACATAATTAGGCTGTACTGTTCCCACTGCTGGGACAAAGGCCTCCTCTCGATGAGAGGGAGTGGGCCGTAATCCACCACGCGGGCCCAGTACGGGTTGGCAGATGTTACAAGATGCTGCTGGCAGTCCAGGGAAGCTATGTCATCCTTAGATCTTCATAATCATAATTAGCCTATAAATGGTCCCACTGCTGGGACACATGCCTCCTCTCCGTGAGAGGGAGTGGGCCGTAATCCACCACGCGGGCCCAGTGCGGGTTGGTGGATGTCATATGCCTTCGAATTTTTGGTTCTAGAACATGCGTTTCCTCACGATGTTTGATGTGATGGAATAATTTACACAAAGTAAAGCGCCTGTCTGGGTTCGCCTACAGCTCGTAAGTCGTGGCCGTTACCACTGGGCCACCACTGCTCTACTTTTATTAGCTGCTCCAAATATAATATTGGTATTCAGCAGCATCCGGTTAGACTGGAAGCCGACCCCACCTTAGTTGGCCAAAGGTTAGGCAGATTTATTAATTTTAGAACTTCGTAACTAGTAGTGGCTATAATACAGTATATACGTTTTCAAATAGTTGTTGCAAGTGTTCGAAAAATCTCGATCTACCCGCAAATAAAATCTCCGTGGTTGCACTTGACAAGTAGGTCGCTGAGTTTGCCTGACTGCGTCCTACCCTCATATTTTATTGCTGACTACCCGCCGTCTACAAATATGAACGTAGGTGCTGACGCTTGCTTATCTTTTCATGTCTTTCTTTCTGTCATCACCTTTGTGCATTCGTGTTTGCTTGCAAAAAGATCTGCGATTGCTGCATCTTGGGGCAACGTATCTGTGATTGCAGTATTTTAAGTGATATTTGCTGCTGATTTCTCGGTTTCGAGGGCAATATTGATATTCTGCGTTTATACATTCGGGCTCAGACCCGTAATTACCTTGATAGAGATATTCGTATAACGACCGAGGCGGCTTTTAGAACGGGACAGACGGAAACTACTCCCTAAAAGTCCGTAGATTTGGCCGAATTCGTAGACCTACGGTCTACGAAACGCCCGCCGTAAGGAGCCTTAAGTGTTACGACACTTAGGCTCCTTCAAATAGGCGCGACACGCGATAAAATCGCGCGTGAGACGCGCGACACAAAGGCACCGATCGTTGCGCGACTTGCGGTGCCTTTGTGTCGCGTGTCGTGTCGCGCCTGTTTTAAGGAGCCTAAAGGCTCTAACAAATAGGTGCGACGCGCGGCGCGAATCGCGCGCGACACAAAGGCACCGCTCGTTGCGCGACTTGCGGTGCCTTTGTGTCGCGTGTCGTGTCGCGCCTGTTTGAAGGAGCCTTTAAAATTAATACCACGACTCGCAAATATAACTGGACTAAAATTAAAATAGGTATGTAGGTAAAACGATGCATAGTCAATTGAAACTTCTAAAGGAGCCAGTTGACACACATAAGATGGCCATGTGACCTAGATGCGTCAAGTACCAGGTACGACAATTTTATGGCCAATCTATTTACGTATCGACGTTTGAGGCTAAACTTCTAACTTTTAAGGCGATATATCGTCGCCTTCGAATGAAAACCTCGGAAATGCTATTGAATTTTTCGTAAGTAGCATTTTATGCATTTCGGACAATCTTATAGTATCAAACAGTTCTTGATATAAAAGCGAGTTAAATTTCCATATAAATTAATAATAACACCCTCCTTTTTTGAAGTCGGTTAGAAAAACATAAAAGACGCCGTACAAAAATTTTACAGCACGCGCATTTCGGGCTTCCTACTGAAAAGTAAACTGTAACTGTCTTTTTCTTTCTTTTACACTTTCGAGGTTTTCAATCTAAGGCGTCGCTATGCTCACAACTTACGTAAAGGCTCCTACAAACAGCCGCGACACGCGATATAATCGCGAGCGACACAAAGGCACCGCTCGTTGCGCGACTTGCAGTGCCTTTGTGTCGCGTGTCGCGTCGCGTTTGTTTGTAGGAGCCTTAAGTCGTACGTACGTACACTGATGATTTTCTTTACAAACAAATGAGCAACAATTCGAAAGCGAACTCATTTGTTTTTGAAGATTTATTTTAATGATAAAAATATAACTTTAATGTCGGAAGTCGGGTGTCAAAAATGCGGAAACAACGACACCGACTTCCGAAATCATAGTTGTTTCTCACTTTTTAGTGTTTTTTTTGGAAGTCGGTTGTTCTTTGTTTGTAAAAACGTCTTTATTTTTCACTTTTTCATATAACACTACTTGCTATGTAATTATTAGTGACAGAAAGTTATCAAAACATCATCTATATGAACTAAGTGGAAAAAAGTATTATTGAAGGTAACTCAAAAACTACCCAAGCAAAGTTAATAAAATTTTTATGGGACATCTTGAAGCATACAGTAACCATTAAAAAAAAATAATCCGTCTATATACCGGAGTTATGCCCGAACAAGAATAAAAAAATTAAAAAATAAACATCCAGATACACCTCCCCCTTTTTTGAAGTCAGATAAAAACAAATGAGTTCGCTTTCGAATCGTGTGCGCTAATTTAAGTGAGTTCCAAGTAAACTTTATAGAATAGCCCCATACTAATAAACGTTGTATAGCGTCTGTATAGTTACAGAACGCTTGTCTTCTTCTTTCGAAAGTCAAATTACTCACGACTGAAAAAGAGAAATCGGTGCGTAACTATCCATCTGATATAATACGTTTATTAGTAAGGGGGAAGACTCCAGGCGAGATACTTTGTGGTCAATGCGAGCTTGTCGTTTTAAAAAGTAACATTTTCGACTTTATTTTAAATTTTTATACCAAAGTCCTAATGGAACCGGCGAAACGGAGAGTACTAAACAACTCTACCTACCTCCAGGGAGTACAAGGATGATGTTATGTTATGCACAAGTCGCAATAACATCAATATTTTTGCAGTATTTGTCTAGAACGATCGCATACACGAGCTCAGTGCATCCCAACCTGGTATGTATATAAATTCACCATAAAATTGGTCGGTACCTGGCTCGTGACACATCTGGGTCAGTGTGCTGTGACCAGGTGCAGCGATTCCTTATGGAATTGTATAGCGAACATCAATTCTTTATCAGAATATAGAATGGTATATAGCACTCAACTCTATGGTAGCGCCTCAAGAGAGTACCGCTCTATGCCCTGTGGCGACTAGACGTTCTATGGAAGGGGTTTTTAAGCGTTCCGTACCCAAAGGGTAAAAACGGGACCCTATTACTAAGACTCCACTGTCCGTCTGTCACCAGGCTGTATCTCATGAACCATGATAGTTAGACAGTTGAAATTTTCACAGATGCTGTATTTCTGTTGCTGCTATAACAACAAATACTAAAAACAGAATAAAATAAATTTTTAAGGAGGGCTCCCATACAACAAACGTGTTTTATTTTTTTTCGACGTTTTTGCCTTGTGGTACGGAACCCTTCGTGGCCAGTTTTTTATATCCCATAACTCTAGGGTATGAATGAGACCATAACAAAGAATCAACTGGCATATGAATTATTTTTCAATTATCATTTTTTTTTGTTTTGTATTTTCATACAAAATAATAATTCGACAAAGTCACGATTATTAACCCTTACCTGAAATATGACAACGTCGCATTTTCTTAGCTTTAAATATGAATGATTGGTTTTGAATGAAATTGATTTAAGGCTCGTACACACAGGCGCGACGCGACACGCGACACAGAGGCACCGCTCGTTGCGCGACTTGCGGTGCCTTTGTGTCGCGTGTCGCATCGCGCCTGTGTGTACGAGCCTTTACTCGTATTTACCAATGATACTTAGTTAGATACATGATATCTTCGAAACTGTGCATTTTTGGACCACATATTCAAGGAGTTTTTGTAATTATCCATACTAATATTGTAAATTCAAAATTTTAAGGAACTCTGTCTGTCTGTCTGTATGTTACCTTTTCACGCCTAAACCACTGAACGGATTTCGATAAAATTTGGCAGAAAGATAGATTGCATCCCGGGGAAGGACATAGGATAGATTTCATCCCGATATTCCCACGGGATCGACACTTATGCGGGTAAAACCGCGGCGCGCTGCTAGTGGAATTTAACCCTAAAGTTTTATGGGATATAAAAAAAAAAGTTGTATAAGTTGATAAGTAATGATTAATGATGAAGTAGTGCTCGCTTCGTTCGCTTGACAGCATCGTTGGTCTTGTGGTCGACCAACGATGCTGTCAAGAGCACGAGGTCCTCGGTTCGGTGCCTAGTTCAGATAAACTCTTAGTGGGTTTTTCCTTTTGAATTTTTACAGTAGCAGCTCGGAGTCTGGGTTTGTGCTCAGTTGATGGATGTGTGACGTTATGTAGTAGCCACGTGACCGTCTAGGACGGCCAATGTTGGGACACAGGTCTCCTCTCTACGAGGAGTGGGCCGTCATTCACCACGTGGTCCCAGTGCGGGTTGGTAGATGTCACATGTCTTTGATTTTTTTTTTGGTTCTCATGCAGGTTTCCTCACGATGTTTTCCTTCCCCGTTCTGAGAGCAGTGTGGACGAAAATAATTTAAACATAGTAAAGCGCCTGCAGTCTTTGACCAGTGCGTATTGCCAGTGATGACTTATGGCACTGAAACGTGGTCGCTCACAATGGGCCTTATAATTAAGAAGGCTAAAAGTCACCCAAAGGGCAATGGTGAGGGCTATGCTTGGAGTTTCCCTGCGTGATCGAATCAGGAATGAGGAGATCCGCAGGAGAACCAAGGTAACCGATATAGCCCGAAAAATTGCTAAACTTAAGTGGTAGTGGGCAGGGCACATTGCTCGCAGAACAGATGGCCGATGGGGCCGAAAGGTCTGGAGTGGCGACCGCGTACCGGAAGACGTAGCGTTGGAAGGCCTCCCTCAAGGTGGTCCGACGACCTTGTGAAGGCCGCAGGAACCCGTTGGATGCGAGAAGCACAGAACCGGTCGATGTGGAGGTGCTTGGGGGAGGCCTATGTCAAGCAGTGGACGTTTTTCGGCTGGAATGATGATGATGAAAGCACCTGCCTGCTAGCTGGATGAGAGTTGCCGAAAATCGAGTTGAATGGCGTGTAATAGGAGAGGCCTATATCCAGCAGTGGACTGCTGTAGGCTGGTGATGATGATGATGAATGCGCCTATCTGGGTTCGAACCTACGACCTAAAATTCGTAAGCCGCAGCCGTTACAGATGTTCTATGTCACGAAGTCCGTTTGGCTATGAATGTTGTCAAGCGTGCACATGCACATTGTGATCAACAGAGACTCAACAATGGGTGAAGTAAAACGGTACACATTCGCGGAAATAGCCTCATGCGACGGCAGCAAGGGGCAGCCGCTGTGGGAGCGCGCTTGTCGGGATACGTCACTACTACAATCAAAGCCGAACGTGAAATAGAATATCTGTACCTGAACCACGACTGTTCTCCCCATACATATAATTTAAGGTAATTCCCGCCTTGTTAAACCCGCGTATTTCGCTCAACCCACTTATTTATTAAGGTATAACCACAATGAGAGCTACCCTCGCCGAATGTTAATACCCCTAATCATTGCATGTACGTGATACTAAAATACCTACATGTAATTGATTTTGAATATGAATATTATATTATTTGTAATGATGGCTTTGTTTGTCTCTGTTGTGGGGTGTGATTAGAGACTGGTTGTTTGTTAATCCTGCTGTAACATATTGCATTATGATGAGTCTGACAACCTGTCTTACCAAGGGGTATATTACCCAGTAACTGGGTTGTGGAGGTCAGATAGGCAGTCGCTTCTTGTAAAATACTAGTACTCAGCTGCATCCGGTTAGACTGGAAACTGTCTCGAACATAGTTGGGAAAAGGCTGGGCAGATAATTTTACATATTACATTATGATATCCTGTCTAAATAACCATGGAATTTGCTTTAAATTAGCCTCTGCGAACAATAGTGCTGCGCTTAGATACGTGGGCAACCTTTTTAGCATTTTATATCAATCTTTACGTTGTCGTAAATTGCTCCATACAACTATCTTCATAATTCTTACTAATCGATTTCTTGACAGTTCAAAAGTGTCTGTAAATGGTTGAATTGAAATAAATGCTTCCGAGTTTTGAGTTTATTTTTTTTTACTCAGTGTTGCCGAAACGTTATATTTAAGTACAAACGCCAGCACGTCAAGCTACTACCATCTGTCAAATTTCTTTAATGGATTTTCAACTTTATCACTGAAGTATATGGTTCGAGATTGATTGAGAAAATTTAACAGTTTCGGGTAGCTTGATGTGCTGGCGTCTGTACAATTGCCATGCAATTGATTGACCATATTTAAATTTGAGCGTTTTGTACGGCGTACTCTGGACGGTCATCACCGCTGACTGGCAAAGATTTTTACCATGGAATGAACTATTCTAAAATATTCTAATAAAGAGGAATAGACACGTCATAACAATGTTTGTAACTTCTTGAGTTCGGTGTGCCCTTTCCAATTTTCTGAGAAGAAACATCGAAACAAACTCTTTTCAGGTCAAGGTCCTTTGCCAGAGTGCCCACCTATGCCTACTCGATGGATTGGGGCATCGGCATCGCTTCGAAATTCGAACGGTGTCTCGTTGTGAATCCGCGATGATTCACTTTAAAAACAAATGAGTTTGCTTTCGATTTTTCTGCGCTAACTTTATTGAGGAGCAGAATATAATTTAGGTAGGTTTATGGCCTTTATAAAAAGATTCATCATCTGCCTAGCCTTTTCCCAACTATGTTGGCGTCGGCTTCCAGTCTAACCAGATGCAGCTGAATACCAGTATTTTACATGGAGCGACTGCCTATCTGACTTCTGCAACCCAGTTACTGGGTAATACGATACCCCTTGGTAAGACTGGTTGTCAGACTTTCGGGCTTCTGACTACCCGTAACGACTGTCAAAGATCCACGACTGACAGCCGGGACCAACCGCTTAAAAACAACCTGAAAATTCCTGTAAACGACTTTTGAGTTGTAACCCTATTTTATCGGAGGTGCGATATCTACTCGATAGTATGAGGCTTGGTTTCTGTTGTGTAGGTACAGACAGACGGCAGCACATCAAGCTACTACAATCTGTCAAATTTCTTTAATAGATTTTCAACTTTATCGCTAAAGCATAAGGTTCAAAGTTGATTGGGCAAATTTGACAGTCTGTACCCATTCATGTGCTGTAAGTGCACAATCCACGACCTCTACTAGCCCATGTTTGTACGGTTTTACTGCTCCCCATACATTGGATCCCTTAGCTTAGAGACCGAGCGCCGGCAGAGCGATAACCCTTACCAAGGATTGTTTGAGGTGACACATTGGATATACTCGCTTAAGGGGCTTACAGGTCCTAAACGCAAAAAATGCAAGTTTTAGAAACAATAAAAGTATATGATCGCTTACAGTAAAAAAAATCAGAAAAATATGTGATATTCTTCAGGATATATGCTAGGTACACAGTGTTTTGAAAACATACTACAACTAATTTGATACGATAGAAAAAAATCATGAAGATACCTGTAAAACCATTCTTTTCACAATAAAAACCATTTTTATATATGTATATGGGTAAATATACAAAAGTTGTCCAACTTGCTGTCATCAGTCAATAAATACGAAAATTTAAATGCACTTTGTTATGTGCCGATATATTATGAAATTTTAAATTCCTTTTTATGTATCCACTCAATTTTAATCACTTAATCTAAAAGCTAATTTATAAAATAATGCAATAAATGCTTAAAACATCAGTTCCCTGGCGTGTCACAATCACAAAAATGCTTAAAGAAGTGGTTGTATAAAAAAATATTCCGTATTTATCGTTAATCTTATTATTTCTGTATATTCTATAATATTTATTTAAAATATATTTCACAGATTTATTAACAGAATCTGTAAAATACTATTTTAAAAGAATGAACAAACTTTGTCATTACTTTTACCCATCAGTCCTTTGTACTAAGTGAAAATTTAAAATTCCTGCAAAATATTATCGAACTTTGATCAACTCGTTATACAGCTAGAATGTCTGTAATGAAGTTAGGTGCAGAGCGCGCCACATCGACGGTAGCCATCACGAAGTCAGTGCTAACACCATTGTCACCGGATGTGTTTGTACTGATCCACTCAAATTGTCAGTACTCTGGTAAGTCTATATTTTCTTTGGTAGCTATGTTTTGTTTTAATTTATGCATTTTTACATGCGATTTTTATAAATATGTTATGTTAATGATTAAAAATACAGTTAAAAAATTAAATTTCAAGTATAACCTCAAATTAATGTCCAATTCATCAGTACCCTGTCGTCAGTCCGCTGTTCAAACTTGCGCCATAGGACTGACGTGTTTGCAGGGAACTGATGTTTTAAATATTTCAGATCTTTTTTACTACATGTCAAAGTATTAAATAATTTGTTTTACTCATTTCAGGCTATTTACATTATGCCGCCTAAAAAAAAAAACAAAAATTATCGAGGGAAGAGGTGTTAAAAAATAAAAGAGAAGCCGAAAAGGCTCGTTTAGTGAGAATTATAAGTGACCCAATGACATTAGCAGAGTATAAAGAGAAACAAAGGTTACAATACTTGAAAAAAAAGGAAAAAGGTCAAAGAAAATCAATTAAACAAATGACACCTGGAGAGCAACGAATAACTAGGAAAAATTGGAAACAATATTCATTAAAGTATAGGCAAAAGCTAACTTTGAACCAAAAGTTTACGTCAGAACACACCTTCAAACAGTAAAGAAGAAGGGCCACCGATGGTTCTTGTAGAAAATAGATCTATCATTATTAAGGAAGACCAAAGAGCAAAAGAAGCAAGAAGGAGAAGTCAAAGACAGAGAAAAGACAGGAACAAGCAATTAAAGACAATGAGTACTACTATTACAAATCTTAAAACTAAATTGAATACTGAACGTCAAAAATATAAACGGATTAAAAAAAGCTTAGTTGTTTCTGTGACCCTGATGGATGCCATCATTACAAGCTAGGATCTATTAGGTATGAAAGAGAACTGCCAGATACACATTTAAATGTTTCGACTGTATTCTCTGATTCTGAAGACGATACTCTTCCACTATCTACCTACGTAAAAAACGACAGTTACAGATTTACTTCCAAATGTAGTTCACCTTTGTCAAAAGTTAGTGACTACACAAAAGCACAAACTCGGAATGATTATAGCAGTGGTGATTATGTTTTGATTAAATACATAGTGAGAAAAGCAGAATATCATTATGCAGGGATCTGTTCTTCTGTCGATATTGAAGATGGTGAATTGAGAGTAACATTTCTTAAAATTTGTAGTGATGATGGTACCCTGTTTAAATTAGACGAAAGCGATAGGGCAGATGTACCAATGAACCAAGTAATAAAAAAACTTCCTGTACCAAACCTGGTTACAAAAGGGAATAGAATATTTTACCAATTTAAAGAGAAGATTGACGTTTTTGAAAAGTAGTTTTTATTGATACGTCCACTACTTTTAATGTTTAGAAACATTATTTTTGTTGCAGCATAACAGCTGATCTTTGTTTATTTTTGTATCTAATAGTCATTATATTACGCAATGTTTACCTAGTAATAGAAAATACGGTATTGCTGTAAGCAGCTTAATTTTTGTTCAAATTTTAAATTTCTTAGAATTGTCCAATGTTAAAGAAACTACGTTAAAATGAAAATAAGCAGTACAAATTGAAAAGGGTGTCTTGAAGACCGACGTATTTTAAATTTTCAGTAAGTATTCAATAATTTTAAAGGTAGTCTTAATAGTTACAATGTGATTTTATTGATAAGATACGCCTTTATTAGATTTTGAGATATTTGTACTTAAATATACCCAGTTCAATGTGATTTAATTCTTAAGTAATGTGCCTTTATTAGATTCTAAGCTATTTGTACTCGCAAATACTCAAAGTAACATTAAATCTTATTTTTTCCTACGAATATGTGTTTTTAATCAGTACTCTGCAATTCTCGTCAGTCCTTTGGCAATAAAATTTGAAAAAATGCAAATAACTCCAAAAATATTTGAAAAACTGACTGGCCTGGCATAGGATAGTTTATTAATAAGATAAAATATATATACAAACCAATATTTGTATACATTATGGTTAAAAATTATGTTTGCAAAATAGGACAAAAAGTTGTCCAATTTTTGTATATTTACCCATATAAGTATGGTTTTTTTGTCAGATTATTCTACAAGCAACATACTAAAGCACTAGTGTTTTAATTTTTTTAGCCCAAACAATATATTTTTTGTATAGATAATTGCTTCATATTTTGCAATAAATTACCAGCGTTGTGTCATCGCGCTTCTCTTTCTTTTCTACGCAGTCCGACAGTGACCGCGCTTTAGGTCATGTAGTCCCCTTAATTACCTTTAATAACAGCCGGTCGGCCGGGACAGCCGGGTGTAGAACAAGTTCTATGAAACCCATATGGAAAGAATCGCGTCGCACTGTCGCGTCGCCGTCGCACTAGTCTGCGGGAGCCTTAACGAAGTAATGAAGCAGTCAATTCTTAGTTACGAACTTGGTTAGTGGTTGTAGTTTTAGTTATTAATTAGAGAAAACTGGCTATAATAGTATTGTAGGTCCCAGTTTCGAACCCTGACAGGCGTTTTACTTTGTGTAAATTCATCACCACTGCTCTCGAAATCGTGAAAGAAAACATCGTGAGGAAACCAGCATGTCCTGGAACCAAAAATTCGAAGACATGTGACATCTAACAACCCGCACTGCGCCCGCGTGGTGGATTACAGACCACTCCCTAACACAGAGAGGAGGCCTGTGTTTCAGCAGTGGGATATTATGGGCTGATTATATCATTATCAGACCATAGAGAATCCATACAGTAGTGTTAGTAAAGAAAAATTAACATTAACCTTTTGACCGCCACAGTCATGTATAGATGTGAAACCAAAATGTGCCCAGCACGCCACGGTTCGACTACATGACAGTCTGACGCCGAAGGCACGTTTTTGATTTTTTTGACGTGTGGCGGTTAAAAGGTTAATGCACGATCGAGCCATAGTTCCGCTTCAATCAAATCTTAAATAACCACATAGATATCCACTTCTTAGTCCTACATGAGTGTAATCTTGCTTATTCCTTGCTTGGAACCACACTACACTTGGTCCAGCTCAATCCCATCCTCCCAGACTACCCACATCTAATATAAAAGCAACAAAAAGCCGGCTCACATGTAAGACAAGCCGCAAATGTAGTTAAAGGCCTTTCAGACGCGACTGGCGCGTCGCCGTTGCGGTTTGCGCGCCGAGTGGTCCTCTATTGATGCCTTATTGAATGTTAGGTCACGTTCATATTGGCCAACCTGCCGCTGCGATAGTGCTCGTAAGTTTATTAAGAACTTCAGAGCCAATATTCTCTATGACACAATGAACGAAACCGCGCGAAATGAACTAAGAAAAATTAGCTATGGTATTGACGTCGTTTCGAAGTAAAGAATTGTTGAGTGGTCATAGTCAGGGCCGTCATTATCCTATTGGAGGCCCTGGGCATATAAGGATCACGGGGCCCCTGTGTAGACAAGAGAGAATAAGAGAAACATACTAATATTTCATAACTGAGGGGTTAAAAACTTACTGTAAATCGCACTGCAAATAACTTATTTTGCCATTGAATAGGGTACTAATAATAGAATAGAATACTGTTTACTATGTACACCATATAAATTACAGACATAAATATAGAAACTGTACAAAGTGTGACACAATGGGCGGTCTTATCGCTAAGAGCGATCTTTGAAAGACAACCTTAGGATGAGATGCTTTGGATGGATTCCTTAATGCGTAGAATGGAACGGTGGCTGCAATTTTTTTTTTGTTATGAGAGCAGGTTAGGGCCTCCGAATATCGCGGGGCTCTGGGCACTTGCCCAGAGTGCCCAATGGAAAACAGGGGCCTGGTCATAGTGAATTACTGCCCAGTAGGTAAACAACTACTTCAACTACACTAATGGTCTTAGCAAGCATGAAAAAGAATGCATGTTATCTATATTAGAGGTCTTCTTCATCTGTCTAGCCTTTTTCCCAACTATGTTGGGGTCAGCTTCCAGTCTAACCGGATGCAGCTGAATGCCAGTATTTTACATGGAGCGACTGCCTATCTGACCTCCACAACCCAGTTACTTGGTATTACGATACCCCTTGGTACGACTGGTTATCAGACTTTCGGGCTACTGACGACCCGTAACGACTGTCAAAGATCCACGAATGACAGCCGGGACCAACGGCTGTTATAACTTAGCCACAAGCCCCTCATATATTATATCCTCTATATTATAGGTACAGACGCCAGCACATCAAGCTACTACAATCTGTCAAATTTCTTTAATGGATTTTCAACTTTATCGATAAACAGTAAGGTTCAAAGTTGATTGGGAAAATTTGATAGTTTCGGATAGCTTGATGTGCTGGTGTCTATACCTGCAAATATTAAATCTGAGGAGTTTTTCTGTTCTCTAGAACTACCGGTTGGATTTGGAAAAATTATTTTTGCATTTGATAGCCCTATTCTTGAGGAAGGCTATTGAACATCACAAAGAAAAAAGTCAGAAAGATTCCTATGAGGAAACGAAGTGACGACGCGGGCAGGTGATGCGATGCGACGCGTTGGGGAACAAGAAATTTCTCGCGGACGAAGTCGCGGGCCGAAGCTAGCTTATCATAAAATGTAGTTTCTGTTTTCTCCTTAATCGTGGACCTCTTAGATCCTTAAGGTGGAAGCGCTAAGGTAGCCCGCGAAATTCAAATTTTCTTACGTTTTTTGCAATTTGCTGGTCAGTATTAAGTTGTACGTCGATCAAAATATGATTCGCGGCCGTAACAAATATGTATTTACAGAATCATAATCATTAGAATCAGTAATATAACTTGTTAGGTTAGTATAATCCCAAAATGTCAAGATTTCACGAAATAGTCATTCTTTGGGGTTACGTGGTCTTAGAGAGTTGTGTTGATGACTTTAATGATTATAATTCTGTAAATACATATGTATTTGTTACGGCTGCGAATCATATATTAATCAACGTACAACTTAATACTGACCGGCAAATTGCAAAAAACCTAAAAAAAAATTGAATTTCGCGGGCTACCCTGGCGCTTTCGCCTTAACCACTATGCTCTTTTTTTAATCATAGTTCCCGTAAAGTCTATTCAAAAATCCCTGTAGGTATAAGGTTCGTGCCGAAATGGGAGAAGAATCTTCAAAAACATACATACATGTCTATGTATGTATGTTTTTGAAGATTCTTCTCCCATTTCAAACCAAAAAGATGCCGGTCGGCCGGCCGGGCTGGTTTAGCCGTAGTCGAGTAATAACCGGCCCCATCTGACGTCACCCTTACAAGTAATGTCACAGGCTTGTGACTAACCCAATCACAGCAGTTCCATTTGTACGGGACAGTACTCAATGCGCCACTCACAAGAATTACCAGCGGTCCAGTTATGCACACTGAATTTTAAAACAGTTTTTAGAGATTTTGAAATAGAAAAGTAAAAAAATATTCATTAAAACCTAAGACTCGAGTTAAAAGCGCACGTAAAGGTTCGTACACACAGGCGAGACGCGACACAAAGGCACCGCTCGTTGCGCGACTTGCGGTGCCTTTGTGTCGCGTGTCGCGTCGCGCCTGTGTGTACGAGCCTTTAAGAGATATCAAGGGATCTGATTATAATTTCTGTAAAGCCATATTTGTTGCCTGCCGGGTCAGCGGGATTGTCCGAAAGGGTTACCGCTGGCCCGGAACATAAAGGGCTAAGGAAGGAACACGGGTGGGTTTTAGTCAGTAAGAGTCTGACACTCCCTTCCGCTCCACCCAGAGCGGGATCATCATTTGATGATTTCCCATCCTGAAAAAAAAGGAGATATCAAGGGCTTATTAAAATGTTTCCATTGGTCACGATTCTGTGTTACTCATCACTACGAGTGTACCTTTTGGATTTTAGAGCGTGTTTCAATAATGACGAATGATTATGAACCACGCAATTTGTCTTCAGGACTCTTCTTTTGCAACAGTAGCTTCATATACACCATCGCACACTTATCTAAAACACAATTGAATTTGTTAAGTGTATAATATATCGTTAGTTGCGTCACTCTGCGGAAATCGTCAACATAATGGTTTTCTTCTAAGGGGAGCACCCTCTCCCTTCTGCGCTTGTCCGAAACAAACTATTAGCGAATGAGACCAATGATTTACAGTCTTTACTGGCAAATTCGATAGATTACAACTTTTTGTCAATTCTACTTATGCTGGAACATTCCCCACAATTCAAACTGAACGCATTTATTTCAATTTAAGACTCCCGCAGACAGACAATAGCGCGACGCGACTCTAGTAAAGGCTCCTTCAAACAGGCGCGACACGACACGCGTCACAAAGTCACCGCAAGTCGCGCTACAAGCGGTGCCGTTGTGTCGCGCGTGATTATATTATATCGCGTGTCGCGCCTGTTTCTAGGAGACTTAAAACAATTTCTATGAGAACTTCTACCAGAATCGCGTCGCACAGTCGTGTTACGTCTGTCTGCGGAATTCTTAAACCATTTAGGAAGCTAGTTGCCCATTCCAAAGCGTTATTACCTACGCTTTGGAATGGGCAACTAGTTTCTTCTTTGTACCTATGGAGAAGAACGGGCAAAAAACTGCATAGACACTATCTCTGAATTATATTGTTACCTAAATATTAGTTACTTAATTACCTAATGTTGAATTTATAATTATATCTTAGAACAATGTTAAAAAAGACACGTTCAAAGCGTCTAGAATACAGCAAATGAAACAAAAAAAAAAATAACAATGCAAAAAAATACGCTTGAGTGTCTTCAATTTGCAGTACAATTCTGTAAAGTTCACTGCTCACCTCGGCGTTAAGGCCAGGTATTCCGAGCGCCGTAGGCATTTAACGCATACCCCAGCCCCCGCAAGGACTAGCGATACGTAATAAGTTACGATGCGCGGGAGACGCGCGCGCTAAACTCACCGCTCATGAGTTCACGACCTCGAGTAGGTACTAAGTTGCGTCACAGAGTAGAGCAATGCAGTAGATCAACTTGAATTGATTAGTATAAGTTTATTTTGTTTTATTTTTCTAGTAGTAGTTATTTTTAAGGTTATAGATAGATTAGATACGTATTGTATAAACTTGATACTAATTATTAAAAATAATTTGTATACTTTTTTTTATAAAAAGGATTTAAAATCTGACTGACTAAAATCAAATATTCGTGCTACAGTATAAAAAATCAAGCAGTAGGCACACTTACTTTAGGAGAATTGTGTTACAATTCTTGAATTACAAGATCAATGTATATTGTAATTCAACAAAGCTTAGAGGTATAAATGGTCTTCTCGTGTAACACATAATGTGAAGCGTGAGTCGTCAATAAAATAAAAATAAATTATTTTTATTTTTTTATCAAATTAAAAGTAAACACTTTTATATCTCTAAAATATCCAACTCTGCTGTCAAATAAATCGATATGATGCGTTTTTTCTTGGAGCTGTGTCATCAGGTAATTCATGTCAACAATTCGTCGTCCACTGATGGGTTGATAGTCGTGTTCGATTTCGTTTTTAACGCTTAGAGTGTAGTTTTCAATTTCCTCCATTGTTCTAAAAACAGATTATTTTAATATAACCTATTGAATTCCACATGGTAATATAATTATTATGTAAAACAAAAAGTAGCAACTTACTCATTGATATTATTATTAGGTGATACATTATTATGTTCATCTAAAGGCATTTCAGCATGTGTGACATGGGCATTGGCAGCATGAATAGTCGTTCTGTAACAATAAAATATATTTTTTTGTTTCAATATTCATAGTTGTTAGTAAATGCGATAGTTATCGGATATATAAACTTACGAATCTTATGGGCTATTTACTTATGCCTATGGCATGCCGTAGCATGTTTTAGTCTGATTTTAATTGAATCGGTTAAAACAATATTACTTACTCCTCAATCCTAAGATTATTCAAGTAAACCATGCTCTAAAATCATCAATGGAGACACGTTATGCCCTTCCGCATGCTCTATTGATCTGTAACACAAAAGTTGTTTTTGACTTGTTGGTAATTAACAAGTAAAATTTTAAAAAACTTTCTTATTATTAAACCAGTCTGTTTAATAAAGACAACCGCATTGAAATCGATTCATCCGTTTTCCGTTTAGGAGCTACAATTCCAAAGACAGATACACACGCACACTGACATACAGACAGTTATACAGAAACAAAGATACGCAAACAGTAATAATAATGAATAAATAGGTACTTTAATTTTAACAATAAAGTAGATATGTATGTTACCCCCACATACATACGTACCTACTTAATTTAAGTATATGTATTTAATTTCTTTATGTAATTTTTATGGTGTTACAATAACGAGTGAGATACTATTTAATTCAAATAGTAAAAAATAGAGAATGTCTTTAAAATAAAATAAATAATATAAAAAACTTACTCGATATTCGCCGAATCATTAGTTGATACATGCGCACTGCGCTTGGTCTGCAACTGCATTGCTCTAAAACATTAAAAACCCACGTAAACATTTCAAGCCAAGTTCCTTTTATTATTCCATTTGGAGTGGCATAATTAATAATAAACATGCAATAACAAAAATTTCGAGTGAATTCTACACACTTTTCCTCTTGCAAATAAATACTGAATAAAATTATGCATTGGAGAACTTCTTTATAGCCAAACTAGCCATTGATTTTTTTTTTATGTATTTCTATGCTTGTTATAACTTGAACAGTATTTTAGTAAGGGGATTGGCTACTGTACTGAGCATAAACGAGCTTGTGCCTAAACATTACCGAAAATAATAAAAATAATATTCGTAGGAAATGGTCATACTGCCATATTTCTACACTATGGCACGAGTTTGCTGCGCGTAGTAGATGGCATAGACTACACAACATTCGTTGCAGACACCATAATAGTAGTAAATACGTACTCTAGTACAGTAGGCCGCACGTCTCAATAGAATACGGTTATTTTTTCAGTAGTTTCAATACGCGGGCCAGCTCAAGACCATAGTGTTATCACTTACCACAGACACAGATAATATAATACTACGTACACAGACGATATGTATATATATATATATGTATATACTTATATATTATATACCTATATTTATTGTGGTATGGTCGACTGCACATCTAGTACCTAGGTAGCACTTAGGCTAATAAAAATTATAAAAACCACCCGGACCAACGCAGCGGGTTGAACTACTTCTTACCTATTAGACATTTGAAAACAGTAAACCATTATACCATTTGCGCGCGCGGCGGCTTTATTCACTCTGAATAGGGTTCAAATTCAACTGTTTTACACACTTGATGCGGTTGGTAAATATGCTCCGTATTCTGTGGCGAGGATTCCGATTATCAAGAAAACAAAGAAAGTACTTCTTTGCTGTTTTTTCGAACAAATAAGCCTTTTTTATTTCGATTCATTTTTGAACTGAAACAATAAAATAAGTTATGGTATTAAAAAAGATTGGGAACTACCTTGCCCGGGTACCTACCTACACGGGCGGCGCGGGTGGTGCACGGTGTCGCCCGACATCAAAGGTGTTTCACTACTGTAGGGAAATAATAAATTTGTAATAGGGTACTGTGAGTGTTGTCAATAGGAATGAATGAATAAAAAATATAACTTAAGTACCATATTTCTTTCGCAATTTTTTTTGCCTTCAACCGTGATTTAGCCCTTATTTTATTTCCTTTATTTGCCATTTTCACAAATCAATCACAAAATTATTGTCTTAAAAGTTATATACAAAATATTTACACAATGAGAAATAAACACATAAACAAAATCTTAACTATGTCTATTTAGTACAATAATTATTTACAATTTATTTTATTTACGTACGGAGCAGAAGAGAAGCGCGAGCGCAAAAATTTGGCACACGTCTCACCTCGGTAACGTCCCGCGGGACACTGGCAAGCGACGCGCGGATCGAAAATCACTTGAATAATCGATAAAAAATTTATAAATGTAATGAAAAAAAACGATCGGGTAGAATCGATTCCAAAATGAATTACTTACAAATTGATATTTTTTATAGAAAAAAAGGAGTATTAGTACTTGTTTAAAATGAAATTTGCTTGTAAAAAAACTGCAAATCGAAGTTAGTTCCGAATTTTTTTCTATCGAGAAAATTTTATTGTATCGAGTATTGAACGGGTACATGGTAAGGAGAAAGAATGTATCTAAAATATATATTTATTTCAGATTTTAGATGTTATAATTTGCCTATCAAAAATGAATTCTAAAACAGGCAAAAACGGGAATAGCATACGTGGGTTCCATTTAATGTCTTACGAACCTAATATATTTCTTATTCGTTTTCCCGGACATCTTACATGGAACCCAGAGGCAAAACTGACATATGACTGTAATATAAAACAACAATTGACTTTTCTCCTTGATAAATAGTCCGTCTACATGTTTCCTCGTTCGCTAAACAAAACGTTACCTACTTATTCTTCTTCCGTCCATCTCGAGCATTTGTCCTTCTGTGTAGTATATAGCTCCAGGGATGGTCGTTCAGACTGAATAAAACAGGACATAACTAGAATTTGATAAACTCAAACTCGAAGCATTTATTTCAATTAAACCATTTACATGCACTTTTGAAGTCGGTCAGTCAGAAAATATGAAGCTAGTTGCCCATTCCAAAGCGTAGGTACCTATGGAGAAGAACGGGCAAGAAACTCCATGGACACTCTTTCAAATTATATTTTTACATCATTAATGTTAAATTTATAATTATATGTGAGAACGATGTAAAAAAGACATACGCGTCAAAAGCATCTAGAGTACAGTAAATAATATATAATGCAAATATGATATATCATGTAATAAATGGCAAAAGAATAACGGTCGCTGTGAGGCTTCAGAATTCCAAAGTGACGTTTTGAGTAACGTTCTCTATGTCTCTAAACGTCAACTTCGAATTTCGAACGGTGTCTCGTTGTGAATTCGCGATGATTCACTTTAAAAACAAATGAGTTCGCTTTCGAATTGTCTGCGCTCATTTGAATGAGGTTCCAAGTGAACTTTTCAGACTTTTTTTATTTATCTTCAAGACACAAAATATCCAGATTTTCCGTATGATTTATTTTAATGGCAGCCCTGTCTACATCTAAGTAGCTTCGAATACAAATGAACGAGTATGCTCAGTTGAACATTACGCTTAGGTAGCCCAGTTGGACTCCGATTCGATAGTTACAGGTTTCTATTCTAATACCCAATTTTCTCAGCGGGATTGTCCGAAAGGGTTTCCGCTGGCCCGGAACATAAAAGGCTAAGGAAGGAACTCGGGTGGGTTTTAGTCAGTAAGAGTCTGACATTCCCTTCCCCTCCACCCAGAGCGGGAGGGGTCATTTGATGATTTCGCATCCTGAAAAAAAAATACCCAATTTTCTGTTCTTGGAATTTCCCAGAAAACGTCTCCGATAATTTTACTGTTTCGTTGTTGGGGGTTTCATATTATTAAAACACACGTCCACTGATCAAATTGAACTCGTAAAGGCTCCTTCAAACAGACGCGACAAGCGATAAATTCGCGTGTCGCGCCTGTTTGTCTGCCTTAAAGCGCAGAAAGCTGTAGGAACTACACTGGCCTGCAAATGTGCCAACCCACCTGATGGTAATCACTTGTGGTATCTACTGGTATTATGCTGCATCCCTAATTGTGTAACACACACACATCATAATCTGAACCATTTTGAAGCAAATTGTTAATCCATTGCTTCATAAGTTCGAAAAATTTGTCTGCTCAACAACGTAAATTACGCAATGAATGTTGCTAAACTATCAAAATGAATTGCTACTGTTTGTGTGTTAAACAATTACCCCGCTGATTCCAACCCCAACATATTTGGGAAAAGGCTAGAAGGATAAGTTGTAGAAAAAATCCAACATCTTGAAATACAATACAGTTGAGAATTTGAGATATTTATTTATTTATTTAAAGTTTTCGCACAAAAAGGTACAATGGCGGACTTAATGCCTTAGGCATTCTCTACCAGTCAACCAAGGGTGGTGAAGAGATTAAATGGCAGGTGTTTTGGTTGAGAGGAACAATGATAAAAAAAAAACAGTGGCACTCCGGGAGTGCCGACAGAAGTATAAACAGAATACTTTGCCATCACTCACTGACATATCGGATATACTCGTACATTAAAACCGAGTACATCCCGAGGACAGTCGAACACATCCGAATCGGGTATTTTTTTGGATTGTCTTATAAACAAAACACGCGCGGTGTCGCTTACGGTAACAGTGGCGCGAGTTCAATGGTTTTTTCCCATCTCAAAAAATGCCCAACGCGCCTAAGGTTTTCACTTCAAAAAAAAGACTATTAAAACTAGGTACACAAATACATAAATAGGTTATATAAACATACATATTATTTACTATAATATATACCTACTTATAATATATACTATAAACATAGAAATTCAAGGGAGATATGTTGAGATGACTCTACGCTATTTGTTTTGAATATTGCTCCTATACTTTCACCACAGACGAGCCAGCACATCAAGCTACCAGAAACTGTCAATTTTTCCCAACCGACTTTGAACCTTCTCCTTTAGCAATAAAGTTGACAATCTATTAAAGAAATTTGACAGATTCTAGTCGCTTGATATGCTGGCGTCTGTACCATTGTCGTGTCGGCTCCCAATGTATAGTCCGCTTACGCTGAGCTCATACTAATGCTGGACTAATGTTGTGCTCTGTGACGAGAATACGGAGCGGCGGTCGCTTAATATATTTACAGGGTGCGGGGGCTGGATGAGATATAAGCGATCAGCGTGTTTTTTTTAAGTAAAAACTTCTTTAGGCGTTGGGCATTTTTTGAGATGGGAAAAACCAATGAACTCGCGCCACTGTTACCGGAAGCGAAACCGCGCGTGTTTTGTTTATAAGTCGATTCAAAAAAACTCCCCGCTTCGGATGTGTTCGGCTGTCCTCGGGATGTACTCGGTTTTAATGTTTATGTATGTCAGTGAGTGATGGCAAAGTATTGTTTGTGTTTCGTTTTCACTGCTGTGGGCACTGCCGGAGAGCCACTGTTTTTTTTTTTTTGTTAGCCTGTATTGTTTCCCACTACTGGGTGAACGCCTACCCTTTTCCCTTCCAAACCTCCCTATCTTGTGCGATGTCTGGCCATGGTGACCCTGTAAACCTTATCAGGTCCTCACACCACCTTCGCCGTGGTCTACCTTGACGGCAATGTCCTCCCTCAGGCGTCCAGTGAGTGACGATCTTTACCCATCTTTCCGGGTGCATTCGCGTGACGTGTCGTTCTCACTCACAACAGCCTGTTTTTTTTTATTTCTTAAAGAAATCTTTACAATTTCAGTGAGGGAGCTGTTACGGACGTACAGACACATCAAGCTACCCGAAACCGTAAAATTTTCCCATTCAACTTTGAACTTTATGCTTTAACGATAAAGTTGAAAATCTGTTATAGAAATTTGACAGATAGCAGTAACAACCTCCTCAACCATTTAAAAGAGGCAACACAGTACTACTCCATGTCGCTGCCTTTTAGTTAAATAAACACCTGTGGCGTTGCCATTTTATACGCCTTCAAAGAAATTGGGATGCCAACACTATACTCAACATCTGCAACTCATAACAGCGATAATCAACAGTAGCGAGCCATCTAAAAAGCGCGGAATAATTTAGGTTGTCGAGTCCCAGTAAAGTTATTCAAATATGTTGAAAAAAAAACATGGCGAAATCTGAATAAAAACCGGCGTAACATAAATATAAAATTACAATATTGATCGCAATGTTCCTTCCTTTTGACAGCTCAGCCACGTTGATTGCGTAGTTTACTTTGTTGAGCAGGCGAATTTTCTAAACCTACGAAGCAATGGATTAGGAATTTCCATTAAAACCCATTGGATTGTGATACGCAATTAGGATCCGTTTTAAAAATCGCTAACTCTCTTCACTTCGATCACATCCAAGTGTAATAAGAAGTCGAGTGGGCCTTAGGGTGAAGGTTACCGCCTGAACGGACATACATAGATAGCGTTAGTGACCGTTCTGGGTTCGGTTCCCGAGTGGGTGAGGAAAGTTTCTGATTGGTAATTAGACAAGTTTGTCTTTCGTGATTTTGTAAAAGAAAAGGTTGTTTTGTAATTAGGATAATATCGTGTTTAATGGCTACCTTTGGGTCTGTAAAGGCCTTCCCAAATATAGCTATTTTAGTGGGTATTATAAACTTATTTAGGAAAACATTTTATTTATTTTATTTTATTAACTTTAGGAAAACTTACAGCTAATACATTTTAATAACTAGTACAATGTGTAAGCAATGGCCAATTACAAGCTTCCTCTAACGATTAATGTGAGTAACATTAACAAATACGCGAAAACAGCGTCGTTAGTGTGTTTGAGTTGTAATTAGTGTTGTGATTATTGGTTATTAAATCGGCAGTTTTTATTGTCACGAACCCCAAGCTCGTAACGCTATTATAAAATTATAACCAATGTTTCGGAACAGGCTGATGCTATTATAAACTTAAAACCAATGTTTTAAGATGAATCTTCTGCAACTGACTACAGACGATAATCGTCTAACAAATAAAGGCTCCTTAAACAGGCGCGACACGCGATAAAATCGCGCGCGACACAAAGGCACCGCAAGACGCGCAACGAGCGGTGCCTTTGTGTCGCGCGCGATTTGCGTCGCGCCTGTTTGCAGGAGACTTAACACCATTTACCGCCCCAATCTTAACCCAGGCAGTTAAAGAACACCCACACTTATCCGCAACAAACCGCCCATGATCGCTCGACACACAGCCAATACAGAAATAAAACATTAATCTATTCCCACAACTCTTGACAACGCCGCAAAAGTAAACAAAGTTAAAAATGAAGAGTTACAGCGGAATCCTCTTAGTAAGTGCAAGTTTATGCGAATGTTAGCAGTTTTTGTCGCTTGTCGCTTATTGTTTGCGGAGAAGTGTAAGTTGGCTTTAAGAAATATGTCCGGGCTAAAGTTTTGAGTGGCAATACTCTGGTGAACGCGGCCATAGAGCAAGAATTTCTAGAAGAGACTGAGACACACTCCGACATAAGATTAATTCAGGGGGGCTTGTAGCTAAGAAATATAAACCGCACAGGTCGATCGATCGGTTAAGCTTCGCTTGCCGCGGTTGGTCCGTTGATGGGTGACCATCTTTACATACCAAGACCCCTCCGTGCCTCGGAAAGCACATTAAGCCGTTGGTTCCGCGCGTGCCGGCTGTCATTCGTGGATATTTCAGAAGCCCGAAAGTCTGACAACCAGTTTTACCAAGGGGGTATCTATCGTATTACCCAGGAACTGGGTTGTGGAGGTCAGATAGGCAATCGCTCCATGTAAAACACTGGTATTCAGCTGCATCCGGATAGACTGGAATCCGACCCCAACATAGTTGGGAAAAGGCTAAGTTGATGATGATAATGAACTGTGGAGTTTCTTTCCCATTCTTCTCCATACGAAAACTACCTTTTGGAAAAAAGAATTTATTCTAGTCGCCCCGACTAGAATAAATTCTATTTTATTGTAACTTTTGACGTTCAAAAATGCCTTTTATGTGCCTATTTGTTTGAAATAAATGCTTTGTCTTTGACTTCAACTACCAACCGGCACTGGGCCCGTGTGGTGGATTAAGGTCCACTCCCTCTCACGTGGAACATGGTGGAAGGAAAATTGAGAGGCTTTTCCCCAGCAGTGGGACATTAACGGCAAAAAATACCGACTACTTGAGAGCAGTGGTAACTTACAATGCGTGCCACGAAAGATGAGACTTGACTCCGCCTCCGGGTCTTGGTTTGTGAAAATGATCACCCATCCACGGACCAACTGCGCCAAGCGTAGCTTAACGTTATTAGTTAGCCACAAGCCCCTAGCCCGTTTCTGTTTAGTTACAGACGCTAGCACATCAACCTACTACAATCTGTCAGATTTCTTTAATAGATTTTCAACTTTATCACTAAAGCATAAGGCTCAAAATTGATTGGGAAAATTTGACAGTTTCGGGTAGCTTGATGTGCTGGCGTCTGTACATCTGCCTAATAAATACCTTTTGTTAGTCGCCTTTTATTCATCCTCTCAACATGACTAAACCTAGCCTTTAAATTGTATAAAATAAATTTGCATAGAACCTGGTGTCTGATAAGTGAATATATTTAAAACAGTTACACAATAATTTCAGTTTCAGTAACTCGGTCAAAGCCGAGGTGAAAGTTTAAAAGGTTTTCCTTGTAATATTCATATTAACTACGATAATATCGAAAATAAACTCCACTTCCGTAGAACTTGAGTCGTTTGGAGGGTAGGCAAATATTTTTTGGTGTTTATATTATTTGTATTAATAATATCAGCCTGTATATTGAAAATAGTAAAGTATTGCTATAATGTAAAGTTCACCTGGAAAATCACCCAAGTGAGCGCACACAATTCAAAAGCGACCTCATTTGTTTTTACTAATTTTGTTTTTATAATTTATCAAAATCCGTTACGTAATTTAGATGAACAACGCGGTTGGACTGACAGACACGAAAAGTTACTTTAATTTATAATCAATAATAAAAATAATATATGTATAGATTATTAATATTTATTATTTTCTTTTTCAGGTAAGTCCCAGACAAGACAAAGTTTCGCGGAAGATAAAGGTATCTTTTTATATTTTCTGAAAGGACCACCTCAGGGCCGTCCAATCAATCATTCAGAGAAACGGCACAAACAGCTTTCAAAACAAAAGTGTTAAGATGTTTGAACTTTTCAAAAATAACTGCTACATTTCCGCGGATAAGAGCCCGATCACACGTAGCACAGCCACACCACACCAACAACCACAATTAAACCACACCACAACCAAGCCACATCCACACCACAACAACACAACAACCACCACACCACAACTACAACACAACCTCACCACAATACAATCACCACAACCACAATACAATACAATCACCACAAACACAATACAACCGCACCACAACCACACCACATGCACACCACAACTACAACACAACCACACCACAACCACAACACAACCACATCACAACCACAATACAACCACACCACAACCATAATACAACTAAATCACAACAACAACACGTGGATGGGCTCTAATTTGTTTACAAATTGATAGTGGTGAGCGAACTAACATAATGATATGTCATGTAAGCTGCTCAGATTAGTTGGCTGAAATAATTGCTATTATTTATCTAAAGGGTGGCAACGACATCGACGCGCAGCCTGTTAAATACCATTGATACATTACATGATTCAGAACAGGCGTTGAAATTATTCGTCGGTATTTTAAAAAAAACGACGACACGATCGGCGCAGTCGCTGAGCGATCGACTGCTGCGCTGCGTGTCGCGGGTTCGATTCCCGCACGGAACAAATATTTGTATTGCCTACAGGTAGTTGTTCCGGGTCTGGCTGTTTGTGTATGTGAATTTAAGTGTTTGTAAACGCACCCACGATACAGGAGTAATTCCTAGTGTGGGGCAACGTTTTTTTAAAAATATATATATATATTAAAAGCCCCATTAAATTTTGACCGCGGAAGTATTGCATTTTTCTAGGAATCAGCTGATTTGTTTTTAATACTGACGATAATTTCTAAGCTAGAGGTGCTAAAATCATCTGTTGAATTAAAGGTAACAGTTTGCGCGTCGCTGACCCTGCGACTGTATATGACAGCGTGTTAGTTCAATTTATCAGCTTCTCATAAAGGCTCCTACAAACAGGCGCGACACTCGATATAAGGCTCGTACACACAGGCGCGACGAGACATGCGACACAAAGGCACCGCAAGTCGCGCAACGAGCGGTGCCTTTGTGTCGCGCGCGATTCGCGTCGCGCGTCGCGCCTGTTTGCAGGAGCCTATAAATCGTGCGCGACACAAAGGCACCGCTCGTTGCGCGACTTGCGGTGCCTTTGTATCGTGCGCGATTTTATCGCGTGTCGCGCCTGTTTGAAGGAGCCTTAAACCGGGTGTTAGGTAGCTATAGCCCGAAACAGAACAGGCAAGCTACAGACTGTGTCACAACACTACTTTCATAATGAAATCTCCGCTTTAAGGCGACTACATGACCTAAAGCGCGGTCACTGTTGGACTGAAACGAAAAGAAATAGAAGCGCGATAACACAACGCTGGTACCTAATTTATTGCAAAATATGAAGCAATTATCTCAAAAAATCTATTGTTTGGATAAAAAAATAAAACAGTGCTTTAGTATGTTGCTTGTAGAATAATCTAACAAAAAATCAGAATGATTGTATGTATATTAGTATGGTTTTTATTGTAAAAAGAAAGTTTTTAGAGGTATCTTCAAGATTTTTTTCTATCGTATCAAATTAATTGTATTATGTTTTCAACACACTATCTACCTAGCATTATATCCTGAAGAATATCATATATTTTTATGATTTTGTTTACTGTAGTCGATCATATACTTTTATTGTTTCTAAAACTTGCGTTTTTTTTGTGTTTAGGGCTTGTAAGCCCCTTAACCGTTGGCACTACAAAACTGACTCTTAACGATCAGTTAGACAACGTCAGTTCTAGACACACTCGCACTTGGCGACACATGGCCGCTCCTTGCAAGTAATTGTGTCCGAATTAGTAGCACGTAGTCGTTACCAACAGTGCTTGTGCGATGAAGATATAAATAGAGAGCTATGGTGTTGGATAGATACATTTGGTGTTACGTTACGTCAGCGTTATAATTGAAGAAATAAACAGATGTGAAATACAGGCTTATTAGTAAATTCGCACGAATTTACTAGCCCGAAACGGGCGAATCGTCACTTTTAAATAATATTATTTTTTCTATAATAAACTTCCTGCACTTGCACGAAGTTTATTTATTTGTGGGCGAGGGTAGACAACTCCAGAAATATGTACATAAGTACATATATACTGGCGCACAGAAGTGATACAGTTAAATATTATAAAACGTATAAGTACTTTTTTTTCTTAACTTCATTGCATAAAATGCAAAATGTGCCAATTGCCTAATTGTACATATTTCTGGACTGGTCGGTTCGCCCACAAATAAATTAACATAGTGCAAGGCCATACTGAAAAAATAAATTGAAAGTGTCTATTCGCCCGTTTCGGGCGAGTAAATTCGTGCGAATCGATTAATAAGCCTAAATGCGGCAGAAATTGTTCACAATGATTATGCTCTGGTTTAATAATCAGCAAAAACTAAGCAACAGCGCGGGCGGGCACTTTCGAAATTAACGCGGACGAAGTCGCGGACACAAGCTAGTCTTAAATAACCTCACTGTATTAGTTTCATTTTTATTTAAGAATGTGAGTTCTTGTAGTTACACTTTTCTCATATATTTCGATAATAATCTTCATAAAATTAGAAATAGAAAAATAATATCAAAGTGCTATTTTCTTCATTGGAACTTTTCGGTGAGTCAGGTTATATTGCATTTGATTAGAATTGCATATGTTTGGGCAACTAGTCAAAGGCTGAATGCTTGTGACAACCCAAGCTAAGAAGAAAGCATTCAAATTAACATTGTATTTCTCACAATATCTTCTAAAAGCAAAATTTATTGAATTTCAGGTCAAATTGTCCTAAGAAACGCAAAACCATAACGATTTCTATTATGTCTCAAATTATTATTATTATATAGGTAAATAAAAGTCTACAAAGGAAAATAATAGGAAAACATGATTTCACCACACAACGACATTAAAACCACACACAACGCAAGTACTAATCATTTGCTGATATCCATTGAAGATTTCCATTATCTAGCTCGTAGTGAAGACATACATCTTTTTAAATTGTAAACGAATAATCCTTTCATTTGACAGATTATAGAGAAACGCAATAAAATACATTCCCGTCTGATTGAACACTTCGTCCTTGTTTTGAAGTCAATGAAAAACACAGCATTAAGGCTCGTACACACAGGCGCGACGCGACACAAAGGCACCGCTCGTAGCGCGACTTGCGGTGCCTTTGTGCCGCGTGTCGCGTCGCGCCTGTTTGTACGAGCCTTTATTCTACACTTGCAGTTGATTGCAACTGACGGCACCGGAATCAGCAACATTGTCGTTACAGCGACGTATTTAGACGCACCCGTTTACCGGCTGGCTATTAAATGCAGGAACGATCGCTATTGGATCAGTTTTAGTGGCACCGGGCTCTGGATTGTCAACGATTCCGTCTCTGTAGGATAGATAGATAGATAAAACGTTTATTCAGTGCAACAAAAGACACAATACAGGTATTAAAAACATCAAAAAAGGTGAAAAAAAAAATAAAAAATAACAAAGATTATTGAACCATAGACACCTAGCTCATAAACATCTATAACGGTCGATCACTACTGGGCGGTGTGTCTCATGGTTGCACCAAATGGGAGTCCTGCTCAGCATATGCCAGGTATAATACCTAACGCTGGTATTCTGCTGCATCCCGTTAGTGACACACGGAAGTCGAGAAATCAAAATGTCCAAATGTCCTTTATAATGCGCACAGCAAAAGAGTGGAACTCTCTACCTGCGTTTGTGTTTCCGAGTGCATACAACCCGAATCTCTTCAAAGAGTGAACAGGCTTCTTCTGGGTTAACTCACTCCATCGTAGACTTTGTCTCTGTCATCTCTGACCTAGACTAGAGTCAAGAGCAAACCCATTCCAATAAAAAAAAAGAGAAGACACATCTGAGTTTCAACAAAATGGTACCTACATAGTGCGGCGCGTATATTATAAAGGTGGTAAATACCCACAGTCGACTTGCTTTTAAAAACCGACAGAAAGATTTTGAAATTTATTTCTGTAGTGTTATTTTATCACTTCGAAATTCGAACGTTGCTCGTTGTGAATCCGCGATGATTTACTTTAAAAACAAATGAGTTCGTTTTCCAATTGTATGCTCTGACTTGAGTGAGGTGAGCAGCACGAACTTTACAGAATTGAAATACTGACAGAAGTCCATATTAAGCTACAACCTATGTAGATGACAGAACTTCAATTATATTAAACTACGCAAGTTATCAAATCAATGCGGGTCCCGCCCCATGCAAAGGTACTCAAGTGACCGCACACAATTCGCTTTCAAATTGTGTGCGCTCACTTGAGTGACTTTTGGGTTCCACGTGAATTTTATAGAATGTGCTATTCTGTATCTACTGCACTTGTAATGCTACGAAAATTCTCAGGTACCCCTGCTGATTTGATTTGTGAATAAAGGCTCACCGCAGACAGGCGTGACGCGACGGCGTCTAGTAGACCAATTTGTATGAAAACTACATGGAAATTGTTCTACCAGAATCGCATCGCACCGTCACGTAGCGCCTGTCCGCGGAAACCTTTACTTTTACAAAGTTATAATATTTCTTTATAAGTACTTAAACGTAATTAAAACAACCTTCTCAGCACCCTTTAAATTATTGTAAACCACTTTGATAAGCCCTCGAATTATTCTCTAGTACCATGTATAGTCTGACGGGCCCGTGACTAATTAATAACAGCAGCACAGGTCGATCGATCAGGTTAAGCTACGCTTGCCGCGGTTGGTCTGTGGATGGGTGAACATCTTTCCATACCCCCCCGCGCCTCGGGAAGCACATTATGCCGTTGGTCCCGGCTGTCATTCGTGGATCTTTGACAGTCGTTACGGGTAGTCGGAAGCCCGAAAGTTTGACAACCAGTCTTACCAAGGGGTATGGTATTATCCAGTAACTGGGTTGTGGAGGTCAGATAGGCAGTCGCTCCATGTAAAATACTGGTGTTCAGCTGCATCCGGTTAGACTGGAAGCCGACCCCCAACACTGTTGGGAAAAGGCAGATGATGATATCATTTATAGTCTTCCCAGTTGACTCGATTCCAATTATGTTCTCCCATACCAACTGCACTTAACCTCCTTGTTAAACATGATAAATGACATCTGTCGGTCTGTCCACTTCAGCGTTGATTCAATACTACCGTATTGGTAAATGGTGCTCTTTAGCAATCGTCAAGTTCCGGGTTGTGGGAATTTATTGATGTAAACTAGCTAGTAACCGCGTCTTTGTTTGCATTCAATCTGCAAGCCGTGTGAATCGCTGGAGTTTCGCAAAATCCATCATAGTGCACCCATATCACATGAGTAGACATACTTATCGCCGTTACGCGTGCAAAAGTCGCTGTGTTATTTAGTTATTTTCGGTTCTTTAAGGCTCCTGCAAACAGGCGCGACGCGCGACGCGAATCGCGCGCGACACAAAGGCACCGCTCGTTGCGCGACTTGCGGTGCCTTTGTGTCGCCCGCGATTTTATCGCGTGTCGCGCCAGTTTGAAGGAGCCTTTATGCAGTTTTAATCGTTATTTCAATACACACATACTGTAAAAAGAGCTAATGTGATAAGTGCAAATGTGATATTCATACATCAAAAGTTCCGTATAAACACGCTAAGTGTTATAATTCATATAGCTCAAATAAGTTCACTAAAAACACATAGCGACTTTTGCACGCGCAGGGACGATATGGAATACTCTTCCTAATCTATTTCTTCAGTGGATTAGCTGTGTGTTCTCCGATCCAACTTTGGGTAGGTTAAGAGAATTAGAGTGGACTCGGAAGTTCAAAAAGCCAAAACTTAAATAACACAAGAATAACTTAAATAACGTCTGAAATCGCCAACACATTGGGGTTTGTATATCAACGATGATTAAAAGTTAAATGACGTTGAAACGTCAAAAATGTTAGGTTAAACAATAGTTAATCACTGCTTAACTTTATGCAACGTTTATGAATAAACCCTTTAGTGTAGTTGTAGAACTACTAAAGCTAATAAACTTACTACAAATGGGGCAGTGTGCAAGGTTGATAATCAATTCTCATTCCTTCTCTATTAAGAGGGCTATCACAATTTTTTCTTGTTTAGAGCGTTTGACTCGAGTTTTGATTTGTGATTATGGTTTAACTAAAGTCACAATAGTAAAAAAAAATACATGCCCGAGAAAGCTTAATTCCTTCTTTTGGGAGCGCATTCAATAAATATTTCAGTTTGTTTACATAAATCAGTAAAAAACTTGTTCCTGCAAAGGCTGTTTCATAAAAATTTACTTTCGGGCATCTCGCGATGCTCTGTTACATCGAAGATATAATAGTTTAATAATTTATAAAAATGTCCACGGTACAACTGTATCTTCTACTTTAGTATGCATACATCAATTTATTATGTTTAATACAGTAATAAACCAAAAATAATTCCGTAAAACAGAGAGTTAATGATATTTTTTCAGCCGAAATGATATTTTTTATCTCTGAATATTTAATAGAAATTCAAACAAAAAGTGTTTAATAACTAAGGTTACTTTGTCACCTTGCTTGAAAAAAAAAAAACTCTATTTTGAAGTAAAGTAATATTTTTAAGCAATTGTTTTATGCAATGCTTTTTTATCAATATAAATCTCGGGATGCACGGTCTTAGCTTTAGTGCGTGCCGAGCGCTTTCAGAGGGAGGACGTACCGCTCACTCGCTGCTGCCGTCACGTGATCTCGTTCGACAATTCGCCACGAATAAAAAGCGACCAACACTTCTTGATACAAGTGAGTTTTTTTTTAATTAGTTATGTTCTGATTTTGTAATGTATAATATAAGTATTTTCCTATGATGTTCCAACGCGAATATAATTATAGAAAAAAAACATACGTAAATATAGTTGTTATTTTTAATTTTTCTGACTTTTTTATTTATTGTCATCTCCAACTTTAATTTAATTAATTATTTTCAGACAATAGTTCACAATAATGGGCAAAATAGAAAAAAATAGAACTTTTGGTGCTGTCAAAATAAAAAAAAAGGTTTTGGCCGATAATTTGAAACGCGCAAGAGAAGCTCAGCGGTAAGAATTTTGTTTTATATTTTTTGTTTACTTTCTTTTCAATCAAGCAACAATTGCATAGAATATAGCAACTAATGGCCGCGTCACTCACGCCAAACTTCATTTCGCGGTAGGAATAGGTGCACTGTGTATACTTGTAAGCATTTATATTTGTACGTACGTTTTTTTATTCCATTCCATCCAAAAAACATGTTTCCTATTTACAGACAAAAAAAAAACTGAAATGCAGCAGGGGCAAGTAAACTCGCCAAATCAAAACATTGGTTCTCATTTAGGAAAGGTAAAATTTGCCCAACTTTATCTACACCATTTCCATTTTCAATTGTTTTTTTTTCATTTTATTTCTATGCATATTTCTGTTACCACACATTATATGTATAGGTACATTTATCGCAGTATTTTACTTTTACAGGAGAATGAAAGCACATTTGACACAACAACAGTTTTTACAGTGCATTCTGACAGAAATACAAATAACATGGTAATTTACGTTTTAATATCATGTAATATTATTTAATTATTTTTGAGTTGTGTACATATCTGCAGATTTAAATAATCTATGAGCTACCGCATAATGAATGGACTTTATATTTCTTACAGGATAATGAAAGTATATTTAATTCAACAACACATCAGCCTCAATCTCAATTTTTATGGTTCCGTACCTTAAGGGTGCCAACGGGACCCTATTACTAAGGCTCCGATGTCCGACCGTCCGTCTGTCTGCTAGTGTCTCATGAACCGTTACAAGTTCACAGTTGTAATTTTTAATTTTAATAAAACGACTTTTGATTTGTCTTTTTTATTTTCTTTTGACTTTTTTATCCAAACTGTAGAAACAACATCACATTGCATTTATTTCTATAAATAAGTACTAAAATGTCTTCCTACCTGCTGAATAAATTACATAATATATTAAACTTCGTAAAAAAAGTAGGTACAAAAAGTATTTATAAAAGTAGCAAAAAAGTATTTGTAAGTAATATTAGAGGCTGGCAACGCGCAAGTAATGCAGCATCTGGCAATGCAAGCGTCTTTAGGCTGCGGTAACTACACACCATCAAGCGGGCCGTATGCTAGTTTGTCACTTTAGTGGTATAAAATAAAAATTAAAAGTGAAGTAAATTTGTATGACCCTATTGTAACTCAAACCGTTGTAGGTAACACTCATCGGTACAAATAGTATTTCATGAACTATAATAACAGTAATTTAATTTACAGTAGAACCCGTTTAAGACGATCACGCTTAATACGATTTCTCGCATAATACGCCACTTTACGCCAGTCCCTGCAACTTGAGACATATTTTCATACATTTCTTAACGCTTAATACGATTCGTCATCCCGTTTAATACGCCCAAGCCCGAGCCAGAAGAACCCGAGATACTGCAGGGTTTTCCTGGATATTCTTCCATTGATGACAATGTAGCACCGTACGGAATCAATTGAAGATCTTATTGAGAATGTGAATAACTTTTTTTTTTTTTTTTTTTTTTTATTTGAAATGGGCTTGCTCTTGACTCTAGTCTAGGTCAGAGATGACAGAGACAAAGTCTACGATGGAGTGAGCTCACCCAGAAGAAGCCTGTTCACTCTTACTTTGAAGAGATTCGGGTTGTATGCACTCGGAAACACAAACGCAGGTAGAGAGTTCCACAAAACACACAAAACGAGGCCCTAAGTGACAATGACGGAAGACGAAGATGAGTCAACTCCGGTTTTGTCAAACGCCCAGGCATTATCAGCTGTTAATGATTTAAGACGCTATGTAGCTTCTTTGGATCAAAGCGAAGACGCACTGCAAAAGTTGAATTATGTTGAAAATATTTAAATTGCTAATGCATCAAAATCTTTCTGTCAAACCAAAATAAGTGATTATTTTAAATAATGCAATTATAATTACACTACGTATTTAATGTAATTTATAAATGTATGATTTAATACCTATATATACCAAAATTAGAACATAATACATAATAATATGTAGTACGATTTATTTTCCCTATCCCGCATAATACGCTTTCTCGCTTAAGACGCGTTTTTGGTAGGGTCCCTGAGAAATCGTCTTAAGGCTGCAGTCTTGCAAAATTCACTCGCGGCGAATTATTTGCGCAACTTTGTATTTTTTTTTTTAAACAAAGCAATGAAATAACATGAAATTTTATTATTGCACATAAATAACCACAATATAAGTAATAGCTAGTTATTTTTTTTAAGTTCATTTAGATGGGATAAGTTAGGTAAATGAAGCGTTAAATACAGCTCTTTCGCGCCCAACATCATTTCGAGTTCTGTTTGGGCGCTTAGTTTAGGGCAATGAAGAATTAATTTGGAAATCTGTTCAGCACATATTTATCTCAACATTCTCGTCTTCAAAATGTGCTGATTAGTTTTTTCTAATTATATTCCATTTTCTTAATTTAGACGCCCCAATTTCATCAAAATTCTCTGTTTTTATCTCTTAATAAACGGTTTTTTTCATAATAACTATGCATCGTATGTATGTATTAATTAGATTATTTTAATGCCAAGAGTTCAATAAGCAAATACAAAAAAAAAATAGCACCTAAATCACCTTACCCTAACAATAGTAATATTTTCAAAAGACCTACAAAAAAGGGGTTTATAAACAAGAATTGAGAGAGAAATTTCTTAGTGGCCACTGCACGGTCGGAGCGTTCAGACGTGTGGTCCACGACGAATTTTAACTGTTCCCTCTCGCTCTAACTTCGCTCCTGCTCTAACATAGGATGCGCATTGTTGTGTATCTAAAGTTGCTCTACTTTATTATTTTTAGTATATAATTTTTCGAGTTTTTTGTAAACATTTGTATATCAGTAATAGTTTTGTAAATATTTGTGTATCAGTAATAGTTTTGTAAATATTTGACTTCAAAATGGATCGTAAACGTAAAAAAAAATATGCCTGTACAAGAAAAAGAAAATTGGCCTCAAACGTAGAATTGATGAAGAGAAT
This sequence comes from Luperina nickerlii, assembly GCA_963855955.1. Taxonomy (NCBI): domain Eukaryota; kingdom Metazoa; phylum Arthropoda; class Insecta; order Lepidoptera; family Noctuidae; genus Luperina; species Luperina nickerlii. The sequence continues at coordinate 6,988,973 of OY979690.1, forward strand.
TAGAATCCAAAGGTAAGTAGAACTGTTTACAGTATTCATGTTTAGGGCCTAACTACAAGGTCAAATTAAATTAGCTAGCGAGACTCCACAAACGTGATGGATATTGATATCTCAACAAGATGAAACAGATTTTATCAACTCACACTTCAAGTAACAATACTACCAGCGGTCATTGGCCCCAAAAAAATCATCAAATCTTTATTTTTTGTATTTCTAGATAATATCGTATACAGGGTCAAATTAAATTAGATAGCGAAACTCCGCAAAAGTGTTGGGTATCGATATCTACACGTGTGTGGGGGGCGTGAGTGTATGTGGGGAGGGCGTGATTATGTGTTGATAGATGTATCTGTATGAGGTATGGGGAGTGAGTGTGTGGGAGTGAGTGTGTGGGAGTGTGTGTATGGGGGGTGAGAGTGTGAAGGGAATGTATGGGGTGGGTTGTGTTTTTGGTGTTTATGTATGTATTAGATCGCTAGTCTACTATACTTTAGGGCTATTTAGACCAAAGTCGTATATCTTTTAGTACGATGATTTTTTACTAATAGGTACTTCTGAAAACTCTGTTAATAATTTATGACTTTTTTATTTTCACAGGTCCACTGCTGGCTCTCAGCAACCTTTTTCAGATGTTACCAACTTGTCAGAAGCTCGAAATAAATAAAGTAAATCGAAAAAATAAAGTATATTATTTGAGCGTTATGCGGCATTTAAGAGAGCAAATTCGAAGAAAAAGGCCAGATTTGTGGAAAGAAAATTGTTGGATTTTGCACCACAATTATGCGCCTTCGCACAAGGCCATCTTTGTAAACAAATTTTTGACCAAAAGCTCAACAAGTACATGATTCGTGATTATCGAGCAACCACCTTATTCACCAGATATGGCTCCAGCCGACTTCTTTCTTTTTCCTAACCTCAAATTACCACTTCGTGGCACCGTTTTTATTCGGTAAGACAAAGGAATATTCGCGGCGAGAACTAAACTCAATTCCGGAAAAAGCGTTTAAAAATGTGTTACCGAGCGCATACAACCTGAATCTCTTCAAAGAGAGAGTGAATAGGCTTCTTCTGGGTAAGCTCACTCCATCGTCGACTTTGTCTCTGTCACCTCTGAGCTAGACTAGAGTCAAAAGCAAACCAATTCCAAATTTAAAAAAAATGTTTTGATGATTGGATTATTCGTTGGCGTAAGTGTATCGTTTCTGAAGGAGCATACTTTGAAGGCGATAAAATATAAGTCTGCGATGAGCATGTGTTGGTGTCTGTGTTGTGTTGTGTCTGATGTGATGTGTAGTGTCTGTGTGAGCGATTTCATGGCGTTCTTTGGGACTAGCGCATTTTTTTTTCTTCCGTTGAGGGAATTTTTCAATTTTGAATACAACCATCTCTCGACGGTTATATTGGGGTAGATTTCTGATAATTCTCGTGGTCTTGTGGGTGTTGTCATTTCACAAAGTCTGCGGTAAAAGACGTGGTTCTTATTTCTTTTTACTTTTTTCTCAATAGGTTGAATTATATTTATGGCGGGTCTTTTAAGGCGGGAATCAATTAGCTCAGGGAGCAGACAATGCAAATAAAATTTTGTCAATGGGCCTACCATTTTGTAGTGCCAGAACGTAGGGTCTCTTTTTATATTATTCGACTTTCATTGAGTAGTCCACTCCAGCCCATACGGCATATAAGCACATATCCATCTCCGTAATGTTTAATTGGCTCTGAGTATGGAAATAATAGACGTGGTTTTTGTCAATCGCAAACGTATTTCTCCTAATGTTACATTTCCATTTTTTTTTTCTTTTATCTTTTCTTCAGATTGCATATTTTTTGCAGAAAGTGGGCATTTTACTTCTACCAGTCCTGTTTTTCCATCTTTGTGTTTATAAATACCATCGGGACTGGCTCCTAAATATTGGACTGTTTGTTTAATATAAAGACCGCAGCTGGCAATTGTGACGTTTTCCTGCAGAGATAATGCTTTTTGTCCATTATCTCTACCATAATAATATGTGATCGAAACTTTGGTCTATCGTCTGTTTCTGTAGTTCATCTCTTTTTTGGTCAGAAGGTTCCGTTTATTTAAGGAGTTATTTTTTTGTCATCTGAAAATCTTCATCGGTCGTAACTTGTTTTTTGGTATTACTATCTAGCATGAACGAATTTATAAAAACCGGAGGCGCGAAGGAAGAGCAACCCCCGCCAAGGTACCATTCAAATATAAATAAATATTGATTATTACTTAGTAGAGCAACTTTCCGACCGTGTCAAATATCGCTAGGTAGGATGAATGCGGGGACTGCAGGGAGCCCGGGTGCAGACGCACGGCGCGTGGACTCGCCGCACGCGATTCTTAAATTGTGCAATAGAAGACTAGGCCCTTAAGCGGGTTTTACTGTATTTCGAAAACAAAGGCTCTTGTTGGTTTGATCCTGGCGTCCGACGCACAGCGGTTTGTATGTGTGCATAGCGTTCTTTCCTAGACGCACACGTGCGCATCTGCTGCTGCGCGCCGTCGAATTTACCTAAAACTGAGCACTTCGGTTTTGTAATAGCGCTCTTAAGAAGTGGACTTTGCAAAGTCTACTTCTTAAATACAGGGTTATTGGAAAAACACCAACAGCCTCTTAAGAGGTTATTGTACTCGTCATTATGAACAACTTTTACTGTAGGACCAAACCTGAAATCGCGATAAAAAAAATCAGCTGTTCCCTACATTTATGTTCGTATAAAGGCTCCTTCAAACAGGCGCGAAACGACAACCGACACAAAGGCACCGCAAGTCGCGCAACGAGCGGTGCATTTGTGTCGCGTCTGTTTGTAGAAGCCTTAACTCGTCAAAATGTAGGGAACAGCTGATTCTTTTTCGCGATTTCAGCTTTGGTCCCATAGTAAAAGTTGTTCATAATGATGAGTACAATGACCTCTTAAGAGGTTTTTGTTGTTTATTCAATAACCCTGTAGAGACTGAATTATGAAACAACCACATATTTCACTGAAACTACCCGCAAAACCAGCACAAAACTAAGAACTTCAATCCATTACAGCCTTCTACTTAACTCTCAACTGACGCCATGTCCATACTATCCTAATATTATAAATGTGAAAGTAAGTTTGTTTGTTACCTTTTCACGCATAAACCACTGAACCGATCATCCTGAAATTTTGCAATACGTTGTCAGGTGTACAGCAACGGACATCACCTTTCATCCCGAAAAAAAGTGCTGTTCCCGAGGAAAACAACAATAACGTTATTATGATAATAGATGCCACCGTGTCTTTCGAATCATGATTGAATTATATTAGAAATCACGGGATCGAGATTTAAGGCTGCGGGTGGAACCGCGGAGCGCTGCTTGTTAAGAATATTTTTAACACAATCCCAGGCCTTAAACCTGTAAAAACAGACGCTGTCAAGGTTGTGGGCAAACGGGTGGTCCCAGGGGCCTAGGCCACTCCCATATAAATGGAAAGGCCTTGTTCCGAGGCCCCAGGAGGCCTCAACGGCGTGTGTTAAAAAACGGACACTGCTCCGTCGTTGGCTTTCGCAAAATTAGAATATGGAAAATAGTAAATGGATATTTTTGTGTCCTGGAGGAAACTTCTGTGTCGTGTTTGTATTTTGATATTGGGATTACGGATGTATTGAAAAGCCTGTCTAATTTTGTTCCGAAAATGTTGCTGATTCCTAACTATACTTACTCCAATTTTTACCTAACCTCTTCTGAGTTTCTATCGTATAAGCGACACCAGTCAGTTATTTTGTAAAGTTCCCTGCTTACCTCACTCAAGTGAGCGCATACAATTTGAAAGCGAACTCATTTGTTTTTAAAGTATATCATCGGGGGTTCACAACGAGACACCGTTCGAATTTCGAAGTTATGTTTGGAGAGTGAAGGCTTGTTTCACAATGCTCTAATTGGCTCTATCGACCAGACGAATTCCAAATGGAAAAGAATTTTTATGAAATGTTTTGCCAAATAACTTATTATAAACTTATCATTATAACATGCTAATCCTAACAGGCATTTGCTGATTAAATCTCTAGTGTCCTTTGTCGTTAGTAATTTGATTCAAAGTACAGACGCCAGCACATCAAGCTACTACAATCTGTCAAATTCCTTTAATAGATTTTCAACTTTATTGCTAAAGCATAAGGTTCAAAGTTGATTGGGAAAATTTGACAGTTTCGGGTAGCCTGATGTGCTGGCGTCTGCACATATTTTTTTTTGTTTTTGCATATTGGCACCTTGTATTTTCCTTATATTCATATAATAATAAATGATGTCAGCACTGTTTACGAAATGGAACTCCAAACTGTTGTTTTACTGAACCCATTTATTAAAAATATTACTGACTACTTATAATACTATTAGCTGTAACGAAACCATAGCTCGCATTTAAATAGGGCAACGCTATCTAGAGAGCTGTATTAAATAATTATTGTTAATATTTGTAATTGAACATACATACATGACGACTGTAATCCCTGGAGGGTTTGAGAGTTTGGGTTTTGGGTTTGAGAGTTTGTGTTTTGGGTTTGAGAGTTTGGATTTTGGGTTTGAGAGTTTGGGTTTTAGGTTTGAGAGTTTGGGTTTTGGGTTTGAGAGTTTGAATTTTGGGTTTGATCCTCCGACCAGACGGGTGTGGTGTCTGGTGGGCTACTGCCCGACTACTGATGTCGGAACGTTGTATAAAATTTTACGCAGACGAAGTCACGCGCAGAAGCTAGTTGTTACATATGTTAGAAAAATTGAGGTATTCCACTCAGAGCATTTATTTGAACCGCACTTGGCCGAATCGCACCTGAGCACTTCCACGATCGACACTGAAACAAAATTTTTTCTTCCGCAATGAATATTGTTGAATTATCAAGATGATAATCTGTCAGGTAATTAATGGATTATATCGTAACCGCACTTGTCCCGCGTGGTAGATTACGGCCCACTCCTCACAGAGAGGAGGCCTGTGTCCCAGCAGTGGGAACATTAGAGGCTGATTATGTCTGGTAATATCCCCAATGGAATTTACTAGCATTGTATTAAGGTGAATGGATAGTGGTAGACCGCGAAATTCAAATTTTCTTACGTTTTTTGCAATTTGCAGGTCAGTGTCAGGTTGTATCTTGATCAAAATATGATTCGCGACAATAACAGGTACATATTTAGGGAATTAGAATCATTAATATATCTTTCTAAGTTAGGTTTCTACCACCAACCACCAATCTCTTATGGAAAAGTGTTAGTGGTAGAAATCTAACTTAGAAAGATGTATTTTATTGATTCTAATGATTATACTTCTCTAAATATGTACCTGCTATTGTCGCGAATCATATTTTGATTTTGATCAAGATACAACCTGACACTGACCTGCAAATTGCAAAAAACGTAAGAAAATTTGAATATCGCGGTCTCAACTACCCATTCACCTTAAACTTTAAGTTGGCTGATGTGTTCTCAAATCTCTTAAATATATTGTTACGAGCTTGGGGTTCGTGACAATAAAAACTGCCGATTTAATAACCAAAAAAATGACACTTTACTCACCAACACTAATTACAAGTCAAACACACTAATTAAGAAATACAATTGCACTTACTGATCACTCTTAAGTCGCTCTTAAGTCGCACTCGAATATCGCCTTCGATGTTATCGCTCGTATCGCTTAATCGAAACTATGTGTCTCGCGGCTTGCGCCCGCCTTATATAGTGCCGCAGAGCTAGTACATAAACATCTAGAACGTTCGAGTACATACCGGTCCCGACTGACTCGACGTCGATAGTTCTCGGAATTACTAGTACTTACAAAAAGGTCAAGTAGGGTCAAGGTCCTAGTACCGAGGTACTAGTTCTGCTACCCGATACTAGATGGCGCTAGTGGTAACTAATGTCGCCATGTATCAAACATTATTTGCGGCGCGCAACACTGCCCCCTCCTTAGACATGCTCGTCCCGAGCATTATTGGCCCCATAATAACGCGCCAGTCGATCCACATGGACGATCTTAGGAGTACCTCTTGCACCTTTCTGTATCCGGTAGGTTACATCATTGATCTTTGTCACAATCCGGTACGGTCCGTCCCATTTAGCTTGAAGCTTAGGAGATTTCCCTTTGCTGCGGATAGGATTGTGCAACCACACCAGTGAACCTTCGTCGAACCCTTTATTGTTCATTTTGCGGTCATAACGGGTTTTCATCTTTTCAGACATTTGCTGGCCCGATTGTCTGACGTGCTCATAAATGTCATTCATTTTGTTCCGCAAATCATTCGCATAATCAGTTACACTGCGTGGGGCATCAGGTGGTATTCCGGTGATCAGGTCTGCAGGTAGCCGTAGTTCTCTTCCGAAGTTTGCGAAAGCAGGCGTCACCGATGTACTTTCGTGAACAGCGCTTCGATATGACAGCAAAAACGGTTGTATGTGCTTGTCCCAATCTCGTTGCCGATTTTCCACAACTTTTGCTAGGTACCTCTCCAGTGTCTGGTTAAATCGTTCCACCATTCCATCCGATTGTGGGTGGTAGGAAGTAGTTCTTGTTTTATGAGTACCCATAACTCGACAAGTTTCCTGGAATATTTGGGACTCAAAATTCCTTCCTTGATCACTGTGAATCTCCAAAGGTACTCCAAAACGACAGAAGACTTCATGAACCAATTTATCCGCAACTGTCGAAGCTTCTTGATTTGGAATGGCGAAGACTTCCGGCCACTTCGTGAAGTAATCCATCACAACCATGAAATACTTGTTACCACTTTCACTTTCCGGAAATGGTCCCGCAACGTCGAGGGCTATCCTCTCCCATGGTGCACCAACGTTGTACAATTTCAATGCACCTCTACTACGAGTCTGAGGTCCCTTTACAGCTGCACAACTTGTACATTTGCGACACCAATCCTCGACATCGTCCCGACAGTGGATCCAGTAAAACCGTTCTCGTATCTTCAGTAGAGTCCGTTTTACTCCCAGATGACCTCCTGAACAACCATTATGGTACAGCTGTAGAACATCCGGTACTTGAGCTTTAGGGACAACCATTTGCAAATGACAGCTATCTCCCCAAGCATTTTCCCATTTACGGCACAGGACTCCATCCTGAACCACCAAGCTGTCCCATTGAGCCCAATAGCTTTTTGTGACCGAACTCATCGCTGAGACGTCACTCCACCTGGGCTTAGGAGCTCTGGCCTTCATCCACTCCAGAATTGGCTTGATGTCCGAATCTTCCTGCTGTGCACGTTGTAGGCTCTCCTTCCACTCGTTGCTGAGGTCTGTCCTGAGCATCCTTACAGGTACCACTTCCTTACTTTCCTGCCTAGTACAGTGCTTGCAGTCTTCAGGACAAGGTCTTCTTGACGATGCATCTGTGTTGCCAAGAGACTTCCCGCTGCGGTGTTTAACCACAAAGCCGTCCTGCTGCTGCCGGGCGGTGCTGTTAGCCGCACTACCCTCTCGAGTCCAGCCACTTTCCCTTTCTGCAGTCCGCTTAGGGCAACTGGATCGAAGGTGGCCCCTTTCCCCACAGCCGTAGCACCTAGGGCTGTATCCTTTCTTGCGGTTGCGAACTGTAGTCGCTGCAACCTCCCTGACGCGATGGGAACGATGATCCTGCCGCACCGCTTCCACCTCCAGTGCATGGGCTAAGGCGTCCTTCAGCGTCCCGTGGTGACCGAGCCTCACAGCAACTCTAACTTCAAGGTCGCGGATGCCGTCGATGAATGCCTGCACCAGGTTCCCATCAATAAGTGCAGGTACGGAGTGGTAAGCTTTGCGAACCAGCTTCTCCACTTCCAGGGCCCACTGCTGCAGGTTTTCATTGCTGCGTTGCACGCGATCCTTGAGCTGCGCACGGAACACGTGTTCTAGGTGAGCGTCGCCATACCGAGCCTCCAATGCCTCAAGGAGCTGCTCGTAAGTCACTTCCTTACCGAGAGCTTCCAGAACAGTTAAGGCCTGGTCGCGCAAGCCCAGGGTGAGGGCAGTCATGGCCTGACTTTTATTCCACCCGTTCGCCTTCATGACAGCCTCGAATTGGATTTTGTAGGCCGACCAGGAAGAAGTTCCGTCGAACGGTGGCACTTTGAATCCACGTAGCGAAGGTGTTGTAGCTACGGGAGCTGCGATTCCATCACCCAGTTTCAGGTAATCCAGCGTTTTCTTCACGTCAGCCATCACGGTTTCCTTCAGGTCAGCCATCACGGTTTCCTTTACGTCAGCCATCACGTTTTCAACCTGGTTTTTCACTTGGTCGATTCGGATTTCAGCTTCCGACAGGCGGTTGTCATGTTGAGCAACCTTATCCTTCACCTCCTTCATGTCTTTCCCGAAGGTAGCGTGAAGGTCCTTTATAAGGAGCATCTGCTCTTCCTGGCGGCGCGCCTGCTCCTCCTGTTGGCGGGCCTGTTCCTCCTTGTCCCGCTGGAGCTGTTCCTCCAACCGACGAGCCTGTTCTTCCTGTCGGCGAGCCTGTTCCTCCTTGTCCCGCTGGAGCTGTTCTTCCAATCGACGAGCCTGTTCCTCCTGTCGACGGGCCTGCTCCTCCTTGTCCCGCTGGAGCTGTTCCTCCAACCGACGAGCCTGTTCCTCCTGTCGACGAGCCTGTTCCTCCTGTCGACGGGCCTGCTCCTCCTGTCGGCGAGCCTGCTCCTGCAGCATCATCATCAGAGCAGCAAAATCTGGTGCTGGTGATGCTGGAGCAGCTGTGGACGGGCCGGCCTCCGTGGTCGGCAGCTGGCCTTCCGACCCCTGTGGCATTGCTCCACCAAATCGCCTCTGATCCGTCTCTTGCTGGCGTTGACTCCGGGTACGGATACCCTCCATGTCGTCTTTGGGTAAAATCGGCATTTTAAACCTCGCTTCTGACACCAATTGTTACGAGCTTGGGGTTCGTGACAATAAAAACTGCCGATTTAATAACCAAAAAAATGACACTTTACTCACCAACACTAATTACAAGTCAAACACACTAATTAAGAAATACAATTGCACTTACTGATCACTCTTAAGTCGCTCTTAAGTCGCACTCGAATATCGCCTTCGATGTTATCGCTCGTATCGCTTAATCGAAACTATGTGTCTCGATCGTTGGAAGTCGCGACGCCCCCGTTAGGGGGCGTGGCGAGCGGCGTCAGGGCTTTGCCCCCCGGCCGCGAATGCCATACGGCGACCCGCAAATACGGGCCTCTCACTATAATCGGCCACAGTGGCCTGTGAGAAAACCTAGGGCACGCGTTTATGAAATGCGTGCCCCTGTGAATAGTTGCTTGTAGTGTATCTGTAGGCGCGCCACGACGCTGCTCTTCTCGCAGCGCCGCTTTCTTCACGACACCTCGGCGGTCGGTCCCCACCAGGTGAGACCCCCAGTTGCCTGGGGGAGGCCCAGCGAGAGCCGACCAGCATGACGAAGGTGCCGACTCGACGCTCCTACAGAGTGGGTGTATTGCTCCCGCCCGCCCCGCTCCCGGAGCTAGCCAGTTACGATTCGGGCTAAGGAGCAGTCGTGTGTGTGTGAGCGGTATTGTGCTGTGTAACACCGCTCAGTGTCTACGTGATCGCAGCCCGCACTGCGCGATCACGTGTGAGTATGGCGTCTGTTTAGTAGCGAGTGACTGCTTTCGTTACGTAACGTGCCTATATTAACCTAGCACACGCTACGCAACGAGTGTGTGTTATGTTGTGTGGAGTGCTATTGTTTCGAGTGAGCCGCGTGTAACCTGGATGCAACTCACCGAGGCGTCAATCCGGTGCGATGGGGTCGTCGTCCGCTACCAGGTCGCGGGGCAGGGGTCTCGCGTCAGGGGGGCGCGCGTGCCAGGGCGCGATATCCTTGACATGTGGCCAAGCAGACGCGTCGGCACGCGCGAACATTCCTTTCGCGAGGTGCCGCACAAACTCATCCAGGCTCTCAATCCCGAGGTCCCTCTGGATGACGTCGTTCCTCACGTAGCGAGGGGCGTCGACGATTGTCCGCAGCGCAACACTTTGTTGCGCGCGGAGCAGCTTCCGGTTCGTCTCGCTAGTGAGGGCGAACCATGCCGGAGCGGCGTACGTCAAGATTGGGCGTATGTACAGCTTGTACACGCCCAACTTGACGCGCGCCGGGATGCGGGACGAGAGCACTGGCTTAAGCAGGTTGCGGGCTACCCTACCCCGTGCGGCGACCGAGCGGACGTGCGATCCCATCGTGAGCCGACGGTCGATGGTGACCCCCAGGTACTTGACCCGGGGCGACCACGCGACGTCGGCTCCTAGTAGCTTCAGAGGTGGCGGGAGGGGCGCTGATCCGGTGACCATCGCCTGCGTCTTACCCACGTTCACCGACAGCCGCCACTTGGACAACCAGTCGGGAAGGAGCTCCAGGGCGCGCTGCATTTTGACCGCCGCGTACCTCGCATTGAGCGAAGTAGTGATGTACGCGGCGTCGTCAGCATACAGCGCGAGCATCGCTTCCTGTGTCGTGGGGATGTCGTCCGTGTATCGCGAGTAACACGCAGGCGACACGCAGCTGCCCTGTGGCACGCCCGCCAAGATGGGGCGCGCGCTGGACAGCGCTCCGTCGACCACCACCCTGAAGGACCTGTGGGACAGAAAAGAGGAGACCACCCGCACGACGCGACGGGGCGCGCCTGACGTGGCCAATTTGTATATGAGGCCATCGTGCCATACTCGGTCGAAGGCCTTCTCCATGTCGAGGAATACTGCTACCGAGTATTCCCTTTTGTTCATTGCGGCTGCGAGGTGGTGCAGTACCCTCGACAGCTGGAGCGTCGTACTATGCTCCGCCCGAAACCCAAACTGCTCCGGACGCGGCGACAGGTGTGGTTGAAGATGTCGCAGCAGGAGTGCTTCGAACACCTTGGAGACCGTCGGCAGCAGAGTAATCGGCCGATAGCTCTCCGGCTTCAGGATGTCCTTCCCCGCCTTGGGCAGCATAATGACGCGCCCTTCCTTCCACGAGGCGGGAAAGGCCCCCGTGCGCAGTATCGCCGTGAACAGGCGCGCCAGCGCTGCCACCATACGGTAGGGCAGGCGGCGCAGCACTGCGTTGGTGATACCGTCGGCTCCGGGGGCCTTCCTCGGCCTCGTCCTAAGGATGGCGCGTCTGACTGCGCCAGGCGAGAAGAAGACTGGCTCTTCATCGGGAGCTATCGGCGCTGCGAAGTAGTCTCCCAGGTGTTTCTCGACTGCTGCGACATGGTCGGTGTCGCTGGTCGGGTTTGGGCGGAACTGACGCTCCAGGTATTCGGCGAAGACCTCCGCCCGGTCCTCCGATACGTACCTTAGCGCCCCGTCGCTGTTTAGTAGCGGTCGCACCGGGGCTGGGGTATTCGTAAGTTGTCGGCACAGTTTGTGTACCGACGGCCAGCTGTCGGCCGCGGCATCGATGCGTTCCTCCCAGCCCGCGGTGGTGTGCGCCTGTAACTCGGCCTTCACCCTTTCCGCGAGACGGTTGAGCTGCGTCTTCATTGTGGGACATCTCGTCTGTTGCCACTGCTTGCGTAGGCGCCTTTTCTCGGCGATCATCCTATAGAGACGCGCCGGCAGGGGCGGCAGAAGCACTCTCTCCTGCGGCTGCGAGCTCGTCGTCGTCGCCGCTTCCAAGGCGCTTTGGACGCAAGCAGTGATGTCCTCCGCCGTCCGGTCCACGTCCGCGGAAGTGGTGATAGGCCGAGTCGGCGTGGTGGTCTCAACTCTTTCTGTGAAAATTGTCCAATCCGTGGATCGACGTGGCGCTAGTGGCTTCAATCGGGTCGGCACACCCGATAGGACGACGAGTACAGGATGGTGATCCGACTGTAACTCGTCGTCCATCACCTGCTGCGTGATCTGGCAATGTAGCCCCCGGTGGACTACGATGTCCAGCACGTCCGGCATCTGCCATGCGACGTCCGGGTAGTGAGTAGGCGTCTCCGGGCCGGACACCGTGTACCCGAAGGCTTCCGCGTCCGCGAAGAGCCGCCTCCCCTCGGTATTCATGTTCATAGAGTTCCACGCTGGGTGTTTACAATTTAAATCACCGGCGAGGATGGTTGCGTTTCCATTTGTATTTTCTAAAACCGCCCGCAGCTCTCTCAGCTCTAACCGAGCCCTGGGCGGTTTGTAGACGGCGTAGATGTTTATGTCCTCGCCGGCGATGTGCAGCTGGACACCCAGCGCGTAAAATGATTCATTCGACGGCAAGGGGAGCTCCTGGTGTACGACTCTTCGCCTCACAAGTACTGCCAGACCACGGTACTTCGCGTGTGCCGACCTTTCGTCCTTCCTGTAGACGTGATATCCCGGGACCCTGACCCTATCTTCGGGTCCCAGGAGCGTCTCACTTAGTAGCGCCACGTCGATATCCTGTTCCCTCAGGAGATGGCGGAGGGGGGCGACCTTTTCCCTAAGGCCGCGGGCGTTCCAATGAATCACCCTTAATGACCTAGCCATGGTACAAGGTGAGTAACGTGGCCAGGCCATCAAGGATGACCGTCTCAATATCGTGACCCTGCCTGATGGCCTTAATAAGGTCCATCAACAGCTTGATGGCACAGGTCGTGAATTCTTTCTTGGTCTCGGGCTTGGTTTCATTTGTTTGTTTAGCGCCGGTGGCGCCGCGGCTCGCATTCTGTGCGAACTGTTTGTCTGTTAGTTCCGCGATCTGCCGCGGCGCTGCGCCGGCGCTAGTTGTAGCGTCGACTTTCACGACCTGTGCCCCGCTTGTGGCAGGGTCGGCCCTAGGGATCTCTTCCTCCTGGGTCGCTTGGGGGGGGGGGTTTGGGCTTCTTGCCTTTTCCTTTCCCCCCGCGCCTCTTCTTCTTCCCCCTCCTTGAGGAGGTGGCTTGGGTGGGCCCGTTGGCCGCCGCCATGAGCGTGGCGCTCTGGGCCTCTGTGTCCACCGTTTGCGGCCTCTCGGTGGCCGCTTGTGGCCGGCGCGCGGTGGTTGTGCTGGCGGCGGTCCCCGCTCGCTTGTTCCGGATCTCCGCCTGGAACACGGGGCACTTTGCGTTGCACGCGGGGTGCGGGCCACCGCAGTTTATGCAGGTGGCTGGCTCCTCGCGTGGGCGTGGGCAGTCACGTGCCACGTGCTCCCCTCCGCATCGGACGCAAGCGAGCGGCCGGTGACACTGGTGCGAGCTGTGACGAAACTTCTGGCACCGGTGGCACTGGGTGGGCCCGCGTTTTCCTCGCCAAGCCTCTATCTTGACACCCCGCATGTTCATGAACACGGTGGTGTCATAGATAGCCCGGACGTCGGGCGTCTTCTTTAGGATGGCGTGAAATACACAGCCGGGTCTTCCTTGTGCGCCCTTGATGTGGCGCACATACTCCGGCTGGTACCCCAACGCCCGGAGTTCCTCCTCAATCTCCTGGGGTTCCGTGTCAGCCGGTATCCCCCTGATGGCAATCTTCATGCTCTTCTCCGCTGGTAGGGAGTAGGCGAACCAAGCCACGCCGCTCTCCTTCTCCAGGCCCGTTAGGTAGCGCTGGACCAGCCTGTACTCGTCCTCAGTTTCGGGGGTGAAACGAACTCCACCCCCGTAAGGACGCGCGCTCGGTGGCCGGCCCAGCTTTCCCGCGATGGCCCGGAAATGGGCGGCCCAGTTGGGCAGCCTCTCCACCACCAGCGGCGGGTAGCGTTGCTTCCTCTTTTGCTTGGCGGTCTTGTCCTTGTCTGCCCCCGGCTCCTGTTCCGTCGTCGTTGCCGAGGCGCCGGGGGGGGCATCAGGGGGTGTAGGGTCAGTGGGGGGGGGCAAGAATTTGAGCACTTACCCCAGTCTCTGTCGGTGGTGGCGTCTGTGACAGCGGCGGCGGCGATCGCCGCGTCACGTCCGCGAAGGTTGGCGAAGCGGGCGTGGCCCGACCCCGCGGCGCGCGATCGCGCTGTGGCCGCGGCGGGTCAAGGCAATACCGCTTCGCCTCCTCTTCCTCTGCGGCCTCTCCGGAACTCCTCCGGCGTCGCTGGGGTCTGGATTCGAGTTGAAACTCAAACCCGAACCCCAGCGGTGGTGGTATCAAGGGTGACGCCGCAGGCGTCTGCGGCGCAGATGTGGCTCCGCCCACTGTGGGCCGACGTCCGGATCGCGGGGTCGTGTCTCTCGACACGTCATCGCGACCGGACGCGGCCGAGCCCAGCGATGCCAGCGACATGCTCGACCCCGTTTGTGAGGAGCATGCCGACATCATCGCGGGCGAGTCGTAGGCGGAGGCCCTGGGTGGCGCCGGCGAATCGGGCGCCTGCGACATCTTCAGCGTCTGCCGCTCACGCTCAGCCAACACCGGTCCCGCCAGCGAGAAGCGGGGGCCGGGTGCGGCGGTGCGGGAAGCTGGCACGACTTGTGCGGGTGTCCCCGTCAACGCCGCCCCGGAGGGCGCGGGCGGGGACACAAATCTTGGCGGCGGCGCTGCTGTGCGCGCCGGGGGTGCGCGGGGGGGCGCGGGCGGCGAAGTGGCCGGCGCTGGCGGCGCGGGTTTCGCTGGCGGCGCGGCGGCTCGCGCGGTGTGCGCAGCGGCGCGCGGGGGCGCCGCGGCTCGGGCCGCGGATGTCGCGGCCCGGGCCGCAGGCGCCGTCGAGCGCACGGTCGCGGGCACACGCGCGGACGGCGCGGTGGCGCGCGTCTGCGACGCACGTCCGGGGTTTATGGCCGGACCCGGGGCCTGGATGGGCACCGGACGAAAGGCCGCTGGGCGGATGGGGACCGCGTGCTGCTGACTCGACGACGGCGTGGGCGCACCGCGCGCAGGCGCCGGCGCCGTCGGTGGGTCGGCAGCTGCCGCGGTCTCCGTTCCCCCCCCTCTTCTCTCCTCCTCTTCTGGGCGTCTTGCCGGTCCGGCCGGCGGCGCACCGGACGCCGCGTCGCCAATGTTTGGCAGCGACGACGCCCGGTCCAACGCCGGACGGAGCTCCTCCCGGGCCTCGGCATCGCGGCCCAACGAGCCGCGTTTGCCGGGCTTCGGCATCACGGGGGCGTGGCCTCCGCGACCGCTTCGGCGATGATTCGCCGGGCAGCGAGATGGCTCCCCCTGTGTTTGAGCGAGAAAACTGTTTTACTTACCCAAACACAAGTGGAGTAAATAAAATATTGCGGTCCGCGCAGAACAACACTGTAGCACACACGCCGTAACACTATGGTGTCTAGGTGACCACTAGCCGATCCACTATGTGTCTCGCGGCTTGCGCCCGCCTTATATAGTGCCGCAGAGCTAGTACATAAACATCTAGAACGTTCGAGTACATACCGGTCCCGACTGACTCGACGTCGATAGTTCTCGGAATTACTAGTACTTACAAAAAGGTCAAGTAGGGTCAAGGTCCTAGTACCGAGGTACTAGTTCTGCTACCCGATACTAGATGGCGCTAGTGGTAACTAATGTCGCCATGTATCAAACATTATTTGCGGCGCGCAACAATATGCAGTACCTATTATGTAGGGTCAAATTAAATTAGCTAACGAAACTCTTCAGATATGATGGCTTTCAATGTCTAAACGTGAGAAAAAAAATAGAAATTAATTTGATGATTTTTGTTTGTGGGGTCGTCGACCGCTGTTAGTCGGGGGTGTATTTACTAGAAATATCAGTTGAAAAATAAATAGAAATTAATTTGATGATTTTTGTTTGTAGGGTCGTCGACCGCTGTTAGTCGGGGGTGTATTTACTAGAAATATCAGTTGAAAAATAAATAGAAATTAATTTGATGATTTTTGTTTGTGGGGTCGTCGACCGCTGTTAGTCGGGAGTGTATTTTACTTGAAATATCAGTTGAAAAACAAGTTTTTTTTTTGTGTAAACTTCACAGACGTGATTGGTAATCGATATTTATCTTAAACTGATAAAACACATTCTCTCAACTAATACTTCAAGTTACAACTGATACCAGCGGTCGTTGGACACCTAAGGGGCCATTCAAGTATAACGTAAGCACTACAGGGGGGCGGGGGGGGGTCTTTGCTTTGCTTATTGGGGATGAGGGGTCTGGGTGGTGATTACGTCAGCAGTATTTATTTTTTACTTTTTCGGATTTTCTACAATATTTACTAGATTTTGGTTTAAACACATAATATGGCAACCCTATTTGTCTATGCTTGAAAACAAAACGCATAGAACTGATGCTCATGAATCAATAAAGGAACTAGAACACATTGAAAAATGCATGTACCAATGTAAGCATAATGGGACCCCGGGGGTAAGAGCTTTGCTTACTTTTGCTGACGACGGGGAGGGGGGGGGGGTTAATAATTGCAAAATATCTGCTTACGTAATACTTGAATGGCCCCTAAGAAAAAAAAATATCATATCTTTTGTATTTTTATTTTATCGTGTTTATATATCGATATACCCTTCACGTCTGTCACGAGTTTCGCTCGCTAATTTAATCTAACCCTGTATAGATTTGTTAATTTACATGACATGAGTCGCTTTAACAGCAATAGCGTGTCAGAAAGCCTCATGTTTTTGGTAGTCAAAGAATTACTACCATATTATAATATCTACTGATCCATATCTATACTAATATTATAAAGCTGAAGAGTTTGTTTGTTTGTTTGGTTGAACGCGCTAATCTCTGGAACTACCAGACGGATTTGAAAATTATTTTTACATTTGATAGGCCAATTCTTGAGGAAGGCTATTAACATCACGCTATGACCTTTAGGAGCCGAGCAAAAAGAAAAAAAGTCAGAAAGAACGCTAACCAAAAATGAAGTAATCGTGCGGGCAGGCGATGCGATGCGACGGGGTGGGTCGGAGTAACAAGAAATTTCACGCGGACGAAGTCGCGGGCAGAAGCAAGTATTATAATACGATCTACTGATCCATATCGTAAATATAATTCGGCACAAACAAACGCCAACAAATAATATCGGCGACTAATATTATTTACGTGGGCACGCGCAACGGGAAGCGGATGTGACCGAATTCGCTACTGAAGGAGCCTCGACGGTAAATCGATTTGTCAATACGCGGCAGATCGACGTGTGACACGTTTTGATACTTGCTGGGTTTTTTTTGTTCAATAAAATAGAATAGAAATACACCCCGTAGGAAGTGATGACGTAATTAAATTGTAACAAAAAAAATATGGTCATAAAAGTTCTATGAATGTCAAATATTTCTATGAATAAATAAATAATAACTAACCTTTAATGTGGTAGGTAGTGTTTGGACAAACAGACATTGACACGTTGCCTTTAATGTTTGTAAAGATAAGGAGTAACGATGTGGAAGTTTGTTAAGATGTTGTTTACTCTGTCATGCATAAACGACTCTTGGCTTTGGACTACTACAACATGGTCCCTGAAAACGTCCAATGGCATCGCGGCAGTCCCAGGCGTACAGTGCGTGCCACGTAAGAAGAGACTTGACCCCGCCTCCCCCGCTCTTTCCGCCGCCCCTATGACGTCCGGTCCCGTCCCGCACTCAGACCTCATACCGCTAAAGATACCTAAAATCGTGTTCTGCGCATGTCAGACCACGTGGTGTGTCAAGTCTCTTCTTACGTGGCACGCACTGTAGATGGCGAAACGAACTTGACGCCTACAGACGGGAATGGTCCAGATTAACTCAGGATCGTATTGAGTGGAAAAAGGAAAGGGAGGCCTTTGCCTGCAGTGGATTAATACAAGCTGATTTATTCATTACTAGCAGCGCCTCGCGGTTTCACTCGGATAAGTGTCGATCTCTTGGGCATATCGGGATAAAAACTATCCTATGTCCTTTCCCGGGACTCAAACTATCTCTATACCAAATTTCATCTAAATCGCTTCAGCGGTTTAAGCGTGAAGAGGTAAGAGACAGACAGACAGACACACTTTCGCATTTAATATATTAGTTAGGATTATTACATAGATTTAATTTTTGAAATCAACATTCTTAAGGCGCATTGGGCATTTTTTTAGATGGGAAAAAACCATTGAACTCGCGACACTGTTACTGTAACCGACACCGCGCGTGTTTTGTTTATAAGACGATTCACAAAATACACTCGTAATTGTTCAAGTTTTCACTTCTGTCGGCACTACCGGAGTGCCAGTGTTTTTTGCGTGTATATATGTTTGACCAATTTATAGAAATAAATATAATTTATCAAATGCATACCTTTGTGCAAGTTACAGACATGTCTCTTATGTACTTTGAAGCTAAGCGACAAACAAATATAATTGAAAGTATCAAAATCAGTTAATCGCGCTATTCATTGGCCAGCAAGTTTTGATCGTCGCGGCATTCGCATCGTTAAGTGATTGGCTTTTACGGTCCGCAGATCGACTGAATGATTTTATATTATATATACAAGCTGTATTGTGTCATTTTTTGATATATTTTTGTGAATATCTAAAGGAGGGTTCTGTATACAGGGTGTGGCGTAAATAGTGGTCCACCGTTAAAGATTCGATAAACCAGATAATTTACTATAACATATTATAATTTTTAGAGTTTTACAAATTTCATCTAAATCGGTTCAGTGGTTTAAGCCTGAAGAGGTAACACACAGATAGACACACAGAGTTACTTTCGAATTAATAATATTAGTATGGATATTGGATAGTATAGACAAAACACATTGTTTCAAAATAATTTCCCACATTAACACCTGTCGAGCCTTCTATTTAAAAAGCATACCCCATTCATTAGGGAAACAAAAGAAAGACTTTTAATTAACCTTTTAAAAATGATATAAAACACAACAGAAGCTTTTCAAGAAATACGACGCGGTCCTTCATTAACTTAATTACCTAGAGTCAGACGTTGATTTATGGAGTGAAAATTATATTTATGACAGTATTTTTCAAAGATACTTAAGGGGCTTACATGACCTAAAGCGCGGTCACTGTCGGACTGCATAGAAAAGAAAGAGAAGCGCGACGACACAACGCTGGTAATTTATTGCAAAATATGAAGCAATTATTTAATTACAATAAATCTATTGTTTGGACCAAAAAACTAAAAAAACACTAGTATTTTAGTATGTTGCCTGTAGAATAATCTGACAAAAAACATAATGATTGTATGTATATTTGTGTGTTTTTTATTGTAAAAAGAAAGTTTATAGAGGTATCTTCATGGTTTTCTTTCTTAGTATCAAATTAGTTGTATTATGTTTTCAACACACTATCTATCTAGCATTATCCTGTAGAAGATCATATATTTTTCTGATTTTGTTTATTGTAGTCGATCATATACGAGTAATTGTATTGTTTCTAAAACTTGCGTTTTTTGTGTTTAGGTGCTGTAAGCCCCTTAATAAGACAGACGGCAATAAAAATTAAACTAATCAAAAGATTGAACTAATATTGTTTAAAGAATCCCAACTGTAGTGTTAAACTCGAACGGTGTCTCGTTGTGAATCCGCGATGATTTACTTTAAAAAACAAATGAGTTCACTTTTGTGGGAGAGTCACTTGAGTGAAGGTTTCAAGTGAACTTTACAGAATAGCAATACTACAGTTTTCTGTAGGGACTGACTTAGGAAACAATCTGATCCACAACATCTGTCTAGACTAATCTAGTGTTACGAGCTTCGGGGTTCGTGACAATAAAAACTGCCGATAAAAATGAATCCAAAAATGACACTTAAATCAAACAACACTAATAACAATTCAAACACACTAATTATAAAACACAATTGCACTACTGATCGCTCTAAGTCGCATTTGAAGATCGCTTTCGATGTATTCGCTTGTATCGCTTTAAGGCTCGTACACACTGGCGCGACGCGACACGCGACACAAAGGCACCGCAAGTCGCGCGACGAGCGGTGCCTTTGTGTCGCGCGCGATTCGCGTCGCGCGTCGCGCCTTTGTGTAGGAGCCGTTATCCAATCTGCCCCTGCTCGCGGCCCACACCGGCCTTATAATAGTGCCTCAGATAGTTCTAGAACCTTTTACTGTAGAAACATCTAGAATGTTCGAGTACATACCGGCCCGGACTGACCAGATGTCGATAGTTCTAGAAAGTTCTCTAAAGTTCCAGCATCGAAATTTTTGGAATCTTCATTCTACTAGTTCTACTACTCGATACTAGATGGCGCTAGTGGTAACTAATGTCAGCACGTACCAGGCGTTAATTGTGGCGCGCAACACTAGCAAAATCAAAAGTCATTTATTCAAACTAGGCTCGGAATGAGCATTTTTCGCACGTCAAAATTACATAAGTCGGCACCTCAAAACGTCCGCCCTTCCTCATTTCCTAGTGCTTTAGCTGGGAAAAAGAAATGGCGCAACAACTGCTGCTGGGGAGCAGCACAGCTGTCTGTTCAGTTAGAACTTGATTCTATACAATAGTATCCCAGTCAACACATAAGCCAGATAGTAGCGAAAATATACCACAATAAGCAGTGTCAAGCTTTATTACTTTTGTATTACAGCTGATGTTATGGCTTTATTTTGAATAAGAGAGTTCTTAAAATAAAATAATGTTGCAAGCTTACTAAATTCTGTATAAAGCTCGCGGTATTTTTTTAAGCTGAATAGTAATCAAGAGTAGAATCTGCTAAAGAAGCGATATTCAAATAAAAGTAATTGAATCAGCTATTATCTGCACAGTAGCTGAAGTTTTTGCATTGTCCTGTATAACATATTTAAACAAAGCAGTTAAACAGCAAAACGCTGAATATTAGACGAAACATTTTCTTTAAGCTGCATAGTGTACGAAATGGTACTAATTTATTCAGATGCTGAATATTTTAGATTTTTTCTTCTTTACACAGCTGACTTCTGCATAATTGAAAATAAACTCCTTGTTTTACCTAACTTATAGCGCTATAAGCGTACAATTGTCTTTATGTTCAGCTTAAAACAATATCAGTTACAAATGTGGGTATCTTAAGCAGCAAATAACTGATTAGTTGAAGATATCGTATATTTAAATATTCAAATATTCATGGATTTATTTTCTATAAAAAGAACCCTAAAAAGCTGAATAAGAGTATACTGCATTATGTAGTTTAAGATCTTTCTCTGAGAAATGTATAATTATTGTACTTTAAACCAAATAATTTCTGGATGTGTAGTCGTATGTGAACTATTATGCAGAAATAAGCAAAATAATCACTGAAATAGACACTTTTATTCAAATTGGCTGTCCGTCATTAACTAACGTTCGACATAACCTCTTTTTATAAAAATCCTCAATATTTATCTTATGAAACACTTTGTTTAGTGAGTAGGAAACATAAGCAGTTATACAAAATTTGATTCTCATTATTTGCTGGGACTGAAATTTGATAAAAAGTAAAGATAATTTAATTTCAATATTATTTCACATTTGTTTATCTTTTAAATTGTAGCTTTATCTTAAGGCGCTCAAAAAACTTACAATAATCATATTGATAATTTACAGTAAAGTGCCATGCGTTTATATAATTCACCTTAAACTTACTTAAAATGTATGAAACAATTTACTTAGGTACCAAATTTTTGAAGACATACAATTTTTTGAAGACATACAATTTTTTGAACTAAGTAACACAAAATAATTTCGTCACAATAAAAAATACATTTATACTTATTTTACTTGCATAATTTCTTTGTAAAACTACTCCTGAGATCGGAATTTTGAATATCATTTGAATATCTAAACTCACAAATTAACAACTGCATAAAATATGTATAATTTCTGGACTAAAGAAAAATCTGAATTTATGCAGAAGATATTCAGTGTGTTGTACATTTATTCAGCTGCTATGTGGCTATTAATCAAATGTTATCCAAATTGAAGCAAGATATTTTGTGCCCAAATTGCTTGAATATCATCTGTATAAGCGCTTACACAGAAGTTATACAAATACTTTATCCAGCTTAAAGTCAAAAGAATTGCTTTTACGCAAAATTTATTCAGCTAATCTGTGTTGACTGGGATGCAAAATACAGCATAATATACGTTACGCAACACAAAACATCATCATCTACCTAGCATTTTCCCAACTATATTGGGGTCGGCTTCCAGTCTAACCGGATGCAGCTGAATACCAGTATTTTACATGGATCGACTCCCTATCTGACCTCCACAACCCAGTTACTGGGTAATACTATATACCCCTTGGTAAGACTGGTTGTCAGACTTTCGGGCTTCTGACTACCCATAACGACTGTCAAAGATCCACGAATGACAGCCGGGACCAACGGCTTAACGTGCTTTCCGACTTACGGAGGGGTCACGGTATGTAAAGATGGTCACCCATCCACAGACCAACCGCGGCAAGCGTAGCTTAACCTTATCGATCGACCTGTGCTGCTGTTATAATTTAGCCACGGGCTTCTCCACAACTCGTTTCGCAACACAAAACATTAAATTAAATTATTTGCCATTTATGTAAGCAAATCATGCTTGTAGTTGAAAAAAAGATGGCGGAAACGTCATTATATTTAACGTGGGTGACGTTAAAGATAATGACGTTTTTCGTCATCTTTTGGATGATCAACAGGACAAAGTTACACCCTATTCTTCTCAGCTTAATCATTGATCTAGATAGTAGTTGTAACACGCGACTTCGTCTCCAATCTAGGATGAAAACTAGCCTTCTATAGTTACAGGTCAGGTCTATCTGTGTGCAAAATTTCGTCCAAATCCGATCAAGCGTAACAAACAAACAAACTCAATTGTGCTTTTAATATTAGTTAGGATTCCAACCACATATAATGTATGCGTATATTCAGTCCTTAAATAAAACACACACCACAATCCTGATCATGATATATCGACAACCCTTAAGGGGCTTACATGACCTAAACACAAAAAACGCAAGTTAAAGCTCACTTCACCCAAGTTTTCACGTCGAGTTTTTTTTTTTACAGAATAGACCATAGTGGTTAGATTTACGTGTTTTTTGGTTCAAGGGGCTTACAGGACCTAAATGTAAAAAACGCGAGTTTTAGAAACAGTAAAAGTATATGTTCGACTACAGTAAACAAAATCAGAAAAAAATATGATATACTTCAGGATATATGCTAGGTAGAGAGTGTGTTGACAACATAATACAACTAATTTGATACGATAGAAAAAATCATGACGATACCTCTAAAAACTTTCTTTTTACAACAAAAACCATACTAATATACTCGTATACAATCATTCTGTTTTTTTTATCAGAATATTCTATAAGCAACATACTAAATAACTAGTGTTTTAGTTTTTTATTCCAAACAATAGATTGTTTGTAATTAAATAATTGCCTCATATTTTGCAATAAATTACCAGCGTTGTGTCATTGCACTTCTCTTTCTTTTCTATGCAGTCAGACAATGACCGCGTTATAGGTCATGTAAGCCCCTTAATAGAAATATATGGACGCGTACCTGACGAATAGCGGCATTACGCGTAAAGCTGAAAATAAAATAAATATCCATCATTATAAATCCATTTGCAAAAATCATGATATATATTTTATAGATGATCATTAAGGTTATACCGAAGATTTTGGATGGAATAAGAGTGATCGCCATATTCGCGAAGGTACGAGAAAAGATACATAAATATCTTTTACGTTGTGGTTTTAACATTTCTTTTATGATTATCCTTGATGTGACAAAGTTCTGCGTTTTTGAAGGTTTGTTAAGACAGATCACACCGACACCGTCATGTTTAGTCGTGGTTACTGTCTTATTATGTATAGCTTTCCATTGTTGTGAATTTGTGATTATAATCGTTACATTATCATTATTATCTTGAAATTAAAGTTTTTCAATGAGTCAGATAGTGCGTTCCTGTGCAACAAATGTGTTTTTTTTTTCGGCGTTTTTGCCTTGTGGTATGGAACTATTCGTGCGCGAATCTGACTCGCTCTTGACCGAATTTTTTGACGAAATATTTCAAAAGGTTCAGAATCATATACTGAATCCAGGTTAACACGCCGCGTCCCTGCCATCCCGTATATTTTTAAACGCCCCATATCTGCGACAATTCTACCTGCGACGAGTTTATTTTTCCATAGCTCCGGTATTCCGGGTATAATAACATTGTTTTGTAGTATGTCTGTATGTTAGATAGTTCTCGTGAATAAATAAGTGGGGTCCCGTGTTCGTGTCTCCATAACAGTCGGCTGTCACGCGAAGGTAGACTACGATGTCCCGGGGATTTGCCTGCGAAATATTATTTGAAGATGTTATTTACAGATAGCTTTCGTGTCTTTTTCTGTGTCGTTACTTTAGACTGCTTTGTTGGTCATAGGTTATCAACGTGGGTGATAATGTCCCCTCATGGGCGTTTAAGACTTTCAGGGGGCAGTAGAAGACCCAGAGAAAATTATATATCCTATCTTACGACTTTATAATATTACGCGCTTAAATATAGTCGTGGCAATAGTTGTTTTAGATTCGTGACGTAAGTAAAAAAAATTGGGGGGCTCTAGAAAAAAAGTTTATTCTCAAAGTGGTCAAAATAAGGTTGATATCCTATGGTGTAGCTAGTCTGTAGAGTGTGCGTTTCTGGCTTCGATCCCCAGGTCAGAAAAAGGCTCCTTCAAACGCGCGACACGACACGCGACACAAAGGTACCGCAAGTCGGGTAAAGAGCGGTGCCTTTGTGTCGCGCGCGATTATATCGCGTGTCGCGCCTGTTTGTAGAAGAAGTGTCCCTCAGAAAATTCTTAGTGGCAGAGTCTGGTATTGTTCTCAGTTGAAGGGCTTAGGATTAAAAGCTTACGTTTAATAATAAAGTAAGTAAGTGTGCTTGTTTAATAATAAGTGTAATTTAATGCATTGAAAAATAAATAAAAAAAAAAAAAACTGTTGGGGTGAACTATTCATACTAGATCTGCCTACCACTTTTCGGAGTTCTTGCGGAAGGTTGGCTCTTAGGTATACGTAATCTCTGGGTTATCACTTTTTTTCCATTTCAACTGTAATGTAATTTTCTTTCCTCAACCATACATATACGAGTACAGTCACGACCATAAGTATGTATACACTTAGCATTGTTCAAAGTCGATTTTCTCCTTAAGTTTTGAATGAAATTTTATGTTATTACGTACAAAGTATTTTCGAACACATAGGTTTGTGTGAAGTGTCGTATTTCAACGTTGCATTCGTTATTTCACGAAAAAATCGCAATTGAAAGTTTCCAAGTGTTGACATATTAGTGCTCGTGACTGTACAAAAAAGTACGGGTATTGATGACTTTAAATTTAAACCACATGACCGGACACAGCAGATAAAAAATACATAAAGTCACACAAACATACAAATAAGTTACATTTATTATTAGCTATTGCCAAATATTATCGACGCATAAAACTGGAGAACGTACCGTCTTCCAGAGTTATGTAACTCGCGTGTCGAACGAAAATCTACCTTGGGATCATAAAATTAGGGTTCATGTTTGGTTTGCAAGCAGTTATTGATGGTACCGCAGTTGGTGATGTAACAAATGTCTGTTTGAACAGTTGGAGGTACTTTTTTTGGTTTATTTTTGTTGAGCAAGGAAATTATTCTTGCTAAAACTGAAAATGTGGATGTGAGTTTGTCTTTCTGGAGTCTACACTTCAATCTTCGAAACAAAAGCTCGGATTGTCGAGTCAAAGAGACCCTCCTTTTTTAGGCTATAGTAATTTGACATTAATGGGGGCTATTAATGTCAAATTACTATAGCCTAAAAACAGAGGGGCTTTTTTTTTTTTGAGGATGGGAATTCATCAAATGACCCCTCCCGCTCTGGGTGGAGCGGAAGGGAGTGTCAGACTCTTACTGACTAAAACCCACCCGTGTTCCTTCCTTAGCCCTTTATGTTCCGGGCCAGCGGTAACCCTTTCGGACAATCCCGCTGACCCGGCAGGCTTCGGCCCTGACAGCCCCTTCTGATGATGCTGACATCTCTTTGAGGCGCGCGTGGAACACGTACGCGCCGTCCGGCACGGGCCTGGTCCTGATCGAACGGTGAGCTACCCATTACTCTCCGCCCGCAGGCCCGCGCCTACGGTGGCCGGGAGTCATTACTATAGCCTAAAAACGGAGGGGCTCATAGCTAAATGATAACAGTTACACGGGACCATCGAAGGTTAAGCCACGCCGGCCGCGTTCGGTTGGTAGATGGGTGACCATCCATTACATATCGAGGCCCCTTCGTGGTTCGGAAAACACGCTAGGACTTTGGTCTCGGCTGTCATTTTTGAGTTGGTCTTTGACAGTCGTTACCTAGTCAAGTCTGACAACCAGTCTTACCAAGGTGTATAGTGTTATACAGTAACTGGGTTGTGGAGGTCAGACAGGCAGTCGCTCCATGTAAAATACTGGTATTCAGCTGCATCCGGTTAGACTAGAAGCCGACCCCAACATAGGAAAAGCATAAAGGCTCCTACAAACAGGCGCGACACGCGATATGATCGCGCGCGACACAAAGGCACCGCTCGTTGCACGACATGCGGTGTCTTTGTGTCGCGTGTCGTGTCGCGCCTGTTTGCAGGAGCCTTAACATGGGAAAAGGCGAGGCAATTGCAGTAAATTCTGGGAATTGCTGCACAAACCTTTTTGGCGTATTGTATCTAGCTTTACGAAAGATTTTGTGTTGAAACAATTTAAACAATGTAAATACAGTCGTCAGTAGCCCGAAAGTCTGACAACCAGTCTTACCAAGGTGTATAGTGTTATACAGTAACTGGGTTGTGGAGGTCAGACAGGCAGTCGCTCCATGTAAAATACTGGTATTCAGCTGCATCCGGTTAGACTAGAAGCCGACCCCAACATAGGAAAAGCATAAAGGCTCCTACAAACAGGCGCGACACGCGATATGATCGCGCGCGACACAAAGGCACCGCTCGTTGCACGACATGCGGTGTCTTTGTGTCGCGTGTCGTGTCGCGCCTGTTTGCAGGAGCCTTAACATGGGAAAAGGCGAGGCAATTGCAGTAAATTCTGGGAATTGCTGCACAAACCTTTTTGGCGTATTGTATCTAGCTTTACGAAAGATTTTGTGTTGAAACAATTTAAACAATGTAAATACAGTCGTCAGTAGCCCGAAAGTCTGACAACCAGTCTTACCAAGGGGTATCGTATTACCCAGTAACTGGGTTGTGGAGCTCAGATAGGCAGTCGCTCCATGTAAAACACTAGTATTCAGCTGCATCCGGTTAGACTGGAAGCCGACCCCCAACATAGTTGGGAAAAGGCTAGGCAGGTGATGACAAATACAAATAAATAAATTGAATATTTATTTATTTATTTTATAATTAATTAATTTATTAATAGTCTGTTTGTAATGTAAAAATAACAGCTTTTAACTAAATGCATGTGAAAGTATTATTTAAGGTACTTATAACAAAAAAACAATTTTATAAATACAAGTCTGTATGTCTATTTGATCCGGCTAATCTCTGAAACGGCAGGACCGATTTGACGAAACTCACTGGTACATAGCTGATGTTATAAGGAGTAACTTAGGCTTTTGGAGTTCTAATTCTGTTTTTAAAATAAGAGCCAAAGTTACGTTACGTGCAAAACGATTAAACCCCATGAAAACAATTAAAACCTGTATAAATTACATGTGTGAGCGAGACTTCTCGAAATAAATAATTAGAAAAAGATGACCCGATTTCTTACACTCAGTTTCCTTAGCACATAAGGTCCATTCGGACAGTCAGATCAGCCCATTCTATGAGCACATACCATCACGCACGGAGTGGTAGGGGATATTCCGTTATTTATATTATTACGCCCCTGATGATGCCAGGAATTTATTGCTATCTTCACGGTTTTCGTATAACGGTGGGCAGACTGCTAAGCGTTATTAAATTGAGGAGGATAATTTATTGGCCTTAGGTATTGGATATAGTGGCACAGACGCAAAGATTTAAATTGTTAGATTTGCCATCACCGTACTTAGGTCACGCGAAAAAGTGTCCATACCGAATGGAATGAGCTCGCACATTCTGCATAGGTACGATTTTCAGTATAAGTCAGCGAGATAATACTGTTACGAGCTTGGGGTTCGTGACAATAAAAACTGCCGATTTAATAACCAAAAAAATTACACTTTACTCACCAACACTAATTACCACTCAAACACACTAATTAAGAAACACAATTGCACTTACTGATCACTCTTAAGTCGCACTCGAATGTCGCTTTGATGTACTCGCTCTTATCGCTTAATCGAAACTATTGTGTCTCGCGGCTCGCACCCGCCTTATATAGTCCCACAGAGCTACTCTATTAATATCTAGTATGTTTGAGTACATAGCGGTCCCGACTGACTCGACGTCGATAGTTCTCGGAATTACTAGTACCGTGGAAGGGCCAATGTCCTAGTACCAATGTACTAGTTCCGCTACCCGATACTAGATGGCGCCAGTGGTAACTAATTTTATTATGCATCAGCATTATTTGTGGCGCGCAACAATACGTACTACGATATACTACTATGACGTTACCATCTTTTGCCCCGGATAGGCGAATCTAGCGATTTAAATCTTTAGTAGCCAGAGGTAAAAAAGTGTAGGTACTTCTGAAGAACGTGGTTTGGTGTTCACACCTGGCCTGGCTAATCCAAGTTAACTTTATCAATTTTGTAATAGGTAGGTACAGACGTCAGCACATCGAGCTACTACAATCTGTAAAATTTCTTTAATAAATTTTCAACTTTATCGCTGAATCATAAGGTTCAAAGTTGATTGAGAAAATTTTACAGTTTCGGGTAGCTTGATGTGCTGGCGTCTGTACCAAGACCGGTTACCTATCGGAAAATCCCTTGGTGTTGCAGAGGGCCTAGAAAAAGTAAAATCAGCGATAACGATGATGAAAAGACACAAAATGTATAGGATTGACATAAACTACCGAAAAGCTTATGTCAAGCCTGTTGAAGCCTGTTGGTCCGATCAGGACCAGCCTCGTGCCGGACGGCCCGTGTTCCACGCGCGCCTCAAAGAGATGTCAGCATCAACTGAAGGGGCCGGTCAGACCCGAAGCCTGCCGGGTCAGCGAGATTGTCCGAAAGGGTTAAGGCTCTTACAAACAGGCGGGACGGGATATAATCGCGCGCGACACAAAGGCATCGCTCGTTGCGCGACCTGCGGTGCCTTTGTGTCGCGTGTCGTGTCGCGTCTGTTTGAAGGAGCCTTTACCGCTGGCCCGGAACATAAAAGGCTAAGGAAGGAACACGGGTGGGTAAGATGTTGGTGGTGATGGTGGTGTGATGGTGTCAGTAAGATTCTGACATTCCATTCCGCTCCACCCAGAGCTGGAGGGGTCATTTGAAGACTTCCCATCCTGAAAAAAAAAACCTGTTGAAAGTCGTTGTAGACATATGAAACGCTTTGAAAGCGATTGTCACCTGTCTAGACCCCTTTGCACCCTAATTTCGTAACACACTATAAGTATGAATTACAACCCGAGGGTTTAGAAGAAAATTTTTAACTTATACATTGCTTCTTTGGTTTAAAAAATTCGTCTACTCAACAACGTGAATAACTCAATGAACTTGGTTGAACTATCAAAATGAAATGCATTGCGGTCTATTGTTAAAGGCTCCTGCAAACAGGCGCGACGCGCGACGCGAATCGCGCGCGACACAAAGGCACCGCTCGTTGCGCGACTTGCGGTGCCTTTGTGTCGCGTCGCGCCTGTGTGTACGAGCTTTAAGGCTTCTAAAAACAGGCGCTACACGACACGCGACACACAGGTAGGTACAGCAAGTCGCGCAACGAGCGGTGCCTTAGTGTCGGGCGCGATTCGCGTCGCGCGTCGCGCCTGTTTGCAGGAGCCTTCAATGTGTGTGTTAAGGCTCCTTCAAACAGGCGCGACACGACACGCGACACAAAGGCACCACAAGTCGCGCAACGAGCGGTGCCTTTGTGTCGCGCGCGATTATATCGCGTGTCGCGCCTGTTTGTAGGAGCCTTTATGCAATTACCCCGCTGGTGTTTATAACCGGGCGTAATCACTTACCATCACTGGTTGGCAACCTACAATATAAAAAATGTTTCGCATGAAAATGCTCTACGGTTCATTATCAACCCTCCAAAGTGGACAGACATGATTGATGATTGATGATTAGGGGACTCCCTTTTCCGCACTTAGACTCCCATTCGGTCCGTTGTGCGTGGGGATTCTGGCTAACAGAGCCAGCCTAGCTCCGCCCAAAAGCACAGAAGCTTCCTGGGAGCTTCACAGGCTTCGCGGAGCGACCTCATTGTTCCGAGGATTTCTGCACGTTGAGAAGCCACGGCCTCGCAATCCAGGATGACGTGGGCGGCTGATTCCTCGGCATCAAGGCAGCCCCTGCAAAGGGGGCTGTCCGTGGCGCCTATGTTGAAAAGATGTTTGTTAAGGAGGTTGTGGCCCGTAATTATGCCTATTATTATTCTTAGGTTATTTCTACTCAGGCTGAGAAGTTTTTTGGTTAATTGCGGGTGTATCATTGGTAAAGCCAATTTTGACTGTCTACAGTCTGTTGCCCGTGACCATCTATTGTTGTGGAGTTCGGTCGATCTCTGGCGAATCCACGCACGAAATTGTGAGAAAGGCAAAGGGAGAAGTGGGTACGGGCCTAGCACCCTCATATCAGAGCCTCTCTTCGCAAGTTCATCTGCAGCATCATTGCCCAGAGATTGACTGTGACCTTTGATCCACTGGAGAGTAACACGATTAGCCGTCGATAAACTCTCCAGAGCTAGATGGCACTCAAAAATTAGCTTGTTGTTAGTTTGTTTGCTTCCTAAAGCTTTAAGCACAGATAGGCTGTCGGATAGGAATTTAATTCCGTAGTTCCGAATGCCTAAGCGCTTTACTGCTGTTGCGGCTTGTGTTAAGGCAACACATTCGCATTGAAAGATCGAACTATGTGTGCCTAGTGGTATGTGAAAGTTAATATTGAGGTCAAGGGAGTGTACGCCAGCACCTGAACCGTTTTGTGTTTTAGAGCCATCTGTATAAATGCGCACTTCATTGACTCCTGACTGATCCCTTTCCTCTTGAACTGTTTGTATAATGTAGTTCTTGTTGATAATCGGTTGGTTTGGTGTTCTATCACACGGGGCAGCGATGAGAGGCTGATACTCAATCGCCCGGTCCAGGATTTTAGCGTGTGGACTGGTAATGTTTTTGCCCCATATGCCCAGGTGCATTAGCCTGATGGCAGCCAGCGCCGCTTCCTGCTGTATGTACAGGTCAAGGGGAGTTAATTGAAGGGCTGTCTCCATGGCTGCTGTTGGGGTGGTTCTCATGCAGCCAGTGGTAGCTGAGCAGGCCAGGCGCTGAAAGCGCTGTAGTCTGGTAATGGTGGTCGAGAGTTCTGTCCTCGTCCACCAAACCAGAGCTCCATAAGCCAACATTGGCCTGATCAGCGCTTTGTATATCCACAGAGTAATCTTCGGAGAGAGCCCCCATGATTTTCCTAACATTTTTTTACATTGGTAGAGTGCAATTGTGCTTTTATTAAGTTTGTAGTCAAGATGCTTGTTCCAGAGCAGTTTGCTATCTAGAATCACCCCCAAGTACTTGACTTCGTCTTTCAATGTTAGTTCCGTGTTGAATAGTTTTGGGAGCCTATGAGGTCCAAGAGTTCTCTTGTTGGTGAACATTATTAGTTCTGACTTCGAGGGGTTAACCGATAGTTCGTGCTTCGTGCACCAACTCTCGACTATTTTGAAGGCCTTTCTCATGAGATCGCATAAGATGCCCTCAAATTTCCCCGAAATCAGAATTGCTATGTCATCCGCGTATCCCACTGAGTAAAGACTGCTGGCGTTGAGCTCTAGGATGAGCTCATTTACGACTAAATTCCACAGTAGTGGTGACAGCACCCCACCCTGTGGGCAGCCTCTACTCACGATACCTCGTGTGGTGGTGTTCACGGTAAATTGAATAGCTCGGTATTTTAACATGTTATTAATCCATTCTATGAGTGTTCGTGCAACACCGTGCGTGGCAAGTGCCTGTTCGATGCTGACGAAGTTAGTTTTGTCGAAAGCACCTTCTATATCAATGAAGGCGCCTAGGGTTGAGTTTTTGGCTTTAAGAGCATTACCTATGCGTGAGACCACGCTATGCAGTGCTGATTCAGTTGATTTGCCTGCACAGTAGGCGTGTTGATTAGGATGTAGAGGTCTTTGTACCGAAACCTGGGATCTAATCTTCCTATCCCCCAGCCTCTCCAGTGTCTTCAAGAAGAACGAGGAGAGGCTTATAGGTCTAAAAGATTTGGGCTGGGTGTAGTCGCCCCTGCCAGGTTTCGGTATGAAGATTATTTTTACTTCCCGCCATTTCAAGGGAATGTAGCGGTGGGCCAGGCAGGCTCGGAACACCTTAACGAGGTGATCGGCCAGTAAGTCCTGACTCCACCTGAGCAGAGCCGGGAAAATACCGTCCAGTCCTGCTGCTTTGAAAGGTAGGAAGGTGTTGATTGCCCATGTTATTTTGTCTTTGTCGATTACTTCCAACGCCACTTCCCAGTCTAGGCTGCACGTGGCCCTATCCCTATGCAGTTCCCAGCTTTGCTGGGCAGCAATCTGGCATCCTGGGAAGTGGGTGGTTAGGAGTAGTTCACTTGTCTCAGCGTCGTTTGTTGTGTATGTGTTATCTGGTTTTTTGAGGCATCCTATTGAGTGGTTTGTCTCTTGGGCAAGACAGGTTTTGACCCTCATTGCCTGGTTGTTACTTTCAATGTTAGTACAGAAACGCCTCCAACTATTTCTCCCTCTGAGGCGTATTAGTTTTTTATATATTTTACGAGCTGTTGTATATCGGTCCCAATCTACTGGCGACCGTGTGTTCCTAGCTCTGTTGAACAGTCTTCTCAGCTTGTGTCGGTGTCTCTCCAGTTCAGGACTCCACCAGGAATGGCGAGCTCCCTGCCTAGGTACCGTGAGGGGACAAGACTGTTCATAGCTAGATAGAAGTATGTGTGTGATGTTGTTTACATGTTCGTCTAAGTTGGTTACTGGTATTTCAGCCGGGAGGGCGGGAAGTCTACCTAGTTCAGCCTCGACGAGTTTAATGAACCTGACTTGGTCCGTATTACGAGGAACCCTTCTTGGCTGTGGCTTGGTTAGGTTGAAGTTAATGGTATAGCGGATCCATCTGTGGTCTGAGCATGATATCTCGGTGGACACATGCCAGTCCTGTATGGAGTTTGATATGTCTATGGTTGCTACCGTTAAGTCTATTATTGTTTGTGATCTCGCATTTATGAAGGTAGGTTCGGAACCCTTGTTAAGTAAAACAAGGTTATTACTAAGAATAAAATCTAGCATTTCCTCACCTCGATTGTTGGTTTTAACATTACCCCAGAGCGTGTGATGCGCGTTGGAGTCTGTCGCGATGATTAGTTCCAGTTTCTCCTTTTCACAGTACTCAACCAGTGAGGCGAGCTCTGGCAGAGGCACGTCCTCATCGCCTGGCAGGTATGCCGAGGCCAGTACAATGTCCGGGAGTTCCTGTTCGGTTCTGAAAAGCCTGACTGCTGTCAGGTCCCTTGAACAGAATTCGTTAATTAAGAGGTTAGGTACATGTTTTGGAATAAAAATGCAGGTACGCGGGTTACAAACGGAGGTGTCTAGCAGCAACTTACCCCCGATGTTACCAAGACCACATATTCTGCCACCCCTGATCCACGGCTCTTGGATGAGGGCGATGGTCTTTCCTTGTTGTGTTTCCAGCACTCTGCGCAAGGTGGCCGACGCAGATTGACTGTGCTGGAGGTTGGTCTGCAGGATCCTAGTCCCGCATAGGAGAGGAGCAGAGGCTGCTGTCCTCGCCCTCACTACTCTCCCCTGGCGGAAAGCAATCCTCGTCCGAAATCAGACCGGACGAGGGTGGATCCCTCGTTGAACCCGCTGCTGAGAGAACCTCCAGCGCGGCCATGGAAGTCGCCAACTCCACCGCCCCCCCAACAGTCTCCATCGCGGGAGGCGACGGCGAACGTTCAGGAGGCGGTGAACCAGGCTCCCTCTCAGGCGCACCCGAGGCTGTTCCTGATGTTGTTGCGGCGGCATCCTCCCTGGTACCACCCTCCTCCAGGAAGCGGATGTAAATACAACCCATGAGGTAGTATACTCGCCGTTGCTGATCTTTTATTGTTTTGACCATGGACTCCGGCACGCGAAAGAAGAGACAGGTGCCCGGGGGCTCCTGCCTGGTCCTTTCGTGTGTCAGGGTCCATGTGTTCATTTTGAGGTTCGGGTTCTGCCTCGCCAGCATCCTGAGAAGTTCCGCTGTGTCCTCGCTGTTCTCAGGGACAAACAGCATGCACATTACCTTCTTAGGTATGTCAGCTTGAGGCCGAACGGTGAGCTTGGTCCCCGGTAATGGGGACGGTATGTTATCTATGACCCCTTTGAGCCAGGCCATTGTGAAGTCGTCCTCACACCATGTCTTGAGGACGCCTTCAGCGAAGTGGGCCCGGCCTCTAAAATGGATCGCGGTGCTTTGGTCTGTGCCAGTTTGTTCTGTTAGTTCAGGAGCCTTAAGCAGAGCCCGGAGCTGGTTTTCTATGACCAGGCGGATCCCCTCCGCTTGCTCCTGCGTCATTTCCGAAAAGGGCTCGGTCATGACGGCAACGCATAGCTCGTTGCTCCTGTACGACGCAGCCGCTTCGGCGTAGCTCACCAAAGTTCCGTCAACCATACGGGAGCGAGCAGGCTTGCTCTTCTTGCTGACCCCGGTTGGTGTGACGGAATCTTCGGGACGCGAACGCTTCTGCGCCCTGGTCGGTGGTATAATATTGGTTTTGCTACTGTTTTTCCGCCCTCTTGGCCTCTCGCTACGCTTGCGCTTAGCGCCGGTGGCAGCCTCGCCTTTTGGCATCTCAGCCGTGGCCGATACCGCCTTGAGGGGCGTTTTCTTATTAGTGACTGTTTGCCCTGCTCCTGCACGTGGGGCTTTGGCCAGACTCGTCAGGTCTCTCACAGGGTCCGCAGTCGCTGACGCAGCCCGTGTTTTGGGCGCATCCACTTCTGCAGTACTCCTCGAGTTACCATGAACGAGTACTGTCCTTGGCCTCTGTGTCAGGGTTGTGCTAAGGGGCGCATCCGTGGACGCAGATGAGGTTGGGATCGCTCGGGACGCAGCCAGTTGCGGCGCATCCTTTGCGGTTGCCTTCCTCATCGCATCCTTGGACGCAGCCGAGCGTTTGAGTTTTTTAGGTGCAACCTTAGGCAGTTGCCGCTTAGGTGCATCTTGAGACGCAACCCCTGTGTTGGATGTGGATGGCGCATCTGAAGACGCAGCCCTAGGTACAGTGGTTATTGTAAGCGCATCCGTCGAGCGGGACGCAGCTTGTGGTTTTGTTGTTGTCTGTTTCGTCTCTTTATCCATGGGTTTGGACGATTTTGATTCACCGTTGGAGCTCTCCACCCGCCACGGAGCCCTCAGTCGGGGACGTCGCCCGTTCAACGAGCGATCGCCAGAGCTACTCCTTCGGTATAGGACCAGCCTAGTAAGAAATTGACGAGCCCGCACGCGACGGAAGATCACGAGACTGTATACGACACGAGACTATGCCGCAACTCATCCCGAGACCCCACGCCACGCTGGCTGCCCTCCCCCACTAGGCCGATCCTCGCTTGACAACCCTCCTACGGGATGCCTCAGCCGGTTGATAGTGGGTAGCTACCCCACTACCTCCCGTGTAAGAGAAAATCCGGGCCAAAGTGGTGTGTTGTGTGCAACCTGCTCCACTCAACCACCAGGATTCCTTCATCCCTCCGTACGGGTCCCCGCGCACGGCACAAACACGCGGGAGGTCATTGCTGTCCATCATCTGTTCTTGTTTGATGGTGGACACCCAGGGGCATGACCTCGCCACCCCTGAGGTAAGTCGCCCGGTGATTTCTGTTACGTCTAATTCATATGGAATTAGACCAATAACGGGGAGCAACCTCGGGAAGGAACATCACCAGACTTGCCTTGAGGATCTACACGACCGCTGCGCTCTCCCTCAAGACCACGCCACCCTGCCACCTCTGATGGAGGGGGCAAGGTAGGTTTGCGTCTACAAAACCAAGCCAAGCAAGCAAGTAAGCAGCGAAGCGTGTTGCTGAAACCAAAACATAAATTTGCAAACACAAACCCCCCCAAGTGGACAGACATTTTGTCAATTTAAAAAAAAGCCGAGGGCGAGCCGGACTCGCATGCGAAGGGTTCCGTACCAACGTACAATTAACACTCTAGCAAAAAACGGCGAAAGAACACGTTTCTTGTAAGGGGACCCCCTTTAATACCTAACAACAAATAATAAAAATAAAATAAAGTTTAAAATATGACACATTTTACACACTGAAAATTTCAAGTGTCTACCTGTTACGGTTTAAAAGAAACAGCCCTGTGACAAACGGACGGATAGCGGAGCTTCAGTAATAGGGTCCCATTGGCACCCTTTATGCACGGAACCCTAAAAGACCCCTTCATAAATAATATAATGTATATTTAATAGCCCAAATAAATGATTATCCAAATGAGTCTATATTTTTAGAAATACGACCATATTCGAAACGCGACATATGTTAGATTTGAAGATAAAGTTATTATGATTGTAATAAAAATAATGTTTTTATGGACTATTAATTCGTGTTTTCGTAACGATGTGGGCGTCATAATTATATTATTTATAATAATTTTTATCAACTAGCTTTTCACATGCAATCGAGGGTTTGGAATTAGGTATACTTAGTGAGTATCGTCACGCCTGTCTTGAAAATAGTGTAAGTAGACGTGTGTAGTCTATATAGTTCACTGCTCACCTCACTCAAGTGAGCGCACACAGTTCGAAAGCGAACTCATTTGTTTTTAAAGTAAATCATCGCGGATTCACAACGAGACACCGTTCGAATTTCGAAGCTTTTTCAGAATCCATACTAATATTATTGTTCGGTTAAAAATTGTCGCCTATAGCTAACTATACATTCATGTTTTCAAGTTACGCATTCTTTAATTTCTAAGCAGTGTCCAATAGAGCTTTGTACAAACCACACGTCGTTTCATTCAAAATTCGAACAAGCAAACCTCAACCTTATCACCTCAACATATGGTCCATAATCGAGCCGGATACCAATCCTCGCTGCCGACATCGCCGGCCGCCCGAGAACAAAGAGATCGCGATAAGATAAGACGACCCAAGTGTTCGAGTTGTTTAGTGCAAAGTATTTAATTATTAAAAGTTATTCATTTCATTACGTTTGCTACGATTGAAGTTATTACATACTTACGATGGCTATGGAAGTGGAAAAAGCGTTGAATATCGTGGGAAACCTTGCACATACTTTACAGAAGACCCAGATCAATCTAAAGAAGAGCCCGAAGGCTAGATTAACCCAAAAGCATTATGTTGAAAGTCGCATTAAGTGTGTAGAAGATTACTGGAGTGAATATAAACAAGCTTACGGTGAAATAATGCGAACCGTAACGAAGGAGCAGCGCGACAAAATACCTTACATAGTAAATGATGAATATTTTGAACATGAAGAGCTGTATTTAAGTTTGATGACAGATTTAAAGGACTTGTTGGATTCTCAACCAGTGAACGTTAGTGGATCGTTGCCTATACCTAGTGAAACTCAACAAACACGAGTGGTTTTGCCGAAAATACAACTACCTACGTACAGTGGACAATATGAAGAGTGGTTATCGTTCCATGATTTATTTAATACACTTGTGCATAAGAACGAGTCATTAAGTAATGTACAAAAACTGCATTATTTAAAAACAAGTCTTACTGGAGAAGCGGCATCGATATTAAAACATATACAAGTGACAGATTCGAACTACGATCAAGCATGGAACATTCTAAAAGCAAGGTATGGCAACAAACGTATAAATGTCGACGCAGTTATGAAAAGATTCTTTTCTCTGAAAAAAATGAATGTGTGTAATTCCAGTTCTATCAAGAATTTACTGGATACAACATTTGAATGTTTACATCAATTTAAAAATATGAATGTGCAGACTGATAACTGGGATCCTTTGATAATATTCGTCATAGTGCAAAAATTAGACTGTGAAACCCACAAAGATTGGGAAGACTATGTGAGCAGCAATTGTGAGGAACCTGACAGCCTGCCCTCCCTCGATATATTTCGTAAATTCCTGGAATGCCGATTTCGTACGTTGGAACTTACGGAACCAGCAAAACAAAAGGCAAGTTCAGTTCATGTTCGAGAAAAGTCATTTCACGCAGCAACTAATGTGGAGAATAGTAAAATATGTCAAATGTGTAAAGAAAACCACACACTTAGTCATTGTAAGGAGTTTGGAAAACAATCACCAACACAAAGAAGCGAGTTTATAAAAATCAACAAATTGTGCTTCAACTGCTTTGCACCCGGACACTCTGTAAGGCATTGTCGCATACCAACAAGCTGTAGAATATGCAAAAGACGTCACCATTCACTTCTTCATGAAAATAGAGAAGATAACACAATAAAACCAATCACAACGGGCAACACTGAAAACAAAGAAACAAAACAACCCGAAGTGACACTACATACCAACATGGAGAAGATTGAAGAAACAGAGAAGGACATTACAATGGTGACATCACACGTTTCTACGAAACAAAGCACATCATTGCTGGCAACGGCAATCGTAAAAGTGAAAAGCGAAGACAATCACACAACGATATTACGAGCTTTAATCGACCAAGGCTCACAAGCAAGTTTTATCAGCGAACGAGCGGCTCAACAACTCATGGCCAAGCGATATCCTATCAAAGGTACAGTTGTAGGTGTGGGATCAACGCGAGAACAAATCAAACAAGTAGTTCAGATCAATGTAGAATCAAGATGTGAAGATTTCAACTTGGAAGTTAGAACTTATGTCATGTCAAAACCACTGACTACTAAAATACCATCCCGCACAATTGACACAAGCTATTGGCCTCATCTAGAAGGATTAGTCCTGGCTGATCCTAACTACTGTCAGCCAGGGTCTATTGACTTGCTTCTGGGTGTCGACGTGTATGCACAAATTGTACAGAGCCAGTTAATCAAAGGTCCGCCAGGGTCACCATGTGCGCATAAAACAAACCTTGGCTGGATTTTGTTCGGAAAGGTAGAAGATAGAAGACAACAAACAGAGTCGGTTCTTGTTATGCATCATCAAATCATGGGTGAGGATTTGTTGAAAACACTCTGGGAGATAGAACCAGATTTAAGGAGGACACACACAAAAGAAGAAAGCCAATGTGAAAGCTTCTATGAAAATACATACAGAAGAAACAGCAATGGACAATACGTAGTGAAACTCCCATTTCGCATAAATGAACCAAAAGCAGCGGATGGGAACACGAGACAAATTGCAATGAATCGCTTAATTACACAAGAAAAGAAACTTCAAAAAGAACCTGAACTGAGAGAAGAATATGACAAGGTACTAGAAGAATATTTAACAATGGGACACATGGAAGAAGTTCCGAAAGATGAAGTAAACAACCGGTGTGTTTACCTACCACATCACGCCGTAGTACGAAGAGATAAAGAGACCACGAAAATCAGAGTCGTATTTGATGCGTCATGCAAAGGAAACAATGGCATATCTTTGAACGACGAGCTCATGACTGGTCCGGTTCTACAAGAAGATATGCGAAGTATAATAATGAGATGGCGCATGCATAAGGTGTGTTTCGCAAGTGACGTCATCAAAATGTATAGAATGGTAATTATGGATAAGAAGGATACAGATTATCATAGAATATTATGGCGTGGGAGCGTCAGACCCAACCTTGAGCCAAACAACCAACAACCTGAAGTCAAGGACTACAGACTGAAAACAGTTACGTTTGGTACAGCATCTGCGCCTTATCTTGCCATAAAAACGTTAATTAAAGTAGCAGAAGATGAAGGTGAACCATATCCTGAAGCTGCCAAAATCATACGTGAAGACTTCTATGTTGATGATCTGACTTCAGGCTGCGATACAACAGAAGAAGCAATACGAGTTAGTAAGCAAATCATTACTATTCTGAAACGAGGAGGCTTTGAACTTCAAAAATGGGCGTCTAATGATACCGAGTTTCTTAAATCTATAGATGCCCACAAGGTCACTACAAAGGCTAACCTAGACTTGAAACTAGACGGCACCATAAAGGCTCTTGGTCTGTCTTGGAATCTCGGAAGAGACGAGTTTCATTACCAATTACAACTAGAACCTATATCATCAGACCATATAACAAAGAGAACTATTCTGTCAGATTTACAAAAATTATTTGATCCACTAGGATGGATAGCACCAGTTATTGTAACAGCAAAAATTCTAGTACAAAGATTGTGGTTAGAAGGAGTTGGATGGGACCAAGAAATAAGCAATGAACTGAAAGAACAATGGAAGTTCATTAGAAAGGATTTAGAAAATGTCAATAAATTAAGAATCAGACGTTGGTTGAACACCATTAGCACTGAAAAGGAACGAATAACGTTACATGGGTTCTGCGATGCGTCTGAAAAGGCATATGCAGCTGTGGTTTATTGCCGTGTACAAACGAGCGAAGGTGACATAAAGATAAATCTTATCGCATCAAGAACAAGGGTAGCTCCTGTCAAGACCATTACGCTACCACGACTAGAACTGAGTGGAGCTACACTACTAGCTAAATTGTTAACTAAAGTCAGTCAAGCTATGAGAATTCCTTCAGAGAATGTGTTCGCATGGACTGACTCAACTATAGTTTTAGCGTGGCTGTGTGGAGAACCAAACCGATGGAAGCCATTTGTCGCAAACCGGGTAGTAGAGATACTAGAAAACAAAAGCAGTAGCCAATGGTTCCATGTGCAGTCGGCATATAACCCAGCCGATATAGCATCAAGAGGATCATCTTTATCAGAATTACAACAGAAAACATTGTGGTGGAACGGTCCTGCCTGGCTTGTAGAGGAAAACATCGAGTTCACAAGACCATTAAGGTCAAGCACAGATTTAGAAAGAAAGAAACCCATACAGTCATATGTGAATGTAACAGAAGGAGAAGAGAAATTCATAAAATTTGAAGAATGTGATACACTTAGTGAGTTATTAAGAGTAATAACGTTTGCTTTATTATCATTAATTATAGTCGATTCACAAATTCATGTTTCAAATTACCTGAATTTTAATCATTATTGTTAGTTTTATAGTAATTTGAGTAATTTTGTTCAAGCTTTGAGTTTCAAAATTCAAACTCCTAGCTTTTAGTTTTAATTAAGTATATAACTTGTTACTTATATTGTAGTTAGTGTAAGGTAGCATGATGTCATTGTTATGTTAGAAAAGGCCTTTAAGCCCTTTTGGTGGGCGGTATGTTCGGTTAAAAATTGTCGCCTATAGCTAACTATACATTCATGTTTTCAAGTTACGCATTCTTTAATTTCTAAGCAGTGTCCAATAGAGCTTTGTACAAACCACACGTCGTTTCATTCAAAATTCGAACAAGCAAACCTCAACCTTATCACCTCAACAATTATAAATTCGAAAGTAACTCTGTCTGTCTGTCTGTATGTTACCTTTACGCGCCTAAACCACCGAACGGATTTCGATAAAATTTGGCAGAGATATAGATTGCATCCCGGGGGACATAGGATAGCTTTTATCGAAATACCTAGCGGGCAAAGCCGCGGGCGGAAGCTAGTATTATATAAATAACTAGCAGCGCCCCGCGGTTTCACCCGCATAAGTGTCGATCTCGTGTGAATATCGGGATAAAATCTATCCTATGTCCTTCCCCAGGATACAATCTATCTCTCTGCCAAATTTTATCGAAATCGGTTCAGTGGTCTAGGCGTTAAAAGGTAACATACAGACAGACAGAGTTACTTTCGAATTTATAAATTAGTATGTAATACATACTAATTTATAAATTCGAAAGTAACTTTTTGGAACCCTGCACGAATTACATACATACTATGTATGTAATTCGTGCAGGGTTCCAAAAAATAAATCTCAAACTCAAAGCATTTATTTCAATTAAACACCTAACATTGGCATTGGCATGTATTTTACTCAGACACTTCTGAACTGTCAAGAAATCGGTCATACAGGGATATGTTATTTAATCGTAGTAGATTCTATGGAGAAGAACGGGCAAGAAATTCATTAGACTGGATACTCTTTTAAATTATAATGAAAGCTGATTATTGAAGATTCGGTTGCTCGAAAGAGTATACTCGAGTTCGGGCACCCGATGCATTAATTTCACTGGTCATCGTACTGGAAGATGGAGCTGGATTCCAGAAGATTCTC
The DNA here is from genome assembly GCA_963855955.1 of Luperina nickerlii. NCBI lineage: Eukaryota > Metazoa > Arthropoda > Insecta > Lepidoptera > Noctuidae > Luperina > Luperina nickerlii. The sequence goes on from OY979690.1 coordinate 7,031,067, forward strand.
TGGAGACGGGCGTACTCGAACCCGTTTATTCACAGCTGGTCATTTGCCCGCATTCCATACATAGGCAATTAAATTCAGGAGAACTACCAAGTGAAATTGCGCTATTACTGATTAAATACCTGGCCAGACGGTAGCCTACAAAATAGTACCTACCATTTACCAAAAAAAAAATTTCATCCAAAAACATCCACCGCTTACCCTGTCATACAAACAGCTTGAGAGCTCAGAAGCAATTTGTTCTTGTCACTCGATCATCCGTCCGATCTGTCCGACACGTCCGATATGTTGGACGCTTGCATCCGATGACGTTCCATTCGCACGCTGGCGTTTGATAAAGAGTTCAGCGATGGATGTGCCAATGTGAAAGGACTCGAAAAACAGACGGATTTTCCGTATTTGTAGATCTTGTTTTTGGACGAACATTTCCGGATTGAAATTACAGTTGTGCAGTTTTTACTGGTTGAAAATTAAAGAATTTAACGATGTGGTACTAGCTCCAATTGCGTTACATAATCCGAATGAAATTCCTTATCCATTCCTTCATATGTTTGAAAAACTCGTATGCTCGACAACGTAATGACGCAATAAATGTTGTTAAATTCCCAAAATGAAAGGCTTTTCCGAAATGACGTTCGCTAGGTGGCAGCACTGGCACGTCAGGTCCAGGCATCTGTCAAAGAGCCTATATTTTCTTTAGTCATGACGGAATGATGTACGAATGATGAACGTCATCATATATTTTATATTGGAAGACCTCTTGTCACAGTGGTGCCAACTGGTGTCGTAAATTTTCACGAAAACCCTCATTGGTAGTATGTTACGCACCCGCCTGTTTCTGACTTTGCTTTTGTTGGCAAAACCCAAACTACATATTGAAGGGAAATAGACACATGAGACATTAGCTTCGTCTCTTTTGGTCTTGCAAGTATCTAGAGCACAGACATAGATAGACCTAGATAACGCAAGTGTCACGAACTGTATGAAAACCAAGCGTGCCATTTTTTGACCTACAATGACGTCACAAGCTCGCGCTCTCGCTCATGCTTACCCAGCCAGCAGTACACAGAACTGAGAGCGAAAATGGCGGCTTACGATTTTTGAACGTAAGCTGTGTGCGATTTTTGGCACGCGAAGTGGTTGCACTTGCGTTATCTAGGTGTATCTATATCTGTGATCTAGAGGCAATTAAGGCTCCTTCAAACAGGCGCGACATGCGGTAAAATCGCGCGCGACACAAAGGCACCGCAAGTCGCGCAACGAGCGGTGCCTTTGCGATTATATCGCGTGTCGCACCTGTTTGTAGGAGCTTTTACAACTACTTCGTATTAGAATGTAATAGCAACGTAGTTGAGAAACTGCCTACATCGGGAGTGCATTAAAATTGCCTCCCCGAATGCCAATACTGTTTCAGTAAGCGTTCGTCTACCTATCCCTTCAAGAGTAAAAGGCGTGAAGTTTCTTTATAAACTGTAGTTTACCATTCAAACCGGGCGTATTGTCCGTCCATTTGTCACAAAGGTGTATGATAAACAGTTGTCTTTTGTCTTTCACGTCATATAGTGCTGTGTTTTACATATCTTTGACGGAGATTGTCTCCTTAAAATACAGAAATACTTTCTATGTATATTGCTCGAAATATTTTATTGTAAGTACATAAACCTATATGATAAAACAAAACATAAATCAATTTTACGTTTATTTGTTGTGAGGTGATCGTCCGCAGTTAGTTTCAAAAATCTGTATTTTTTTTGTAAACTTCTCATAATTACGTGATTGATAGGTTTCGGTACCTGTATAAACACGACAATACAAAAAAAAAGAAGGATTTTCTCAACTTCGGGTAACAAAACTACAAGCGGTTATTAAAAACTTGTCTGCTCAACAACGTAAATAACGCAATGAATGGTGTTGAACTGTCAGAATCAAAGCCATTGATATTGATACTGTGTTACGTAATTACCCGGCAGTTCTTCTATCCAGGGCCCTAATTCACTTATGACCACTCAATGATTCCTTGCTTCCAAACCACGTCAATTCCTTAGTAGGTACAATGCGTGCCACGAAAAAAGAGACTTGACACACCACGTGGTTTGACATGCGCTGAAAACGATTTTAGGTATCTTTAGCGGTATGAGGTCTGAGTGCGGGACGGGACCGGACGTCATAGGGGCAGCAGAAAGAGCGGGGGAGGCGGGGTCAAGTCTCTTCTTTCGTGGCACGCATTGTAATCACGCGCCAATTCCGCGTTCATTACGCGCGGTTTTGTTCTTTGTGTCATAGAGAATACGTTACCTGTGCAGTTCTGTCCTGGGCCCTAATTCACTTATGACCACTCAATGATTCCTTACTTCGAAACCACGTCAATTCCTTAGGTAATCACGCGCCAATTCCGCGTTCATTACGCGCGGGTTTGTTCATTGTGTCATAGAGAATACGTTACCTTGCAGTTCTATCCTAGGCCCTAATTCACTTATGACCACCCAATGATTCCTTACTTCGAATCCACGTCAATTCCTTAGGTTATCACGCGCCAATTCCGCTTTAATTTCGCGCGTTTTTGTTCTTTGTGTCATAGAGAATACGTTACCTGTGCAGTTCTATCCTGGGCCCTAATTCACTTATGACCACTCAATGATTCCTTACTTCGAATCCACGTCAATTCCTTAGCTAATCACGCGCCAATTCCGCGTTCATTACGCGCGGTTTTGTTCTTTGTGTCATAGAGAATACGTTACCTGTGCAGTTCTATCCTGGGCCCTAATTCACTTATGACCAGTCAATGATTTCTTACTTCGAAACCACGTCAATTCCTTAGGTAATCACGCGCCAATTCCGCGTTTATTTCGCGCGGGATTGTTCATTGTGTCATAGAGTATTCTCAACAGGTAACGTGTTCGTTACCTGTTGCCAAGAAAGGTTCCTAAAGATGTCTGCGGTCTCATCCTTCTTTTGAAATAAGCAGAGTAACAATGGCCGCCTTTATAATTCGAAAGCACATCTTCACCTAATTGTCAACTGTTTATAACGGCCATCAAGTTATTTTATCGACAAAATGTCTCCGAATTACAAAGACGTCTCTTGGGCCCATTAGTGCAAAGAACAACGCACACAGGGATGCTGGGCCGAACAGCGGGGTACAATGCGTACCACGAAAGATGAGACTTGACCCCGCCTCCCCCGCTCTTTCCGCCGCCCCTATGACGTCCGGTCCCGTCCCGCACTCAGACCTCATACCGCTAAAGATACCAAAATCGTGTACTGCGCAAGTCAAACCACGTGGTGTGTCAAGTCTCATCTTTCGTGGCACGCATTGTAATTGCGTATTTTGACGGTTCAACAACATTCATTGCGTTATTTACGTTAATTCCAAGCGGACATTTTTCAAGCATATGAAGCAATGGATTACCAATATCCTTCAAAATTTGTCAGATTGTGATGTGTTACGCAATTAGAGTGCTGATCTTTTTGTATGCGCGTGTTTCTGTTACAAGTAAAACTATTTTCATTTCATTCTTTCAAAGTGTCCTTTAATGTAAACAAATATGAGTTTATGGAAAAATAACTTTAATTCCTACACAATAAAGTTCAGTTTACGTTACAACTTCAAACATTTTTATAACTTTTTCAATAGTGCTAGTCATTCTGAAATCAACTTAATTATCATTGTAATAAAGTTGATATTTGTTTAACTTGAAATAGAATGGGGGTGTTCAGCACTGCGCGCTTTTTATATGTGACTGGGTTTCTTTAATCTGTGTATTATATGCTATGAGGTGCCCGGGGAAAAATAATAACAGCCGCACGGGTCGTTCGAAGGTTAAGCTACACTTGCCAAGGTCTGTTCGTGGATGGGTAACCATCCAAGGCATCCCTTGCATATCGAAACCCCTCTATACCTCGGAAAGCACGTTAAGCAGTTGGTCCCGGCTATCATTCGTGGATCTTCGACGGTCGTAGCGGGTAGTCAGAAGCCCGACAGTCTGACAAGCAGTCTTATACCAAGGGGCGTCGTGTTACCCAGTAACTGGTTTGTGGAGGTCAGATAGGCAGTCGCTCCATGTGGAATACTGGTATTCAGCTGTATCAGGTTAGACTGGAAGCCGACCCAAACATACTTGGGATAAGGCAGATTGATTGATGTTAAAAACATCCCACCCCATCCCAGTGTGCGGTATACCTTATCTTAAAGTTACAATTGTAAGGGATACCAAGTTTTCAAGTTAAATTAACTTGTTTGTACAATTCCTCGACCATTAGAGCCTCAACAATTGGGCAATTTTCTTAGAAATACGATATTTATTCAACATGGCGACTGGCAAGTACTTGATCTAAAAAGGAGGGTTGTGTTGCAAAGCGACAAATTGTACTAGACGTTTAGTCTGTCACTTAGTTCCGAAAGTGTTGCCCTATTTTAGGTTAGTTTTTATTATTTAATTTCTTTGTTTTTTCAGTGAAGTGTAGTTATTTTTGTTCTTTTGAAGAACATCTCCAGTTTTAGTTGACATAAGTAACTAAGGAGATTGGTGAAAGGCACTAGTTGTAAGAGCGGTGATGGCTCAGTGGTAACGGCCGCGACTTTTAAGTTGTAGATCGTAGGTTCGATGTTCCCACTGCTGGGACACAGCCCTCCTCTTGGTGAGAAGCAGTGGGCCGTAATCCACCACGCGGGCCCAGTGCGGGTTAGTAGATGTCACGTCTTCGAATTTTTGGTTCTAGAACATGCCGGTTTGCTCACGATTATTTCCTTCACCGTTTTGAGAGGAGTGCTGATGAAATAATTTACACAAAGTAAAGTGTCTGTTACCCAGTTGGGCCATTCCCTTTATTATGGTAATAAAGGAAATTCAATCAACTAATGAAATATCTAAAACATATTCCACTGAGACTTTATTTTTTAATTTAATTAAAACTGCAAAATCTTATAAAATTCAAAGTCCTGACTGACTGATATTACTGATATATCAACGCACAGCTTAAACCGCTGGTCCTAGAGACGTGAAATTCGGAGGGTGTGTTCTATGTGAAGAGTAGGTATCCACTAAGAAAGAGTTTTTCGAAATTCCACCTCTAAGATGGTGAATGGGGGCGGGAGGTTTAAATTTCACGCGGACGAAGTCGCGGGCAGTAGCTAGTTACTCATATTTTTGTGATCATTCGATTCAACTAACATCAATCGGATCGGTGTTTTGAATCTTATTTGTTGCCGCGATGCGCTATTGTTAATTACCAAAAGGTTGCTTCTTGCAGCCGCGCCTTATTCTGTGTGTGTGCTTACAATGAAATATTCCCTATTTATATTCTACTAGCTTCTGCCCGCGACTTCGCCCGCGTGAAATTTCTTGTGACTCCGACCCACCCCGTCGCATCGCATCGCCTGCCCGCGATATTATTTCGTTTTTGCTTAGCGTTCTTTCCGACTTTTTTTCTTTTTGCTCGGCTCCTAAAGGTCATAGCGCGATGTTTAATAGCCTATAGCCTTCCTCAAGAATTGGGCTGTCAAAAGCAAAAAGAATTTTTCAAATCCGACTGGTAGTTCCAGAGATTAGCGCGTTCAACCAAACAAATAAACTCTTCAGCTTTATCATATTAGTATAGACTAGCTGCGCCATGCGTTTTCACCCGCATAAGTGTCGATTCAGTAGGAATATCGGGATAAAAAGTAGATTATATGTCAATCCAGAGGGGTAATTGCGTAACGCACTATCAGTACCAATGGGTTTCATTTTGACGGTTCAACAATATTCATTGCGGTTTTTACGTTGTTGAGCAGACACATTTTTCTAACATATATGAAGCAATGGTTTAGCAATATCCTTCAAAATGATTCAGATTGTGATTCATAGTGTGTTACGCAATTAGGGTGCAGGGTGTCAGCTACCTCCATACAAAATTTTATCAAAATTGGTCCAGCGGTTTGAGCGTGAAGAAGTAACAAAGATATAAACACACACACACACAAACTTTCGCCTTTATAATATTAGTGTGATTCTATTTCTATCTACTGTCCTCCTTGATATTGTATTCGTTCCACGTTATTCTAAAAGATAATGTTCCAGATATCAATAAGAAGTATGTAAGTACCGCAAGCCATTCTCCGAGATATGTTTAAAATCTGTGCACCCGGGATGCTGCGCTGGGCTGCCTCGGTTGTCCCGGTGTGTAGTAAAAACAATATTTGTCATACTTTGACTGATATTTTATGATTAGAGATGGGAACGTGGCTTGTCGATATCGATAAGTTGTTTTATATTTTATGATTAAAGACTGGAACGTGGCTTGTCGACGAGTTGTTTTTGTTACCTTTAGTTGGTAAAAAAATATACATAGTATTTACAAAATCAAACATGTCACTTTACATAGCATGCAGTGTTATAGCGTATTGATAGTCGTTTAAAGTCATCATATACCACAAAATCTACACAATAATAATAATAATAATCATTTTATTATCAGGCAACTAAGGCCCATAGAAAAAACAATGACAAAGACTTTAGGCTAATGCTGTGTATGCCTTTAAATTGATAAATAAATATTGGAATTATACATAGAAGCTGTTGGTGTACCCTAATAAATAAATAAAAGCATTTTATTTCTTAGGATAAAAATATATGGGTACACTGACTGGATAAACTTCTAATACTAAATATACTTAATAAAAATGTAAATATAATAAAACATTAAATAACAATCCCCTATAAGAAACACCATGTTACTAATTCCTACCAAAATAACAATTGAAACAGGAAGCAGTAATCTGGGTTAGCGATTCTCATTAAGTATTACATTTCCAATATTGCCAGTAATGACCAATACAGCAGTAATACTGGAATTATACCCGCGTTATTGCGGTTATGTTAATCTTATCGTATATTGTTTACGACTTCGCTTGACTTTATTTTACTCAGTTGTAATAAGTCCCTTTGTTTTCTTTGAAATCACTTATTAGTTTGCAATTTTATTTAGAAATCACTTTTATACCAACAATATACATCGTAGAATTGCACTATTGTGTTTTTACTATTTTATTACCACACGAAATTCTCATTTTGGCAAGTGGATTAGCGATTTACCCATCTAAAAATGTTTGTTAAAATCAGAGTTAAAAAAAAACGGTTTAACGATAAACAAAACTGAGATAGTGTCCCATCCCTATGCAGCAATGGCACCGCGGGACCCGAGACAAGAAAAACGTCTTTATAACACACCTGAGCTCGACGGACACTACGACGACCTACCTTCTTGGTACTTTACGATGTCCCATAAAAATATTAAACAACAATGTCGCTTTACTTGAGGTTATTAAATCTGGTTCTTAGTGTCATTTAGTTTATAGTGTAGTTTAGTTTCTATTTAAGAATGTCCTGCTGTGCAGATAAAATTAAGATGTTATAAGAAGTATTAGATTAGATATTAGGGGTCCTTGGCTAAATAATAACAGCCGCACAGGTCGCTTGATCAGGTTAAGTTACACTTGCCGTGGTTGTTCTGTGGATCTTTACATTCCGAGACCCCTCCGTACCTCAGAAAGCACGTTAAACCGTTGGTCCCGGCTGTCATTCGTGGATCATTGACTTGACAGTCGTTACGGGTAGTTAGTAGCCTGAAAGTCTGAGAACCAGTCTTACCAATGGATATCGTATTACCCAGTAACTGGGTTGTGGAGGTCAGATATGCAGTCGCTCCATGTAAAAAACTGGTATTCTGCTGCACTTGGTTAGACTAGAAGCCGAGCCCAACATAGTTGGGAAAAGGCAATGAAGATGATGAAGCAGTATTAGATACCACATTTAGAATAACTTGTATATGCTAAGTTTTTATTTTCAGTACGTTATGAATTGATAACAAGTTAGTTAACGTTTGCATCGATGAATGATTAACTTAAATATCGGCTCTCACAGTTCATTGCTAAGCATGAGCTTCTCCAAATCATTTTACAATACCGTTTGTCAAAACCACGTAGTCTTAGCGTGGTCACTGGTCAGCGTGGTGATGGTAGTATCTCTCTGAACAAGCCACATCAATTTATCAACCTTTTCAGTTATTGACATAGTCGAAATAATTTACAAATAATATCTGAACCTTTCTTTCCTAATTCGCGTACCTATCTAAAAAGAGAAACGTATATTATTGTTATAAATTCTTTCAGAAAGTGTGTTGAAGCGTGCAAAATTGACGGGTCGGGTGAAGTCGGGTCAGCATGAGCTCTTTACTTGATTAACGAACCGTGTGAGTCCGTTCTACTCTGAGGTTAATTTTCCAAATTAAACTAACACTGAAGAGTTTCTCGACTGGCTGTTTGATCTAAATAAATAATTAATCGAAGTAGAAATATGTTGTTTTATATGAAAATTGTTTACGAGAACGCTGTAGCGACACGTGTCGACGACAGAGGCAACTGTAACCGTCGACGCGTATCGACGACAGCCGTCAAAGCGTGTCGCTCATGTATTTAAGTACAGTGCTCTAATGCACGAGCGGCATGTTGTTGGCGGCAGCCGCTAGCGCGTGACGCTTGTGTGTATGCACCCTTAGGCTGGAAATAGTGTTACGCTGACGTCTCGGTCGCGTACCTTCCGTCACACGTCAACGAGCGCAAATCTATACGAATCAGTACACGACTGACATCAGCGACCGACGGCGACGCGACGTCCGCGACGTTGGAGTAACACTATTTCCAGCCTTAGACCTAGTCTTATGAGTTTCATTTCAGCTTTGTATCACATAGCGTAGCTTCTTGTCCGAATTCCAATCGTTCTAAATGACAATTAAGTTCCAACGGGTGCGCTGCACAACAATATTCTTGGTGTTTTTGATTATCAAAAATAAATATCCCTCTCAGACGCAAGTATCAAGACAGTCTCGTCCGCCTAAGCGACAGGTGCGGCCTGAGATACAATTACGTACATTATAATTTTTTTCTGAGGGATTTGTTTTATTTCGCAAGGAACCCTGAATGTTAAGGGCGTTGCTAAGATTATGTACTTATAGTCTATTGATTTTTTTTCAAGTTTTTTTGAAGTGAAAACTTCTTTAGCATCGTTGTGATTTGAAATTTTATAAAACGAAAAAGCAACAGTAAAAAGAAACATATAAGATTTAACGTGGGAGAAAATGAGATAGGAAGCATTACACAGTGTTTTTGTTTTTTATTAGTACAAATGACATCACATTTAATGGATGTGTAGATGTGGATGTGGATGTGGATGTGGATGGATGGATGGATGGATGGATGGATGGATGGATGTATGTTCTTTAGCATCGTTGTGATTTGAAAGTTTATGAAACGAAAAAGTGACAGTAAAAAGAGACATGTAAATTCATAAGATTTAAAGTGGGAGAAAATGAGATAGGAAGCATTATACAGTGTTTTTGAAGGTTTCACTTCTACCACGCGTGAATTGCACACATGCTGTTTTTGGATCAATTTGTTTTAAGGCTCCTTCAAACAGGCGCGACACGACACGCGACACAAGAGCATCGCAAGTCGCGCAACGAGCGGTGCCTTTGTGTCGCGCACGATTATATCGCGTGTCACGCCTGTTTGTAGGAGCCTTTAGCGTGTGTATAACTGTAGTGCGGTTTTGCACTCGCAAAGAATTACATCTTATACTATCTATACTAATATTATAAAGCTGAAGAGTTTGTTTGGTTGAACGCGCTAATCTCTGGAACTACCAGTCGGATTTGAAAAATTCTTTTTGCATTTGATAGCCCAATTCTTGAGGAAGGCTATAGGCTATTAAACATCACGCTATGACCTTTAGGAGCCGAGCAAAAAGAAAAAAAGTCGGAAAGAACGCTAAGCAAAAACGAAGTAATTGCGCGGGCAGGCGATGCGATGCGACGGGGTGGGTCGGAGTAACAAGAAATTTCACGCGGGCGAAGTCGCGGGTAGAAGCTAGTAATGGATAAAGCAACAAAAAATCGAAGACATGTGACATCTACAACCCTCACTGGGCCCGCGTGGTGGATTATAACCCACCCCCTTTCGAAGAGGGAGGCCTGTGTCTCAGTAGTGGGAACATTATATGCTATATAAAGTTTCAAAAGTTCAGCTCAGGCTACAAACAGCCTACAAAAGGCTAATCAGAGCCAAAAACCCGTTACCCCACAACTATAAATAAAACCATGAAACATAACAAAACTCTAGGAAAAGCGTACGACACACGAACGGAGGACCTTAGTTTGTTCGGCCTAGACAAACACGTGTAATGGCCGATTAGCCTCGGATAGCCGTTGATAGCCGACTATAAACACATAAATTGACTGTATCGGGTGTGCCTTTCTGGGAAAATGACCTTCGTTTTGATGTAGGGAACTTTGTTGTGTGTTGATAACGATTTAGCTGTAGTGTTTAAATAACATCGTGCTTAGTTTCCTCGAAGGGGTGAACAGAGGTGTACAGTCACGAGCACTAATATATAAACACTTGGCAACTTACAATTGCGATTTTTTCGTGAAATAATGAATGCAACGTTGAAATACGACGCTTTACACAAACCTATGGGTTCGAAAATACTTTGTTCGTAATAACATAAAATTTCATTCAAAACTAAAGGAGAAAATCGTCTTTGAGTAAAGCCAAGTGTATACATACTTATGCTCGTGACTGTACCTATTAACACCTACATTTCACCAGGTTATGTGTAAGGTAAGTCCCATGTAAAGGCTCCTTAAAAAATCGCGCAACGAGCGGTGCCTTTGTGTCGCGCGTGATTTTATCGCGTGTCGTTGTGTCATCGCGCTTCTCTTTCTTTTCTATGTGCAGTCCGAAAGTGACCGCGCTTTAGGTCATGTAGTCCCCTTAAAAGAAACACGGAATTAATAACTGCATTCGCGATTTATTTGCCAAAAATGTAAACAAATACGAGTTTATGGAAAAATAACTTTACATCCTACACAATAAGGTTCAGTTTACACTACAACTTCAAACATTTTTAAAACTTTTTCCATAGTTCCAGTCACACTGAAATCAACTTAATAACCATTAAAATAAATTTGATATTAGTTTAACTTGAAATAATATTAATTTGAAACATAAGAGAGTAGTTAGTTGGTAGTGTTTTAGTTTTAATAGACTATAATAAATTAACAAGCTATAGCAAAACGGGTTCAGTCTAAAATTACAAAAACAAACAAGTAATATTTAGAGTACCCTTTCTCAAGTAAACACTCTCTGCAATAATCCTGTTAATGCGGTACTGCTCTCGATGTAATCGGTAATCGGTTTAATCTCGATCCATTATCGTAATCGCTACAATTGTAAACATCGACTGGTTTGTGATGTATGTAACTATGTGATCGTCTCGACATGTCTCGAGTGTCAGCGCAGAATATGCGGTTGAATAGAGGCTGTTTGAAAATTGTGTAAATTATTTTATTAGATTGTATTTTATCGGGTTTATTGAACTTTATATTTTAAAAATGTGTCCATGTGTGTGTGTGTGAACCATCTTCAAAACAGTAGGATGTTCACTTTTTATTTTAAATATAAGTAACCTATAGTAATGGAACACTTAATGTTAAGTATTTCATTTTTTAAACAAACTATTTATTTCGTACACTTCTTTTCTCGAAAAAATAATTAAATTAATCTAATATTTTTTTTATAGAGGAAGGCCTCTCTTTTTGAACAAATATTAATATGATAAAATAAGTTTTCACTTTACATGATGACTAATAAAATCGCTTTGCTTCGCTAACTCGGGGCTAACTAGGATTATTTTCATAGCTTACTTTCACAAATAAATTTAACTCAATAAGCTATTGAAACAGCATGTATCCTCGCAGAGGGCGGAAGGAGTAGCGTCATTGAACAATTGATACTGTCAAATACAATTGTAGGTTATAATATGATCCTCGGGGTGGTTTGGGAACGAGATTATAATAATAAAACATTTATTCAAAAATTATAAGGCATGAAAATGATTACAGTTTTGCTTATACAGAGTTGATATGACAGAGGGGCATTAAATTACACTACGTATACTATACGTGTATAGTATTAATTCGATACAGTACAAAAATAGAAAGCGCCAAAAATGAGATTTTTTTTTTTTCAAACAAACTAAATAGCTTAAAGTCAGAGTGAAACGCAACCACCCTTTATAAATAAATTTGACTGACCTTAGTTAGATGCCTAGGTAACAAAGTCGCGCAGGAGCGCGTGTGCGTGTGTGTTATCTCTCTTGGCGGGGGCGCGGGGGGCGGGCGGTTTAGACCGCTCGCGCCGTCCGCGCCCGGCTGGTTGTTAAGTACGCGCACACACAAAAACACAAAATTTTTAAATTCTCGATGTGTCCTCGATTCATATTAATGCACAAATTATACCGACGGAGAATATTGTTATTTATTAAATCACTGTCCGTCGCTAAGCACTTTAATTCCCGTAATCTTTGTACTGCCAATTGTATGGTGCCGGCGCGCGGCGTTCCTAGGGCTATTGCGCCGGTCACCATACCTTTCTCGGTATGTTCGCAGAGCTAAATCTGCGTTTCCACGGCATTCACCGTAAATTAAAATCATGTAAGTGTATTCTGACGCCGTGTAAGTTACACGAGGCATTGCTGAACACTTTAATGATTACACACACACACAACCAACGTTTAATTACGTATCCTATCACAATAAAAACAGTCAAACACAAAAAAACACTAACACTAAATAATAATATTCCCAAGTTAAACTTATTTAGTGTCTATCACAATAACAAAACAAAATCACAATTATTGTCAGCGAGTTCGACAAAACATAAAGGCGCGGCGGCGCGGCGGGGGGCTCCCGTATTACGTAACGTACGTCCCGAGTGGATGACGCTTGCGCACTGTCCACTGAAAGAAAGTTTTTTAGCAAATTCCCAAGGATCTAGAATGCAATAGCAACATACTGACCTATTTCTATTCCTTTTACGCGCGGGAAAAAGGCGCGGGGGTTTTGCTATGATTGTCACTCTCATAGTGAAAGTGCAAGTGTGTGTGTATTTATTGCTTCGTGAAATATTTGGTTGTACTTGTGCGGCAACAATGTATCTTATACTCAGATTATCGTTTTAAGGTGCATGACCTATGCGTATGAGATAATCAGCTGTTAGGAAATATACATCGTGTTCAAACGTAGCAAAAACTTCAAAAATCATTTGTGACTAAACTACTGCTCCTATTTAATTGATTTTTGGTACAGAGCTTGAAAATGGTATCTAGTATAGGCAGTTTAAAGAAAAGCCCCTCTGTCGTATCAACTTTGTATATAAAAATTATATTGCTAAGACTTACGTGCCTGAACTAGGTAGTCCTGTGTTTCAGGCGAGAAGAGCTAAAATAGTATTTTAAAATTAATAAATAATCGAAAGTTGACAATAGACAAAGATTGGTAATGAGATGTATAATGAGATTGTCAATGAGACTCGCAGGCACGTGCAATTGGCCTTAGAAGAAGGCTAAAAGTCACCCAAAGGGCTGGGGGGGAGAGGGCTATGGAGTTTCCCTGCGTGATCGAATCAGGACTGCAGGAGAACCAAGGTAACCGACATAGCCTGAAGAATTGTCAAACTTAAGTGTCAGTGGGTCAGCGGGATTGTCCGAAAGGGTTACCGCTGGCCCGGAACATAAAGGGCGAAGGAAGGAACACGGGTGGGTTTTAGTCAGTAAGAGTCTGACACTCCCGCTCCTCCCAGAGCGGAAGGGGTCATTTGATGATCTCCCATCCTGAAAAAAAAGGCCCACTGTGTGTTGGTGGATGTCACACGTCTTCAAATTTTTGTTTCCAGTTTTTCACGTGCCGGCTTCTTCACGATGTTTTCCTTCGCCGTTTTTGAGAGCAGTGGTGATGAAATTATTAACACAAAGTAAAGCGCCTGACTGGCTGAGTAAAAGGCTCGCACACACAGGCGCGACGCGACACGCGACACAAAGGCAGCGCAAGTCGCGCAACGAGCGGTGCCTTTGTGTCGCGCGCGATTCGCGTCGCGCGTCGCGCCTGTTTGCAGGAGCCTTAAGTCGGGGGCGTTAGCACTGGTCTACCACTGCTCTGCTCTGGAAGACGTGGTTTTCCTCAATAGTACTGTTGGTTTTATACAAAATTAATGATGAAAGACGAGGCCTGTGACTCCTGGAGGGCAGAGGTCTCCTCTCATACAGAGATCGAAGTCCACCTTTCACCAGAAGACGGCTAATGTTTTCCGTACGATATTTTCCTTCGCTTTCAAGATTTTATCACGTACTAAGAAGATATTAATTTATTCAAGCAACGCAATATTAAGCTATACATCAATTAAAATAAGACATTAAAGAATAAATATCCTCAACATAAACCCAAAATATAAATTATCAAAGTGCAATATTAATTAGACTTTAATCGCGTAATTAAAAAAACAGGTGAAAGAATACTCAATTAATTAATTAGCAAACACAAAACATTGGGATATTTTTGGCGCGCTTTTCATTAGCCATCATTTTCCAATATGGCGGCTTTGTTTACGTCACCCGTGGAAATGGCTGACTATTTTTGCGCGCGAAAATAGCTTGTTTACGTTTTTTTTTTTCTAGTCATTAAACTAATTGAGCCGGTATAAATTAATTGAAGTTTGTTGTGAACACTATTTTCATGAGATGCAAATAATAGACTCACTATTGTTAACCACTCCCGGACCTACAATTTGAGCTACCGTGCAATTCCATAGAACATGAAAATAAAGATGAGTCAAAGAAAAAGTTTGTATGCAGGCTTAAGCCTTTTCAGGGTTTTGTCGACGGAAGATTAGACAAAATAACAGATTGTAGAAAGATATCTACCGTCTTAAGCATGGCGATGAACAGTTTTTAACCCCCGACAAAAACAGAGGGGTGTTTTAAGTTCGACGTGTGTCTGTCTGTGCCATCGTAGCTCCCAAACGGTTGAACCGATTTTGATTATTTTTTTTTGGATGAAAGGTGGCTTGGTAAACAGTTGTAGGTTCCACTATTATGTGCCTATGTTTTGGTTTTGTGCGTAATTATATTCGTTGTAGAGAAAAACAAAATATAAGTAAGCCAAAATAATTGGACTAGTATCATTATCCAGGGACAAAACAGAGGAATACGTTAGTATGGAATGAACGCCAACGCCCACGAGTAAACTAGCTTCAATGTGGAAAAAATACGTACGCAAAAGATGCGTAGATTTCGGCGGTTCACGTTTCGATCGTAGCATGTTTACTAGTAATTTAATATTATAAATTTAAAAAAGCAAGAAATAAAAGTTAAATTTAAAAAACCCCCGACTCCAACAAAAGCCTATAAAAACTAAAATAATAATATATTGGCCCTTTAAGTTTAATATAAATGTAGTAAATATTTTGATCCAAGCGTCCTCGCGTTGCCGGGTCAGCGGGAATGTCCGAAAGGGTTACCATTACCACTGGCCCGGAACATAAAGGGCTAAAGAAGCAAACACGGGTGGGTTTTAGTCAGTAAGAGTCTGACACTCCCTTCCGCTCCACCCAGACTGGGAGTGGACATTTATGATTTCCCATCCTGAAAAAAAAAAGCTTCCTCGCGTCGGGGGCCGGCTAATGAAAACGCTAAACAGATAAGGTTTTTACCTAGCAATAATGAATGTATGCTATTGTAGAAAACATAGCTGCAGTTTACTTCCAATTTTCATTACACACATCTGTCTTTGTACCCGAATTAGCTTTTCTCAACCAAATCCACTTGTATCCACGTCCAGACTGACCAGAAACAAACGAATCCACATTCAAGTTTTTTCATTGAAAACTCGTCTTTCATTCATCATCTGCCTAACCTTTTCCAACTATGTTGGGGTCGGCTTGCAGTCTAACCAGATGCAGCTGAATACCAGTATTTTACATGGGGCGACTGCCATTCTAGCTTCCACAACCCAGTGACTGGGTAACACGATAGCCCTTGGTAAGACTGGTTGTCAGACGTATGGAGTTCTGACTACCCGTAACCACTGTCAAAGACCTAAAAATTACAGCCGAGACCAAAGTCTTAGCGCGCTTTCCGAGGTATGGAGGGGTCGCTATAAGTAATGGATGGTCACCCATTTACGAACTGACCGCGGCACGCTTAACCTTCGATCGACCCGTGACTGGGTAACATGATACCCTCTGGTTGACTGACAACCGTTTATTGAAGAGAGCCTAAGGCCTCTGCCTCGAATTTTGCGGGCAGCGGGGCGGCGCGCGGCGGCGGGCGGCGGCGCGGGAGCGGCAGGATCTTAATCTTATGCGTAAAATCAAATGGACCGGTTCTCGAAAACAGCGGCGCGGGGGCGGGCAACGAGCGTTGCACTCCAGTCAAGCGGTGACCGCCCGCGTTGCGCGTCTGCATTGTAGTATAGTGTTGTACATTTTTACATACAATAAATTTGAATCAAAAAGATGTTGTCGCCGTTTTTCAGAAATTTCGTTCGCGAATAAATACAAATATCTCGACAACACAACCACGAACACAACACTACACCGCTATAGTGCCGCGCGATCTGCCCGCTGGTTTGGAGAACAGGTATGCGTTGCCCGCCCCGCTGCCGCGCCGCCGCCGCCCCGCTGCCCGCAAAATTCGAGGCAGAGGCCTTAAACTCATACCCATAAACCATCCCTCTTTAAGGCTCCTTCGAACAAGCGCGACACGCGATAAAATCGCGCGCCACGCAAAGGTACGGTCAGCATCAAAAGTCGATTAACACATCAGTTTTTTTAATCTTAGTTATTGAGCAAAATATTAACACGTCAGTTTTTTTTTAATCTCAGTTATTGAGCAAAATATTTGTTGAAAATTGCATCGTACTTCTGCTGCAATTTTGAATAAATATTTTGCTCAATAACAGATATAAAAAAAACTGAAGTGTTAATCGACTTTTGATGCTGACCGTACCGCAAGTCGCGCAACGAACGGTGCCTTTGTGTCGCGCCTGTTTGTAGAAGCCTTTATGCTGTCTCTATCAAATTCTCACGAGAACTGAGCCCTCACAATTATAACCGAAAAGCCAAAAAACAACGTAGACGTCACGAAAATTAATTACAAACCCATTTAAAATAACAATTAACCAAATGAAAGCACTAAAATAACCGATCATATTATTCGTTTTCTATTTAATACGCCATTCAGGAACTTGCTCACATGTACTATATAAAATTAATTAAAACCTAATGCAATAATGAGAATGGTCCCTGCGAGATGAAATCACTCATTCGTGAAGTGCAGACGAACTTGTAGCTGTCTCTTTCTAACGTATGTGTTTGTGAACATGTGTGAGAGAGATGGAGCACAGGTGGGTAAATGAGCGAAGTTCATTATGCATTCGGAAAATGAAACTCGATCACATTTCTGTCGAGTTTAGAGAGGATAGCGTTATGCTCGAGTGAATAATGCAGTTTAGTTGGATTTTCTTTGGGAGTTTCGTAATTCGTGGGAAGTTTTAAGCAAAATTAGGTAAGTTAGTGGAGAATATTATTTTCGTTCCCGAATCGTGTCGGAATTACAGCCGAATTAGACCGATTTTAAATTTTCCATAGAAACAGAGATTTCCAGTTATCTTTTTTTTAAATAAGACATTTCGAAAATGTTCTTAAGTAACTTTTTAGACCTTTGTATCATGCTTATGCGTATGAAGTTTCATTAAAATCGGTTGGTTTATTTCAAAAACAAGGGCTTGAAAGTTTGTATGAAATGCCGTACGGCGTAAACGCTCTTAAGGGGTCACAAAGCTGTAATTGGTAAATACAATCAATAGCAGCAAAGGTTTATAAAACAGAACCTTAGTACGAAATCTGTATTTGAAAAGCAAACCGGTTTTTTTTTCTGCAAAAAAAGTTCAAATTCTGCTTATCCAAAATGCAATTATTGCAACAACAATGTTACCCCTCAAGAATCACATCAAGGAAAGGAAGCCCGATTGGAAAATAAAAACAAAGACATTTTTCGCACCCTTAAAACAAAAAAAAAACAATTTAATTCAAATATCACTGACTCATAATATAAATACAAAATACATTCACACAGTCACATTACATACACATAAAAAAAAGGAAATGAAAAGCTCACCCAATTAAATAGAATTGCACTACAATAACATTTCCTCGTCACCTATTTCCATCGCGACCCTTCACCCATCGAACCAGCACAGATCTACAATACCTGACTAATTCAGCTTACTCCTCCGCTCTAGCATAATGCTATCCGCTCCAGTAAAGTAGGGAAACGCGAGTAAGAAAGCTTTGACGAGTGATACATACTCGATGTAATTAAATCATTAAAATATGTACACGTTTTATCAGCTATTATAGAAATTAATTTTCCAAGTAATTAATTAAATGAATCTTCTTCTTAGCGTGTCGATAGCAATCTAAATGGCGAGCCCAGAATTTCGGCTACGTGTTTGGCGCCATCACCAGCGTCCATCAGTTCCAGGACACGCAGGACACGATAATAAGTGTGGCGTCGTGTGTGCAATTAAATAAATTACCTAGATACAATGCGTGCCACGAAAGATGAGACTTGACACACCACGTGGTTTGACATGCGCAGTACACGATTTTAGGTGTCTTTAGCGGTATGAGGTCTGAGTGCGGGACGGGACCGGACGTCATAGGGGCAGCGGAAAGAGCGGGGGAGGCGGGGTCAAGTCTCATCTTTCGTGGCGCGCATTGTATTCTTATTTTTAGCTGTGCCCGCGACTCCAACCCGCAGTGGGCCCGCGTGGTGGATTACGGCCCACTCCCTCTCACAGAGAGAAGGCCTGTGTCC
Organism: Luperina nickerlii; assembly: GCA_963855955.1. NCBI lineage: Eukaryota > Metazoa > Arthropoda > Insecta > Lepidoptera > Noctuidae > Luperina > Luperina nickerlii. Next base: position 7,049,813 of record OY979690.1, read on the forward strand.
CAGCAGTGGGAACATTATAGGCTCATTATGTATATGTTGTTGTTGTGTTCGCGACTTAGTTCGCATGCATGTTGGAAACAATTTTTTTGTGCGGAACCCTTATTATTTTTCTATGATAAACGTAACTTCTTGTAACATCACGGCTGTCCACTTTCAAAACCTAGTAAGGGACACTTTTTACAAAAATCGTTTTATTGCATAATCATGCTAACCTAGAAGGTCTCTACCAAATACAAAAACACCAGCGTTTTAAACTTATATAAAAGGAGATATATTTAAGCATCGGTACCTAGTAAGTGCACTATTCACTCCCTAGTGACCATTTTAAAACCTAGTAAGTCACTAACTAATTCAAAACCTCTTTTACAACCATTAGCATCAATATTACGCTTATGCGATCTCCTGTAAAATTTCATTTTAAGTCCTTACTAGGTTTTGAAATGGGGCAGCCGATCAGCTGTCTGCCAGTGAAAGTCCCATCAAAATCAGAGTGTCTTTAGTGGTTCTTTAGGTCGTCTGTCCATCTAGCTGGGGGTTGGGGGGCGTCACACACTACGCTTGCCGATATGCGGTCTCCACTCGTCTGCTCCACCGGCCATCGGTCCTTCGACAAACATGCCCAGCCCACTGCCACTTCAGTTTGCTTACCTCGCAAGTTATGTCGGTAACTCCGAAAGTTACATGAAGAAACTTTACATAGGATGTCACAAATTATCTTTGGCACTTTTTAATTACTTTTGTTTTTTCCTGAAAAAGCTCCATGGCGTTAGATACTCACCTATATTTAATATTCAGACCCTCAACACAAATAAAACAAAGCCTTTGGTTCAACTAAAATCAATATTTCTCACTGAAAACTGTCAAAAACTCACAATTCACAACACAGCCTGACAAAAGATAGACTATATAGCAGCATTCATAACTCAATTGTGTGTCTGTCTGTCACCGAAATTGTTTTTGGCGGGTGCAATCTCGAAAACTAATTGTTCGCCATTTTATAATTGAATATATTTTGTTTACCTGCTGAGTGGCCCTCGGCGCCATCTTGCGGGGAGAAGCGTAATTAATTTGATAATAAATTGCCGAATACCAGAGAGAAATTAAAATATTTTTGTCGTGAGGGTAGAATGAAATCGGTGGGCAGTAATATAAATTGTTTTGGTGTTTCGATTGTTATTGAGATGGCGTGCGGAATTTTGACATTAAGCGTTTAATTTGTTTGATTTGAAGCTGATTTATATCTGCGAAAAAGGTATAGGTATAGAATCATTGTTGATTTTGAACCGAGACCGTTTCGTTTTGCAATACAGGGTTTATTTTTAAAGACCAGCCTTTAGGGTGTGGTATACATAAACTGACCATTTATTTTTGAAGTGAAAACTTCTTTAGCGGCGCTGTGTACTTTTTTTGGAATGGGTAAAAACTTCTAAACTCGCGTCAGGTCACGTGACCCTGATCGAAAATTCGTAAGACGTAAAACGTAAGACGCGCGTTGTTGAGGACAGCGCCATCTATGCACATCGGGAAGAACTACGAGGGCCTCGCGTACTAACTACGTAGTTCATCCAACAACGACGAGATGGCGCTGAACCACGGATATATAACTGACGACGAGCTCCATGCGAGCGGCTTGCTTCTCTTACCACTGCCGCGACCAACACCACGAACTGAAGTCTATCCTGTGTGCTTATTTGTAAATCTGAATAAATTCCTTTCACGAGAAGAATAAACCAGTCACTTTGGTCATCATACCTGATTTGCAAAAAACCCTATAAAATAAGGAACACACCTTAACACGCGTGTTTTGTTTATAAGACGATTCACAAAATACACTCGTAATTGTTCAAGTTTTCACTTCTGTCGGCACTACCGGAGTGCCAGTGTTTTTTAACTCAAAACGGGACATGGGTTTATAAACGACAGTTAGCAGGTTAAATGAAAATAAACACAACTTTTTAATTAAAATAAACACAACTTTTTAATTTTCTTTATTTAGAAAAAGTGTAACATAATACAATTGGTGTTCTTCACTCTACTATTATTCAAATTAATTATTTTTATTCTAACAAATGGCCATTCAGCATGAACATTGAAAATAAATAGTTAAGGTTTCATTATCTACAATTAGAAATCGTTTAAAATTAATTCGAAAAAATTGTGAAAAATAAAAATCAATCATCGGTTCACCATTCGGCATTCTTATTAAATAAAATTTCCTCTGACATATGTTTTTAAAACGCGACTATTTTGCGCCCCGAAGCTTTGCCTGGGGACAAAGGGACAGGTGACTGAGAAAAGGAACAGTCCCGTTCAAAACGGGTCGTATGGTCAGTTTAGGTATACACCACAAACTGAACAACTTCCATGGGACCAATATCATAATCGTGAAAATCAACTGTCCCATAGAAAACTTCAATACCTACTCGACCTAAACGTATGGGACGGCTGAATTTTTATTCGCGATTACGATGGTGGCCCCATGGAGAAAGTTGCTTAGTTTGATGGTCTGTAACCTTTAAATTTGGCTGGTCTTTGAAGACTAACCCTGTATGTAAACATTTTAGATTTAAAAGAATGTCTAGCCCGTAGGAACCCACTTCGCTTTGGAATAGGGCCACTGGCTTCATCTTTCTGACTGACCGAGTCCAATTACATATCTGTTAATGGTTTAATTCAAATCAATCAATCAATCATGTTTATTGTGGATCATAGGACACAGGAATAGATACAGGTGTTAAGAATTACAGTGATGTTGATCAGCTAGTGATGTTGATTAGTTTGAGTCATGTGCACCGATTTCGCCGAGATTTCTGAACAGATCTACATGATTCTTTAAAAACAAATTGTTGAATTATTTTTCACCGTAGTTAGCTTTTTAGTGAGTGGAATAAATTAATTATACAGAGGATATTCGTGCAGCAACTTTGCAAGCTTTTCACCACCACAGCTCTCAAAGCGGTGAAGGAAAACATCGTAAGGAAACCGGCATGTCCTAGAACCAAAAGTAAGTCATGCTACATGTACCAACCCGCACTGGGCCCGCGTGGTAGATTACAGCCCACACACCCTCGAAGAAAGGAGGCCTGGTTCCCAACAGTGGGAACATTAGAGGCTGATTATGTAACTTGGCAAGTAGTGATATTCCAATTCTTGTACAGACGCCAGCACATCAAGTTACTTCATTCTGTCAAATTTTTTTAATAGATTTTCAACTTTATCGCTAAAGCATAGGGCTCAAAGTTGATTGGGAAAATTTTAGTTTCGGGTAGCTTGATGTGCTGGCGTCTGTACATAGGTATAAAGGACTTGGACCTGGTCATTCAGTCGGACATGTTACAAGTTCCGGGAAGTCTTACCAACTTTTGTGTAGGACTTTGTAGGTAGGGTTTATTTCTATTAATGTTTGTTATTAACGGAACAAAGGTTTGGAGCTGTAGAGGTAGTCACAAGTAAACAAAGCGCACTGGGCTTTCACAGAGAGGAGGCCTGTCTCTCACCAGTGGGAAGATTATCGGCTGTTTATAGTATTGTTTTCGATAATATGGGCGTGGGGTGAGCTCACCATTTATCAGACACTCATTTCCGGGAAATTACATAGAATTTAAAGCATAAAGGCTCCTTCAAACAGGCGCGACACGACACGCGACACAAAGGCACCGCAAGTCGCGCAACGAGCGGTGCCTTTGTGTCGCGCGCGATTCGTGTCGCGCGTCGTGCCTGTTTGTAGGAGCCTAAAGGCACCGCAAGTCGCGCAACGAGCGGTGCCTTTGTGTTGCGGGCGATTATATCGCGTGTCGCGCCTGTTTGCAGGAGCCTTAAAGCGATTACTTGACACGCATTAATTGTTATGAGTATTCCGTCAGAATTGCAGTAGGTACATTGTCATTATATTTATTGTAAACAGTCACAATGGCAGGATGCAGTCCTGAAGAATAAATTCATTTTTAATAACTGAACGAGTTTTGTTTTTCAACATTGTGCTCGGTTTTGGCAGGGTTCCGTAAGATTTCTTTTTTGTTTTCGCGTTGTTCGAAGAAGGTGTAGTGTTACGAACGGTGTCTCGCTGTGAATCCGCGATGATTTACCTACTTTAAAAACAAATGAGTCGCTTTCGAATGAGGGTTTTCTGAAATGACGTTCGCTAGGTGGCAGCACTGACACGTCAGGTCCAGGCATCTGTCAAAGAGCCTATATTTTCTTTAGTCATGACTGAATGATGAACGAATGAATGAATCGAATGATGAACGTCATCATATATTTTATATTGGAAGACCTCTTGTCACAGTGGTGCCAACTGGTGTCGTAAATTTTCATGAAAACCCTCATTGTGTGCGCTCACTTGAGTGAGAGTCCAAGAATTTTACAGAATAGCAGTCATAGCAAGAAATAGTAATTCAGAGAGGATTACATACTCAGCGTATTATGTTCTCAGTACTGGGACACAGGCCTCCTCTCAGTGAGAGGGAGTGGGCCGTAATCCACCACGCGGGCCCAGTGCGGGTTGGTGGATGTCACATATCTTCGAATTTTTGGTTCTAGTACATGCCGGTTTCCTCACGATGTTTTCCTTCACCGTTTTGATAGCAGTGGTGATGATATAATTTACACAAAGTAAAGCGCCTGACTGGGTTCGAACCTACAATCTACAACTCGTAAGTCGCGGCCGTGACCACTGGGCCACCGCTGCGGATTAGGCCAAAATTAATTTCGTGACGAATTCTCGGCTTACATAATCTTATAAGTAACATTTTATTAAACCAATGTTATTCTTTTTTTTTTCGTAGCCTTTTCTGTTCCACTGCTGAGCAAAGGACTCCCCCCCCAAAGCCTTCCAGGATCTCTTTTCCTGCGCCACGTCATACCAGCCCTCGCGGTATACTTCCAGATCGTCTCGCAATCTCTTTCTGGGCTGGCCTCGGCGCCGTCCATCGTTAAGCATCCATTGTTCAGCGGGATTGTCTGAAAGGGTTACTGCTGGCCCGGAACATAAAGGGCTAAGGGAGGACCACGGGTGGGTTTTAGTCAGTAAGAGTCTGACACTCCCTTCCGCTCCACCCAGAGCGGGAGGGGGTCATTGGATGATTTCCCATCCTGAAAAAAAAGGCACCCATTGTGTAATATAGATTATACACATCAACCTTACACGTGTAAGGTTAATTAATTGAATATTCATTTCATATTTACTAAAACCGATTCAGCGGGAAGCGCCATGGAAGCCCACGTAATTCAAATTGAATGACTACTTTCATAAATTATCTATCAATATGATTATATGACCTTAGAGGGTCGTATTAAGGCTCCTTCAAACAGGCACGACACGACACGCGACACAAAGGTACCGCAAGTCGCGCAACGAGCGGTGCCTTTGTGTCGCGCGCGATTATATCGCGTGTCGCGCCTGTTTGTAGGAGCCTTTAATGATTTGAATGGTTATAATTCTGTAAAGTCATATTTGTTTCGGTCACGAATTATATTTTAACTAGCTGCGCCCCGCGGTTTCACCCGCATAAATTTCGATTCCGTGGGAATATCTGGAATAAAAGTAGCCTATATGTTAATCCAGGGTGTCAGCTACCTCCATACAAAATTTTATCAAAATTGGTCCAGCCGTTTGAGCGTGAAGAAGTAACAAACATATAAACACACATACACACACACACTCAAAAACTCGCAAACTTTCACCTTTATAATATTAGTGTGATGAACATACAACCTGACACCGACCCGCAAATTGCAAAACACGTAAAAAAAATAATTTCGCAGCCTATCTTAACGCATTCACCTTTTATGTAACTCAATGAACCGACCTCATCTAGTTTAATTCATAATTTAGTTTTTTCCTATAATCAATTTACAAAAACAAATATCATTTAATGAACATACTTACACTCTTTTTCTCGCTTGAAAACCGTACGGAACCCTAAAACCCTAACATCCGTCATCGCTGGAACACCTGGATTCAAACCATGGCGTTTAAAACAAAGGGCAAGACAATGGTGGTAAATGTTTTATACATTGGCACCGCGGGCTGTGGTGTGAGGGAGGAGAGAACAGCGACTTTCATAGCGGGGCAGTTAAATTCTAATACCTACAAAATTTTGAACCTACAAAATTTTGAAACTAAGGGCTGATTTTTCCAACGCCAGATACTTTTATCGGAGGAATTATTTTGAATTTTTGACAGTTCTTCCACACACCATCTGTCAGACGTTAATTTTATTCCACGAATAAAAATTAACTGTCGATTGCAAAATCAGCCGTGACATCGCGCCTATGGTCCCTCGAACTTAATAAGTCATCATCTGCCTAGCCTTTTCCCAACTATGTTGGGGTGCAGTTCCAGTCTAACCGGATGCAGCTGAATACCAGTAGTTTAAATGGAGCGACTGCCTATCTGACCTCCACAACCCAGTTACTGGGTAACACGATAACCCTTGGCAAGACTGGTTGTCAGATTTTCGGGCTTCTGACGACCCGTAACGACTGTCAAAGATCCACGAATGACAGCCGGGACCAGCAGCTTAACGTACGAGGCATGGAGGGGTCTTGGTATGTCAAGATGGTCACCCATCCACGGACCAACCGCGGCAAGGGTAGCTTAACCTGATCGATCGAGCCGTGCGGCTGTTATTTCTTAGCCACAGGCCCCTCTTAAATTGATGACATCACTTTTAAGGCTAGGCCGACCTCCTAGTGGCGCCCTCGTCGTTTGTTTGGTTAGTTCTTTTATTTTAGAATAAAAATGCAGAAAATAAGCACGTTAAGTTATGCTCCACAAGATTATACGTTAATATTATTATAAACTGTAGTTTTACATTGTTTATTTTTATTATAATCACTAAAACGGATAATAGTGGCCACTATTTGCCGTTAAAAACAAAAGAAATAACCAAACAAACGATGAGGGCGCCACTGCGCGGTTGGCGTTTGGTCGGCGCCCTCTTAATTGGAACTAACCCGCTGGTACCTCTTCACTTAGACCAAACCACGATCCATTGAATTCTTCACAGCTGTAAATTAGGCATTACAAAAATAAGAACAAAGCCTTTTGGAACCTAGCCTAGCTCTCAATGCTAGAAGTATTATTGTGTCTGGCACCTTTTGTTTCGGCCCTCAGTTTAATATATTTTACAATCATAGGGTAGTTTTAATTGAGGTTGGTGACGTAATAATAGTATAAAAATGGGGTGGTTAGTCCCGATTAGGGTTATTGGGGGTTGGTGACGCGTTTTGTAATGCTCTAGGCGATGGAGGGACACTCGCCCTTAAAAGAATCGATTACCGATCCGTGTGTGTGACTGTGTGAGCGCGAACGAATTTAAAGATGGCGTTTGGTAGTTTCTGCATAAAGGCTCCTACAAACAAGCGCGACACGTGATATAATCGCGCGCGACACAAAGGCGCCGCTCGTTGCGCAACTTGCGGTGCCTTTGTGTCGCGTGTCGTGTCGCGCCTGTTTGTAGGAGCCTTAATGGTGAAATGAAAAAGAAGGAGTATTCCCAATGCTTTTTTGGCGTGTGTGTTCATCCTCTTTTGTCTTAGGCCGAGATCTATAAATGTTACTTAGTCATGCTTTGAACGCGCATGTTCCCATCTCTATCTTGCACTTGTAGTTTGACAGTTGTGCGACAGTGACAGGAGAGACGCTTAGCCAAAGTACGCGCTAAGTAAAATTTATAGTTCTCGGCCTCAGTGACACCAGGGGCTTACTCTCCAAACTAATTTTAATTCCAATGAGATGCCAATATGATTCCAATGTTAATTTTACAGTCACGTGATTCGGTACTCTTGAAAACAATATTGTCAACAATTACCCCACGCCCAGCGGGATTGTCCGAAAGGGTTACCGCTGGCCCGGAACATAAAGGGCTAAGGAAGGAATACGGGTGGGTTTTAGTCAGTAAGAGTCTGACACTCCCTTCCGCTCCACCCAGAGCGGGAGGAGTCATTTGATGATATCCCATCCTGAAAAAAAAAAGCCCGAATCCAATTCCACTTAGTTCTCCAAAATGGACACCCAATCTAAAAATCATTTGGCGCTAGCATCGAACTCAAGAGTACGAAACGTCACAATTCCAATGTCGATCTATCGGAATTAAATTAAAGAGTAAACACCCAGGGTCGGGTAAACTTTTTAACCCATTATTTACGTTGCTTAATGTCAAGAGACGTTTTAACGTCAGAAATGTACGGTTAAAAAAAAAAAACGTCGTTAATCATTACTTTATGCAAAGTTTATAAATAAACTTCCTAGTTTCTTACTACAATTATCTCCCCATCACTCCATTTGATTGCATCGAAATGTTTTTTAAAGTATTAGGTACCCAATGAAATAGCAATGAAGGCCATTCAATTTGAGAAATTTAGAGAAAAGTGACATTAAATTGACGAATTCTGGGAAATTTTCAAAAATATGTAACAATATCTCTCTCTCAATTCTCGAATCCTATAAATTTTCGCTTAGGTATTATGGTATTCTTAATTGCTGCAAATGGGTCACACTATCTGGAAGGAATATGTCAAATTACCAGTCGCCTTTATAACAGAAACTAAAGGCTCCTTCAAACAGGCGCGACACGACACGCGACACAAAGGCACCGCAAGTCGCGCAACGAACGGTGCCTTTGTGTCGCGCGCGATTATATCGCGTGTCGCGCCTGTTTGTAGGAGCCTTAAAGCGGATCTAATCGGTTCGGTATCTGTATAGATAAACCCCGCTTATATCCGTTTTTCTGAGAAGAGCTTTGATTCGTCTTTGTTCGTAATCTCGCTAGTATCTATAGTCTTCAAAGTGAAGCACACGATGTGATTTAAGAACAACCATAAAAGTTGTACCGTCTAGACATTGTTTAGACCATGCTTAAACTATAACTTTACCTTACCTTTTTCTTCCCAGGAGGCGGCTGCAATTTCCCAGAAGGCTGGACGGGCGGCTGGTTCCAGTCGGGCACCCCTGGGCTCATCTACATCAACTCCACCACTATGCAGAGCAAGGGGGAGTGCGCGGAGACGGATGCCAACGACAAGTTCCTGGTCTATGACAGGTTAGCTACCAAATCAAATCAAAAGTCATTTATTCAAACTAGGCTCAGAATGAGCACTTTTCGAACGTCAAAATTACAAAAGACAGTCCCCCCAAAACGCCCGCCTTTCAACACTTCCTAGTGCTTTCGCTGGGGAGAAGAAGTGGCGCAACAAACTCCCCAGCATCACAACTGTCTGTTCAGTTAGAAAATACTTGATTGTATACTAGTTATGCAAAGTAATTAACATTACAGGACACAGACATTATTGAGACCATCATTGAAATTTCAACAAGATAGATTAGAGACCCTAGCATGAAAGCGTGAAAGTAAATTCGAACGATTTTTAAATCTAAAAATTACAACTGTTCCATAGCACTTAGGTTTAAAATTTGCGTCAAGCATATTAAGGGGACTACAGGACGCAGCAAAATTTATAATACCTAAAAGTATATGATTGACTACAGTAAACAAAGTAAACAAAATCAGAAAAATATATGAAATTCTTCATATGCTAGTTAGATAGTGTGTTGAAACATTATACAACTTATTTGATACGAATACGATAGAAAAAAATCATGAAGATACCTCTTAAAACTTTCTTTTTACAATAAAAACGATACTAATATACATACAATCATTCAGATTATTTGTCAGGTTATTCTACAAGCAACATACTAAAGCACTAGTGTTTTAGTTTTTTAGTCCAAACAATAGATTTTTTGTAAATAGGCAATTGTTTTATATTTTGCAATAAATTAACAGCGTTGTGTCATCGCGCTTCTCTTTCTTTTCTATGCAGTCCGACAGTGACCGCGCTTTAGGTCATGTAGTCCCCATAATATCTAATAAAAGCAATGGTGGCCCTTTTTGTAACAGCCCCAAATTACAAGTTGTAGGTCGGGTTCCAACCCAGGCAGGCGCAAAAACATAGTGAGGAAACCGGCGTGTCTTAAAACAAAAAATTCTGGGCCCGCGTGGTAGATTATAGCTCACTCCCTCTCTACGTGAGATGACCTGTGTCCCAGCAGTGGGAAGGTTATAGGCTGGTTATGTTATGCTATGATCATGATGTCCTTCTTTATAAATAACCCTTGTGTGTACTTCTAACAACCCTACTAACGCCTTCTATACAGGGTGGAAACTTTCAGCGCGGCGGTAAGGGGAGTACCTTATCCGTTGCAGCTACGCGAAAATGGTCTTAGGAGACTATCCATAATTTTTTATGGAATTGTGATCCCCATTCACAGATTTTCAAAAAAAAATACGGTTTGCAAGAAAATAGCCATTTTACACAAAAACAGTTTCCACCCTGTATAGCATCTTTATGAGTGGTGTGTCTGAAATAAAGATATTATTAAGTACTGTTATGACATACATCCTGATGTTCACTAAGACTGTTAGCCTGCATCATCACACTCCTGGGCAAAGGCCTCTGACCTCTCCATGACTTCCAGCTCTTTCGATCCAGGGCTAAAGTTGTCCACTGGTCGTTTGTTCGTCTTCACATATTATTATTATAAAATTAATGTATGCAAAATATTGTAAAATATTTTAAAAGAGTAACAGTGGAGTTTCTTGCCCATTCTTCTCCATACGAACACTACCTTTTGGAATGGGCGACTAGAATCGATTCTATTTTGTTGTAATTTTTGACGTTTAAAAGTGCCTTTTATGTACCTATTTGAAATAAATACTTTGACTTTGACGTTTTGTCCAGCTCGTTCCGCCATCTTCTACGGGGCCTGTCGCGACGCCTTCTATCTGTGTCAGGGCTCCACGCGATGTTCACATATAATTTTAATTTTTCAGGAACGAAGACTGCTACAGGTGCTTGGTCATACACGAAAAACACAAATATGTGTTACAATATAAAGAAAGTGAGTATACACAACTTATATCTACTAATATTATAAAGCTGAAGAGTTTGTTTGTTTGGTTGAACGCGCTAATCTCTGGAACTACCAGTCGTATTTGAAAAATTCTTTTTGCATTTGATAGCCCAATTCTTGAGGAAGGCTATAGGCTATTTAACATCACGCTATGACCTTTAGGAGCCGACCAAAAGAAAAAAATCCAAAAAAACGCTAAGCAAAACCAAGTAATAGCGCGGGCAGGCGATGCGATGCGACGGGTTGGGTCGGAGTAACAAGAAATTTCACGCGGACGAAGTCGCGGGCAGAAGCTAGTATCTACTAATTCTAAATCAAAGTTATAAGTATTTTGCTAGCTCTTCTCTACAGGAATCTGTGCTTTTAACCCTTCGATTTGAAACTATTAAAAGTATTATTTAGAGAATTGTTTTCCTCGACCTAGCCGGATAGCTGATAGCACGAGCCTAAGCCAAGTGTTCATCAGTGGGATTAAGTGTTGGAGTAATATTAGATACTGCGTGGTTATCCGCAGTATGTATGTTAGCCGAAACTATATTTGAGTGGGAGTAATGGTGCAAGTTATCGGCCTCACACTGGAGGAATTTTCTTACTAGCCTACATGTATTGAGAATCACTGCCTTCTGCAGCAGGCGGTAGGTGTTAGATGGCCGGTTGAGAGAAGTAAGGGGCTGATTAAACTGTTTCGGTATTATTCCTGTTGTAGATAGCATTATAGAGCTATTGTGACTTTTTGAAGATGCCAAAGGTCGGGTTATTTCGTCTTTTAGTTCGGTGTATTTGGCACGGCGTTGTCTATTAGGAACCCAGTTGTATTTACTTTGTTAATTAATGTGATGTCTGGTCCGTCTGGCTCCGTTATGTAAAACAACTGAACAACGTTTAACTGGATTGTCATTGCGCTACGTTTTACAAAACTGCTACTGACGTTTAGGGTAAAATTTTTATAACTTTTGTTTAATATTGTCCTTAAAACCAGTTTTGAGTTAAGGTAACTTTTAATCGTATTACTCGTTTTATTTATTTCTGTTTCGGACGCCATTCTTGTTGCTACGACACATAGAACGACCAGCAACAAAATTTAGAATTAAAATCTACAAGCTGACGTTTCTCTTCACGCTGTTTTACAAAACCGCAAAACGTTTGATAAGTGCAAAACGCTTATGCAATTCTGCGTGTTCAAGTTCAGTAATTATGGAAAACTGCTGAACGTTGTTCCATTGTTTTACATAACGGAGCTGTTTTGTAAAACCACTAGCGGTTTTGAAAAACTGGATTTTACAATCCATCAGCGATAGATATACCATCGATGCGAAGAAGTATAATCATCCTCTGCCTACGCACATCTCTGTATGTTATCGAAGCTGATAAGAAGATTTCTTTTTCTTCGTTAGAACATCGACCGTAACAACTATTGTCCCAATTACTCATCACCTGCCTAGCCTTTTCCCAACTACGTTGGGGTCGGCTTTCAATCTCACCAGATGCAGCTGAATACCAGTATTTTACATGGAGCGACTGTTTATCTGACCTCCACAACTTAGTTACTGGGTAATACGATATCCCTTGATAAGACTGGTTGTCAGACTGTCGGGCTTCTGACTACCCGTAATGACTGTCAAAGATCCACGAATGACAGCCGGGACCAACGGCTTAACGTGCTTTCCGAGGCATGGAGGAGGGTATCGTCCCAATGACTACAGATCCCATGTCCCACTCCACAGCAACGCGAGTCAACACGATACACTTGATTTCTTTATCTTTTTCAAATTTCTTCTTTTAATAAAATTAAATTTCTCTTTTCCACAGCATACTGCGGCCAGAGAGACTCACTATCCACAATGTGTGAGTCAATAACTGGCGATGCGGCTCTCTTCTCCATGTTCAGGAAGGAGCCCAGGCCTCTGCCAGAACCCTGCCCGTTCCATCCAGCGCCATTCACATTCACGTATAGTCGGTACGTAGAATAATTATGCACTAAGGGAAGATTTGAGCAAGTGGTCCCCTGTAAAGTTCACTGCTCACCTCACTGAAGGGAATGCACACAATTCGAAAGAGAACTCATTTGTTTTTAAAGTAAATCATCGCGGATTCACAACGAGACACCGTTCGAAGTGACAGAATAAGCTCAAAGATGTTTCTGGGAGAACAAAGCATTTGCGATGTGCACCCTAATGAGGGTTTTCGTGAAAATTTACGACACCAGTTGGCACCACTGTGACAAGAGGTCTTCCAATATAAAATATATGATGACGTTCATCATTCGATTCATTCATTCGTTCATCATTCAGTCATGACTAAAGAAAATATAGGCTCTTTGACAGATGTCTGGACCTGACGTGTCAGTGCTGCCACCTGGCGAACGTCATTTCAGAAAACCCTCATTGCGTTACACACTATTAATCTCAATCTGAATCATTTTGAAGGATACTGCTAATCCATTGCTTCATATGTTCGGATAATTTCTCTCCTCAACAACGTAAATAACGCAATGAATGTTGTTGAACTTTCAAAATGAGAGCCTACTGTTTATGTGTTACGCAATTCCCTCGCTGGTACTAGTACAGCGGTGCTATTCTTTAAAAATCTCACCGTGAAAACTTAGGTGAAGTGAGCGTGGAGTGAGCTGTCAATAGTGTCAATTCCTAGCAAAAACAAACTCACTTCACCTATGTTTTCACGGTGAGATTTTTACAGAATCGACCAGCTGCAGATGTTTCTTAGGCGGCAGCGACGACTTATCATCAAGTTGGAAGATTGGTTGAAAGGCATCACTTAGCATTATCAGCCTATAATTTTCCCACTGCTGGCACACACAGGTCTCTCTGCGAAAGTACCTCACTTATCCGAGTTTTGAGATTTATTGTTATCAGTATAGTATCAGTATCAGTAGTTAGTACAGTACCCGGCGATAAATATTGCACATCGACACTAGTATAGTTTTCAATAAAAATAAATTAAAGTATAGTAAGTAGTAGTATAAAAATATAGTATAGTTTTCAATAAAAAAAAAAAATTATTTAACATCTCGTCAGTACCTAAAACCGTTCGTCGTAATGTGCCACGATGCTACGTGTCTCTTTCCAAAGGTCGATGTGCAATATTTATCGCCGGGTACTGTAGTAGTAATTGGGGCATGGGTTTCTGTCTTTGAACCTCGATTAGCAGGGATTTCTTTTGTACTTTTTATGTGAATAAAGCATTATTTTATGATTATTTCTAGTGGTTCCGGCGACTGCGCGAACCCTCCGTCGCGCGCGGAGTCTTGCACGGACGACTCGCGGCTACTGTTGCGTTACATGGCCTGTCCTGATGTGCCGGGCACTGAGAGCAACGGTGTGTAACTATCATGTACTTATACTGAAAGCCTTTTTTTTTTACTTCTCGCTCTGGGCGTAGCGGGAGGGCTTGGGCGTGTCAGACTTTTACTGACTAAAAGTCACCCGTGTTCCTTCAGTTGCCTGTGCCAGGGGCCACGGTATCTCTTTCGAACAACCCGCGACCCTGACAGGCATCGGCCCTAGCGGACCCCATCAGTTAGTGCTGTCATCTATTTGAGGCGCGCGTGGAACACAACGCGCCGTCGACCCGGGCCTGGTCCTTACCGGACGGCGAGCTGCCCATTGCTCGCCGTCCGCAAGCCCACGCCTACGGTGGTCAGGAATCGGCTGTCGATTCCCGACGCCCAGGGCGTATATTGAAAGCCTGATAAGGAAACTAGCTTCATTCTCATCATAAAGCGGTGCAGGATGGACTTTTGGAGACAGCCTATGACGTTCCCACTTCTAGGACACTCTTTCTGTCTGTGAGAGGGAGTGGGCCATAATCCACCACGCGGGCCCAGTGCGGGTTGGTATATGTCACATGTCTTCGAATTTTTGGTTCTAGGACATGCCGGTTTCCTCACGATATTTTCCTTCACCGTTTTGAGAGTAGTGGTGATGAAATTATTTACATCAAAGTGAAATGCGTGCTCGGGTTCGAATCCAGAGGCACAGATAATCCATGAGGCCACTGGGTTACCACTGATCTTGTCTTGTTTGGCGTTCTAGAATAAATACCTAAGTTATTAGTTCATTCAAAGAAAATAAGTTCGAAAATCTCTCAATCCTCAGAGCCTTAGGCTGCCTGTTTACGGACGCGGAGCGAGGCTGCGGAGCGGAGAAATGGAGAAATATTAACCAATAGGATTGCATAAAAATCTCAATTTCATTTTCTACTGGTTAATATTTATCCGTTTCTCCGCTCCGCAGCCTCGCTCCGCGTCAGTGGACAGGCAGCCCTAAGGCTACTGACTTTGTACTCACACGTTTTTTGCCGTGAAAAACCACGGTTTACAATGCGTGCCACAAAAGATGAGACTTGACCCCGCCTCCCCCGCTCTTTCCGCCGCCCCTACGACGTCCGGTCCCGTCCCGCACTCAGACCTCATACCGCTAAAGATACCTAAAATCGTGTACTGCGCATGTCAAACCACGTGGTGTGTCAAGTCTCATCTTTCGTGGCACGCATTGTACTTGTAGGCACAGTCGTCAGAACGTGTTGTATGGATCACTATGGAAGCTTGTTGACAGACACGCCTTTTTCTACGGCGCGGTTTGTATGCCGTACCGTAAAGAAACTGTGTTTCGTGTCTTAATTTATTTATTTAACCTTTTCGCACAAAACATTACAATGGCGGACTTTAATGCCTTAGGCATTCTCTACTAACCAAGGGTGGTGAAGAGATTAGATGGCAGGTGCTTTGGTTGAGAGGAACAATGATAAAAAAAAAACAGTGGCACTCCGGGAGTGCCGACAGAAGTGAAATAAAACTCAATCAGAATACTTTGCCATCACTCACTGACATATCGTATATACATACATTTAAACCAAGTACATCCCGAGGACAGCCGAACACATCCGAAGCGGTGTCGCTTACGGTAACAGTGGCGTTAGTTCAATGGTTTTTCCCCATCTCAAAAAATTACCAACGCTCCTAAAAAAGTTTTCACTTCAAAAAATATGAACTAGGTACACAAATACATAAATAGGTTATATACACATACATACTATAATATATACTTATAATATATATATATATAATTATCTTTTACAGTCATGTGTAACTTTTGCGATACATTGAGGACCCCAGAGTTCATCTACATGTGGTATAGACGTATTACTGAATGGATTATAATAAAGATGATTTTTAACGATTTCAATGAAAAATCAACTTCTCCGTAGTAATATTTTTTATTTCTTTTGACAAGGAAAAAAAACTAACAAAAACCTATCAAAAATAGACAAAAATATAAAAGTATAATATAAAAACACAAACAATATCAAAAAGGTTCCATTTGGCCACATGCTCCCCTTTTTTAGAGAAGCACAACTTTCTTTAGTGGCCGCCTCAAAATGCCTGCTTGTGTCCGAATATCCACCACCCGTACTACCCCATCACGGCCCGGGTGCAGAGCCGCGATCACGCCGCGTGGCCAGGTTCCCCTCGGCAAGTTCCCGTCACCGATGAGAACCGGGTCCCCAACTTTGACGGCGACATCTACTCCTGGCACGCGACGGGGCGCCAAAGTGGGCAGATACTCGGATACCCAACGACGCCAAAAGTGATCGCTCAGTCGGAGTGCCTTCCTCCAACCGCTCCGGCCAATTATTGCTGCATCCGTCAATTCCTCGGCCGGAAATGGACGACCCGATGAATCCCCTAGTAAAAAGTGATTAGGGGTGAGCGCCTCCGGGTAGTCCCCGTCAGGGGAGATGTGCGTTAGTGGACGCGAGTTCACTATTGCCTCGGCTTCGGCTATTAAAGTCGCTAAGACCTCCTCTTTCGGCGCGTGCTCTCTCAGGGTTACTCTCAGGGCGGACTTTACCGACCGAATTAACCGCTCCCAAGCTCCTCCCATGAAGGGGGCCGATGGGGGAATAAAACGCCATTTTATCTTCTCACGCGCTGCAAACTCTGGTACCGCGGCATCATATAAGGCTCTTAGTTGCCTATTCGCTCCCACAAAGGACGTCCCGTTGTCCGAAAATATTTCTGTGGGTGTTCCACGTCGGGCGATGAAGCGTCGTAGGCACATAATAGCAGAATCCGCGGATAAGCTGGCTACGACCTCGAGGTGGACAGCTCTGGTTACCAGGCACGTAAATAAGGCAACCCACCGCTTCTCACGCCGACGTCCAATACAAATAGATACAGGCCCAAAATAGTCCACGCCGGAATATGTGAAAGCACGTCGATGATGAGCTAGTCTCGCCTCTGGTAGGTCTCCCATGGGTGGTTGTAGGGTTGAACTCTTCAATAACTTGCACAACTGACATCTATGTACCACTGACCGCACGGCGTTCCTCAGTCCGAGAATCCAGTACTCTTGCCGCAGCTCATTAATTACGGTCTCTGTGTTGGCGTGAGCGAACTTGTTGTGGTAATGGGAAATCAAAAGTCGAACAGCTGGCTCCTTTCCATTCAAAATAATGGGTTGAGTGTCAGAAACAGCAGACGTTCTCCCGGCTAGGCGGATCACTCCATCACGGAGTACTGGTGACAACCTGGCCAAACGGCTCTTCTTGTTTATGGGTTGCCCACGTGTCAGACAAAGGAGTTCCTCCCCGAAGGCGCTAATCTGGCTTTTCCCCAAAATGTGAAGTTCCGCACGAACGATGTCCTCGGCGACCAATGGTACCAGAGCGGTGGAAGGCGTGGCATCCGGCCGCGAAACGCGGTGAGGTATATTTCTACCGACACAAATACCCCGAAACCAAAAATTATGAAATTCATGAACCCGATTTCTAAAGATGGCAGCAATGAATTGATGTGTCCTAGCTGTTGCCCTTACAAGCCTAATCCACGAGCTAAAATGGGTAATGTTGGCTACAACTGGTAAGGGTAACTGATGGGAATTAATGACATTAATGAATTCTGCGACATGTGATTGATGCGTAGATGATTTTGACGGATGAAGAGATGGCTTGAGCTCTTCCACTCCAAAAGTTACTGGCGCTATGACTTTGGGCTCAGAAGGCCACTCAGTAGTGGGAGCCAGGAGAAAGTTCGGGCCACATATCCAACGTGGTTCAATGTTGGCCTTCCCCCTTGTCGCATCGTCAGCCACGTTCAGATCGGTTGGAACCCAATGCCATTCCGCTAAACTAGTGATCTCCAAAATCTCTCCTACACGATGCGCAACAAAAGGTTTGTATTTCCTCGCATCACTGCGTAACCACCCTAAGACGGTCATCGAATCGCACCAAAATATCCGTCGATTCGGCTTAAAGCGGTGGGCTTCACAAATCCTAGCAGCAAGTCGAGCGGCTATCAAGGCGCCTTGGAGTTCCAGGCGCGGGATTGAAACAGGTTTCAAGGGAGACACACGCGCCTTGCTAGCTATCAGCGCAAGTTTCACGTCACCGTTGGGAAGCACAAATCTCCAGTAGGCAACGGCGGCATGTGCCTGCTCGCTAGCGTCACAAAACACGTGTAACTCCAGCTCCGAGAACTCACACGAATTATAGCACCTTGGAACTCTTAATACTGAAATTGATTTAAGGCACTCGAACCATTCGAGCCAAGTTTCCTGGTCAGCCTGTGATAGCCTCTCGTCCCAGTCAAGGTTCTTACGCCACAAGTTTTGGAATAAAATCCGGCCTCTCACTACGATGGGGGCTAAAATACCTAGTGGATCGTAGATGCGCATGACGTGGGCTAACACTACGCGTTTTGTGAAATGACCTGAAATTTCGTTGAGGCCGGAGTTGAAACTAATGATGTCTTGAGCTGGTTTCCATATCAGACCTAGAGTACGTGTGGTGGTGACTGAAGGTGGTAAACTACCCAACTCTACACTACGACGTTTGACTAGTGAGACGTCAGACCACAGCTCGCTTGGCAACTGATTGAGTGCGCCGGGCTCATTCGACACCCAACCACGCATTTCGAAACCTCCGCGCTTATGAATCTGTACGATATCTGCTGCCAATCGAGCGGCGTCCTCCGTAGGGACATCTACACTTCCGATGAAGTCATCCATATAGGTATCCGAAGTGATAGCCTCCACAGCCTGCGGAAATTCGGCCATAAATTCCGATGCGTTTCGGTTAAGGATGTAAATTGCCGTAGATGGGCTAGAGCATGCCCCAAAAATCATAGACGACATACGAAAGGTCTTTATTGGGCCCGTAGGATCATCGCGCCAGAGAAATCGCTGCGCGTCGCGGTCGCATTCCTGTATTTTAACCTGCGGGAACATCTCCTTTATATCAGCTGTTAAGGCAATTTTCCCCTCTCTAAAACGCATCAAAATTCCTAATAGAGGTTGTAAAAAATCAGGACCCGACAGAAGCATAGAATTTAGCGACACACCCTGTACTTTAGCAGCTGCATCGTGGACAACTCGAAGTTTCCCCGGTTTGTTGGGATTTACCACTCCGAAATGCGGCAAGTACCAACAAACCGATGTGGACGGCTGACCTGTACACTCTTCCGCATACCCCTTAGCCCGCGCGTCGTTGATATTGGCCCTATATCGTTGGGCAAAATCAAAATCCTTTGTCATTTTTAGTTCTAGGCTTTTGAAACGAGACAACGCCAAATGATAACTTTCCGGAACAGGACGGTTATCCGCCTTCCATAGTAAACCGACTTGGAAGTGCCCATCTGGTCGGCGCTGGGCAGTTTGTTCAAGGATGCGTAGAGCCCGCTGGTCATCCGCGCTGCGCGGCTCCTGTTTAGTTATGCCAATCGCATCTAACCTATACTGATCCCTGATGAGCACTTCCAGGTCATGCGCTGGACGCTCACGCAAGTGACAAGAAGTTTCTACTAGACATGTCCGACTACTGGCACATCCGAACAACACCCATCCCAGTGGTGTTCGGATGGCAACAGGCTGGGACTTCGTTCCTTTTCTCACCTCAGATGCTATGATGAGAGGCCAGTTGTCAATCCCTAACAGAATGGTGGGCTTAGCTTCGGCATAACACAGCTCCTCCATCACGTCCGAGAGGTATGGAAAGGACCGTAAAGACGCGCGTTTGACTGACTGACTTTGCAGCCCTAAGTTCTTAATTGCCCTAGCTCGCTGAATCAAAAACGTCTGTGAGGCTGATCGGCCCTTTAACTGGAAGTCAACAAACTGCACGCAACTATCTCTAGACAATCCCCCCACACAATCCAAACGCAGACTGCCTACCGGACCCTCGGCTCCAATTTTGGAGGCGATGTCGGCATCTACAAAAGTAGCCGTCGAGCCATCGTCTAAAAGGGCAAAGGTATCTACACTCCCAGCTGGTCCAGAGACTGTGACGGGTACTACTTTCAATAGTGGACGAAGTGTGGATTCAACCTGCGTGTTGTTGACAGCTACGAGAACCTGCTCCGGTTTTTCAACATCCGTTGTTGTCGTAGGTTCAGGTTTGACCTCCTCCTTAACAAGAGCGGATGTAGCGAACTTATCATTATGCAAAATAGTGTGATGTCTACGCTTACAATCAGTTGTTGTACAACTAACCTTATTTTTGTTACAATACTTAAAATTGTGCGGAACCTTTTGAAGGCAACGATAACAAACTTTGTTGTCTTTAACGAAACGCCATCTGTCATCGACTGTCAAAGACGTGAATGTCGGACAATTTGATAACTGATGTCCCCCTTTGCAAAATAAACAAACATTTTCCTGAAGGGATGTTTCCGCAGGTTTCGTTTTGGAATTAGACTTAGTTGAAGCCCGCGCTACCGACTCTGATACGGCATGCGCACGCTGTTTCTGTGAAGGGTTCGTTGATGAAGATGGTGTTACCTCAAACACAGCGCCAAACTTCATTGCCAAATCGACCTCACGATTTAGGAAACGCGACAATAATTCCACCCTAGCCTGGCCTAGGTCCTCATGATTCGCTGCAAAGTCTAACCACCGCGCGCGCAATAGTGGAGAAAATTTGTTAAGCAGCACACCAAACAGTTCAGGAGAACGTAAATAATCACTATGCTGCAGCAACTTAGCAACCTCGACACAATTGCGCACACGAGTGGTGAAAACATGTAGGTCTCTTACCTCCGACCCAAGCTTGGGCAGAGCCTTGATTGCGCTCAGCTCTTGTAGCACAATTTGCTCAGGTCTACCAAAGCGACGATCCAGGGCATCGATGACGTCATTGGCGTGAGGTGCCAACACTAACAGCATGCTCACGGCCTCCCGTGCCGTGCCTTTTAGGGCTTGGTTCAGGCGCGCAAGGTTTTCTGCGTCTGTAAATCCACTTACTGTATCCTGAAAAGCCCGCTTGAACATAAGCCAGTCAAGGGGAGAGCTTCCATCAAAACACGGGAGTTTTATAAAATTTTTATTGGTATTGGGGACGTTACTCTTCGCAAGTGCCTTTAGGGCCCCCACTAGCTG
Organism: Luperina nickerlii; assembly: GCA_963855955.1. NCBI lineage: Eukaryota > Metazoa > Arthropoda > Insecta > Lepidoptera > Noctuidae > Luperina > Luperina nickerlii. The sequence goes on from OY979690.1 coordinate 7,071,119, forward strand.
TGTAACGCCAATTGAGTCGCCGCCGAGATTATGCTGAGGAAAATGTTCAAGACTCTGTGCTGCGATATCATGAGAAACGACGTTACGGACGTCACGTAGAGGAAGCTGAGAACACAAGATAACGTTAGTATTATTAGCCCCTACCTCACATCTATCGTTAGATTGACACCCTTTTACGGATGGCTCCCTATCCTGACGTGTTGGTAAACTGGCAGGGAGGGCAGTAGTATCCACCCAATGTTCGACGCTGGCACGGCTCCACCCACTGCGAGAACCGTGGTTACTACCCTCTGCCTCAATTTTTGCGAGCTCAGCTTGATATTCAGCTTCAGCAGCTTTGCGCTCTAATTCAACCTGCCTAGCCTCTACTTGTGCTCGTAATTCTGCCTGCTTAGACTCTAGTTGTGCACGCATCTCTGCTTCCATTTGGGCAATTTCTAATTGAGCTACGCGACGAACATGTTGCGCTTCCGCTGCGGATGTTCTCACCGCGACCAACACGGAAGAGCGACTAGTGCGGCTAGTGCGAGTGGCGACAGAATGTGCGCTCGAGGTAGGCTTTAACTGAGATGAATGTACCTGAGTTTCCCCACTGGTTGTCTGTGTAGAAGTAGGTACTTGAACTGCCTCACTACCCGACTGGGAGGGTACATAAGGCTTATCTTGGGGCAGTTTCGTCTGTGATCTCGTCACAACCATTTTGCCCTCTGAGAAAAAAGCGCTGAAAAAAAATGCTGAAAAAGAGCTGCTGTGGACTAGTTTTCACAGTACACTAGTTAAACTCGTCGAAGGACCACTTTATTACTGAATGGATTATAATAAAGATGATTTTTAACGATTTCAATGAAAAATCAACTTCTCCGTAGTAATATTTTTTATTTCTTTTGACAAGGAAAAAAAACTAACAAAAACCTATCAAAAATAGACAAAAATATAAAAGTATAATATAAAAACACAAACAATATCAAAAAGGTTCCATTTGGCCACAAGACGGCTGGTCACCCGTCTGTGAAAAAGACATCCATTCTCATGTTTTACGAAATGTTGCTAAGAAACACTCTGCCTATATTTCCAGTTGAGGAGCTGATCTGCCTGGCGACGTGGAAGGAGGGCTCCACGCGGTACCTCGTGGGCCTCATCTCACAGGTTCAGAGGAGGAACTCCATCTCCACTGATGAGGATATGTACAGGTAAATTTAAACAAATGCACCGTTAGTATGTACCTATTGCCTGCCAGACCGTATTTCTCCCTTGCGGCCAATCTCAGCGGAGTCTAGCCTTCGGCGCGGGAGATATTACAGTGTAATCGAATGCAGCTGAATACCAGTATATTACATGGAATAATTTTTTATCTGACCTCCACAACCCAGTTACTGGGTAACACGATAGCCCTTGGTAAGACTGGTTATCAGACTTTCGGGCTTCTGACTATTGTCAAAGATAGTCTAATGACAGCCGGGACCAATTGCTTAACGTGCTTCTCGAGGCACGGAGGGAGCCCAAGCTACCCCTGTAGCAATTATCATTTTAAACATTCCTCTTTTCCTCAATACTTCCAGATGCTTCGTGTACAAAGGCAACCACGCGGACAAGACAGTGACGTACAACATCGCCCAGTCGGGAGACGCCACGTGCAACGGTCTGACGTCACCCGTCGACGGCAGTCGCACCATGAAGCTCACTAATAGTACGTATGACGAGCTCACTTGTAGTCCGTTTGATATTTATTACTAGTAGGGTAGGGGTACAAGTAAACCAGAAAAATGTTGCGCCTCGATAATCTTCGTATTTCCGAATTAGAACGAGCGGTGCGCCACAGAGTAACCCCTATACAGGCAATGCTTCTAAGTTTTGTACTGCCGCGCTTTGTCGTAGTGAACTTATCATTGCGTATTTGTATGAAGCTTTCGCCGTCGGGTTTACTCTGGTTGAAGATCTTCAGTTGTCACTCAAAACTTTGAAAAATTTTTTGCATTGCATAGAGTTGTTAATCTCTACATAAATTGTATTATCCATACTAATATTATAAATTTGAAAGTAAGTCTGTCTGCCTGTCTGTCTGTTACCTTTTCACGCCTAAACCACTGAACGGATTTTGATAAAATTTGGCAGAGAGATAGATTGCATCCCGGGGAAGGACATAGGACAGTATTTATCGACATCCCATGCGGGCGAAGCCGTGGGCGGAAGCTAGTGGTTATATAAAATGAGTATTTCCTTGGCCGTAACATCTCTTCATTAGATCTCATCATCGCGCGTTCGTATTTCCGACGATAGACGATGATTGCCGAAGCGCATTTATTTTCTTTGTAGTTATGTTTCATTCTTTCTTTATTATTCTTTTAGTGAAGTTTCTTGTTTAGTGTATAAGGGGTATTGTGTAGTCTAAAAAAATGTTTTCGTTCCTTATTTCTTATTTGTAAGTTATTTTTGTATATTTTATTTTTCTATGTTGTTTTTTTTTAATTTGGTGGTGGGAAATAAATGTTTTATTTACTATGATTTCTGGATTCTTGCTTTTTAATTTATTTATGTTTTATTTATTTATTCCTGTATCTTATCTCTCTATCCAACTTTTTCTAGTTATCAATCTGTTAAGTAAGTTGCAGCTGCTATGTTTTGGTTTAAGATCACACTAGGGTAGACTGGCAGAAAATACTATCACATTTGTGCGATGTTTACTTGAGCATAAAGGTTCCTTCAAACAGGCGCGACACGACACGCGACACAAAGGGGTGCCTTTGTGTCGCGCGCGATTATATCGCGTGTCGCGCCTGTTTGTAGGAGCCTTAAAGCAGTACCTAAATAAATAAATAATTATAGAAAACCCCGACTTCAAACGTCGAACCTTCAGTGTAGCCTTCTCTCGTCTTTCTAAATAAGTTGATCTCTCTCAAATCTTCCCTTAGTGCATTTATATCCTTCAAAATTATTCAGATTCTGACTGATGATAATGTGTGACGCAATTAGCGTGCTGGGCACCGCTCGCTTTACTCGCTCGGCTCGCTTCACTCGCTCGGCTCGCGCGCGGTTGGTCACAGTTCTCACCTAACCTTGCCCATTTGTTCGGGGTGCCCTCACTTATTTACTGCGAACAACTGTGAGAAATGGCTACATTTAAAAAGAGGCCTATTTATAAAAAAAATGCATCATTATGAGCTCAAAAAGTTTATACACATTGATTAATTTTGAAAAGTGTAAATCATTAGAAAATCAATAAGTTTTTAGAGGATTATTTAAATATTTGCCTTAATTGAAGCAATCACAAGGTTTGCCAGTGTCCCTTTCGTGTTAGTTGTTTTTAAACCTCTTTACAATTAAATATTTATAGTAAAAATGCGCAGTGTTGCACACTCCCACCCTATTTCAAGTTAAACTAATATCAACTTTATTTGAATGACAATTAAGTTGATTTCAAAGTGACTAGCACTATTGAAAAAGTTTAAAATTTTTTTTGAAGTTATACCTAGCGTAAATAAAATTTTTGAAGTTGTAGCGTAAGCTGAACTTTATTGTGTAGGAATTAAAGTTAGTTTTCCATTAATTCATATTTGTTTACATTTTTGGCAAATAAATCGCGAACGCTGGTTATAATCGAAGTATGTTACATGTTTAACCATAAAGTTCTAGTTTGTGTCGTCTAGACTACGTAGATATTACAGTAGTAAGTAAAATATTTTTTTTTTGTTATGGGTATTATTAACATAGATGTGAGGTTCTGAGAGGAGTGACCCAGTGGCCCCGACTTACGAGTCTGTAGGTCGCGAGTTCGAGTTTGTTCCTTTGGGGGCGCGGGCGCACAGAGTGGGGACTTTGTCCGCCCACCAAGTGACCCCAGGGAAGACGGTGGCACAGTGATCACGTGCCGTGCATAGCGAGGCTCAGAGGAGGCCCCTTTACAGTCTCCTCAGGGATGTGCCTTACAGGCGTTGCACGGGGGGTTCCGGAATTGGTCTATTAAGAGAGAAAAAAAAAATTCGATGACATATGACATCCACCAACCCGCAACGGGCCCGCGTGGTAGATTACGGCCCACTACCTCTCACAGAGGGGAGGCCTGTGTCCCAGCAGTGGGAGGATACTGGCTAATTTTGCTAAGGGTTCTGTAAGTTCTGATGCCATTGCTAAATCTAAAATGGCGGCCATAAAAAAACAGTTATTTTCATGGGTATCATTTTCACGGGTCTCTTCAAAGTGCTTCGATAGAAAATCAAAATCAATTGCTTTACTCCTCGTTATAATTTAATCATCCAATTACAATGACGTACAACTTAATACTGAACAGCAAATTACAAACAAAAAAAAAATGAATCCGCGGGCTACCCTGGCACTTTCGCCTTAATGCGGGTTGCAGACCAAGAGCTTAGCTAAGTTATCTAGCTTAGCTTGCATGGCTGATGTAGTTTTTCATACTTGTGTGTAGACCGCAAACTGTGTAGAAGTATGGAAAATTATCTCGGCTATACCAGCTAAACTAGACTAATTTAGCTTACCTCTTGATCTGCAACCCGCACTATCGGTATTGCTGATTACCCAATTTGTTTTGGACGATCACAGAATCATTATGGTCTCATCAAATCCCTAATCGCCAAACAAAAATCTTCATCCATAACAAAATTAATGGGAAAATAATAAGGATAATGTATTAACAGACATTACTAATGTATTTGATTACATTTTCCAGTCGATGACGAGCACAACCGCTGCCACTTCCCCAGCTGGGTAGTAGAACACCACAAGTGGTTCAGTCTCGACCACACACACCAGTACCACTTCACCACCAAGAATGCCACGCTGAAGGTAACCACTTTATATACGGAATATCACGCTTGTTCTCTGTGAAGGTGTAGGCAAATGTGTTTAAGACACCACCCGCATTTCTTCATTTATGTTACAGTGTTTTTATCTCACGAAGCGACGCGCACTATACTTGTGTTTACCAAGTGTAAATACAACGCTGTGCATGTGTGTGTAAGCGCTGGAGAAATCGGAAGATGGCGAAATCGGAAGTGTGTCTGTGTGTGTGTTATTTGCTGACGCTACTTGTCTCCATGCACACATTCACAGCTAGTTGGTACACTTAGTTACCACAAGTAAAGCGCGTGTCCTTCAATGCATTTTATCCTTCAAAGAAACTCCGAGCGTAGCCCGCTTCATAGCGCGCTGAGCAAGCAGTACAGAGATAAAATCAAATGCCATTTATCATAGAAATAATAATGTATATGCTGTTAATTTGCAGATTATGAATGAGGACGGCTCGTTCGAGGAGAAGCGACTGGTGTGCCACTCCATACTCGAGCACAAGGACAACAAACTGGTCAAGTTGGTCGCGCACCTCACTAGGGGATGGTGAGTTCAAAGCTTAATAAATAAATCAACTTCCTTAAGGCAAATGTAAAGTAGGACGCTATCAGGCTAGGTGGAGCGACGATCTTCGCAGGATGGCTGGTAGCAGCTGGATGAGGGTTGTCGAGAATCGAGTTCAATGGCGTCCAATAGGAGAGGCCTATGGCCAGCTGTGGACTGCTGTAGGTTGACGATGATGAACATCCTTATGAGAAATGCGCTAACCTAACCCGCGAAATTCAAATTTTCTTACGTTTGTTTGCAATTTCCAGAACAGTGTCAGATTGCATGTTTATTAAAATATGATTCGCGACCGTAACAAATATGTATTTACAGAATGATAATCATTAAAGTCATCAACACAACTCTCTAAGACCACATAACCCCAAAGAATGACGATTTCATGAAACAGTTATTCTTTGGGGTTACGTGGTCTTAGAGAGTTGTGTTGATGACTTTAATGATTGTAATTCTGTAAATACATATTTGTTACGGCCGCGAATCATATATTAATCAACGTACAACTTAATATTGACCAGCAAATTGCAAAAAACCTAAAAAAATTAAATTTCGCGGGCTACCCTGGCGCTTTCGCCTTAAGTTAGAATTGGCCCCAAATAGTATGATTTCATGAAATTGTCATTTAATAGGGTTTAATATAAGAGAGTTGTATCCTAATATATCCTAATCCTAAAAATATTATAAATGCGAAAGTTTGTGAGGATGGATGGATGTTTGTTTGTTACTCTTTCACGCAAAAACTACTGAACGGATCTGGATGAAATTTGGCACGCTAATAGTTTATAACTAGGTTTAACACATATGATACTTTTTATCCTGATCCATGAGATCGAAACTTATGCGAGTGAAACCGCGGTTCGTTGCTAGTTAACAATAATTATAACTGCCTTACTTCAAGAACTAACAAAAACATATAGCGTAGAGTCATCTCAACACCTCTCTCCCTTGAATTGGTATATATATTATAAGTATATATTGTAGTAAATAGTATGTATGTGTATACAGAGTTGATATGACAGAGGGGCATTAAATTACACTACGTATGCTATACGTGTATAGTATTAATTCGATACAGTACAAAAATAGAAAGCGCCAAAAATGAGATTATTTTTTTTTCAAACAAACTAAATAGCTTAAAGTCAGAGTGAAACGCAACCACCCTTTATAAATAAATTTGACTGACCTTAGATGCCTAGGTAACAAAGTCGCGCAGGAGCGCGTGTGCGTGTGTGTTATCTCTCTTGGCGGGGGCGCGGGGGGCGGGCGGTTCAGACCGCTCGCGCCGCCCGCGCCCGGCTGAAGTACGCGCACACACAAAAACATAAAATTTTTTAATTCTCGATGTGTCCTCGATTCATATTAATGCACAAATTATACCGACGGAGAATATTGTTATTTATTTTTCTAATTAAATCACTGTCCGTCGCTAAGCACTTTAATTCCCGTAATCTTTGTACTGCCAATTGTATGGTGCCGGCGCGCGGCGTTCCTAGGGCTATTGCGCCGGTCACCATACCTTTCTCGGTATGTTCGCAGAGCTAAATCTGCGTTTCCACGGCATTCACCGTAAATTAAAATCATGTAAGTGTATTCTGATGCCGTGTAAGTTACACGAGACATTGCTGAACACTTTAATTATTACACACACACACACAACCAACGTTTAATTACGTATCCTATCACAATAAAAACAGTCAAACACAAAAAACACTAACACTAAATAATAATATTCCCAAGTTAAACTTATTTAGTGTCCATCACAATAACAAAACAAAATCACAATTATTGTCAGCGAGTTCGACAAAACATAAAGGCGCGGCGGCGGGGGGCTCCCGTATTACGTAACGTACGTCCCGAATGAATGACGCGTGCGCACTGTCCACTGAAAGAACAGTTTTTTAGCAAATTCGCAAGGATCTAGGATGCAATAGCAACACACTGACCTATTTCTATTCCTTTTACGCGCGGGAAAAAGGCGCGGGGTTTTGCTATGATTGTCACTCTCATAGTGAAAGTGCAAGTGTGTGTGTATTTATTGCTTCGTGAAATATTTGGTTGTACTTGTGCGGCAACAATGTATCTTATACTCAGATTATCGTTTTAAGGTGCATGACCTATGCGTATGAGATAATCAGCTGTTAGGAAATATACATCGTGTTCAAACCCAAACAGACTCATGTAAGCCTTACTTCACGAGATTAAAAATACTGACACTACCCAGCATCTACATCTATGAAACAGCTCTATTTATACATTCCAATCTGGAACTGTTTGAGTATCGCACAAGAAAGCGACATGCAGATAAATTATGCGTTCCACAAAGTAAAACCGCTCTCCTTTCCAAAAGTTTTGTTTGCATGGGGCCAAAGATTTACAACAAGCTACCCTCAGTTATTCGCAGTTCCAATAATGTAAATCTATTTAAAAAGAGACTCCAATCTCTCCTTACAGATAAGGCTTACTATTCAGTTAAAGAGTTCTTTGAAGAAAAGTTGTAATGCAATTTATTTTAATTTACTTTAATTCAATTATTTAAATCTTACTCTTGACATTTATTTATTATGACTTTGACTTTATGTAATGGATTGACTATTGATTATTTCTTTTATTTAATCAACTTCATTGTTATGAATTTATTATGACAATTGTATTGTTAATATAATTTGCATGCTAACATAGCTGAATATGGTGAAACTGTACCTGTGCAACATCTTTTGTAAACCCATATTATGCAAATAAAATTATTGATTGATTGATTGATTGAACGTAGCAAAAACTTCAAAAATCATTTGTGACTAAACTACTGCTCCTATTTAATTGATTTTTGGTACAGAGCTTGAAAATGGTATATAGTATAGGCAGTTTAAAGGAAAGCCCCTCTGTCGTATCAACTTTGTATAACCTATTTATGTATTTGTGTACCTAGTTTTAATAGATTTTTTTTCATCATTGTTCCTCTCAACCAAAGCACCTGGCATCCAATCTCTTCACCACCCTTGGTTGACTGGTAGAGAATGTTTAAGGCATTAAGTCCGTCTTTGTACCTTTTTGTGCGAGAAGTTTAAATAAATAAAATCTGTACTAATATTATAAAGCTGAAGAGTTTGTTTGTTTGTTTGGTTGAACGCGCTAATCTCTGGAACTACCACCAGTCGGATTTGAAAAATTCTTTTTGCATTTGATAGCCCAATTCTTGAAGAAGGCTATAGGCACAACATCACGCTATGACCTTTAGGAGCCGAGCAAAAAGAAAGTCAGAAAGAACGCTAAGCAAAAACGAAGTAATAGCGCGGGCAGGCGATGCGATGCGACGGGGTGGGTCGGAGCAACAAGAAATTTCACGCGGACGAAGTCGCGGGCAGAAGCCAGTTTATAATATTAGTAGGAAGTAGGATAGGTCCTTGGGATGTAGATGTAGTGGGTTGAACGTTACAGTGACGAAGTCGCGGGCAGAAGCTAGTAACTATATATGATGTTGTCCATGGTAACCAGCGAGTCGGGCCACGTGTGCGTGCGCCTGGCGCGGCGCGAGGGCGCAGTACTGGAGCTACAACTGGGCGCGGCCCTACACGACGCGCCGCACCACGCATGCGCAGACCAGCTCTACACTCCTCACGTCACGCTCATCAGTAAGTTAAATTACGTAAAAAAAAGTTTAAAACATATATGTATAAATTCACGCTTTTTAGGGTTCCGTTGTTACCCTTTGGGTACGGAACCCTATTACTAAGACTCCACTATCCGTCTGACTGTCACCAGGCTGTATCTCATGAACCGTGATAGTTAGACAGTTGAAAATTTCACAGATGATGTATTTCTTTTGCCGCTATAACAAGAAATACTAAAAACAGAATAAAATAAATATTTAAGAGGGGGCTCCCATACAACAAACGTGTTTTTTTTTCGGCGTATTTGCCTTGTGGTACGGAACCCTTCGTGTGCGAGTCCGACTCGCACTTGGCCAGTTTTTTTTTAAACCCTAGGCCCGCTACTGAGGCCTTGGTAACGGCCACGACTCAAGAGTTGTAGGTCGTAGGTTCGATCCCAGACAGGCGCTTTACTTTGTGTAAATTATTTCATCACCACTGCTCTCAAAACGGTGAAGGAAAACATCGTGAGGAAACCGGCATGTCCTAGAACCAAGAATTCGAAGTCATGTGACATCTACCAAACCCGCACTGGGCCCGCGTGGTGGATTACGGCCCACTCCCTCTCACTGAGAGGAGGCTTGTGTCCCAGCAGTGGGAACATTATAGGGTGATTATTCTAACTGAAACTGTCAAAGGTCTTGAGTTAACGATATACAGGGTGATCCGTTAAGATGTTAACGAATCATCCTGTATGTATATGGTCTTAAAGAATGATGATAATGACTTTCCCAAATAATTAAATTATATTGTCGATAAACCTTTGTTTTTGACTCTGCACACACACACCTATACACACACGCACACACACCCATACACACCCCCCCCCCACACACACACATTCACATACGCTTTATTTATGGCTGTGTTAATATTTCCAGCGACGTCCCTCTATCCGGTGCGGTGTCCAATGCTGGGTCGCTATACAGTGCTGGACTCGCTCGCGGACAGGCGCAGGAGACGACAACAACTTACTATTGGTAAGATCCGCCATGTTCTGAAAGTCTACCCTAGCCTTTCAAAGATTTATACCTTGTATTGAAATCTTCCACTTAAGGCGAAAGCGCTAGAGTAGCCCGCAAAATTAAATTTTTTGACGTTTTTGATATTTGCTGGTCAGTATTAAATTTTACGTTGATTAAAATATGATTCGCGACCGTAATAAATATGTATTTACAGAATTATAATCATTAAAGTCATCAACACAACTCTCTAAGACCATGTAATCCCACTGAATGAATTATTTCATGAAATCTTGACATTTTAGGATTATACTAACTTAACAATTTGGATATAATAATTAATAAATAATTCTGTAAATACATATATGTTACGGTCGTGAATTATATTTTAATCAACTTACAACTTAATACTGACCAGCAAATTGCAAAAAACGTAAGAACATTTGAATTTCGCGGTCTACTCTGGCGCTTCGCCCTTAAGGCGCTTCCCAAACGTAGGAGACCGTAAAACGCTCAGTTTTTGTCGCACAGTTAGGCGTATTGGTATATAATTATTACAAGCCAGCAAAAAATTGAGTCTATAGTCAAATGTTTAAAGAAAAGACTTATTCGAAAATATTTCATAAAAGTGAAATAAAACAATCGTAAAACAGAGCTCAAAAAATATTTTTCGTCGAAGAATTCTCAAAATTTAAAAAAAAATATTTCAAAATTTACCATATTTTATGTATAATAAATAAAGGTAATCCAATAAACTAAAGAAATACCTAAAATGTATAACAATGAGCCGTGCATTTATTTTTTAAAAGGATGATTTTACTCGTGTTCCGACTTTCCTTGTCAAATACACCAAATCGTGAAAACAAAATGAATAAATGGTACTTCACCAAAATGTATGAAACAGCTGATTTTTTTCGTGATTTCAGAGTTGGTCACATAGTGAAAGTTGTTCAGTTCGATGCACCTCTTAAATGCCGAACAAGTTAATCCTTTTACTCGTGCAAGTGAGTTATTTTTACAAAACTACCCTCCGTTACTTACAGACGAGTCGACTGGCGAAGAAGTGGCGGAGAAGCCTGTGGAGTGCGTTATGGGCCAGTACGACAGCGCTAGCATCGGATGCGGCGCCTCGCAGGATACTATCGAGTTCCAGTCCGCGTGTACCAGCACAGGTATACTTATTAAACTATACCATGATGATTACCATGTCGCAGCATCATGCTGAGATAGGAGCCTTTTGGCCTCGTATAGGACTTTCTGTTTCATTTTCCTTTTGTTACTTTTTTTTTTTATATGACTAGAATTTTTATTTTGCTGTGTTCAGTTTGTGATCTTCCTGTACCAGTCGCAATAAATAGTATTTCTTTCTTTCTTTATTAAGTCCCACGTAATATGGGGTGATCTATAGGACACAAAGTCAGACTCCGAGCTGCTATTAAGAAATTGCTGACGGAAAACCTTATAACACTGGCCGGTCTGGAAATTGAGCCCAGGACCTCATGCGCTTGCGACCACTAGAACAGCGAGGCACTCTGAGTACTTACTCTCATTGAAATAAAACAATCGTTTCTTGGTCATCCTGAACACGTATGTGTCACCAGGCTCAGTAGTGTCGTAAAGGTAGTCGATGAACGAACAGCCGGTCGATTCTGTAAAAATCTCATCGTGAAAGCTTAGGTGAAGTGAGTTTGTTTTTGCTAGGAATTGACACTATTGATAGCTCACTCCACGCTCACTTCACCTAAGTTTTCACGGTGCGATGGTTACAGAATCGCATTGCTGAACCGCTTCTCGAATGTAGTTGAACGAAAATCGTCGCAGAGTCGGATGATATGTTGGTCGCATCTGCAAAAGAAAAAAACTAGTCATATACAATGTGTAACCGAACTAATGTACAGATGCCAGCACATCAAGCTACCCGAAACTGTCAAATATTCCCAATCAACTTTGAACCTTATGCTTTAGCGATAAAGTTGAAAATCTATTAAAGAAATTTCACAGATTGCAGTAGCTTGATGTGCTGGCGTCTGTACATTATGAAAGTAATTTGTTCAGAATGGTTTACTGAATCGATTTCTCATATTTTTAACAGAGGTAATTTTTTGACCTAAAAATTATTAAAATTACTATCACACTTTCGCTGTTCAGTCAAAACAAAACGCACGATGTACAGACGCCAGCACATCAAGCTACTACAATCTGTCAAATTTCTTTAATAGATTTTCAACTTTATCACTAAAGCATAAAGTTTAAAGTTGATTGGAAAAATTTGACAGTTTCGGGTAGCTTGATGTGCTGGCGTCTGTACCTACTACGCTAGACCCTTATACGTGTGCGAATGTGTGCATGCGTAGATTTCTAATGTGATTACAATTTTCTCCCACAATCAGTATAACTAATTTTATAAAAAAACAATGTATTGTGTGTTTAAAAATAAACGAGCATGTTACGTTGCTTCTGTAATGTTTCGATGTCCTTAATTCCTTTCTCCCGGCCGCAGTGTACACGTGCTACGGCAGCTGGCGCGAGGGCGCGCTGGGCCTGCTGCTGGCGGGGCCCGCGCACGGGGGCCCGGCGCACGGGGGCCCGGCGCGCGCGGGGCCCGCGCCGCGCGCGCGCGCGCTTTGCTTCCTCTACACCACGTACGTCAGGAACGGTCAGTACTCTCTCCTATGCTTTTAGTATAAAAGATCCAACAAAAAGTTTTGAGAAAAGTTCTACATATAATTCAAGCATCCACAGAGTGGCATTGTCAATGGCATATCTGTTCATTGTAAAAAAAATAATAATAAATGTGTGATTGATCCCCACGCTATCGCACAATCATAACACTAATATTATAAAGGCGAAAATTTGTGTGTGTGTGTTTATAATATATATGTTTGTTACTTCTTCACGCTCAAACGGCTGAACCAATTTTGATAAAATTTTATATGGAGGTAGCTGACACACTGGATTAACATATAGGCTACTTTTTATCCCGATATTCCCACGGGATCGACATTTACGCGGGTGAAACCGCGTGGCGCAGCTAGTGATCAATATTTTATTATGCAGACGAAGCAGCGGACTTAGCTTAATATTCATACCGTAGAGTTATGGGATATAAAAAAAACACGTTGTATAGTGAGCAAGAGAACGATGAAAGTAAACACAATAATATTAGCAAAGTCCGCTGCTTCGCCCGCATTAATTATTTAATTATTTTGTTTTTAATCGAGCGTTTGCTCTGTCGCAGACACGGGCGTGCCGGTGCAGTACCTGGCCGTGTCGGCCGTGTCGCGCGCGTGCGACCGCGCCGTACTGCCGGGCGTGGCCGGCGATAAGGCCTACAACCTCACTATTAATGGTAATATACTACACAATTATTTTTTTTTTATACACTAGCCTCCTTACTAATAAACGTTGTATAGCGTCTGTATAGTTACACAACGCTTTGTCTTCTTCTTTCGAAAGTGAAATTGGTGACGACTGAAAGAGAGAAATCGGTGTGCCGATGGTGATTCATCTGCCGCTGTAAGACCTATAATAAACATTATATACCATGTATATTATCTACACATGTTTTTGCAAATAAATGAATCTTTATCTTTAATGAAAATCCAAGATGGCGGCTGCAAATATTAAAAAAAAAATCCGCCGCCATTTTGGATTTTCCTTTAGAACTTCGTTCGACCCCACAGGTTATTTTAGTACTAAGCTTTTATTTCATACCCTCATATCGAGACTGCCGAAGTTCAATGACTTAATACTAAAAGATAATAACACAACACAAATGGTGGAATATGGGTGTACTTTAGGTACAGACGCCAGCACATCAAGCTACCCGAAACTGTCAAATTTTCCCAATAAACTTTGAACCTTATGCTTTAGGGATAAAGTTGAAAATCTATTAAATCAATTTGACAGAATTTCTGCTTAACCCTTTGGGAATAACAAGCATGATGTAATATAAAGATAGAGAGGCTTGTGGCTAAGTAATAACAGCCGCACGGGTCCATTGATCAGGTTAAGCAGCGCTTGCCGCGGCTGGTCCGTGGATGGGTGACCATCTTTACCCACCAAAATCCCTCCGTGCCTCGGAAAGCACGTTAAGCCGTTGGTCCCGGCTGTCATTCGTGGATCTTTTACAGTCGTTACGGGTCGAAAGCAGCATGAAAGTCTGACAACCAGTCTTACCAAGGGGTTTCGTATTACCCAGTAACTGGGTTGTGGAGGTCAGATAGGCAGTCGCTCCATGTAAAATACTGGTACTCAGCTGCATCCGGTTAGACTGGAAGCCGACCCCAGCATAGTTGGGAAAAGGTTTGGCAGATGATGATGTAATGTAAAGATAAATCACCCTAAGGTTGACTGGTAGAAAATGCCTCAGGCATTAAGTCCGCCTTTGTAAAGTATTTCTTTTACTTGTACGGGCGCCAGCACATCAACCTACTACAATCTGTCAGATTTCTTTAATAGATTTTCAACTTTATCGTTAAAGCATAAGGTTCAAAGTTGATTGGGAAAATCTGACAGATTGTGGTAGGTTGATGTGCTGGCGTCTGTACATAACAACCCATTTAGAGTGCTGTTGCGTCTGCCTCGGTTTTGTAGCGCGTTATCTATGTTCGCTGAGGCACGTACCGACTGCTTCAATGCTGTACGGTGTTCATGCGGACGAAGTCGCGGGCAGAAGCTAGTATATAATAAATAATAATAATAAAGTTTTAATAAAAAATAATCTAGTGATAACTGTCCCCCCGCCAGGTACATGCGAGCAGAGCAGCAAGTACAACAGCCTGGCGCAGCGCCTGTGCCCGGCGCTGGCGCTGCTGGCCGCGCTGCTGCTGCTGGCCAGGTGATACCCTGCGGCGTGTCGCTGATGCAGCCGAGGGTTTGGGCACCTGAGGGTCTAGAGCTCACGCTGTTACGGACTAGTTCTAAGGGTATAACTATTGTATCGGCCATCTTTTTTCAAGATAGTAGGTATAGTAAAAAAAACAGTGGCACTCCAGGAGCGCCGACAGAAGTGAAAACTAGAAAAAGCATAGTCATTTTATAAATATGTTTGAAGGTCATTCTTCGCAAAGAAAATGTACCGCGCGTTGATGTCTTTATAATGGCCAAAACTTAAAACAGAGGTGTCGGTTACGATAAGTGTCGCGAGTTCAATGGTTCTTTTACCATCTCAAAAAATACTGATGAGAAGTTTTCACTTCAAAAACTGTAGGCGTAAAACTGTAGACGGGCAGTTACAGAAATAAATACATACTCTAGCCTCCATAACAGGATTCCCTGTGTCGCAAGCCCTTTTTCTCTGGTATTGACACCAAGTAGAGAAAGCACATAGCGTAATAACAATGTTAGCCAGTCAGCGAGGTGGTCGCAGAGCTAAACGTCCAGGGTGTAGCAGGTACCTTCTCTTTCAACAGGACATCTTAAGGGGGATGCGCTAAGATAACCCGCGAAATTATAATTTACTTAAGTTTTTTGCAATTTGCAGGGGGCTTACTCTTCAAACTAATTATAATTCCAATGAGATGCCAATATGATTCCAATGTTAATTTTACAGTCACGTGATTCTACGTGTACTCTTGAAAACAATATTGTCAACAATTACCCCACGCCAAGCCCGAACCCAATTCCACTTAGTTCTCCAAAATGGACACCCAATCTAAAAATCATTTGTCGCTAGCATCGAATTCAAGAGTACGTAACGTCACAATTCCAATGTTGATCTATCGGAATTAAATTGAAGAGTAAGCACCCAGGTCAGTGTCAGGTTATATATTGATTAAAATATGATTCGCAACCATAACAAATATGACTTTACAGAATGACAATTATTAGAATCAGAAATACAACTTCTTGAGTTACAGTTGGCCTCAAACAAATGTCATGATTTCATGAAATAGTCATTCAATAGAATAATACGAACTTATAGAGTTATATTGATGATTTTTATGATTATAATTCTATAAATAAATATGTGATACGAAATTATATTTAAATCAACATACAACCTGATAACTGACGTGCAAATTGCAAAATATGTAAGAAACTTCGAATTTCGCGGGCTATCTTGACGCTTTCACGTGTATTAAGCTTCGCTTTGGAAGAAAATGTATGTGATTGTATCCACTGCAACCCACGGAGAGGCTGCGCATGAATTGACGTCATTGATACACGCGTGGCTTGCTCGAATAGGCGGTTACATAGCTCAACGCTGGCGACGTGGGTCTACGTTTCCACTAGAGTACACGAATACGACCCACGACTATGTACAGCTAAAAAAAAATGACAAAATGGCGCAGGCGTCGCTCGCTTTCCCACCCGTCTCACCTCCCCACACCTCCCGCAGTGAAGCCCGTGTCCGTGGATTGCAGTGGCACGTGCGTAGCCTCTCCGTGCGCCGTGCCACGCTATACATAGTCGTGGGTCATATTCGTGTACTCCAGTGGAAACGTAGAGCCACGTTGTCAAACAAATTAATACACGCAGCTAAAATGCGCCGCGTGCCCGTGCACAGCATGCGCCGCGGTGGGCCCGCGCCTTAAGTTTTGAACCTTTCTAGTACTGTGACTTTTAAAGTATTATCTACTCTCTGAGTTGACCTTGGAGATGACTGACTTACGTTGGAGGAAAAATGGTGAGAAAACCTGGACTTGCAATGGTCTAAACAACCATCTCGCCGTCTCATTGCAGGCTAAATGCCTGTTCGCCTACAGAATAGAGCAATGTATAAAACAAAAAGTGCTATTGAGGAGCTCTAGGTCAGAGGTTCGAGCCCAGACAGGCGCTTAACTATGTATGTACGGACGCCAGCCCATCAATCTACCACAATTTGTCAGATTTCTTTAATAGATAACTACTTACTTACTTACTTTACTTTATCACAAAAGCATAAGGTTCAAAGTCGATTGGGAAAATCTGACAGATTGTAGTAGGTTGATGTGCTGGCGTCTGTACAGTCGCCGTCAGATATATTGTAGCAAACAAGGTGACCAAACACTTCTGAACAATTTAAAATGTCAATAAGTTGTATACACTACAAGTTACCATTAATATCTGAACATTCATTACTTCATTAATATCTGAGCAGATGCTTGTCAATAATTTCTATACACACAACTAACCAAAAATATCTGAACACTTACAACGTCAAGTGTATCTACTGGACTGACTGGACTAACCACAGATAGTCAAGTCGATAGTCGTTTTTGGTTCGTCCTTTATATCACACAGTAACGAATTAGGCAAGCTCAATGTTTGTCTGCTTAGATACACTTCACGTTGTAAGTGTTCAGATATTTTTGGTTAGTTGTGTGTACCTATATAAATTATTGACAAGCATTTGCGCAGATATTAATGAAGTAATGAATGTTCAGATATTAATGGTAACTTGTAGTGTATGGAACTTATTGACATTTTGAATTGTTCAGAAGTATTTGGTCACCTTGTCTGCTACAATATATCTGACGGCGACTGTACATTATTTCATCACCACTGCTCTCAGAACGGTGAAGGAAAACATCGTGAGGTAAGCCGGCATGCCCTAGAATCAAACATTCGAAGTCATGTAACATCTCACTGGGCCCTCGTGGTGTATTATTGCCCACTCCCTCAGACAGGTGACCTTTGTTCCAGTAGTGGGATCGTTATATGCTGATTATGTTATATACATAAAAGAAACAAGCATTGAACATCAAGTTATACAAACAGGCGCGACACGCGATATAATCGCGCACGACACAAAGGCACCGCTCGTTGCGCGACTTGCGGTGCCTTGGTGTCGCGCCTGTTTGTAGGAGCCTTTAGACTATTACGTCGATGTTCTTCACGAAGTTTTCGTTAGTAGTCACTAGTCAGTCGGTCGTATCCAATGAAAAAATATACCAAAACTAGACTCTTTGTTTTATTATATAACTTGAAATTCCTGAAATTGATGCTTATATCTTGAGAATACTGGATGGCCTATACATATTGTCTTAAGACGTATCCTTATTGCTACTTCGAACTCGCGTGTTTGCTAAGTTTCACATTTATTTTTTAATCAAAAATACATCCAAACCCTGCTGCATATGTATAGCGAATAGTGTTGCTTTTTAATGTGATAAGTGCAAGATACGGCAAGAACACTTAGTAGTACCAGTGGTAGAAAAAGCACCGAACACATACCAACCTCCTTTGTGAGCTCGGCAGCTTTTAGTAGGATTTAAAGGTTATTGTAATGGCAACACTGAAATTGAACTGTCAAAGTGCTAATAATGTTGCCATTTAACGGTGAATTATTTTATAGAGTTGTTTTTCTTTTAGAAAATTTTCGGTTGTTATTTTTTTTTGTGTTGTGTAAAAATTGATTCTTTTTAGCGGAACTCTGTGAAATAATTAAATCGTGTGCTATAGGTTAGGAGAGAACGAAACAATGTTAAAAGAAACGAAGCAACGTGATCGATAATGTAAATATTAAAAGGTATAAAGTTGGATTACTGAAGAGAATTATGACGATTTTTAAATAACTGTTACTTATGTAATTTAATTATGGTACGTATAAACATAATCTATCGTGGGGAATGGAAATAGAACCGTCTTAATGATATGGTGAAATTATTTTTCAGAATAATTGAAAATAAATATAAAAAGTCATTGATTTTATTAAGACAAAAATTCTATCCCATTTTGACCACGTACAGATATTTGATATTTTTATTTTTTAAACATACTTAGGTAGTATATTAATGTAGTCAGTGCCATATTTGTTAAGCCCTCCTACATACCGACGATTTGTCGCTGCTATTAGTCGCACGATTATTAGACTTAGTTTTAATTAAATAGATATAACCGCTGTTTCTAAGGCCGCAGTCGTAAGTGCATGCGACAAATCGCTGCGATTTTTCTTTAAACGCAAACGCAAACCTGCTTTTAAATATTTTCAACGCGTACGCGAAACGCAGATACGACTTAAAAAAAATTGCTCAAAAATCGCGCGACAAAATTGTCGTATATGCGATTTTTTCTTCACAAATATGGCACAGATTAAATCTGTACAATATAACAATGATATAATATAGAAAAAAACGCTTTCAAAGTATACATTGTATGCAGATTATACATAACATAAATACATAGCCGGATCCACTGCTGAACATAGTCTTCCAATCTGACCGGAGGCAGCTGAAAACCAACGAATGGTATCAGGAAATCTTTGAAATACATACTTACAAAAATGATTTCACAAAACATCACGCCCGATGGGTTAGATAGAGACCGACCGACCGATGGTATACCCACATTTCACTGTTATTCTACCGTTTCATTCGTCCATACAACTTTTTCTATTTGGTATTTATGATTTGATATCCCATTAAAATCTATGTTTCTTAGATAAAAAAATTGTGAGGTAATACAGGCTGGTGACCGCAACTCCACGTCAATGCGCGTATTTTGCGTACGGTAAAAAATATGTTACTCAATCTGGCATAACGGATTTAGATGAAAATTGAAATAAAGATAGACCATATCCTGGATTTAATTGAGATACTTACTTTTTATCTGAATCTATGGATGATTTTTTCAGAATGCGAGTAAAACCAGAGACAAAAGGTAGCTATTTACAAAAGTAAAAGAGAAAAATGTTCGTCCTATGTTCTAGCAGCGGTTTCGGTGAGATATACAGAATATATGAATAAGACTAATTTAGATAGAACTAAATGTAGATAAAACTATGCTCAGCCGTTTTTGATTAGTTTACGAAAAAACGTCCATCTTTTTATTATGCTCATTTTTTTTTGTGTTTTTTTGTAAGAATTGCAACTAAAGTGCGAAATAAGAGCTTGGACTAGTCATTGTATAGCGCGGTGTTTATTTTTATAATTCATCATGGAGAAATTAAAAAACTTATTTTCTATTTTCATCTAGAAAAATAAAAAGGCATTGATAATCATTATCGTGTCATCATCTGACTAGTCTTTTCCCAACTACCTTGTGGCCGGTTTCCAGTCTAACTGGATACAGCTGTATACCAGTATTTTACATGGAGCGACTGCCTATCTGACCTCCACAACCCAGTTACTGGGTGGTCGAGAGTCGAGACTACAATAAATAAGAGTGGTTTATTATTGTTATAACAATATTATAACACGCTAAACGATATTTTATTTAAAAAATAATAGAAACATCCGAATTGATAACCTCCTCCTTTTTAGAAGTTGGTTAAATATAATTCTGATGTCTTAAGTACATAGTATTATTTAAAGCAGCTATGAAAGCGGTAGTGGCTCAGTACTTTGTATAAATAATTTCATCACCACTACTCTCAAAATGGTGAAAGAAAACACTGTGAGGAAACCGGCATGTCAGAACCAAAGCTTCGAAGACATGTGATATCTCCCACAAATTACAAAATTTTGTCGAAACACCTGTCAACTTAATATGTATAAGAAAGTAATTTGTGGATATAAATAAACGTTATTTTATTTATATATATTTTTTTTTATTTGAAATGGGTTTGCTCTTGACTCTAGTCTAGGTCGGAGGTGAGAGAGACAAAGTCTACGATGGAGTGAGCTTACCCAGAAGAAGCCTGTTCACTCTTACTTTGAAGAGATTCGGGTTTTATGCACTCGGAAACACAGACGCAGGTAGAGAGTTCCACTCTTATGCCTATATTTGCCTCTATTATTTTATTTATCTACCAACCCGCATTGGGCCCGCTTGGTAGATTATAGCCCACTCTTTTGCGAAAAGAGGAAGCCTGTATTCCAGTCCTCCTCTTTAGTCGTTCACTCTTGACAGAGTGGTCGTGGTTGATGACTCTGCATTTTCTTTGACCAAAGCAGCCCCTCGCGATGCTCCTCCACTTATTCCGGTATTCAGCGTCTCGGAAATTCTGAACTATGGAGGTTTATGTTGACGCTTTGATAAGGTCTGTCCAACCGACCGCGTGAACGCTTGCCCTCCACTTGTCCCTGGAAAGCGAGTCGTTCCATGGAGTGTTCGTTACGAACCACGTGGCCGAAACATTTGATAATTCGTGTTTGCACAGTCGACGATAATCTCTGCTTGACTTTTAGTTTCTCCAGGATCGAAACATTGGTCCTAAACGCTGTCCAGGGAATCCGCTGCAGTCGCCGCCAGTACCACATCTCCAGTGCATCGATTTTGCGTCGGTCTTTGAGGCGAATGGTCCACGTTTCTGCGCCGTTTAGGAAAATCGGGAGGACTAGGCTTCTCATTAGGCGGACTTTTGTGACTTCGGTGATATTACGGTTGCACCAGACTCTTAAGCTTGTCAGTGGCAGATCGTGTGATGGCACATCTCCTTCGAATCTCAGCTTCACATCCTCCAGTGTTGTGATAGTGGAACCGAGGTACACATAAGATTGGACAACCTCACAGTTGCCAACCATAGAGATGTCAGGATGGTTTAGTTCAGCTCGGTCCACGATGTCCACGGTGTCTTGGTCTTGTCTCTGTTGACCGTTAGTCTGAAGGAGAGGCTTGTTGTCTCTTGACGGGTCAGCAAGTGTTCCATGTCTTCTCTTGTTGGTGTAAGAGTAGTGTCGTCGGCATATCTTAAGTTAGATATCTTCCGACCTCCCACTGAAATGCCTGTGTGTGTGTCCCAGTGGTGGGAACATTATACGCTGATTATGTAAAGCAGCTATTAATTATATTTATAAATTATAAGAAAGCTCTTATTCCGTACTGAATGAGTGTACCAACTTTATTTATTAACTTTATTTAAAATAATGGTAATTTTAATTTTGTATAATCATTTGTAGTGGGGCCATCACTAGTCTTTTTGAAAATATATTTTAATTGTATAAAATAAAAAACGAAAAAATAAAATGTTTCTTAAAAGAAAAAACCTGACTTGAAAATATGCATTTTACGATGGGTCCCCTTATAATATAATTTCCACTATACTCGGTTTGCTTTCGATGCTAAAAATCAATAATGACCAACAGTAGTTATATAAAAATATACATTTGCTCATACGAAATAGTTGATTTTTATTTAGTATGTGATAAAATTAACTTAAGTATTGTAAACCTATGTACACGGATTATTCTTGCTTCAAAAAAAAAAAGTCTAAACGACTTAAAAATCGCAGTCATCGTCATGATTATTGAAAGTTTTTGTCGCAAGTTCCATCCGTGTGTAAAGGGCCTAAATGATGTAAATATATTCAAGTTCCTGTATGCTTTTAGTTGAACTCAAATTTTATCATTTGTGATAATATTCTGATTCAGAATGTCAATGCTTGCCTAAACTTTGTTTTTATAAAGAAATATTATGTAGCCCAGAAGACTATTGTACATAATTTAGCTGGATAATTTATTAAATTAATGTTGCATAGTGGCGATACGGTCGCGCGACAGGATTTTTTTTGTCGTAATTGTACATTTAATATTTACATTGAAAAAACCTTTGAAACCAGTAGTCGCATTATCAAAGCCAGTGTTTATGTGATACAGAAAAAATAAACAAAGTTACTTTAGAAAAGAAATAGGAGTTTAAAAGAAATCGTGCAATCTGTCGCCAGTGTGCAAACGACCTAACTATAAACGCATTTTTTTTTTAAATTACAGGACGAAAGTATTATTTTATAATAACCGAAGATAATAAATAGCTAATAATTATATTGAAAATTATAAA
Organism: Luperina nickerlii; assembly: GCA_963855955.1. Lineage (NCBI taxonomy): Eukaryota > Metazoa > Arthropoda > Insecta > Lepidoptera > Noctuidae > Luperina > Luperina nickerlii. Next base: position 7,093,737 of record OY979690.1, read on the forward strand.
CGAAAAAGTTTCATACGATCATTTTTATCAAAAAAAAAAAGTTTTTTTAAAGAATAATTTAATAAAAACGTGTTTAATGCACTAAAATGTTAAAAAATTAAATTCACTTAGATTTAAGAGCTTTGTTTTATTTTTTATTTATTGTATTTTTAAATTAAGGCGAATCAAATCTTCACGTTGTGAATAATCTGCACAATCATGGTTTATGTAAAAAAAATGTAATACTCTATTGGATATGTACTTTCGCGTGTAAATATTTTTATTTGGCTGAAGGTTTTTGTGATATCAAAATGATTTTTTTTTTCGTGTATAAAATAAGCGTTTATTAATGTTTTGTGGCGTCTCCATGTTGATTTCGATTTGGCCACAGGATACGATTTGTAACTATTAACGTATAAGCCTATTATTATATTTTGATTACTGAAATATATTTGAAAAATAATTTGGTTGTTTATTTTTTTGGTAACACCTATCTAACAGTTGTCCAGACAGTATTTTGAGCATGGCGGCCAATCTCAACTGAGACTAGCCTTCGGCGCGGGAGATATTATAGTGCTTGTGCACTATAATATCTCCCGCGCTATAAAAAGCCTCCCAGGAGACTTTTTATCTTGTCTCTCGTCGTTCTCTGGCAGAAATTGTCTGATATGCGGTGCCGCCGGAGCTCGTCTCCCTTCTGCGGTACTGGTACATGAAGCAGGAGAGTCGGGTGCGATGGGCAGGAGAGCTCTCAGAGCCAAATAGGTCAGAGTGTGACGTGAGGCAGGGTGGCCTGAACTCAGTTCAATGGTTAAAATAAAGAATGCCTTCAATTCTGTTAATAGGGACAACTTGCTCGCAGAAACTAAAAAAAAAATACCCTTAGTCTATAGTTTCGTTTGGCAATGTTATAGAAACCCTTCTAAATTACTGTATCGGGACAATCTTCTGAAATCTGCTGTTAGCTGTCAAGAAGGTGACGCCCTCGGACTTTGAGTGTTAGTTTTGTGTTTTAAATTGAAAATTGAACGTTTGGTATGTTGATGAAAAAAAATTATAGGTTCCCGAAGGCCTTTAGTGTGAAACGCAACGTGTGTCGATACTTTTGCGCCATCCCATCTTCTAGGCTCGGCGTGCTGTGCTGACGCTGCTGCTGCAGCTGCGGGAAACCTCAAGCAGCGACAGCATAATGACATCGGTAATTATATTTTCTAGGAGTTTGGGGTTGAAACTCTCGGGTCGTGGTGTCTGAGTGCTCATGGTTTATTAAAAGAACCTTATCAGTAAATATATTTTCTAGCCCGCGGGGTCCGAGTGGGGTTTGTTCAAAGAAATCTCTAAACGGCTGGTTGACACTTCCCGTGACCAAAGGGCTGGCTCTTACCTTGGCCAGAGGCTAAGCATTGCCATACAACGTGGCAATGCCCCCAGTCTCGTGGGTACATTACCAGTGGACAGCCATGCGGAGAAATTTTTCGACGCCATATTTGAGTTATTTAATAGTTTTGGTTAGGTTAGGTAAATATATTTTAATTGTTTGTTAGTCTAGTATAAGAAGTTTATCCAGTGTATTTATATTTTTCTCCTATTTAATAAAGTTAAATTTACTTAGAAATTTAAACCTAATAATATCTCGTTTTATTAAGATATTTTTTGTTGTAATTTATTATGAACGTTGGTTTGATGTCAGAGATTCTGTAGAAATAAGTAGTAGGTACCTACTTATACACTTTAATTTATTTCTTTTTTAGACACTTTCTGTTTATGTATATAATAATTACAATATCGTTATAATGAATCGTTTAAAAACTTAAATCAACAACTTAAAAATATTAAATGAAATTAAATTCTCATTTATTTATAAATATACACAGTCTGGCCATAAATACTGTTACAATTAAAAATAAGAAAGATATTACATTTGAATTTGGAATCTGTCATTTTTATACTATTGTTCATTGAGTTTTCTAATTTTGGCGCCAATACATTGTACAATATTTTGCGATATTAAAATGGAGTGGGGTGATAGAGTGAACCGAATCGCTGTGATTGCATTACACAAAGTTGGTATGGAGCCAAATGCAATTTTTAAAACTCTCCATGCGCACATGTTTGTGTACCGGGTTATTAATAGGTACAATGAGACCTCCTCTTTTTGTGACAGAAGAAAGATCTGGCCGTCCACGTAGTGTTCGTACGAAAAAGGTGGTCAAAGCAGTAAGGGAAAAAATTCGAAGAAATCCTGTCCGAAAGCAAAAGATTTTATCTCGGGAGATGAAGATAGCACCCAGAACCATGTCGCGTATTTTAAAAGATGACTTAGGACTTGCAGCCTATAAGAGACGCACTGGTCATTTTTTAACTGATAAATTAAAAAAGAATAGGGTGGTAAAATCGAAACAACTACTGAAGCGGTACGCAAAGGGAGGTCACAGAAAAATTTTGTTTACGGATGAGAAAATCTTTACAATTGAGCAACATTTTAACAAACAAAATGGCCGTATTTATGCTCAAAGCTCTAAGGAAGCTTCCCAATTAGTCGACAAAGTGCAACGTGGGCATTATCCGACTTCAGTGATGGTTTGGTGGGGTGTTAGCTATGAAGGAGTGACTGAGCCATATTTTTGTGAAAAAGGTATCAAAACATCGGCGCAAGTGTATCAAGATACTATTATTGAGAAGGTAATTAAGCCCCTTAACAACACCATGTTCAATAACCAAGTGTGGTCCTTCCACACCAGACTCGGCGCCGGGTCATAAAGCTCGGTCCACGCAGTCTTGGTTGGAAGTGAACGTTTCCGACTTCATTAGAGCTGAAGACTGGCCGTCGTCTAGTCCCGATCTTAATCCGCTGGATTATGATTTATGGTCAGTTTTGGAGAGTACGGCTTGCTCTAAACGCCATGATAATTTGGAGTCCCTAAACCAATCCATATGATTGGCAGTGAAAAATTTTCCCATGGAAAGAGTGCGTGCTTCTATTGATAACTGGCCTCAATGTTTAAAGGACTGTATTGCAGCCAATGGAGACCACTTCGAATAAGCTTTTTATATTTTAAATTGTTTTATATTTATGTATTAAACACACTGTAAAAATAATAAATATTATTTGAAAAAAATTTTTTTTTTCTTCGTGACAACATTTATGGCAACAGTACGTAGGTATATCTATTAATAGTTTGAATGTAAAAGCTTCAAAATGTCAAACGAAACCTTTTATACAAAAAAAACAGCCATATTCACTGGTATGCTGGCATGATGAGCTCCGCCATAGCTTAGTGTGAGCTACGCCGTAGCACAGTGTGAGCTACGCCGTAGCACAGTGTGAGCTAAGCCGTAGCACAGTATAAGCTACGCCGTAGCATACATCATGATAAAAATCAATTTCTCATTATATTTTCTTCGCTCCTGTTTCCTGATTATTATATAGATTAGTATAATATGTTTTATATTTGTATTTATTGTATTATATGAATGGTACACCGAAGACTACCTATAGTATTGTCTCTCCTTCCCCTTTTTAATCCATCCAAAAATTGAGAGTCTTTATAAGATCGCTATTAGCGGTAAAACCGCCAATTTTGTCACCTTTTGTAAAATTTCATCAATTATATCTGTAATTTATATTATGGTGGACATAATAAAGAGTATATTATCTTTATCTTTTAACTTGCCGGCTGGCGACAAGCCGAACGAAGCCAACCACACGCGACACCAGCCGTGTGCTAGCTTTAGTAAATAAAATCTACTTTCAGTTTTTATAAAATTAGTAGCTTCTCCATCAGTCCGCTGGTCTGCGCTGACCTCACACCCTTACTCGCGCGATGGACACAACAGAGGGGCAATTTTCGTAATTTTCAGATCTCAAGCTCAATCTGTCAAAAATACCTATAATTTCCACAAGTTCAACAACAAGACAAGTTTTTGACATTGCTTGTCGCTGAGATTAGATTGCGACTAGGTTTTGAACGTTACAATCGGAATAAACAGGCAATACCTTATTTCAGTATATCGAAAGCAGCAAAGAACAAAGAGTCATTTGCACTTTTTACAAAATTCACTTTTTTACATGATTCGACTCAGAAATATTAATTTTATACTTAATTCTGCCCGCGACTTCGTCCGCGTGAAATTTCCTGTTACTCCGACCCACCCCGTCGCATCGCATCGCCTGCCCGCGCCATTACTTCGTTTTTGCTTAGCGTTCTTTCAGATTTTTTTCTTTTTGCTCGGCTCCTAAAGGTCATAGCGTGATGTTAAATAGCCTATAGCCTTCCTCAAGTATTGGGCTATCAAATGCAAAAAGAATTTTTCAAATCCGACTGGTAGTTCCAGAGATTAGCGCGTTCAACCAAACAAACAAACTCTTCAGCTTTATAATATTAGATAGTATATAGATAGGATTATTTTTCTGTTTAAGTCTCAACTTTTACTAATAAGTCACACGTATAATAAAGACAACTACACCTTTTTTCAGAAAGTGACGAATTAGACACGGACATAAACCATTCATCCATCCACCGTCTGATACTCGGCGGGATCACCTGGCCCGTAATTCTATAAGACAATGAACGAAACCGCGCGAAATCAACGCGAGATTGGCGGAATTAGCAAAGGAATTGACGTGGTTTCAAAGTAAGGAATCGATAAGTGGTCATAGTGAATTAGGGCCCGTTGTAAACAAAGTTATCAGTCACATTGCTGTTTTATTTTAAGGAGCTATGACCTAAAGCGCGGTCACTGTCGGACTGCATAGAAAAGAAAGAGAAGCGCGATGACATAACGCTGGTAATTTATTGCAAAATATGAAGTAATTATTTAATTACAAAAAATCTATTGTTTAGACTAAAAAATTAAAACACTAGTGTTTTAGTATGTTGCCTGTAGATTAATCTGAGAAAAAATCAGAATGATTGTGTGTATATTAGTATGGTTTTTATTGTAAAAAGAAAGTTTTTAGAGGTATCTTCATGATTTTTTTCTATAGTATCAAATTAGTTGTATTATGTTTTTAACACAGTATCTACCTAGCATATATCCTGGAGAATATTATATATTTTTCTGATTTTGTTCCTGTAGTCGTTCATATACTTTTATTGTTTCTAAAATTTGCGTTTTTAGCGTTTAGGTCCTGTAAACGTCCTAACTGTAACTATCCTACGTCGGTTTATAAACTTGCGTTATTTTAGCGTAACAACAGTAATAAGTCACGTCGGCGTTAACAGTTAAATATGGAATTTTTTCCCTAACCATTATTTATTATAGCAATCAACAATGTTTAATATAAAAGAATCGTAATAACTGTTTTAATTTTTAAAATTAAAACAAGCTTAAGTATTCAGTAACTGTGCGTAGAAACGGATAATGGCAGTTAACTCATTTAGTTTACTTTTTTTTATACGAAGTAGGTAGATTATCAAGATATCTACTTTTTTCTATGCGGTAGATATCAGTTATTGGCCTTAACCATTTTCTTGGTAACGCCCTATTAACTAAATGTTGTAAAGTATGGGAAGATAGCTGTGTTCTTCTGATAATTATCACAGTTTTGCATTCAAAACGCTCTCCTGTAAAATCATAATTTTGTAAATAACCGTGGGTATATACTTTGCGGCCGTCGATATATTCGATAGTATTATGTATTGTTAATAGATATGCAGCTTAAGGATAATAACAAAGTTTTCCTTCAAAGTGAATAATACAGCGATATCACTAGTGTGTCCATGAAAACGGAATGTTCTGGGACAATATAAATGAATGTAGATTATGTTAATTTTCGAAGCAATTGCTAAACATAATCAATTTCTTTTATAATTCTTCTAATTAAACTCTGTTGGAAGGAAATAAGCAGAAACTTTGTATCTTCTATCTGAAATAGCCCTGGCAAGGCCTTGTTCTTATATGGAATGCCTGATGATCGCTGGAGCTAGTCAGCAAAACCCGAAACAGCTTTTTGTCCTAATCACTGGCGAACGCTCGAAGGAAAGACTGAAGCTGTGGCGAGAGAGTGCTTTCTTACCCAAACAATTTGTTCCACCTGGACATAAGTTGCCTTGGGTAACCTGGAAGTCTTTCAACAGACTCCGGTCCCAAGTTATTTTTTTTCTATTAAAAAAAAAACATTGCCCCACACTAGGAATTACTCCTGTATCGTGAGTGCGTTTACAAACATTTAAATTCATATACACAAACAGCCAGACCCGGAACAACTAACTTTAGGTAATACAAATATTTGTTCCGTGCGGGAATCGAACCCGCAACACGCAGCGCAGCAGTCGATTGCTCAGCCTCTGCGCCAACCGTGTCGTCAAAAGTTTATAATCTAGCCAGATAGATTATAAATTAACGGTGTTCGTGATCATACGCTGACAGTGAAATTAATATATCACGGGTTTGACAATACCCCTGCGACACATACACACGAGCAACACGTCGCCGACGCATATCACTGGTGTGTATGAAGATTAATGTGCAAAAAACTTGAGAAAATGTCTCTACTTGCAGGTTATTTATTTATTTATCCTTCTACTGGAAAGCCATACAGTACAGCACTTACATCAACGGTATAAAAAAGTTCCTTTAAAACATGGCCAGCCCACTGCCACTTCAGTTTGCTTACTCTGCAAGCTATGTCGGTAACTCCAGTTGTTTTCCGGATAATTTCGTTCCTGATTTTATCCTTCAAAGAGACTCCGAGCATAACTCGCTCCATAGCGCGCTGAAATGAGGCGTTGAAGTTTAAATGGGCAACACAATTATGACGCGAACGGAGTCGCGCGAACAGGAAATTATATAGTTACATTAACTTTCCTTAAATACATTAAATGATGGTCGCTATAGTTCAGTAGTAGTTCTCACTGCTGTGAAGTTATTACATATTAATTAGTATTGACTGTTAATTAAAATACTGAAAAATGTATCGTTTAGTAATATATTCAGTTTTTATAATGTTGAGAGCTGAAGCAAATGTTCTGGAAACTGGTGAGACCTATTTTCACTGAACTTATTCTAAGCAAGTGACCGTAAATAAGTGATGAAATAAAATGAAATCGACCGCTAGTGGTCTCTTAGCCGGGAGACTTAAAAAAGTGCAAAATCATGTCTGCGATGCCCTTTGGTGGGCGCCAGGTGATCAACTTTGAACGTTAATGTCTTGGAAACGTGACACTTTACAGGGTTTGGTCTTAGTATATTTTCTGTTTGCAATGATGTCAGCTAACGATTTAGAGAGGTTTCATGCATGGCCGCCATTAAAAAAATAAAACAAAATGGCGCGACAGTTGCTCTGACCATAGAAATGAAAAAACTTCTTTCGACCATCAGTAAAATATTTTGTTTCAAAACTTCATGGAAATTGTCCTACCAGAATCGCTTCATACCGTCGCGTCGAGCCTTAAGTCAATATCTGCTCTCCTGAACATAAAAAAACCGGGCAAGAGCGAGTCGGACCATCATGATTTTTAATTTTCATCGGCGAGGCCTTTATTCGACAGAGAAGTTTTCTCAGCGCCATCTCTTGACCGATAATAGAACTAATGTAACTTTTATTGATGATTTCTGAAAAAGTGTGCTATTTAGAGACTTAGTTTTATTTTTCTTGAAATCTTTACATAAGCTTCTATCACATAGAATAATTTCAGATTTTTCTCTTTGCAAACTTCGGTGATAAGCGGGGGAACGGTATTTTTTTTTACATTTTTCAAGTTGATAGCATTAGTATCTAGTTCTTGAGATATCCAGCTGTGACAGACAGACAGACTAAGTCTCACCATAAGGGTTCCGTTTTACCATTTTGGTATGGAACCCTAAAAACTAGCCAAGTGCGAGTCGAACTCGCACACGAAGGGTTCCGTACCCCAACTAAAACGCCGATTTATATAAAACAAGTGGTCAACTAACTACTAATTAAAGAAAATTTTAAATAATTGCTTCTTCGAGCGTAAATAGTATTTTTCTGTTTTGTCATAATTTTTACATCTTATATTTTCTGTTTCACATGATTTATAAACTACACGTGGAAACTTGTAATTGGCTTTATTTTGTTTACATTATTTTACCTACTGTATTTGTTTAGCTGTAAGTTTTCCTAAAATAAATAAAATAAAATAAATAAATAAATAAACTATTTCGGGGAAGAAAAGTAATAAAATATGAAGATTTTTCTAATACATATATTATCTAAATTGTGGTCCCTCACTATTGATTAATTGGTTAATTATTGGTTTGGTTGGATTATTGGTTAATTTAAAGCCAAATTTAATCATTAATTAACCATCTTCACCATCGATCACTAATAAAGATGATCTTGCAAATATCAATTTTAAAATTTCAGAAAATCCTGTAATTCGTCTCTCTTATATCGATGATAGAAACGAGAATTATACAGTTTGGAAAGACAAACCACTGAAGATAATTATAGAAAATGGTAGCACACGCCGCGCATGGTAAGTTTGTTATAAAAGGGAGGGGGGGAGGGGGGGTTTACAGTTCTAAATGAACGTTTATTCGCTTCGATAACTAACCTTGAACCCTGCAGCAAGCGGTCGCACGGGTTACAATTTTATTGTAATCCAGTGTTGCACAATTAAGTATCCCCAAAACGAAAATAAAATTCTGTCCCATACTCCGTTCACCCTATATGTACAGTTTTTGTCCAGACATTAAAAGAATCGTCCCTCCACCAATCGTCTGCATAACAAATACAACACTCGTCTGGTCGGAGAATCCTTCCTCTTCTATAGATGACGAGTGCACTTCGCACCCCGTTCCTCATATCTCTATAAGAGTATATACACAGTGTGTTCAAAAAGTAAGGTGACTTTGTATTTTTAAGAAAAAATATTTATTTATTTATCAATATTTATGTTGTCCCCTTCAAAGTAATCCCCCTCAGATACAATACACTTATGCCAACGGTTTTTCCAATCCTCAAAGCACTTCTCATAAGCACTTTTCGGTATAGCCTTGAGCTCTTCCAGCGATGCAGTCTTTATCTCTTCAATCGATGCAAATCTCCGTCCTTTCATAGGTCTCTTTAGTTTTGGAAACAAGAAAAAGTCAGTTATGACCCTTTTGAGTAAATCTGGGTCGTCGTTGACGTCATTCAACAGTTCTTGAGCGATGCTCATGCGACGGTTCTTTTGGTCAAAATTTAGCAATTTCGGAACGAACTTCGCTGATACACGTCTCATGCCCAAAACGTTAGAAAAAATTTCATGGCACGAGCCAAGCGATATACCAACATCCTCAGCAACTTCTCTGATAGTGATTCGACGATTTTCCAGAACCATTTTCTTCACTGCTTGAACGTTTTCATCAGTTGTTGACGTGCTTGGGCGTCCAGAGCGAGGCTCGTCATTGGCATCTTCCCGGCCATCTTGAAAAAGTTTGTACCACTTGTAAACATTTTTTTTACTCAGAACAGTTTCACCGTATGCCACTGTCAACATTTCAAGTGTTTCGGAGCACTTTATTTTATTTTTTACACAAAATTTGATGCAAATCCTTTGATCCATATTTTTCGATAGCAAGAAATCGCCGAGCACGGAAAACACTTATAACTTTTACGCCTCTCACAACCAAACAAAAAATGCTATACACTTGAAACTTGGTACAGATGTTCTGGAAGAGTGTACCAACATAAAAAAATAAAAAAATCGATAATCGAAAGTACGTTGCCCGCCAAATTTGAAAAGTCACCTTACTTTTTGAACACCCCATCAAGTTATTATAAGTTAAGTTATTTTATTATAATCTTCACACGCTTAAGGGGCTTACATGACCTAAAGCGCGGTCACTGTTGGACTGCAGAGAAAAAAAAGAGAAGCGCGATGACACAACGCTGGTAATTTATTGCAAAATGTGTATTTAATTACAAAAAAATCTATTGTTTGGACGAAACAATTAAAGACTAGTGTTTTAGTATGTTACTTGTTGAATAATCTGACAAAAAATCAGAATGATTGTATGTATATTAGAATGGTTTTTATTGTAAAAAGAAAGTTTTTAGAGGTATCTTCATGATTTTTTCTATCGTATCAAATTAGTTGTATTATGTTTCCAACACACTTTCTACCTGGCATATGTCCTGAAGAATATCATATATTTTTCTGATTTTGTTTACTATAGTCGATCATATACTTTTATTGTTTCTAAAACTTGCGATTTTTGTGTTTAGGTCCTGTAAGCCCCTTAATTACAATACACCACCGACAAAAGAGATTAAGGTTACGTTCCTCTTCTTAGCGTTTCGATGGCAAAAATACTTGATAGCTTTTTTCTTAAATTTGTTTGGCCCGAAATACAGCAACGCGGATAGCTTTCGCTGAAGCAGCCATTAGATCCTCACGTGTGCAGGGCATGCGGTGCAAAGGTTACGTTAACCATGATAATAAAAATTATGCCATCATCATCATCATTCAGCCGAAAGACGTCCACTGCTCGTCATAGGCCTCCCCTAAGCACCTCCACTTCGACCGGTTCTGTGCTTCTTGCATCCAACGGGTTCCTGCGGCTTTCACAAGGTTGTCGGACCACCTTGTAGGTGGCCTTCCAACACTACGTCTTCCGGTACGCGGTCGCCACTCCAGAACCTTTCGACCCCATAGGCCATCTGTTCTGCGAGCAAAGTGCCCTGTTTGGCAATTCTTCGGGCTATGTCGGTTACCTTGGTTCTCCTGCGGATCTCCTCATTCCTTATTCGATCACGCAGGGAAACTCCAGGCATAGCCCTCTCCATTGTCCTTTGGGTGGCTTTTAGCTTTCTTATAAGGCCCATTGCACGTAAAGTAAAAACAATAAAATACCTTAACATTTAACCTATGAGAAAACAAACGAAATGCCGTCGAAAAATTTCTGCGTATAGTTGTCAAGTAGTGTGCCCAAGAGACTCGTGGCATTGTCCACGTTGCATGGCAATGCATAACCTCTGGCCTAGGTTTACGCCAGCGTTTTGGACACAGATGACAGATGCTTTACTTTGTGTAAATAATTCAGTCACCATTGCTCTCCAAACGGTGAAGAAAAACATCGCGAGGAAACCGGCACCTAGAACCTGTTCTAGAACCAAAAATTCGAAGACATGTGACATCTACGAACCCGCAATAGGCCCGCGTGGCAGATTACAGACCTGGGGGAACATTTTGGGCTGATTATGCTTTATACAGAACATTAACGCTCTAACACGCAGTGGGTAAGCATGAGCGAGCCTTCTGCCTGATATGTTTATAAAGATGCATTGGATAAGTTACAAGCCGATACTTAATGTTTTCAGGTGTTATAATAGTTACAAAAGTGATACGTACGGAATATCATTTGTACCAGAAACCGAATTTACAAACGGTATTAACCATATTTTAAATGTGAGTATTTTATTTATTTATTTATTCATTAACACATACTTTGTTTTAACAGGTAAGACCCAAGCTAACAAAAGTAGTCATAAATTGCTAAAAGTCCAATCCCAAGTAACGGGATTTTAGCACTGTCATTATCATATTTTTTTTTGCCCTCAAAGCCTCGTATCCACTAGGTAACATTGGTCACGCGAGATGTTGCTCAACATGTTGAGCGCAGAAAGTTAGCGCAGAATTTTTGTTTAGCAACGTTGTCTATCTACGCATGATCAGTCGTCGACAACATGTCGCCAGAGAAACTAGTGTTGATTTCAGCAGCGGGGGTTATAATTTTATCAAAAAATGCATCAAAAAGAAAAAAAAAACACATCGGTGGGTTAGAAATTACTTACAAAATAAAGGAAATGTATTCAGTGATCTCCGTGTGATTGATGGATCTTTTACGAATGTCACCCGAATGAGCACTCGTTCGTTACACCACACGACATTTCTGCGCGTCGTCTCCACTCAATAACATTTGATGATCAACGGCATGTTGCACGGAAACAAGCAACAAGCTGCGCGTCATATTGCGCGCCAGCTGGCAACGTCGCGCGCTGTTGTGCAACGCTGCCGAACATGTGGAACGTGAATTGTTGCCTAGTGGATACGAGGCTTCACCCAATTTAATTGTGGTCGGCGCAACATAAATTCTTCCATATTTCTCTAGTCTTCATCTCAGATAGCACTCCGTTTCTAGTTGTATCATCTTCCATACAGTTCATCCATCGTTTCTTTGGTTTTGCCCTACTCTCATAGCTATATTACAACTATCCTCACGATATTTTCCTCATTTCTACGAATACACGTACCATAATAACCGATTTCCAAAGAATTGTTCAGTCACCGGTGGCACTTTTAGACTTCTGCTTACATATAATCAATTCTTATTCTAACCATTCGCGTAACACCACACATTTAAATCTCTCTTACAAAGCTTATCTCAGTTGCATGCAATTGCCTTTTATTCATTCCTTTTGTGGCTAGCATTCTGATGCATACAAAAGTCTAACCATTGTTTTATAAATCTTCCCCTAAAGTTGAATGGGATGGGGGAGTCGCAGAATTCTAAAAAAAGGTACACTAGTTCACACATTTAGGCTGCCTTTCCACCAGAGATGAGCGAGGATGCGTAGCGAGGAATGTGTGTAAAACTAACCAATAGGTACCAACGCTATCTTAGTTCAAGCTATAAAAATGAAGCGATGTTATTTGTTGGTTTCACACACATCCCTCGCTACGCATCCTCGCTCATGTCTGGTGGAAAGGCAGCCTTAGCGGCATTTACGCCACATACAAAAAAAAAAAGCGAACAATGCATCACACTGACGTTATGCAAAATCCTGCATCGACGAGCATATACACAATGTTCTGACGTCACGTCAACGTCGAGCAGTAGGTCACCAGACACAACACCCGTCCGGATGGAGGATCCCCACTTTTCTGTGGAGAATGAGTGAACTTTAGAAGAAAGAAAGAAAGAAAAATTGTTTATTCTGCACAAATAAAAACGCACATTGCAAATAAAAAGACCCTTTAGACCCTATTCGTCAAACACACTGCCAACGGCACTCGATCTCGGTCTGCGCTGCTATACATACCCACTGCCTCCTTTTACATGGCACCCATACAAAACAGGCGAAATGTGGGAAAACATACCTACAATACACCAGTGATCTATGGGGCTCTCCTTCGGGAAATAAAGAATACAGCCGATCTCTTTTATAAATATCTTACAGTGAACACTTACAGATGAAATGAGCTGTCAATAGTGGCAATTACTGACATCAGGTGCAATGACAGCTCCACAGAGTACTTTTTGATTGGACAGCTCACTTCAGCTAAGTTTTCACCGTTTTCATGCTGAGAATTTGTTGGAGTGTTACTATGAACTAATATCTGGTTTCAGATCACAAGCGTCACCGCTGAAATGAGTACTAGGTGGGTGTGTATATCCTTAGAAGAGTACCATGGTCCGGCTAAGCCATATATACATAAGAATCGTAAATATACTGCAAAAAATTTGTATTTTCGTCTTCATGTCAAAGGAGCAAGTAAGTGTTATTTACCTCATTAGCACTTTGCCATCGACTTCATTCGACTTATACGTGAGACTAACCAAAATCCGACCTTACTCCTTGTGTACTTCATAAAGGGAACCGCCAAGGGTTTGGGCTGGGCGTTGGTGAGTCAGTCAGTGTTAATCTATTAAAGGCACCTACAAACAGGCGCGACACGCGATATAATCGCGCGCGTCGCAAAGGCACCGCTCGTTGCGCGACTTGCAGTACCTTTGTGTGGCGCGCGATCTTAACACGTGTCGCGCCTGTTTGAAGGAACCTTAATTTGTATGTAGGTACTATTAGGACTTCTACGGGGGCGTCACGATATAATTGAAAAATACGTCGACTTGAATGAAAATATATTCACGACTTTACATGGTCACGTTATTTCTAGCACCTTTCCTAAAACAATTCTACCATATTAAAATATATGACCCTTGCTTGAACGTTCGAATGGAACACACCGGCAATTAAAACCAGCCTGCATTTACTTCTAAAGGTAGAGCTACACAGTCTCTACAGTACTTAGAATGAGCTCTTTTCAAATTGACATAAGAAAAAAAAATAATAAGTTTTCTATATCCCCGATAGATGGCATAGCTTAAAACTAAAATGTCAAAGTTGTTTTCAAATCTGAGTTTCAATTCAATCAACCGTGAAAAAAGTTCAAGCAACATTAAATATATTTTTTTTAACTGCCTACATCTACTACGTTGATCTGACATGGCTAGCCCGTGCTGTGTACAATACTGTACAAATATCGGCACGCACTTTTTTCCTAAGAACGAAGTGCGAAAGACCCAATGGTTACAAGCCATTAAATACAAGCATGTTATACGAAAAACTTCACGGATATGCTCTGCTCATTTTCGTCCAGCCGATTTTGCTGTAACTCCTACTTCTTTTACAAAATTAGGTAAGTAAATTGTTGGTTAGATAAGTACTTAAGCACTGTGATAAGCACAATATTATCGCATATATTAGTTATATTTGTCTATTAAGCGCTTATCAATTCACAGAAGTCCAAAATAAAACACCACGATAGATTATGCTCACAAGACAACGTCAAATCGAAGTGAGTGAAAACAAATAATAACCAAACGTCAAACTAGTGATAAACTTTTTACTCATAGCTTAAGCAAAGATATCAAATTTATGCAGCCAATTTTGACAGATCATTTTTTACTAGAGCCATCTATGGGAGCTTTTGAAAACTTTTTTTTTTTTAATCATGCTATTGAAAAGACCTCATTATATTATAAGTAGAGGTAGACACATTACCTATCCAACATTATATCTTCAAAAAAGGCACAATGTCACACTATTAATACATACAATACATGGAAAAAGGACATGAAAGCCGAATACAGGTCAGTGACGGGAGCGAAAAAGAAACAAGATGATTTGATTTTTTGTTTGTGTTAACCAGCCAAGTTTGGACGCCACTTGCGGAGTGCGTAAAACCTATCTACCTCTTTTTACTTATAATATCATTGGGTACCATATAATTATTTATCTGACTGTGAGCAGCATCTTGGGGCATTTTGTTAATCCCCAGTATTCCACGATAGTTTTCTAAGAATACTGTGGTCGCAGGACACAACACAATATTATGATAACGGGGCAGGTGTGCGCTAAATATTCACAAAGACAACACTGCTAACAAAAAGTCTTAGTTACAATTTAACAAGCTAAAACTGAAATATATATAAATTATACCTATACAGTTTAATATAAGTAAATATGTTTTATAATAAGAAAAATTAAGAAAAAGGGAGGAGCTCATTGGGCATCAAAATTTGTTTTTTCACCAGGAGCAGTAATTTTAAATGCAAACGACCAAAAGTTGACTTATGTAACGGCAAACCTGTCAGTTAACTACGATGGAGAGGCCAAATACAAATATGAAGACGGCGAGGACTTTCCGATGGATTTTTCGTGCAAAAAAGCAGAAGATAAATATAATAAGGACACTTTGCATTTGGAATATTACAACGCAGAAGGTAGGCCCAGAGGCCAGCACATCAAGCTACCCGAAACTGTCAAATTTTCCCAATCGACATTGAACCTTGCTTTAGAGATAAAGTTGAAAATGTTTGACAGATTGTAGTAGCTTGATATGCTGGCGCCTGTACTTGATATGAACAATATCGAATGAATAGGTAATCGAGTAGATGGTGTTCATCTACTCGATTCAAAGTAATCAGAAGGCCAATTCTCGTAATTTAAAACGTTCAAAATCTAGTCGCAGTCTCATCTCAGCGACAAGCAAATGTCAAAAACTTGTCAAAATGTAGGGAAATTAGAGGTATTTTTTGACAGATTGAGACTGAGATCAGACTGTGAACGTTGTTAAAATTAGTAGAATTGCCCCTCAGGATGGCGATATAATGTAGTCACATGCATCCGTCAAGGAGGTGATTCTACTTGTCCTAATAAACCACTTTCCGTATGAAATCGCGGATTATTTTTTGCTCTTTGAAAAATTCGTGCCTTGCAATAGAAAAGACGTGATTTTATTACACGTAACCGATCTACTTTGCGTCGATGAAGTCCATCCGCCATCAATCGTACCCTGTTATTGCAAATTGATCGATAAAAAGTAAAAACATTAGCTTCGGTTGTCGATCGATACACTAGCGCATTGATTGTCGATCGATGTTTCACAAGACGTAATTATTTATAATCATAAATATTACCACACAAAGGCTATTGAAATTGATAGAGACATCGATGAGACGGGGATCATTAGGTGTTAAATGAATGAATAAAATAAAATAAAAAAATAAAAAAGCCTTTAATTCCATGCATTTACATTGTTTACATTAGGTGTTATAACACTCTAAAACACACAGAGCAGGAATCGCTGCCAGCAGCGACTACAGACGCCATTACTAAAAATATTTGTGTCCATGCGCTGAGCACCAAGATTGCCACAGGCCTTGATAGAATAATTGTCACGGGTCACAATTTCTATGAGAAAACGGTGACGCTCACTGACATGCTTGGCTTGTATGGAAAGTGTTGACAATACTTTAAGGCCGTCCTCTGTGTTAAAGGAACTTATATACAAACTACTACTACTACTACCACTACTACTACCACTACTAACCACTACTACTACTAACTACTACTACTACTAACTACTACTACTACTAACTACTACTACTTACAAACGCAGTAGTTATTACGTCGATATCGATCGCACTGACAAACTAATAAATAAGTGACATTTCAGGGGTTCTTCTATTTCAAACAAAGCCTCGACTAACACCACACACAGTCCGTTTCTCTTTGAAATCGAACAATGATAAGTATTATTTGGACTGTATACGTACTGCCAGAGATCCCGAAAGAGAATACCGTTATAGAACTACTTTCTTTAAAAGAGATTTACATGACAGTAAGTAGTGTGCTGTACTCGCAACTAAGTGATATTGTATTAGTAGCTTCCAATATATATAATAGGTATATGTCGCAGCCAACTAGCCCTAATTAGCCATTCAGTTAACTGCCTCCACAGGCCAATTAAGCCAGTTAGCTGCGACATTTATACATTATATTATAGGATGGGAAAAAGATTAATACACAATGTCATTTTAACACGCAGTTCCCGAAAGGCTGGGCACGTCACACCTGCTGTATGACGTGCTGTAATTTGTGCATGTTGGTGTTTTTAAAGGATTCCTTGCATGGTTAATGGATGTTCTAAATACAAGTTTCTTTTACAGATGCACTGCAACATGCAGTGCTATTGTCGGTCAACGGCCAAAAATTGAGTTCATCCTTCAATAACGACAAGTCATTTGACAATTATATATTCAGGTATATTGATGGAGAGGTATTGACTGTTACTTGTCAAAAAAGGGACGTCAATATGAGAGGCCGGCTTGTTTTATTAGCTGATAGAATGAGCCTGAGTAAGTAGATATCAATATAAGCCTGCTTCAGCGGAAAAAACTAGGCATAAGTAGATGATGAATTTCAATGGTATTCGGGGTTCATTTAAGTTAGCCGCTTAAAAGGATTGCGGTAAGGTTTCGACAGAAGGGTTATTAAAAAATGGCATCCCCTTCGGTTTACAAGGGTCAACCGGTGGTGTTTAAGGGACTAACCTAAACGCAATAAACGTAAGTTTTTAGAAACAATAAAAGTATATGACCAACTACAGTAAACAAAATCAGAAAAACGTATGATATTCTGCAGGATATATGTATGCTAGCTACATAGCGTGTTGAAAACATAATACAACTAATTTGTTACGATAGAAAAAAATCATGAAGATACCTCTAAAAACTTTTTTTTTACAATAAAAACCATACTAAATATACATACAATCATTATGATTTTTTGTCAGATTATTCTACAAGCAACATACTAAAACACTAGTGTTTTAATTTTTTTGTCCAAACAATAGATTTTTGTAAATAGATAATTGCTTCATATTTTGCAATAAATTACCAGCGTTGTGTCATCGCGCTTCTCTTTCTTTTCTATGCAGTCGGACAGTGACCGCACTTTAGGTCATGTAATCTCGTTAACTCAATGTTTCATGATTTTAGGATTTTGAAGTTAGAAAGAAAGAAATAAAAAAAGAATTACGTTTATTTGGACACAGTTCCTGAAACATAAATGACCACACAAAAAAGTGAAAATAATGTTTTAACAATAAAAGTGTGTGCCTCACGGCTGCGCCAAAAAGGTCCATTTCAATATTAATGCCATTCAGATGCTGTCTGACCCTGGTTTTCTATAGAACCTTTAGTTGAACGGCTTACTAACAAGTTGCCTAATGGTTATAGAGTTTAGGGTTTTAAAAAGGTGTTAACCTTTAACTAGTGACGTGGAGGCTCACAGGCGTCGCGTGTTTTAAAAATTCTTAGAATAGCCCACTTCCCCCCGCTTGCCGCGACCCCGCATCTTAGTAGCTTTTGTTTTAGTGCTAAAACGACTGCGGAAGAAGATAGACGTGTCATCGGTTGTTTAGCACGTGAGTAATACTCATTAAAAAATCCGACGTAGCCTGTCAGGCTACATGTCCCTAGTTCTCATAAAAATATTTTTTGATCTATTTTTCTATTTTTAGTGCAAAATGGCAGAAAACACTAGAAAACGTCAACGCCAAACCCCGATTTCGTCAAAGAGAAAAATATTACGGGTAGACAGGCCATCATTTGAAGATGAGTTCAATAAAAACATTGAACTCATCTTCAAATGATGGCCTGTTGCATGATGAATGCTGGCTTCAGACCAATCAGATAGCGAAGGTGATTTTGACGACTTCTTGATTTCTGAAAGAGACCTTTTACAACTCAACCAAAGGAGCTGTTGATGAAGCTGATAAAAAATGCTCCATTTATTCCAGCAGCCGCCGAACGAGAAGATGGCCAATGGTGATATTCTACCGCATTGTGGACTTGAGTGGCATGAATGCTTTTATACTAGATATATAATATGCATCAACCCAAAATTACAGATAAAGTAGATTTTCTAAAGTCATTAGCCCGTTCGCTAGTGCTACCCCATATGCAAAGACGTTTGTCTGCAGTCAATTACCAAGGGAATTACGGCTAGTGATAAAGCGAGTTCTGGGTGACGATATGGTTGAAGAAGGTGTCCAAAGTCGTGAAACTAGTCAGGGCAAGCGAAAGGCATGCAGTATTTGTCCGGCTACACTACACAGAATGACAGTTTACATGTGTGTCGGGTGTTGCAATCCCATATGCTTACAATGTTCTCATCCCTTGTGCAAAAATTGCCAGTAATTAATGCCAAATTGAATAGTTGTCAAAAGTTTTAATTTTTGTTTTTATAAGTACTTTTTATGTTATTTTGTTTTTTGATAGATTAGATTTTGAGTAAAAAGTGTTAAATTTATCATATTACTTGTGTAAGGTCTATTAAAATGCTAAAATAAAGTTCTCATGTCAATTAAGAATGAAAAGTACCTTTAAGTGTTAATTACCGTTTTTTTTTAATTCGTAATAAATGGTGATTAAATTTACTTATATGTTTTTTATTACATACCAATGGTAAATATTAACACAATTTTGAAACTTCTAAATTAAATTTTATGACAAAAATTAACTTTGGAAGTAGTAGCCTGTGAGACGTCATGTCCCTTATAGTGATATAAATTTCTCACGTCCCTAGTTAAAGGTTAAGCGGCTTACTAATCGTTTTATGGAAAAAGGTTTTACACTAATTTAGTCGGATTCATAAAAGGACGCGTCGTATAATATAACATTTATTTGGACTCAACAAAAAAGTCATATTAAGAAGAATTAGGAGACAACTAATGAAATTGAGTAGACTGCCAAGTCTATATGAACTAAATGTCGATCCTGTGGGAATATCGGAATATAAAGTAGCCTAGGTATATGTTAATCCAGGGTGTCAGCTACCTCCATACAAAATTTTATCAAAATTGGTCCAACCGTTTGAGCGTGAAGAAGTAACAAATACAGAAACACACACACACAAACTTTCGCCATTATAATATTAAGTGTGATGAATTCCAAATCAGATAAAAAACCTGTATCTTGGGAGTCAGTTATGTCGTGATGTATCAATAGGTTCATCAGAAGCATATCGGAGCCATACATTTTGTATAGAGGCGAGCACACTACAGTACCTAATATTGTATTTTCAGCCCTCATGAGTTACAATCCGTCAGAAGCAGTTATTTCATTAAATACATCAGACATTCAAAATAAATCTCTAATTTGTGGTATCGACAATACGAATGCAGAAAAGCCAAACGCGAGGCTGTTCTTCTTGTCTGATGTTCCTGGAAAAGGTATGAAAATAACATCCGTTTTTCTCTCTATTAAATATTATAATTCGCACACACATTTTGATTTTAATCAGAAGCCCAAAAGCTTGACAACTAGTTTTACAGAGGGGTATTGTGTTAGCCAGTAACTGGGGGAGATAGGCAGTCGCTCCATGTAAAATACTGGTATTCAGCTTCATCCGGGTAGACTGGAAGCTGACCCCAACATGGTTGGGATAAGGCTAGCTAATTCCTAGAGTACAAATTTTGGTAACGATTTGTTTCGCATTCGCTCCACAAAAAATATCCTTGTTCATCCAACATTTTATTCTTGCGAACCCTAAAATCGTTTCTTTATTATAGTTTCGTTTCGCCCCAATTCTTGAAATCTTTTGTGTTTAAATTTTTGAGGGCCACATAACTGACTATTAAAACAATATTGTGTAATATAGACATTGGTGCCGATTCCCTCTTGTTCACAAAGTAAACTAAATTTAAATTTAGTGCATCTTTTTATTTCTATTTCATTAAGAAAAGAACAGACGATAAATTTTAGTTTAGTCCTGTCAAATTAAACAGCGCCTGACACTACTCCATACAAGTTTAGACGTGATTTAAAATTTGTTTACTAAAATTACGTTAATTTACGTCAGGCGCTGATTAATTTGACAGGACTAAACTAAAATTTATCTTCTGTCCTTTTCTTAATGAAATTGAAAGAAAGGATGCACTGAACTTAAATTTAGTTTGTGAACAACAGAATCTACACCAATATAATTTTATGAAAATATTATAATTTTCAGATGTTCGTATACGCGGCCTGCCTAGAAATAACATCCTCTACCAGTATACAAATGATTTAAATCAATGGACTATTGAATGTCAATACTCTGTGAATGAAACTCTCGACTTAACCTGTGTATGGAATGAAGGATTTAATATAATACCAACTCCGCTAAGTTCATATGCAAATCCGTTCCAGTGGTACTTTGAAGGTATGCCTGTCACATTACCAACTATACCGGGGAATTTATTTTTGAGATATATACTTATTGTAGCGAATGAAGGATTTCATGATTAGAGGATCTCAAATCAGTTGCAGCAGAGTCCATATGCAAAACTGTTTCAGTTGAAATTCAAAAGTATGCCTGTTATATTACACAAATTCTATATAGTTATACACTCAAGTCTCTCAGTGCTGACGATCGTGACCCCTCTCTGGATCTTGCCGATGTCTTGTCCCGTTTTGTCGCCAAATATTTCAGTCCAGAGCCACTCTTTAAGCTTCCTGAAGAAAAGGTTGCAAGGACTGGAGGATCGGTTCGGTTTACCGTTTCACTCGTAGGCCTCATGGTCTTTCCCGGTTCTCTTCCATAACATTGAGTTCATTTTAGAAATGCGCTTTCGCACTCTGTAGAATTTTCACCTCTGGGGTGATTAACAAACGGTATTACAATTCTCATTTTGTTTTATTTCACTAAAAAAGAACCTAGGTCGGTACAGACGCCAGCACATCAAGCTTTCCGAAACTGTCAAATTTTCCCATTCAGCTTTGAACATTATACTTTAGCAATACAGTTGAAAATCTATTAAAGAAATTTGACAGATTGTAGTAGCTTGTCTGTACAATAGGCATCTATACTTTTCATGGTAATTATAGACAAGCTTTTTTTATTGCTAGTCAGGTTATATTAATACTGAATTCCCGATGGAGAATTCAGGGCGGTGACAGTAACAGCAGTATTACAGGCACACGATGACACGACACATAATTTGAATACGAGAAACCATACTAAATACACCATCGGTTTCAATCAATCAATCAACTCAGTCTTTTGCAGTCCACAGCTGGACATAGGCCTCTCTCAGGCTGCGCCACAACACCCTGTCCTCCGTCTTTCGCATCCAGTCCGTCGCAGTCACTTTTTTTAGGTCTTCCGTCCATCTAGCTGTGAGGCGTCCCACACTACGCTTGCCGGTCCCCACTCCAGGACTCGTCTGCTCCACCGGCCATCGGTCCTTTAAAAAGCATGGCCAGCCCACTGCCACTTCAGTTTGTTTACTCAGCCATCGGTTTGCTGGACAAATATTAATTAGAAAGGACTCAATCAGTCCACTCGCTAAAGAAACTTATTTCATTCTTTTTTTTAGGTAAATCATTTAATTCCGCAGCAACTGCGGTGTCAAATACGCAAATTAAGATTTCTGATCAACCATTAACAAGGATTTTGAATGCAACCCACATAGGAACTAAATTAAAATGCACTTATTTTCCAAACGGAAATAACGATTTTAATTCAAGTAAAACAGTTGAGATCATCCTCCGATTGAAACCGGATTTGGTTACTTCAACTTTAGATACTCCAGGTGAGTGATGGCAATTTAATTTAACGATGTTTCTAGCGAAATTTTTGTGGTAATATGGGTAAGTATAGTAAATGATACCATCTGCTGATGGAAGGACAAACGAGAGACAAAAACAAGAATAGGAAACGACCTAAAGAATTTATCAAGGGCGTTGCTACCGCCGCCGCCGCATCAGCCAAAATAACGACGCGGGGCCTCCGAGCTACAGGCGCCCCCGTCGCGTCGTGTGTAACCAAATTTTTTTTATATGATTTCCTGAGCCTCAAATTTTTATTGATCATTAAGAGGCCTGTAATGAATGAAAATGCAATGAAAATATGAAAATGAACGTTTATTGTTTATGGCTTGGAGCGTGGTAGATACCACGCGGAGGCCTGTTTCCCAGCAGATCAATTATAGCAACTACAGGCGCGGTTCAATTCTCAAGCTTTACTTTAGTTTGCACACAGAAAATCTAACATCTAATTTAAGTCTGGATGCTCCAATTTTCGCTACGCTCGTTCTTGCATTCTCTTAGAAACATCGCAAGGACAGCTTTACCTTTCAAGTCAGTCAACATCTGCGTAACATTTTCCCAACTATATTGGGGTTGGCTAGTCTAATAGATTTCCAGCTGAATAGGTACCAGTATTTTACATGAAGCAACTGCCTATCTGACATCCACAATCCAGTATCTGGGTAATACCATACCCCTTGGTAAGACTGGTTGTCAGACTTTCGAGCTTCTGACGACCCGTAATGACTGTCAAAGATCCATGAAAGACAGCCGGGAAATCGCTTCAAAATTCAATCGATCGACAAAATCTGTCATATTTTATGACGGTTATCGTCAATCGATTGAAGTTTGGTTATACTCATGCGAACATCCTCGATCATTTACTTTATAACCAAACGAATTTGCTTTCGGACTGTGTGCGGTGTCACTGATTTTATAAAAAAAAAATAATTATAGAATATAATTAAGATTTTTTAAACCTGGTGCTCGTTCCAGATGACAAATCGATGATAATGATAGTTCCTATAGCTGTTGGTGTTGGAGTCGCTACTGCCGTCATAATGATGGTATGCTTAGTTTCCTGGCGCAAAAGGACGAAACGGGCCAATCTTATTGAGGTACTTACAGTTATTTAATGATAACTTTTGTTTTTAGAGGATGTACTACAAATAACCACGTTTCACTAATTATTTGAAGTCCCGTTGTATCAGGAAGTGAGTCTATTTCCATGGGCATAAATTCAGACTCTAGGCGGATACAGAGATTTTTTTACTCGAAAAACTTCGCATTTGAAATGGCCAATGTGGGATTGGTCGAACCCAGCATCACATGTTCTGCAGAAAGTACCAATGAGCAAGTCCAAAGTAATTATTATTTATTTTCATTTCAGAACGCATATTATGATAATATCTCAAATGAAAACAATAGTCCGATACCACCGTTCCCAAGCCAATGGGAAGATGACCACGACGATCCAAATTACGCTAAAATTGTTGAGGAAGATAAGCAAAAGAAATACAATTATTCAAAAGACAACGACAAATTATGCAGAATGCCAGATAAAAGACAGAGTAACACCAGTGAGAATCATTATACTGAAATAGACGATCACCCCAAGCCTAATCTTGATAGACTAACAGCCAATTGGAATACTGCTCGACCCTCCGATTACAATAAACAAACGGATACACCTAAACCAACACCATCCCACAGTTCGAATAATACATTCTATAACAATTTTAGTGATCCAAAACAAGGCACTTACGACAAATTAAGACACAGCAATAATAATTTACCTATCAATAACAGTAATGAAAATTACAGCAACGTACCAAAACCAAGTAAAAGTGTCACTTTTAGACAAATAAGCAATGACTTAAGACCGGAACGTAATTACAGTGAAAGAAACTCTAGACAAGATGGTAGAAATAACGAAACTAAAGTAAAACCAAACAATAATACTCATTACGCTAATACGGGCCAAGATAATATCTACATGCAACCTGGGAAACCAATCTATCAAAATATTTTTCTCCAAAATGAGAAAACTGACAATCCATTAGATACAAACTATGCTGAACCGTATGATGAGCTTGGAATAAGTTGCAAAAACGACTTTTACGGATAAAGTAGAGCTAATAAAAAAAAACAGTGAAAAGAAAAACACAAAAGCCTGTTTCAGTCGCCTGTTGAGTCATGTCCAAGCAACTTACAAAAATAAACAAAAAAAGTAAAAACTGACTACAAAATAAAGATAAAGAAGATAATGTAATGCGTGATACAGATTTACATAGTATATTAGGATGGTTTGTGTTCAACATTTCAGGAGTTTAATAAGTATAGTAAAAAAATTATAAACAAAAAAATATTAACGTAACGTAGGACTAAACTCTTTTCTCTTACGAGAAATTGTGAACTAACTGAAATAGGGATCTAAGATGTTAAAATAATTATTTTCAAGTAGTTTTAATTATTATTTTGGTGCCTAGCAACACTGCTATTATTGGACAGTTTTAAATAAAAATGTTAGGCTTTGGTTTCACAAGAAAGCGGTGAACGATCACATAGTAACGGCTGTCAAAATTGAGTGACTATTTCCAATCAATAGGATTATATGAACTTAGAGGGATTAGGAGCGACCTGTATTGAGGATTTTAATGATTATAATTCTGTATACTCAAATTTGATACGGTGTCGAATCAAATTTTAATCAACACACCGCCTGACAGGCTGACACTTACCTGCAAATTGCAAAAAATGTAAGAAACTAGAATTTTGCGGGCGCACCCATAACACACCAATGGTGTCGATTCTGTTGTTCACAAACTAAACTAATTTTAAGTTCAATGCATCTTTCTCTTTCTATTTCATTAAGAAAAGGACAGAAGATACATTTTAGTTTAGTTCTGTCAAATTAATCAGCGCCTGACGTAAATTGACGTAATTTTAGTAGGCATATTTAAACATGTATGGAGGAGTGTCAGGCGCTGATTAAAATAAAACTAATGTTTTGTTTAAGTATAAGTTTTATATATCACTTAACAATTAATTATTGTTTGTTCATTTTTTTTTAACATAGTAAAGTTTTTATAATTTTAAACAGTTTTATAATAGTAGATTTTACAACAAGTGCACAAAACAAACCATTTTTATCCGAGACTTTTAGCAGCCCGAGCCGAAGGCGAGGGCTGATAGTAATGTCGAGGATAAAAATGGTTTTGTGGACGAGTTATAAACTCTGCTTTTCACTTCGATTGCGAGGAAATAAAACAGTAGTATAACATAACATTTCTTTAATTAAAATTCAAAGTAAAATTAGAACAGTTTTGAATACTGAAGGAAATTGTTTTTCCCGGCATATTAACGGTATTTTTCTGAATTTGTGAAGACGACATATTGTGAGAAGATGGCATATTATGAGAAGATGGCTCTGACGACAACAAGGAATCTCTGGATGTAGAAGGGATGGGTTCGCTTGGGATTAAATTAATGGCTTCTGTTATACGGTCGGTAATCTTGCTTTTGTTCTGTACGGATTCTTCAATGTATCCCTCAGCAACCTGATCAGACTTCCACCCGCCATGTCTTTTCAGCATTGTTAAGTTTGCTCCCGAATCTGCTAGAAGGGTGGCTGAGGTCCGGCGGAAGCAATGACCCGAGTAATTTTCGGGATTTTCTAATTTTAGAAAAGTTGCGATCTGTTTGGGAAAGGCTGCAAATTTATTGCGTCCTATAACTTGCTTAGTGCACTTCCCATTTTGATAATTGAGGAAAAATTTATTAGTCGACACGTTTTGAGGACGTAGAGCTTGGTAATTTTTAACTATTTTTAGGTAATCTCCTTTGACAACAAATGTTCACTCCCGTTTGTTTTTTGTGTCGGGTAAGTTTATTGCTTGCAAAAGCGTGTCCGTCTTTACGTCATTTACGGTAATGTTCGCAAGTTCAATGCCTCGGCACGCACCGCTTATACCAAATATAAGTGCCACCTAAAACAAAATTAATAACTTTTATACACTTTAGAACAAAAGACCAATAGGTATATGAGCAATAAAATATGAAAGGAATGTGTATTACGTACTTTTGTGGCCAAATATGTTTCATCTGGAGCGGTATTTAAGAAGGTATATTTTTTTCTTTCTTTCTTTCATTGTCCTTCATTTGTGATGTTGCTTTCAGCATGGAATATATACTCCTCAGTGTAGACGGCTGAAGTTTTTTGGATAATTCATCAAAATAACTCAAAAGAACACTTTCCGAGAACGTAGTTTCTAGTTTTTCTTTTCTCAAATTTACAAAATTATCGTAAACTTTGATATATTTTTCCCGAGAATTTGGCGGTAATATCTGTTGTACAACTCTCTGTGCATTCATTTCCATAAGCGTATTAGGAGAGACTGTTAAATCCTCTTCTTCACTGGACATTTTTAACAATTTTAGCAAATTGAAGAAATTAATTAATGCACGAAAAAAGAACAAGAGCTGTTTCCCGCCACTTTATTTTTTTTTAAATCTTACGACATTGATATTAAGGCTGCAGACCTATACAGCCTACTATTAAATTAATTTTGTAATAATAATTTTCTTAAATCAACTAACCTACCGTACTTGAATTAAAATTTTAATATCTATTATATCTTAAAAAACACATAAGGCAAATAAATTAAAGTAAATATTATATAATAACAAATTCATCTATGAACTTCTTCTTATTGCATTTGGCTGTATGGCTCATTTTCTTTGCCTTAATATAATACATTTATGAGTAGATACGTTAACGCCCTTGTGCACAAAATTCGATTTTGTGCAGCCTATACCCTGCACAAAGAAGCACTTTCAGAGCATGAGAAGTGAAAAAATATAATATTAGTTAACATTTAATTTTTTTTCAATACCTTTGTACTCAAATTATAATTATGTCATACATATGCCTAAGTATTTTACTGTGTGTAAATCAATAAATAAATATTTTTGCATAATAAATATCATGGCAACTGCTTTAATTTTTAGGTCATAAAGCAAAATGGAGTTTGGCTGGCTTCAACACTTAATTAATATTTTACTGACTTATATTTTAATATGTTTTTAATTATCACTTAAAGCTATAAAGGACGGTTTTAGGCAGGGACTTGAAACTTTACTCAAAATAACGTTACGCGTAGTTCTGGTAACGATAATTTGTACCGTTCCACCAGGATTGTAACAAAATAATTCCTTGGCTATAACGATACTGACAAACTGAACGAAATCTTGAACTGTTCACTAACCATATTATAATAACGTTATTCATTTCGATACTCAACTTTGCCAGCTTCATGACCATGACTTATAAGATGACGAAAAAGTATGAAGAATAACGTTACAAATGAATCTGTAACGTTTCTCCGCTTAGCTTAATGTTACTGATACCTATAACGTTACTTATAATATTGTTCTACTAAAATGAAATTCTATAACGTTTTTCTTTGTAACGTTATTGATATTTTTAGATTTTAGTATCGTTACAAATTTTGGAACGTTATACGATAACATTAGCGGTAACGGAACGAAATTCATTTCGTTTACAAGTCCCTGGTTTTAGGTATAAAAAAATATTATTAAATATTATGTACTTCTTAATAATCTATCTAGTTGTACCTACTATATATTTTATTGCAACCTTGTTGGTCGTATGATCGCAAGCAACTGCTGAGGTCTTGGGTTCATTTCCCAAATCAGGTAGTTATATTGGGGTTTTCCCATTATGAGCCCGGAGTGAGCACGTTTGAAGGCAAAAGGTTTGCCAACTACGAGTGTATTCACCCACTGCTGAATCAAAACCTCCTTTCCTTTGTAACATGCTTCCCTGGTTTCTGCGAGTCTAAGATTTAATGCCAGGTAAAAACACAGTGACACACCAGCAGATACCCAGTCGCCACTACTAAATGCCCAATCATGACAGGGAAGCCAATTTTGAAGAACTGCATGAAGCTGATCTTGTAGCCATGTTGTTCAGCCAACCCGGCGCAGACGACATTGGAGCTGGCACCTATTAGAGTGCCGTTACCTGTAAATAAAAAAATAAAAAATCTAAAAACAAAAAGCATAAAGTAGATAAATACAATACAGAATGTACACAGAGTCTAGAGAAAGTGACATTCTACCAGCGATAACAATGATGGACAAGTAAAAAATGAATTGGACTGACATAAGCCATTGAAAAGTTTACGTCAATCCTGTTGAAGGTCGTTTTAGAAATAGGAAACGCTTTGAAAGCGATTGCAACTTGTCTAGGCTCAAGAATATCCTTGCAACTCAAAAGGTTGCCTAACATGAATGGGACTGCGCAGGACATGTCTGCCGCATGACCCACTATGGGCCCAAGTAATACAGAACTGGGGGCCTAAAAAGGCCACTTTAGCAGAATCATAAAAGGATAACATTATGAATCATAATGGACAGTTAACTGTATTAAATCCGATTGTTGAAGGATTTTTCATTTATTTTTTTTTGTCTGCGCTATAGTACCAATCAATCCAATCCAAATCCAATCCCAATCTCTGTTTATACCCGCGTAGTGCAGCGAAAAAAAGAAAAACACGGTCTGTCTTCGCCATATTGTAATTCATAATGTTATCCTTTTATGATTCTGCCAAAGTGGCTTTTTAAGCCCCCAGGTGCCCTGAGACAGTATGGCGGGGTCGCGGCAGGCTAGAAAGGTGATGGTGGAACGGACAGGATCGATTCTGGCATATCAGGAAGGTGAAAGCGTGGGATCGCGGAAGATAGAAGGAGTGGAGGAAGAACTTTGTCCAGAAGTGGACCAGAACCTGTTAGAAACAAACAAAACAGTACGGATGCCCCATTTCAAAACCTAGTAAGGACTTAATAAAATGAAATTTTACAGTAGAGCGCATAAACGTAATATTGGTCAGCCTATTGGAATGTATTTTTTGAATTGGTTATAGTGACTTACTAGGTTTTAAAATGGTCACTAGGGAGTGAAAGGTGCACTTACTAGGTATCGATGCTTAAATATATCTCCTTTTATGTAAGTTTAAAACTCTGGTGTTTTTGTATTTGGTAGAAACCTTCTAGGTTTTTTTCTAAGATTATGCAAAAAAACGATTTTTGTAAAAAGTGTCCCTTACTAGGTTTTGAAATGGGACAGCCGAGTAGTATCGGGTCGAACTACACAAGAATAGCTCACGCCGTGGTAAAAATAATAAAACAGATCACACTAATATTATAAAGGCGAAAGTTTGCGAGTGTGTTTGTATGTTTGTTACTACTTCACGCACAAACGGCTGAACCGATTTGGATGAAATTTGGCACACAGATAGTTTATAACCATTATTAATACAGGATACTTTTTATCCTGATATTCTCATGGGAACAAAACTTATGCGGGTGACACGGTTGGGCGCACCCTTTTAGGCCCTGTGACAATACCTTGGGGGATTCCAGCAGGGTATTTGCGTAATACACTCACAATCCCGTTGCCACCCATTTTGACGATTCAACATAATTGATTGTGTTATTTACCTGAGGAACAGTTCCCGTGTTTTAAGAACATTCTAATCTCAGTTACAATCTGTCAAAGATACAATCACTTCTCTTCGTTTAATGGCTTTTGCGGAAAAACCACCACAATTTAGCCAATGTCAAGTGTACTCGGGTTAGCAATTTATGCCTATACATTTTTGACAAGTTTTAGACATTGGTTGTCGCTGAAATGACATTGTGACTTGGTTTTTCCGCAAAAGCCATTAAAGAAGAAGAAGAAGACATTGTGACTTTTTTTTCGCTGGGATTACATTACGAACAACGAACGTGGTCGGACCTCGGTCGAGAGTCCGATAGCTGTCACACGTGTCAGAGAGATTTAATTTTTTCATTTAGTGGATTTTAGTACGTGAAATTGGCAAAATTGTGGTGTTTATTCCACAAAAGCCATTAATCAAGAGTTGAGTTAGTTGACATTGTGACTTGAATTTGAACTTTTTTTTTACTTATGATGACTTTTGCCTTCAGATCGAGCTAACGAATTTTTCAATAAAATTTTCATTGAAATAGGTTTTGAATTTGTTTCAAAATCATTCGGATTACGTTAGTTTGTTACGCAATTGGATTAAATATTGAATATTTTCAGTCTTACCTCCCAAACATACTCCGAAAGACAAGGCCCATATCAACGGCGCCATTGGCAGGTTGAGCGTTGGATGGGTGCCCAGTGACGTCACGACTCGGACCATCATGGTCGTGAGGGGCACATTATCTACGAATGCAGATGCCATACCTGACACCTATAAAATATATATATATATTTTATATACCGTTGATGTAATTGCTGTACTGTATGGCTTTCCAGTAGAAGGATAAATAAATAAATAACCTGCAAGTAGAGACATTTTCTCAGGTTTTTTGGACATTAATCTTCATACACACCAGTGATATGCGTCGGTGACGTGTCGCTCGTGTATTGAGTGCCACACTAAGATGCAGTTAAGTCTGCCGTCGACGTGCGTCGCTCGTGTGTATGTGTCGCAGGGGTATTGTCAAACCCGTGATATAATAATTTCACTATCACCGTAAGATCACGAACATCGTTAATTTATAATCTATCTGGCTAGATTATAAACTTTTGACGACACCGGTTGGCGCAGTGGCTGAGCAATCGACTGCTGCGCTGCGTGTCGCGGGTTCGATTCCCGCACGGAACAAATATTTGTTTTGCCTAAAGGTAGTTGTTCCGGGTCTGGCTGTTTGCAAGTGTATGTGAATTTAAATATTTGTAAACGCACCCACGATACAGGAGTAATTCCTAGGGTGGGGCAACATTAAAAAAAAAAATATCGAAAAATTGTGAACTGCAACAATTAACTCTCCATGGCAAACCGACAAATCGTGAACTGGTATAAAACGCGCATGCGACGGATCGCATCTTGCGCTGATACTACATAACCAAGTAACTGCAACCAATCAGGGACGGTTCCCAATTTTACGGGTGATAAAATCGGACAGATTATCAACCCTGTCGATAAATGCATATTCGTTCACAATATGACGACTTGACATTGATAGATTGTAACAGTTCACAATTTTTCGACAGTTCGTAATTTTTTTTTTAAACATTGCCCCACACTAGGAATTACTCCTGTATCGTGGGTGCGTTTACAAACATTTAAATTCACATACACAAATAGCCAGACCCGGAACAACTACCTGTAGGCAATGCAAATATTTGTTCCGTGCGGGAATCGAACCCGCGACACGCAGCGCAGCAGTCGATCGCTCAGCCACTGCGCCAACCGTGTCGTTTAACGATGGTAATATTTATGTAGATTAGATTATAAATTAACTACAACGAACTAGGTGTTCACAATCTTACGTTGAGCAGTACTTACCCACACCATTAGTACTAAAGCCACAGCTAAGCGATCGCTTTCATCCACTGTCAGAATGAAAGCCTCCGTCCATCTACCAATGCAGCCAATCAAACCAAGTTTAGATAAAGCCTGTAATAAAAACAAAACAAAAGATTTTTAATGAACCGAAACCCAAAGATAATATATTAACGAGTAAAGGAAATGGTAATTATAGGAGCTACTGGTACTAATATTCTTTAGTCCTATCATAACTACAAACTATTAAGTACTATAACAGAAATATAAAGAAAACGGGTTGCTGCCTTATCTCTTAAACTGACATAGATATAACTTTGTCCATGGAGTTTCTTGCCCGTTCTTCTCCATAGGTACCTACGCTTTGGAATGGGCAACTGGCTTCATATTTTCTGACTGACCGACTTCTTGACAATTCAAAAGTGCTTGTAAATGGTTTAATTGAAATAAATGCTTCGAGTTTGAGTTTTGACATCAATTAATTAATTTGTCCCTTAAAAATCCTAATGCATGAGCTCTTGTTTGTTGTTTCTGTCTTTTTTATAAAGTTTAGTTAAAACTGTAGCATTGTGCAAGAAGCCCGAAAGTCTAAAAACTAGTCTTACCAAGGGATATCGTATTACCCGTTCACTGGGTTGTGGAGGTCAGATAGGCAGTCGCTCCATGTAAAATACTGGTATACAGCTGCATCCGGTTGTACTGGAAGCCGACCCCAATATAGTTGGGAAAAGGCAGATGATGATTATGCAAGATAAAATTATATATTTGCACAACATATGTAATGGTAGAATGTACAGGGGCCATTATAGACTTTTAACATCATACATTGTAAGCCTTCATTCTGGAAAATAGGTGAATTTGAGTTTATCCGTTTCCCATAATAGTCCAAAAAATCGAGAACTGAATGTCAATATCATCAGCCTAGCCTTTTCCCAACTATGTTGGGGTCGACTTTCAGTCTAACCAGATGCAGCTGAATACCAGCATTTTACATGGAGCGACTGCCTATCTGACCTCCACAACCCAATTACTGGGTAATACGATACCCCTTGATAAGACTGATTGTCTGAACTAAAGGTCAATAACAGATACTAATTAACATGCAAAGTGGAAAACAGCTGACTGAAATGCAGTAAGATTGTGAATACAAAAATATATACAATATTCCGCTCATCTTAAAATTGGGTTTACATTTATTTTTATTGATAGTACCTATCTCAATCTCATCGCAGAAAACGTCATGTTTAACCATAGATATATCGCAGCCAACTGGTTAAATTAGCCTTTTAGTTAATCGCCTGGCCTTTGGATGTAGTGCTCGCCTCGCTTCGCTCTCTCGGCTCGCATGCGGTTGATCACAGTTCTAACTTTTTTTTTTAACGCGGAGAAATGCTCATACATACTGCACTACCACGAGGAGATAGTGCAGTTATGTGGGACTCTAACCCACTAAAACTCCACGGTGTCCTCCTCAACCCGCCGCGGCTGTCCGTTACCGGACCCTCCTCTGGGGAGTACTCCCCATCACCGGCGCACCAGAACACATAGCACGCCGTGACCTCCCCAGGGACCAAACCAGCACATGGGCACCAGACGACCCCGTGTCTGGGCACCCTTGGTTCCCCTGCGACGGGTCAGGACATTGGCCCCGCCGCCTGCCAATTTTCGGCTGCAGAGGATAGGGAGAGCGGCCAACGCAATACCAACACTCCTCCTCCCCTGCAGCCCCACCGCATCCGCTATCACACGGTGGCGACCCCGTCAAGGCCGCGGAAGGTAGGGAGAGCGGCGCACCGCAATACCGGCACTCCTCTCCCGCCGCGGCCTCCAACCCTCAGCCGCGATGGCCCCGATACGACATTGCGGCCCGCCTCAGTTGCGATGTCGCCCAAGCGGCACCGCAACCTACTTTTGACCGCTACGTCGTTGGCTTGTCAGCAAAAGCCCTGACGAGCGGCCTCTCCTCGGGTTCCTCTTCGCATCACCGTGGGTGTCCAAGCCACGGCTACCCCCCGCCTCGACAATGCGGGAACCCACCGGGGGGATCACAGTTCTAACCTAACCTAACCCATTTGGTCGGGGTGCCCTGGCTTAGTTACTGCGACCAATTCGGCTCGCGCGTGATTGGTTACAGTTCCAACTTAAACTATAATATTGAATTTCATTCAGGCCGTTACTTGAACGGCTGCCGTTGAGTTAAAAGGCTAGGCGGTTAACTAAACGGCTAATTAAACCAGTTGGCTGCGACAGATATATTACATTTCTATGTGTTTAACTAAGTTTTTTTATTGTAGCACCTTTTGCGTCATTTTGACGCTTTCGTGAGATTGCGTCTTGAATTTGAACGCTTTTTAAATACGGGAATCGGCCTGGTTAACCTGAGTTTATAATTTCAGGTTTTTTTTTGCCCAGTAATTTGGCTGTGGAGATCAGAACGCATCTGATTAAATTGAAAGTACCTAGTAGATCATAGCTAAGAATTTTCTATTTTCAAATAATCAAAGTATCTATTATTTAAAGGCTAGGAAAGAATAAAGATACAAACGGAAATATGTGAAGTATCATTGTCTACCTCCATAAGCACAAAGAGCGCCGCGAAGAAGAGCAGCGTGGACCACTCGACCCTGTGCAGCACCGGCTCCAGGTCCTCGCGGTCTGCCAGCGACAGCAGCAGCAGAGCGCCCAGCAGAGCCGTCCAGCCTAGAGAAACGCGGTCTGCGAGAAGGAAGGTATGATAAAGAGAACTCGTACAGGAAGAACACAAACTTAATAGTATGATGCTATCATAGAAAAACAAAAGAATAAATTTAAAAAATCAGTAAGTAATACGAGTACTATGCAGTAGCGAAGGGTCAATTTTTGTACAGTACCCGGCGATAAATATTGCACATCGACCTATCGAATAGGTCGATCGATTTTATACAAAGAAACAAAAGAAGCAAAAGAAAAAAAATGCAAAAGAAGCAAATCATAATTGTTTTAACAGCTCCTAATAGATACCGGACTGTTTGTATTTCGTGCGACAGAGATAACGCTCTACGAAGCCGAAATTAGCCGATTGTCTCTTTCCAAAGGTCGATGTGCAATATTTATCGCCGGGTACTGTAAGAGGTAAGCCGGAATAGATATCTTAAATATGATTATATTATTTGTCTATGGAATACTGACTGTGACATTTTTCAAAAGGAAGCCGGTAGGAATTGAATTGTTGGGAACCTTCGCCACTGATACTATGTCAAAAGGTGCCTCCATCCGTGTCCCCAACATGACATTTAAAAACAAATGTCGCATCGCTGGTTTATAGCTCTGGCAACTGATAATCGAGTAACCATCCTACCTATTTCCACCGTACAGAGTTGCTGTGTTTTGGTGGGTATGGGTGCCGGTGTAATTACAGGCAGATGAGACTGTAGCGGTATCTACATCGCCACATACGAGCAACGCGTCATACTGACGTCACGCAAAATCCTGCATCTCGCAAGCAGAGTTTACCGCGTAACTAGCATCTATGAAACGGCCCGACATGAATCATCGGGCAGTTGCCCGCCAGACACACACCCGTCTGGTCGGAGGATCCTCCCTTTTCTATAGAGTATGAGTGAAATTTACACCCTGTTCCTAATACCTCTATAAGACTTTCAGCTTTGTCTCTCGAATGAAAATACATCTGTAATGTCATTGAACGTCAG
Source organism: Luperina nickerlii (assembly GCA_963855955.1). Lineage (NCBI taxonomy): Eukaryota > Metazoa > Arthropoda > Insecta > Lepidoptera > Noctuidae > Luperina > Luperina nickerlii. The sequence goes on from OY979690.1 coordinate 7,129,381, forward strand.
GTGGAACATCGGTTTATTTGCCATCGATATACGTATAGATAGCCCTATTATATTACCCTGAGGGACACCTAAATAATTGAGATAAAAATTGTAGATCAAAACATCCAATATTATAAAACATAACATATCATCACACCGGTTTTCCCAAAAGGACTAGACAGAGGTGTGTGTACCTACAGAACACCCATATCTAACCAGATTATGTAGAAGTACAATTATTTGTTTACTTATAATAATTTAATTAGCTGGACAATTGACCAATTCAAATGCTTTAGATAAATCAAAAAGTTAAATTTACACAATAGTTAGATTTGGAATATCTGGGCCACTGGGCTATTAAAAGATAATTTTGTGACATTGAAAGGGAACATACAGTACCTCCCAAAAGTTAGTGGACATTTTTCCACTTCAGCACATTATGATTTAAAATTCTAGATTCAAATGTTTGAACTGTACATTATAACGTTTTTATTGACTGATTCAACTAATTAGTCAATAACAACGTTCTAGTACACAACTCAACAATAAACACACACACACACACATTGCCATTGTGTTTTAGTACACAATTGACTAGGACATTGTGCCGTTTTTAAAGATCTACCTCTTTTTACTGTTTGTACCTACAAACACTAGAAGTTAAGTAAAATTGTTACTAATCCTATGGACTCTGTCTGAAATAAAAGTTTTCTATTGTATTAGGAGTATCTTTAGGAACATTAAAAATCACTTACTGAACTCGGGAATGGAGTGTAGAAAGAACACGATGACTACAAAGAAAATGGCGACGGTGCACTTTACCAGTAACACCTTGTCTCTTATCTTGTACTGTTAACAACAGAATAAATGGTTGAAAGTCCCTTTAAGGTGCTTAGATACATAACATAAAGCGCGGTCACTGTCGGACTGCACAGAAAAGAAAGAGACACAACGCTGGTAATTTATTACAAAATATGAAGCAATTATTTAATTACAAAAAATCTATTGTTGCGCCGAAAAAAATAAAACACTAGTATTTTAGTATGTTGTTTGTAGAATAATTTGACGAAAAATCTAAATGATTGTATGTATATTAGTATAGTTTTTATTGTAAAAAGAAAGTTTCTAGAGGTATCTTCATGATTTTTTTCTATCGTATGAAATTAGTTGTATTATGTTTTCAACACACTATCTACCTAGCATATATCCCGAAGAATATCATAAATTCCAGTATTTCATATTATCATATACTTTTATTGTTTCTAAAACTTGCGTTTTTGTGTTTAGGTCCTGTAAGCCCATTAAGTTTTCTACGTAGCATTTGCCCGCGGCTTCGTCCGCGTGGTTGTCGGTAATAATCCCACAGGAACATACTACCGGGATAAAATTTATTATATGTACTAAGCCAGGTCACGGTCCCCCCGTGTGGCTCATCGAAATCCGTAAAGGTAACAAACAAAGAGACAGTATACTTAAGAATGGATAATTATGAAGTTAGTAGTTTCGCATCTATACACCTAAGAAAATAGTAGTTGAGAATTGTTGTCCGTTTGTCTGGATGTATGTTTCGGATTGGCGCAAAAACAGCTTAACGGAATTGGATGAAATTTGGCTCACTAGTAACCTGGATAAACTTATAGGGTACTTTTTATCCCGGTATTACGCACACATGTGAAATGTTCCGACATCCAAATGAACGAGAACTAGCTTATAATATAAATATATAAAGACTTTTTAATGTACCTTCTCCCTCATGTCAGCCAGTGTCGCTTCGAAGCTTTCTTTAGAGCAAGTCTTGACCCTCGCCTCCTTGACCAACACATCGAGTCTGCCCGTCAGCTTGCTAATCTTCCTCTCCAAGCGTTGTTTGACTACCAGCTGGTCGCCGCTCAGGTGAGGGAGGGAGTCGGCTGCGCGGCGCCATATTGAGATCTGACGCCGGAGATCTATAAATATTTAAAGGCTCTTTTGGTGCAGGAGCGGGCTAAAATTGTATTATAATAAATAAATTAAAACCCTTAAATGATAATGTTAAATAAAACACAACCTAAAAGAAAGTGTAGTGTCGCAGATTACGAAACTACGGGCAATACACTAATAAAAAGATATGGTTTAATATAAATGAATATTATTATATTATTTTTTTTTATATAACGTTTTTTTATTTTGCTGTATTTAGTTTAGTTTGTGATCTTCCTGTACGAGTCGCAATAAATACTTTTTTAATACAGTTGCTCAAAAAGTGGCGTATTGCAGGGACGTATAGCGTTCGGGATGTGGGCTATTACATACTCGTGCTTTTTTTTTACTTTTCCCGAACTCGTGCGTTCTCTTTCCCAACTGTCAAAATAATGTCTATTAAAAAGAAAATCCAACCATGAAGTTTTTACAAAAAAAATTCATAGAAGTTTTTATGTTTCATGCAAATACGTAATTTCTAAAAAGAAGCTACTAATTTGTTTCAATATCAGATTTAATGATTTGATTGAATGAGTTAGGTTAGTTTTCATTTCATTTCATCTCATTAAATTTCATTTTCATTTCATATCAATAAAAAAATTCTGCTGAAGACTTGGCTGTATGGGCATAGTTCCCTTTGCCTACCAGAATGGGTGAAGAAAAAAAATCTCTGCTTATATTCTACGGTTGGCGCCATTGGTTAGTTGAGTTTATTGTGTTTTTATTATTTTATTAAATTGCTTCATTTTTTCGCAACTGTATTAAAAATAGTCGTTCAGTACACGTGCGAAACCGTCATTGCAACTTGTTCCGACTGTCAACCCTCGCCTTCGGCTGCGCCTCGGCTCGGGTAGACATTTGTCGGAACTCTTTGCAATGACAACCTTTCCGCACTTGTAATGAAATATACTATTTCTTTCTTTCTTTATTATTATTCAGCTATGCATGCAACCAGTCTTGCTAAGGGGTACCGTATTACCCAGCAATTGGTTCGAGAAGGTCAGATAGGCAGTCACCCCATGTAAAATATTCGGCTGCATCCGGTTAGACTGGAAACCGACCTCAACACACACACACACGGTTGGGAAAAGGCTAGGCAGATGATTTTTTATTTTTTTTATTGCTAAATGGACCCACCCGCTCTTGACCCCGATCACGCCTGATGGAAAGCTATAGATGAGAACTATGATGGAACGAGCGTGCCCAGAAGATACCTGTTCACTCTTGCTTTGAATGCAGTTGATATGATGATGATTCAGCTATGCATTACGACTTCATGGAAAAACATCTGGCAGATAATATTTTGAGTTTCTAAAAACTATATCTGGTTAAACTGAGAGCCGGCCCCAACCAAAATTGATTTTTGAAATCTTACCTTGAACATCCTTCGACTCGTGTAACTTGAGCTTGTTAATATCTCTGAAAATGAACCTCAGCTGGAAGTAAGTCTGGACAGCCACCAGTAGGATACCGCAGGTCATGTGCACTGTGAAGTTCGGGAAGTTAATACCCTGATGAAGAGAGGTTTTCAGTGTTATAAGGTGGTATCAATCATGTGATGGTCAAAGTCAAAGTCAAAGCATTTATTTCAAATAGGCACGTAAAAGGCACTTTTGAACGTCAAAAATTACAATAAAATAGAATTGGTTCTAGTCGCCCATTCCAAAAGGTACCTAGTTTTCGTATGGAGAAGAATGGGCAAGAAACTCCACCGTTACTCTTTTAAAATGTTTTACAATATTTTGCATACATTAATTATATAATAATTACAATGAAATACAATAATTATATAATAATATGTGAAGACGATGCACCTAAAAATTACTCCACAACAGGTAAAAGAATTAAAAATGAAACCATGACATATAAATTAATTATCTGATAGATACTTGATGATGGTAAGTGGTCACCTCAACCTAAGGACTCCTGCAATACCAGTAGCATCGGAGGTACTGCCTGATAATATCAACATGTATTTTCAGCTGCATGCGGTTAGACTGGCAGCCGACCCCAACACAGTTGGGAAAATGCTAGGCAGATGATAATTTTTCTGACTGCAACGAGTCTTGCCAAAGATTATTTTGTTACCCAGTGGAGATCTAGAGGTAGTCGCTTTAGGTAAAGTACCGGTTTCCAACATACAAAAAACAAGATTCATAGTTGGAAAAACTTAGGCAGATGATTTTTCCCACTGCAGGAAGAAGACCTCATATCGTGTAGCCAGCAAACCCAGCACACAAATGCAGTGAGAAAGAGTGCTGATGAATTAATACACGTCCGTATTGATTGATCAGCACTCTTTCTCACTACGTTTGTTTGCTGGGTTCGATTGCAATTCATCCTAACTAATATGTATTATAAATGTGAAATTGAGTTTGTAACTCAATTAAGGCTCCTACAAACAGGCGCCACACGCGATATAATCGCGCGCGCCACAAAAGCGCCGCTCGTTGAGCGACTTGCGGTGCCTTTGTGTCGCGTGTCGTGTCGCGCCTGTTTGAAGGAGCCTTTACGCAAAACCGACTGGGTGGATTTGGATGAAATTTGGCATACATATAGACCATGACCTGGGTAAGGACATAGGTTATTTTTTATCCTGGATTGCAAACAAAATCGCGGGCAACAGCTAGTAATCATTATTTTAGTGCAACACAGGGCGATTTTGCACAATTTCCATGGCATTGCATTGCATTTTATCAGCAGCTTATTTTAAACTAGTGTTGCCCAAATGCAAGACCAAGACAAGACCTTAGCCAGTCTTGGTCTTGGTCTTGCGTCAATACACCTGGTCTTGGTCTTGGTCTTGGTATTGCGCTCTCAGTCTTGGTCTTGGTCTTGGTCTTGCAGCAAGAGTCTCGCAAGTCTTGCGAGACTCTACTACTTAAACTAGACTACATTCAAATACCTATTAGCCTATTGCTCAGGGTGGCAGGGACATCGACGCGCAACCGCTTACCATGGATTCAAGTACATGATTCTGGACCCTCCTGCGTTGAAATTTTTCGTCGGCTTTTTCTTAATTTTTAGGATTTTTTTGCAATTTTTTTTACTGTAAACTGTATAAAATCATTATTTCTATCTGAACCAATAATATTTTTAATTAAAAAATAGTAAATTCACTTGTTTCACTTAAAACAGCAATGTAAATAAAACTCGAAAGGGCTACCTGATCAGCTGTATTGCTAAAGTTCATTTGCGAGGTCAACACTGTCTTCGTACCTACGCTATTCGCTTTCAAATGCCGCGACAAAGGGACCGCAGTGCCAAGCGGTCTCCTCGTATTATTAACGCACTTGAAAATAAACTTTAAAATTATTACAATAAAGTGCATAAATGCTTGAACCTGACAAAAAATGCGGAAGATTGCGTTAAAGAATATGGCAGATTGTAGTAGCTTGATGTACTGGCGTCTGTACCATAACATTGGCTGGCTTAAAAACTGCTACTAGTACTATGTAGACCTACTCGACTCGCTGCTAGTTTTAAATTTTGCTGAGTAGAAGAATAATATAAACTTTGAAACACAAATACCTACATAATTTTTACCAACCTACTAACGTTAGATCTGCACATTAGACTTATACAAGTACATATAATATAATACTCCAAGTAGATATAGTATATCTACTTGGAGTATTATATTATATGTACTTTCTAGCAAAGTTCATTTCATACCTTGTAGGTATATCTGATATACCTACAAGGTATGAAATGAACTTTGCTAGAAAGTTATGCTAGGTACTTTTTATCACATATGGGAGCAAATTTGTAAGTAACACGCTACCTACCTACTTAATAAATAGTCGAAACATATAATAATCAATACAATACCTTTTAGTGTTATGACGATACGGTTTTGATACTGGGGAACGTCTATCAAAATCGGGATTGAATCCAAATACCTACTATACCTAACGCCCAAATCTCAGTTTGACTTAACTGCGAGACGCAAGAGTCTTGCAGGCTTAGTCTTGTTCTTGCTCAAGTCTTGCAGGGTTCAGTCTTGGTCTTGGTCTTGCTACAATAAGTCGGTCTTGGTCTTGGTCTTGGTCTTGCAAAAATGCAAGAACAAGACCAAGACTGCAAGACCAAGACCGATTTTGGGCAACACTATTTTAAACACACAGGCCTCCTCCCTTTGAGAGGGAGTGGAGTGTAATCTACCAACCACGATTTCGTATTTTTGGTTCTAGGACATACCGGTGTCCTCACAATGTTTTCCTTCACAGTTTTGAGAACAGTGGAGATGAAATCACACTAATATTATAAAGGCGAAAGTTTGTGATTATGTGTGTGTGTTTATATGTTTGTTACTTCTTCGCACGCTCAAACGGCTTGACCAATTTTGATAAAATTTTGTATGGAGGTAGCTGACACCCTGGATTAACATATAGGCTACTACTTTTTATTCCGATATTCCACGAGATCGACACTTATGCCATGAAGACTCGATCTTAAGCTATGAAACCTCGAGGCGCGGCTATTTTAAAATATTTATTCCTCAATTTTCATGTCGATCCGACATTTACGCGGGTGGAACCGTAGGGCGCAGTTAGTTATTTACATAAAGTAAAGTGTCTGCTTGGGTTCGAACCCACGACCTGCGACTCGTAATTCGGGGCCTTTACTGGGCCCACCACTGCGCCAAATTTTCAATCAAAAATTAAAAGTAATATTGATTAAGTAATCAAAACATCGAAATTTTTCACAACTATGTTGTACAGATGCCAGCACATCAAGCTACTACAATCTGTCAAATTTCTTTAATAGATTTTCAACTTTATTACTACAGCGTAAGGTTCAAAGTTGATTGGGAAAATTTTACAGTTTCGGGTAGCTTGATGTGCTGGCGTGTGTACTTGCGACGAAGCTAACTTTCACAATAATTTCGGTCTTAATTCTTATTCACTTACAGCTTGCACGACTTGCTTGTTTGAAGCTATGATGACATTCGGGGGGTCACCAACTGGGGTCGAAGTACCTCCGAGGTTGCAGAACAACACCATCGACAGCAGAACAGGTATGGGATCCAGTTCCATAACCTCACATAGTCTGGGAATAAAATTAAGGACTTATATTATTTAATTGAACATCAACTAATTCCTATTTTGCTTTCCTAAAAATATTATTGAACACTCTAATATGACTGTGCTTCTGTCAATCTTTTCTTTTTAGCGTATCGATGGCAATCTAAATGAACTCGGTCCAGAATTCGGCTACGTGTTTAGCTTCTGCGACATTTCTTGCGTCCAAAAGACCTATCGCCATCGAGATAAAACCCAAAGCCCGTCACACTTCCCTGGAATTACGCTTACTGTCAAGATCTTTTACCTAAAACTACGGTAACGGCGTGTTTTCTGTTACCGGCGTAAGCCAAGCGGCGTCCATCAAGTGCTCAAACTAGTCAACATCTAATAATTCCTATAATGTTGTGCTCAAAATACTTCATAAACAGCCAAGTAACTGCGACGCGTGGCTCCGCTCGCTTCGCTCGCTCGGCTAGCGCGCAGTATGTCTCAATTCTAAAACGATGAATACGAGTAAAAGTTTTATTTGTTTCCGTTTTGGACGCCATTTTTGTTGTTACGACACACAGAGCCACGAGCGGCAAAATTTAGAACTAAAATCTGACGAAGTAAACTAAACTAAATTAAAGTCCACTGAACTAAAGTCTGACATTTCATTTCACGCTGTTTTACAAAACTGCTAATCGTTGACCCGCTGCATTGATAAATACAAAATATCAATGCACTTCTTCATAATTCTTCATAATGTTACACTTTTATGATTCTGACAAAGTGGCCTTTTTAGGCCCCCAGTAATTATGGAAAACCGCTGTGCGTTGTTTAGTTGTTTTTTCCATAACGGAGTTGTTTTGTAAAACCACTAGAGGTTTTGTAAAATAGTGGATTCTACAATCCATCTGCGACAGATACACCTTATAAATACAGTCGACTTACCGTATGGTAACTGGAGTCATGAGCAGTACTGTGGTGACATTATCGAGCAGTAACGACACTACAGCGGTGATCACGCACAGCAGTGTTATCAACGGCCATATCTTGCCTTTTGCCAGCTGGAAAACAAATGATGCCACGTTTAAAGGAGACTGCCCTAAAGTGAGCATAGAGCATAAAGTATCTAACAGAACATCGAGCATTCGCCGTTTTTAAATTTCATCGAACCGCACTTCGAACACGACACTCGATGTTTTGTTACAACCTGATTTTCAAAACCAACGAGCGTATTGGTGAACATTGTATCGAGCAAAGACACGAGCGTACCTGTAAGTCCGACATATCAACAATGAACGCAAGGTAGTAAGAAATGTAACAGGCAAATGCTCACTCGCCGTGAGCATTACGTCGAAGGCAGCGTTAAGCATTCGCAGAAATGTTACATTACATGAAAATGCTCGAGAAAATGCTCTAGTGTTAAGCTCTAGGGGTCCTGTGGTCGTGAGTGACTTACTGAGCACTATGCACGGGTGCCGTATTATGACGGTTTAATATCATCATAATTCCAGTGTAAGAGAGAGACGGAGCTATACACGACCGATAGCAACATCCCTTTTTTGCACTGAAGTCTGGTCACTTTTCACTTTTTCCGACCTGGGGTTTTCCGACTTCTAGCTGGTAAGCTAGAATTTGAGATTTGTGCCTGGTTTATTATAAATGATATTATTTCTGTAAATAGTTTTTTACAGACACCCAAGAGAGAGAAGTGTTCAGCCACCCAAATCCCAAATTCTAAGAGCGTATAAGTGAAACCCATTCTAAAATCTACCTAGACCATGTTAGGTCGGCTTACAGTCTAACCGGATGCAGCTAAATACCAGTTTTTCACATGGAGCGACTGCCTATTTAAACCCAGTTACTGGGTAACATACCAGTCTTACCAAAGGGCATCCCCTTAGTAATTCTGATTGTCAGACTTTTGGGCTTCTGACTACGCGTAACGGCTGTCAAAGATCTACGAATGACAGCCTAGGGTCGATCGACCAGTGCGATTGGTATTATTTAACCACAATAAATAAAAGTCATTCCTTGCAAACAAATGCAGACTGAACAACCAAACATGGCCTTTTTTCGTACCCGGATGCTTGTGACCACTAGGCCCAACGTGGCGTGAATAAATCATTATTTTCATAGAAAAACTTTACAGAAACACATCTAAACATGACATATCTCCACTGTAAACACATGCATCATAACCTTGATTTCTATCTATCCGTCTGTCTGTCATTAAATACTGTTATCAGCGACTAGATTAGCTTTGGACTTTATCTTATCTGATTGTTCTAATGTGAGTCGTGTGTCTGTCTTTAGATCTGAGAATCGCATGCCCAATGTCAATCGGTATTATACTCGTATCTATCTGGTTGCCGTTCTGTGAGTAATAATTACGCTATCATAATTATCATCATCATCATCAGGAAATATACTGTGGAAGCAAATGTTGATAACCAGCAAACTAATCGCGCAACTGCGTTCTAATGACAATAATTTTCATTGTAACAACACAAAAAAACTTATTTAAAAGCGAAAAGTAAAAACTCTTTTTTAAGAAAACAACCGACTTCCAAAAGAAACACTGCGAGGTGAAGAATAACTTGTAACTTTCGGAAGTCGGTCTTTGGTTTTGTATTTTCGTTTTTTGACACCGACTTTCGAAATTAAAGTTATTTTTAACTTTGTAGTGTTTTTTCTTTTTGGAAGTCGGTTGTTCTTAGTTGTACCTGCCTACCCCAAATAAATTCATATAACACTACTTGCTATGTGAATATCAGTGGCAGGAAGCTATTGAACACATCTGCCTACCCCTTTAAAGGGTACAGGCGTGATGTTATGTTGTGTGATTGTGTAAACAATGCATACATATGCTATAGCAGCAATCGCGGTTGATTTGCTGGCATTTATTGAAGAGTTCCGTTGTCTGTCTTCGAAACTCATCATCAGATCTTTAAGAAATTTAAATGGGACCATTTCAAAATAAACTTCTTTCGAAAAAAAAATTTTTGCAATTCCGTCTATATATGAGGGAGTTATGCCCGAACATGCATAAAAAAATTATATAAACATCCGAATTGAGAATCTCCCCCTTTTTTGAAGTCGGTTAAAAGCAGTGGCACATCATCAACATACAATGCGTGCCACGAAAGATGAGACTTGACACACCACGTGGTTTGACATGCGCAGTACACGATTTTAGATATCTTTAGCGGTATGAGGTCTGAGTGCGGGACGGGACCGGACGTCATAGGGGCGGCGGAAAGAGCGGGGGAGGCGGGGTCAAGTCTCATCTTCCGTGGCACGCATTGTACGTAAAGTGGACCTTTTATTGAAGCTAATTCAAATAGAGAGCGAGCAGTGGTGACCACCTGGTAACGGTCTATTTTTTTTTTTTTTTTTTTTCAGGATGGGAAATCATCAAATGACTCCTCCCGCTCTGGGTGGAGCGGAAGGGAGTGTCAGACTCATACTGACTAAAACCCACCCGTGTTCCTTCCTTCGCCCTTTATGTTCCGGGTACGGTCTCGACTTACAATTTGTAGGGTGTGAGTTCGAACCCGCCGCGCGTACTTTGTGTAAATAATTTCGTCACCACTGCTCTCAAAACGGTGCGGGAAAACGTCGTGTAACTTGCTTTCATGTCATACAACGTGAATTGTCTTTCAGCGAAAAGGTCTTTCAGACAGAAGCCCCTGGTATGTACTACAACAAAAAATTCCCGCTCAAAAACAGAGGAGGCCAGATCTGTGTCCCGGTTTTCTCACGATGTTTTCCTTCACCGTTTTTGAGAGCAGTGATGAAGAAATAATTTACACAAAGTAAAGCGCCTGTCTGGGTTCGAACCTACGACCTACGACTCGTACGTCACGCCAGTTACCACTGAGCCATTACTGCTTTCCGACGATGATGACTCACCTGGAAGGTCAACACAGCGAAGTAATCGAAGACGCCAGTCTCCGCCAGAATAGCAACGAGCAGCATCATGCTGAAGAGCAGCAGTAGAGTCTCTACATCTAGCCAGGAGATCAGCTCTGGCACTGAGGGTCTCTCGCCTGCAATAGCTAATGCTGCCAAAGATGTGGTGGACAGGAGAACTGCTGCCAGTGTTCTGTTTATCACCTGAAGAAGGTAGTGAAAGAAAGAATTAAATTCTATTCTATTCTATTTTTAATTATGGCAAGTAAAGCCGATGTCGACTATTCTGCCAATGTCAAAAGTGAATTGGAAAAGCAAGTGTGCATTATGTATAAAAAAATAATAATTATATAAATATGACACAGTTGAACTTTGTAGATCTTGTGGGGTTAGTAGAGGACTGAAACAAACAAAAAGATAAAATTACAATATTATAATATTAGAATTGTTAGAACATTAAAATAAAGAATTAAATTGTTTCGAAACAAAAATTAAACAAAATGTCATGAATGAGTCATGAATGTCAATTAATGAGTCTATTTAGTCGATATCAGAAGGCCAATTCCCGTAATTAAAAACGTCAAAATCTAGTCGGAATTTTTCATCTCAACGAAAATCAATGTTAAAAAAAATTACAAAAATGTAGGGAAATTAGAGGTATATCTTACCAATGAAGGTTTTCTGAAATGACGTTCGCTAGGTGGCAGCACTGACACGTCAGGTCCAGGCATCTGTCAGAGCCTATATTTTTTTTAGTCATGACTGAATGATGAACGAATGAATGAATCGAATGATGAACGTCATCATATATTTTATATTGGAAGACCTCATGTCACAGTGTTGCCAACTGGTGTTGTAAATTTTCACGAAAACCCTCATTGAGACAAAGATCAGAAGATTCAGAAGGCCAATTTTCGTAATTAAAAACGTTCATAACCTCAATCAATGTTAAAAACTTTTTTAAAAATTTAGGGAAATTAGAGGTATTTTTGACAGATTGAGACAGATCAGACTATGAACCTTTTTAAAATTACGGGAATTGCATAAGTGAGAACGTTCTTAAAATTACTAGAATTACCCCTGAGATTTGCCTTCGGCATCTTTCATTCAAAGTGAATCCTCTCAAGACAAAATTAATCGAAAGGGAAAGATAAATCCATTCGTGAAACGATCCAACAATGTTGGGTTTCGGCACTCGATAATCTTTCACTCGCGTACCGAATGATCGATAAATGAAATGAAAGGAGCAGATGAACGTTCATTCCCTCACAATTTGTCGTGTAAAAGTGAAATGAAACAGAAATGAACCTTCACCCGAATGAAGCGTCTGATATCGGTTTTGCTTCAAAATGGTCAAGTGGTCGCAAGAGTACTGCTCAGCATGAGATCATGAGTTCGATCCCCAGGGCTGGTGAAGTGTTTTCAGGGTTTTTCATTTAAGGATTTCTCGGTAGTCAGCCCGGAGTCCGACTTGTGCCAGGAACCATACGGTGCGAAAAAGTTATAATATTTTCCTTACTTAATTGCGTTCAGATTTAGACAAAAAATGTTAAATCCAAATTTATTCAAAGTAGATTGAAACATCTGAACATTTTGGTTTATATACGACATCCAGGCCACCACTTCATAGTAAGGATAGCGTTCATTCGGGATAGAGTGATTCGGGATAGCGTTCATTCGGGATAGAGTGATTCGGGATAGCGTTCATTCGGGATAATGTGAATCGGGATTTCGAGTTTCGCCCTAACGAATAAGCGTTGTATTTTGGATATCTTACCTCAAAAACGATCAAGGCATATAATGCGCAAAGCAGTATACAGGCGTAAATGATCCCTGTAGTGCCATCCAAAGGGTCCAGGGTATAACTCAAGGTGAAAGGAGTTGTCATACCAGACGTGGTGGTCATTCGAACAGATAGTATGCTGTGGTTGGTGGTCATAGGTGGTAGTTTGAGCACGGAAGAACGGGTCTCGCTTTCGTGAAAATCTTCGGCTTGATTTTCCAGGATTATTGTCCAATGATCTGAAATCTGTGGAAAAAATGGACGTATATAAAGTTTGCTTCTTCGTTGGACAATTGATCAATCAACATGAAAAAAAAGTATATAAAATTCGACACGTACTATGGCACACTATAATGAACAGTAATAAGAACACAAAAAAGAAGGAAACAGAACAGGGGTTCTTGTATCGACCCTAGGGTCAAAGGGGGTCTAGGGGTAAAGTGGTTTAGATATTTTTATGAACTTATTTGCACGAACAGCCCTTTTTTTTGAGGATGGGTAATCATCAAATGACCCCTCCCGCTCTGGGTGGAGCGGAAGGGAGTGTCAGACTCTTACTGACTTAAAAAACAAACCACCCACCACCCGTGTTCCTTCCTTAGCCCTTTATGTTCCGGGGCAGCGGTAACCCTTTCGGACAATCCCGCTGCCCCGGCAGGCTTCGGCCCTAACGGGCACCTTCACTGATGCTGATATCTCTTTGTGGCGCGCGTGGAACACGCACGCGCCGTCCGGCACGGGCCTGGTCCTGATCGGACGGTGAGCTATCCATTACTCTCCGTCCGCAATAGCTTGCAGAGTAAGGAAGTTGAAGCGGCAGTGGACTGGCCATGTTTATCAAAGGACCTATGGGCGATGGAGCAGTCGAGTCCTGGAGTAAAGAACACTTACATAGTATGGGACGCCCCCCAGGTAGATGGACCGACGGCGACGACCTGAAGAAGGTGGCTGGGACAGACTGGATTCGGAAGGCGGAGGACAGGGTGTTGTGGCGCAGCCTGAGAGAGACCTATGTCCAGCAGTGGACTGCGATAGGATTAGTCGATTGACAGTACAGCACTACATCCACAGACTTCATGATATAGGGGTATGAGGAACAGAGTGTAAAGTTCACTCATACTCTATAGAAAAGGGAGGATCCTCCGACCAGACGGGTGTTGGGTCTGGCGGGCAACTGCCCGTTGATTCTTGTCGGGCCGTTGTATCTATTCTAGCTGCGCGGTAAACTCAGCTTGCGCGATGCAGGATTTTGCGTGACGTCAGTATGACGCGTTGTTTGCATGTGGCGTTGTAGATACTGCTACAATGATAAATTATTTTATCCTTACAGCAAGTGTAACTTACCTGAACAGAATCATAATCTGTTATCCCATCAATATCCTTGACATCTTTCTTGACAACCCACTTCTCTAGCCAGATGTCCATTTTGGTCATGTTCATCTTTTCACTCGAATGCAACTTCTTCTCGTATTGTTCTGATAAGAATGGTCCAGTCATCTTCAATAGTACAGACAGTTTATTGCCATCATTCCGGATTAAGTAATCTTGAAAAGAGGAATCGATTTGGAAAGCTAGAACTGGGGGCCTAAAAAGGTCACTTTGGCAGAATCATAACAAGATAACATTATGAAAAAAAATGGAGAGCTAACTGTTAAGTTAATCGTATCAAATCCTATTGGTGAAGGATTTTTCAGTGATTTTTTTTTATCTGTGCTAAAATACCAATCAATCCTATCTGTGCTAAAATACCAATCAATCCAATCCAATTCCAATACCAATCTGTTTGATTATACGTACGTAGTGCAGCGAAAAAAGAAAAACACGTACGGACTGTCTTCGCCTTAATATTCATAATGTTATCCTTATAAGATTCTGCTAAAGTGGCCTTTTTAGGCCCCCTGTTCACGAATTTAAGAGGTATCGTTTTTAACATGATTTTAAGTGTATAATCTGAAGACTCCAGGTAGTCTAGTACTCCACGTTACCTGCCGGTTAATTGCCTTACCCCCTTTCTAATAAACGTATAACGTCTGTATAGTTACACAACGCTTTGTCTTCTTCTTTCGAAAGTCAAATTACTGACGACTGAAAGGGAGAAATCGGTGTGTAACTATTCATCTGATGTAATACGTTTATAACACACTAAGAGCGGTTTCGCACTACATCCGATCCGAATCCGAATTAAAGATCCGACTTCAAATTCGAATTGGGAACATTCTAAATTCGGACGGATAGAGTTCGGATCTAGTGCGCAACCCCTATTTAAAACATGGCTACACAGGTTGGAACTGCCGTGCATTCGCGATTTATTTGCCAAAAAATGTAAACAAATATGAATAAATGGAATAATAACTTTAATTTGTAGGAATTAATTATTAAAAATGTTTGAAGTTGTAGTTGTAACGTGAATTGAACTTTATTGTCTACACAATAAAGTTCAGTTTACGTTACAACTTCAAACATTTTTATAACTTTGTCAATAGTGCTAGTCACTCATTACCATTGAAATAAAGTTGATATTTGTTTAACATGAAATAGGATAGGGATGTGAAGCACTGCACACTTTTACTTTACATGATTCTGAACCCCAACCAGTTTGTGTTAGCAGTTAAAAGAATAAAATGCTAACACAAAGTCTTGATCATTCTCTCAAAATTTGGAGTAAACGGTGAGTTACTTTACTTACCCTTGATTTGTCCGGGGGCTACTGAAGAATGCCTGGTTATTTCTTCCTTCTCATTGTGCATTAAAAAGGCTATGGTGAAGAATATCCACACTCCTACTAGGAGACTTATTTTGAATGTTTGCCGAGCTTGCGCCATCTATTGGTGGTAATGGTAATTTAACCCTACAACTACAACATCCAAATTTAATTAAATGAACCACAACATGGGTCATGGGTGACCCCAAAATAAAAAAAAATGCTTACTTACAAAATATGAAACTTTAATAAACTTAAACAATTATTACAAGGTTTTTTGGATATTAATGGAATGCTTAAGGGAAAAAAAAATAGTACAAATCTGAAAATCTAGATACATTGGTGACAAATAGGTAACCTGTGTTGTGCGCATATATTTTTGGAGCACTTAACACATTTCTCTCTGCCCTTCCTATCTTTGGCTCTAGTGCATAAATAGCAGCGGGAACTTGAAGTTGATCGAGCTTGGGCTACCTGAGCACTGTTTTCTTCATCTACTCCCAAAACATGAAGCATTATCACTTTCAGAGATTGGGGCAAATTTTTGACCTCATCAAGGCGGCGTTTCACGTAGGGCTGTACTAATTGAAGGCTTAGGTTTCTTAGAAAGTAGTTCCTTTTCAGTTTACTCCTGCGAATGTTTGCCTTGAGTATTACATATGAATTTATACCTCCAGCATCAAGCATGCCGTAGAAAAATCTTAGCGGCCACCTTCGTGTTTTTCTTGCTGTTGTCTTAGAATGACTTAATTGGTCAAACGTGTCAACGCCGCCTTTCGTGGCGTTATAATCCAGTATTATTGCGGGTTTTTGTGTATTAGGGTCAATTTCACCGCTGTTGTGCATTGTAGAAATCAGGACAACACATTTGTTTTTCTTCGGGACATGAGATACTAATGTGATGTTTTTATCAAACGCAAATACCGAAGTAGGGAAATCTTTTTTCTTTGCTACTAAAAACTTTGGAGGTATTTCGGGTTTGTTCTTTCGCAACGTGCCTATCATTGTTAGTCCAATATTGCGCAACTCATTTGCAAGTTGAATTGAGGAGAACCAGTTATCCATAGTGATGTTTCGGTTTGTATGATGAATAGGTTCCGATAGCTTCAAAACATAATAGGATGGGATAGACTGTCCTGTAGGACATTCTGTCATTCTACCTACATATGGAATTGCAGATATCATGTAAGCAGTCTTAGCATCACACATCATTACAACTATCATGCCATATTTATCAGGTTTTTGTGGCATATATACAATAAATTTACAGCGACCACGGAATCCAAGTATTTGTTCGTCTACTGTTACATATTCCGACGGAGTGTAGTACTCAGAGCATAGTACTTGAAATTTGTCCCATACCTCACGCAGCGCTGCAAAATTATCATTGACTTTCCTTGCTTCACGTGTCTCATGATCATCAAACCGCAAGTAATTTACCAAAAATTCGAACCTGTTCTTTGACATTGTGGCCCTGAAAATAGGTGGACCATCCACAATCGACCATAACTCTGACAAGTTTGTTTTAGCTGTTTTGTATAAACCACTACGATACATTAATCCAAATAAAGCCATCAACTCCACTTTATCAGTTTTAGAAGTGTAACGTTGGTTTTTTTATGGTCTCAGAAATTTTGTCAATTTGTGCATTGGTATGCATCACAATAATATCCAATATTTCGTCTGGAAAAAATAGCTTCCACGCTTCTAACTCGGTTTTCGCGTCGCGTGCGATACCTTTAGGACCAGGTTGATTTATCACGATGTTTCTACTTGCAGTGCGTGTATTAGGAACAGTGAACGGAGTTCTTCGCCAAGTATAACCATTTTTGCCCATACAGAAATCAGACAGAAGAACATCATCATCATCTGATCCAAATTCAACATCAAACAAATCATCTTCATCGGAGTGTTCGGATATATGTTCATTTTCTGCAGTTTCAGATCCATCTTCGTCCGAAGAACTGGAGGTTTCACCTTCATATTCCTCCAAAAGTTGCTCAATTTCATTACTTTCAAGGGCTCGTGACGTTGAAGCCATATTGAAAGGCTATTCGTGAAATAAACGTGAAATCACACAACAGTTAATCACAAAAAAAATGTTTCGATAACCACAACACTGGTCGCGGGCGACCCCAAACTGCAATATCTCCGAATCTAATGAGCGTGCGCACCCCGCCATGCGTCACGGGCCACTGATTACCAATTACGGAAGGTACCTAGACGCACAGTGTTGTAGGTGCAAAACTCGCTAAATTAAAATAAAAATACGTGTGCGTGGGGTCATCCATGACCCCATGTTGTGGTTCTAGGGTTAAAATTGTATGCAGGGTTACTTGTAATTCGACGTAAATCCGTCAGGAGCTGATAGGGAGGCCAAAATGCAACAAATTGAACCTCTATTTTAATGGCCGAAAATCAATAGTTTTCGAGATATTTGTATTTTAAGTGTTTTACGATATAATCACACTAATCACACTAATATTATAAAGGCGAAAGTTTGAGAGGGTGTGTGTGTTTACATGTTTGTTACTTCTTCACGCTCAAACGGCTGGACCAATTTTGATAAAATTTTGGATGGAGGTAGCTGACACCCTGAATTAACATATAGGCTACTTTTTATCCCGATATTCGAACAGCTAGAATAGTATCCTTACCTTCGATTTTTTCTTAGATACTGGTATTGAATCAGGTCTGCAAATAAAATAATTAAACCAATTATTCCCAATTATCTTCGTGTAAAATGTGGCTAAATAATAACAGCCGTACAAGCAGATCGATCAGGTTAAGCTACACTTGCTGCGGTTGATCTGTGGATGGTTGACCACCTTTCATACCGAGACCCCTCCGTGCCTCGGAAAGCACGTTAAGCTTTTGGTCCCAGCTGTCATTCGTGGATCTTTGACAGTCGTTACGGGTAGTCAGAAGCCCGAAAGTCTGACAACCAGTCTTACCAAGTTGTATCATATTACCCAGTAACTAGGTTGTGGAGGTCAGCTAGGCAGTCGCTCCATCTAAAATACTGGTATTCAGCTGCATCCGGTTAGACTGGTAGCCGACCCCAACATAGGAAAAGGCTATGCAGATGATGACTCATAAAAATGTCTGTTTTTTTAAATTTAAGAAATGAAGGAATAGTTTTATTAATCTGTGTGTGTAAAAGTGTCATTATAAAAATCAAATATGTTAATATTTAGAAAAAAAAGGAGCTACGTCTGCCAACAAACTGCTTTGCAGTTTGGTGGAGGTAAATATATTTTGTAAAAAATAATTTCTGTGAATAAACACTTTTTCATATCATTTCATCAGACAGTCCACTAAAAGGTTACAATACACAAGAACACAACAACAAACAAAAACACACAATACTTACACTTTGTCCTGTTTCCCCTCACTGACAGGACTCCTCTCAGCTCCATTGAGGAAGCTGACGTCATCTCCCCGACGTCTGTCGTTGTCATACAGATGAGGGGCGGAACTGACTGACGGCAGACGTTTGGTTGACCCGTTCTTTGATAGCAGGTGTGTGCTTTCTATTCGTCCTGTCAATAAGGAATAAGCATGAATTTTTTTCATGGCATTTATTAACAAAATATGAAAATACCGTAGTAGAGATGACAAAAAATGAAATTAAAATTAAAATCGGCCAAGAAACACGGCCGATATGAGCATTTAAAACTATTGATTACACACCAATTAGACAGAGAGATCCGACATAGACTGTGACGTCACATGTCACTACGGCCATATAAACTCCGTGTTAAATTTCGTTTTGCGAGAAAGAGATAGAAACAAATCTTCGATGGCTCATATCTTTTTTAATTTCATAGTTATCCGAAAAACAGTTTTACTAAACTGTTTATTACATGAATGTGGATTAATTTTTTTAATAAAAAAAATCATGCATATTCCCTATTTAAAGATCTCATAAAACATTTTGGAAGAACGAAATATATAGTACTATAGCAGCGGCCTGCGGCTTCACCCGCCTAAGTGTCGATTCCGTGGCAATATTGGGATAAAAACTATCCTATGTCGTTCCCCGGGATGCAATCTATCTCTCTGCCTTTTATTGAAATCCGTTCAGCCGGTCGATTCTGTAAAAATCCCACCGTGAAAACTTAGGTGAAGTGAGTTTGTTTTTGCTAGGAATTGCGACACTATTGACAGTTCACTTCACGCTCACTTCACCTAAGTTTTCACGGGGAGAATTTTACAGAATAGCACCGCAGTGGTTTAGGCGTGAAAATATAACATACATACATACAGACAGACAGACAGACAGAGTTACTTTCGAATTTATAATTGCAAAGTATGTATTTTCATCGGCACAGTGGGGTTGTTGCGTAACACACTAACTTTAGTAGCAATATTATGGCTTCCATTTTGACGGTTCAACATTATTCATTGCGTTACTTATGTGTTTGAGCAAACAAATTTCTCGAACATATGAAGCAATGGTTTAGCACTATCCTTCAAAATGATTCTTCAATCCCCTTTGAGAGCTGCAGCGCGATTCTGTAACCATCTCACCGTGAAAACTTAGGTGAAGTGAGCGTGGAGTGAGCTGTCAATAGTGTCAATTCCTAGCAAAAACAAACTCACTTCACCTAAGTTTTCACGGTGAGGTTTTTACAGAATCGACCGGCTGTTCTTGACCAGTCATAGATAATCGTTATACCGTAATATGAAACTGATTCTTACCAGTATTCTTATACCTTTTATCTCGTTTATAATATCTAATTGAACTAGATAGGGTAGTTATGTACTTATAATCTCAATGTCACACAAATGACGTAATCTAGACATGTTTTATTTACATACATTTTAACGTTTACTCGTCAAAATATACGTAAATGTAAGTGAAAACGTAAATGGTGTGGCAAAAATCTTTAATTGGTTTCGACAAATATCTCTCTCTTTAAGGACTTTATAATTTTTAAGAAACTTAGTTAATTGTACTAAAAGATCTTACGTCAAAGGTTTCAACAATGTGTACCTACATTGATACTTAGGTACAATCAAGGAAATAAAATGTTAAGGCTACGCCGACCGCCTAGTAGCGCCCTCATCGTTTGTTTGGTTATTTCTTTTATTTTAGAATGAAAATGCAGAAAATAAGCACGTTAAGTTGTGCTCCACAAGATTATACGTTTGACATTATTATAAACGATAGTTTTACATTGTTTAGTTTTATTATAATCACTAAAACGGAAAATAGTGGCCACTTTTATCCGTTCCGTCCACTTTTAAAACTAAACAATGTAAAACTACCGTTTATAATAATATTAGCCAAAATAGTGGCCACTTTTATCCGTTAAAAAGGGGTTAAAAAAATTATAAATGATTTTTTTTCTGTAAGTAGGCTCGTAAAAACGCTTTTACATGTCAATGATATTTAAAAAATGAATACTTGTTCTGCGAGAACTTGATTATTGTCAAGTTTTATGATTCTAGGTCAACGGAAGTTTTTATTTATTTATGACCGTCTAAATATTTGATATAAATGGGCGTGTTTTTTTATTGCGTTGTCTTACACGCTTGATTTTTCAAAACTCCAAGGATGACACCCACATTAAAGTATTTGATATCAATTTCAAACTTGATACCTCCACACGTCCCAGAGAAAAAGGGTCTAGCTAGACAGACAGATATATTCTTACCATGCTCCTTTTCGTAATGCTGTTTGAACTTCTCCCAAGCGGCATCGTACTTGACTTCATCAGGTAATCCCACCCATAGTCGAACAGCATCCTCAGTCAGATCGGTGGAGATCAGGGAGTACTCGCTCCGAGACAGATCCTCATTTGGTGGAGACCGCTTGAACGTCTTTATTATCTTCTCCATGGCTTAGTTGATCATGACGAAGCGGTTGAAGAGTTAGCGGTTCTGTGGGGAGAGAATTTGGGTTAGTAATATGTTTAGCTTTTAGGGTGTGATCCTTGATGATCTTCCACCTTGCGCGGCATGCACTGTCACCTGTGCACTTGATGATCTAATGACTGCGTCAGTGAGCGAAGTTCTAATCCAGTCAAAATAGACAAAAATAAGTCATAACTTAGACAAAATTCGCATAGAGCTGAAAATTGGCAGAGATGTTAAATACATCATTATAAATGAAATGACAAAAATCCCCTTCGATCCTACTTCTGCAAAAAAAATTATTCAAGGTCAAAAGTACAAAATTAAGGTTTTTTCCATTTTTCTCGAAAACAGTAAGTATTATCGTGAAAATAGATCAGACAAAAGTTATAGATCATACAATTCTCTACAAAAATGATCCAGTCACTTTTTCTCTTACGACTCACCATTCGTGAGATATCGCGGTTTTAATCATTAGAAATTTCATATTTTACATAATATGCACACATTTCCGCACCACCTATGAGGTAATGTACTTAGTACATTTTTTCTAACGTGGTTTCCCCAGTAGGTGATGGAGATAGCCCTTCAATTAACTCCCCTTGACCTGTACATACAGCAGGAAGCGGCGCTAGCCGCCATCAGGCTAATGCATCTGGGCATATGGGGCAAAAACATTACCAGTCCACACGCTAAAATCCTGGACCGGGCGATTGAGTACCAGCCTCTCATCGCTGCCCCGTGTGACAGAACACCAAACCAACCGATGTTCAACAAGAACTACATTATACAAACAGTTCAGGAAGAAAGGGATCAGTCAGGAATCAATGAAGTGCGCATTTATACAGACGGCTCTAAAACACAAAACGGTTCAGGTGCTGGCGTGCACTCCCTTGACCTAAATATTAACTTTCACATACCACTAGGCACACATAGTTCGATCTTTCAATGCGAATGTGTTGCCTTAACACAAGCTGCAACAGCAGTAAAGCGCTTAGGCATCCGGAACTATGGCATTAAATTCCTATCCGACAGCCTATCTGTGCTCAAAGCTTTAGGAAGCAAACAAACTAACAATAAGCTAATTTTTGAGTGCCATCTAGCTCTGGAGAGTTTATCGACGTCTAATCGTATTACTCTCCAATGGATCAAAGGGCACAGTGAATCTCTGGGCAATGATGCTGCAGATGAACTTGCAAAGAGAGGCTCTGATATGAGGGTGCTAGGCCCGTACCCACTTCTCCCTTTGCCTTTCTCACAATTTCGTGCGTGGATTCGCCAAAGATCGACCGAACTTCATAACAACAGATGGTCACGGGCAACAGACTGTAGACAGTCAAAATTGGCTTTACCAATGATACACCCGCGATTAACCAAAAAACTTCTCAGCCTGAGTAGGACAAACATCTTTTCAACATAGGCGCCACGGACAGCCCCCTTTGCAGAGGCTGCCTTGATGCCGAGGAATCAGCTGCCCACGTCATCCTGTATTGCGAGGCCGTGGCTTCTCAACGTGCAGAAATCCTCGGAACAATGAGGTCGCTCCGCGAAGCCTGTGAAGCTCCCAGGAAGCTTCTGTGCTTCTGGGCGGAGCTAGACTGGCTCTGTTAGCCAGAATCCCCACGCACAACGGCCCGAATGCGGGAAAGGGAGTCCCATCATCATCATCATTCCCCAGTAGGTATACTCTACGATCTATTGTAATAAAGAAAGTTTGATCAGTTTTTTTTAAGTGGTGCGGAAATGTGTGCATATTATGTAAAATATGAATTTTCTAATGATTAAAATCGCGATATCTCACGAATGGTGAGTCGTAAGAGAAAAAGTGACTGGACCATTTTTGTAGAGAATTGTATGATCTACAACTTTTGTCTGATCTATTTTCACGATAATACTTACTGTTTTCGAGAAAAATGGAAAAAACCTTAATTTTGTACTTTTGACCTTGAATAATTTTTTTTGCAGAAGTGGGATCGAAGGGGATTTTTGACATTTCATTTATAATGATGTATATAACGTCTCTGCCAATTTTCAGCTCTATGCGAATTTTGGCTAAGTCAAATGTCTATTTTGACTGGACTATTCGCGCAGGTGCATTTTGGGCCAAAGATGTTTAAACTTCTTGCCATCGATACGTTAAGATGGGTGTGATCGCGACGATAGATCGTGGTGGAGCGGAATGAAAGTAATGGCGGACTGTGTGACATGCAGGGACTCAAACTATAATCGTAATAAGTGTTTTTAACACTGTTTTATAAAACTTTTTTAAACGAAAAACACTTCTAAATGTAACAGATACTATAATGTTACAGAATCTCAAAGTGTAACCTTTTATACCTATGTGTTAATATAAGCATTTGTAGGTATAATTGCACGGTACAGCAAAGACACGCGGCGATGGCAAAATAGCCTCAATCCAGTCGGGATTGCGGCTATTTTGGCAACGCCGCGTTTGCCGGTCATTTTAGGTAAACTAAAGACATTCAAAGGAATAGCAGTGTCTTTGAGCCAAACCTTGGGCGCACTGTTATTACTTACCCTACTTTTAACATCATGCATGCTGACAATTTGTGCTGTGTGTGTTGTACTCGTATAATAAAACGATGCGACCACACTACAGGAAAAAATACGTCTAAATTCTAGTCTAAATTGGGATTGGATTGATTGATATTTTAGCACAGACAGTAAAAATAACTGAAAAATCCTTCATCAATGGAATTTTATACGATTAACTTAACAGTTAACTGTCCATTATGATTCATAATGTTATCCTTTTGTTGTGATTCTGCCAAAGTGGCCTTTTTAGGCCCCCGCTCTCAAAACGGTGAACGAAAACATTGTGAGGAAACCGGCATGTCCTAGAACCAAGAATAGGGAATATGCATGATTTTTTTTAATTTAAAAAATTAATCCTCATTCATGTAATAAACAGTTTAGTAAAACTGTTTTTCGGATAACTATGAAATTAAAAAAGATATGAGCCATCGAAGATTTGTTTCTATCTCTTTCTCGCAAAACGAAATTTAACACGGAGTTTATATGGCCGTAGTGACATGTGACGTCACAGTCTATGTCGGATCTCTCTGTCTAATTGGTGTGTAATCAATAGTTTTAAATGCTCATATCGGCCGTGTTTCTTGGCCGATTTTAATTTTAATTTCACTTTTTGTCATCTCTACTACGGTATTTTCATATTTTGTTAATAAATGCCATGAAAAAAATTCATGCATATTCCCTATTCAGAGATGTTTAAAACCTACTTCAACACTCTTGGCCACAGGTTCATTGCAGGCGGTGACTGGAATGCCAAACATACATTTTGGGGATCCCGCTGTAACAGCACTCGTGGACGCGATCTGAAACGTTGTGTTGATGAAAATCATCTAAAACCTATATCTACCGGTGAAGCCACCTACTGGCCTAGCGACCCAAAAAAACTTCCGGATCTCCTAGACTTCTTTGTAAATAAGGGCATAGACAGTTTACACACGACAATTGAATCGAGCCTAGACGGATCATCAGATCATACACCGGCGATCCTCACTATTAGCACTAGTGAGCTCACTCGAGAAATGCCCGAGTCTCTGACAAATAACAAAACTGACTGGAACGGTTTCAGGACCTACCTCATTGATAACCTTACTTCTACTATACCTTTAATGGATCAAAACGACGTAGATAATGCCTGCCGATATCTCACAAATGCCATTCAAGTAGCTGCCTGGATTAATACACCCTCTCGATCCAGAGGTTCGACCAACCCCTCTCATCCGCCAGATATCATGCAAAAAGTGCTAGAAAAACGCAGACTTAGAAGAATTTGGCATCAGTCCCGTCATCCGCTTGATAAACTCTACTTTAACAAGGCAGCAAAAGAGTTAAAGGCTATAGTCCAGGAATTCATTAATTCAACGGTGGCAACAAATCTACAAACGATGTCACCTACGGGGGTTGGTGCAAACTCGCTCTGGAAAGCAACTAAAAACCTAGATAAACCTCAACAGTCTTATCCACCAATTAGGTCACAAGCTTCCTGGGCAAGAACTGACTTGGAAAAGGCCGAAGTGTTCGCAATGCATCTGAATTCTGTATTCAAACCCAACGAGAGCTTTGCAGATGAGCGTGATATTGATGCAATATTAGAACAAGATCTGCAGATGTGTCTGCCCATTAAACCAACAACACCTAAAGAAATTGCGAAGGAAATCAGACAGTTGGACTCGAGAAAGGCTCCGGGGTTTGACCTGATCACACCTTCAATACTTAAAAATCTTCCAAGAAAATGCATTGCCTTCTTAGCTAGTCTGTTCAACGCTATCTTTCGAACATCTCACTTTCCTGACCTTTGGAAAATTTCTGAAGTTGTCATGATCCACAAATTAGGCAAACCTGAACACGAACCGTCGTCGTATCGGCCGATAAGCTTGACTCCTGTACTGTCTAAACTGTGGGAGAGGATATTCCTTAACCGACTAAAGCCATGCATGGATGTCAATGATGTCGTTCCACCTCATCAGTTTGGCTTTCGGAAATCTCATTCAACAATAGAACAGGTTCACCGAGTTTATCAAACAGGAAGACAGGCCTTTGAACGCAAAAAGTACTGCTCAGCGGCATTTCTTGATGTTCAACAAGCTTTTGACCGTGTTTGGCACAAAGGATTACTGGCAAAAGTGAAGGATAAACTTCCACACTCAATGTTCCTGCTCATCCGGTCGTACTTATCCGAACGCTACTTCCGAGTTAAACAGGGCGAAGCACGATCAAGATTGTTTGAAGTGGAAGCTGGAGTGCCACAGGGTTCTGTTCTTGGCCCTGTGTTGTACAACATATTTACATCAGATTTACCCACATTAGACGACATAACAGTTGCAACATATGCTGACGACATAGCCTACTTATCAGTTGATGACAACCCAGAAATGGCCAGTAATAAGCTCCAGAATCAGTTAGACGAGACACACAAATGGCTCTGTAAGTGGCGGATACGCGCCAGTGCATCCAAGTCTAACCATATCACCTTCACACTCAGGCACGGAAACACCCCTCCTGTTAGACTTGGACCTGATACCTTACCACACACAGATTGTGTTAAATATCTTGGCTTCCATCTAGATAGGCGCCTAACATGGAAGCATCATATTAAACAGAAAAGGGAGGAGATAAACCATAAGTTCCGCAACCTGTATTGGCTCATGGGAAGAAACTCGGTACTCTCTGTAGACAACAAGTTACTCATCTACAACTCGGTTCTTAAACCAATATGGACGTACGGAATCCAATTGTGGGGCGTTGCCAGCAAATCTAACATTCTCTGCCTGCAAAGGGTTCAAAATGGTATCCTAAGAGCCATAGTAAATGCACCTTGGTTTGCTCGGAATAGCGAAATTCACGATTTCTTGCAGGTGCCGCTCGTAAACTTTGAAATCGAGCGGTACAAAATTCAACACAAGGCACGCCTAACCATGCACCCAAATCCACTAGTGACTGAACTGTTAAACCCGACAGCGGTGGTAAAAAGGCTGAAGAGAAACCACCTTCTATAAGTGGGAGGGGCAGCACTGGCTGCTCCACCACAACGCCATATAAACTGCAACAAATTCGCTTATGGTCTGACGACCGATTGCAAATATTAATTAATTAAAAAAAAAAAAAAAAAAAAAAAAAAAAAAAATATTCCCTATTCGAAGGCGATATGACATCTACCAACCCGTACTGGGCCCGCGTGGTAGTTTACGGTCCACTCCCTCCACCGAGAGGACTGTGTCCCAGCAGTGGGAAAATTATATGTTGATTATGTTATGCTATAATAATAACAAAAAAAAAATTCAGGAAAATTGACTAAGACTCAAAATATTTTATTAAACAAAAAAGAAAATGGTTTTCTCTGCTGCTCCTAGTGCCCCAAAGCGTATACCCCAACTCCAAAAACTCCGGGTCAGTGGGTCGTCTTTGGGGGCGGAGTTGGCGGGGTAGCAGTAAAATGTCTAAAAATATCAAATAATTTCATGAAGAAGTTTTTACGAGTCTTTGCATAATTTTTTTATGGGGGTTAAATTTTTCACACTTTTTCTCCCCTGTCACCTCCTGCAAGGGGGGGGGGGGGGGGGTCGAGTTACCAGTAACCCTGTATATTTGAAACTGATTGCCTTGTAGTACAAATGCTCATAGGATCGCCATCCATGCCTTAATAATGAGATAAGGTATAACAATAATTAATTAATAAGTGTTATGTATGTGAGCAAGGCGCGCGCCCCACGCGCCACCTATTGTACGCCGTGTCCAACTCTCGAATAAACCAGTGCGTTGCTAGCCAGCGGTCGTTTCAGTTGTGTAGTACACTCTCCCTGCTCCCGCGTACTTAACAATAAGCAAGTACAAATGTGAAATATACAAGGAACATTTACTGTGAACAATGAATTGTCTTAGTCACCGTTTGATATGAATGAGAGGTGCATTCTTTGTCTTAACCTAAATAATCATAAAGCCCCGTATTCGTTGTGAACATTTGTTGCGCAACTGTTGCTCAACACCAAAGTTTCTCAACATCAGGGGGCCTAAAAAGGCCACTTTAAGCAATTCGTCTAATTTTCGTAAAATGGTGACACATAATAGCTGAATCACCTGCAATTCAATTTAAAATAGAATCATATTTGGTGTAAATATTACCGCATGAAAAAAAAAACATACATTAATTTTATTAGTAAATTTTTCTTTACAGTTTTTATAAATCAAATTGGTTTTTATTTTTTTATTTCTGCAGTCGTATTGTTTTTACATTATTATTACCTTATAACTGATAAAAATACCTCATATAAGCCCTGAAAAGGGAAATTAGAAACAATAAACTGGCAACGCGTACCTACATTTTTTACACGAGTTTATTAGCGTGTAAAAGTGTTTGTGCAAACCTACTTACAAAAATAAAATCATTTATCATTTACAAAGGAGTTTTTATTTATTTATTTAATACTTCAAGCACATAAATGTACAGAGGCGGACTTAATGCCATAGGCATTTTCATAGGAGTTTTTGGGCCGCATTCCGAATTAAGCGCTTATTACACTATTTAATTTATAGGAAATCGAAAGATGTAATTGAAATTAGAACAGTTCGATTCCGATTTAGTGCGATTGGAAGGTCCCGACCGCATTTATTCCTAAATTGTTTACGATTTAGGTGAGTGTAATCACATCGCTACGATTTAAAGCAACTACATAGTTTAGTCTTTAGTTTTTAAGCACGCTCAAATTGATTAGGTACACATCCCAACTCGGAAGACTCGGAACGCACCATATTTTCTCCCGGCCTTCAGCTATGTCGACTATTTGTCAACATCGAACTAAATCAAACATTAACATAACATAACGTGTGTAGTTTAAAACAAGCATTTCGTGCAAGTTAGGACACGTAATTTGGGATTATTATTATTTAAGGTTAGTGTTTTTTTTTGTGATTGACTGTTTTTTATTGTGATAGGGCACGTAATTAAACGTTGGTTGTGTGTGTGTGTAATTAAAGTGTTCAACAATGCCTCGTGTAACTTACACGGCGTCAGAATACACTGACATGATTTTAATTTACGGCGAATGCCGTGGAGCCCCAAAATTACGTGTCCTATCACAATAAAAAACAGTCAATCACAAAAAAAAACACATGCATCACCCATCACTAATTATGTCTTGATATGTATATGGACTTCATAGGCGTGATTTTACTGACAGCTGTCGCAGAGATAAAGCTATCTTTTATGAAGTATAATATCATTCATAATGTTATCCTTTTATGATTCCGCCAAAGTGACCTTCTTAAGCCCCCTGTTCACAAAACAACTCGCGATTGTAGCAAAATAATTGTATTTCTTCGTTTAGAACAAAGTTTACCTATGACTACGGCTACTAGGAATAACTAACTAAAATTAAAATGTATATAAACTTATAAGTACCAAGCGGAAATTGGCAAACTCCCAAACGGCGACACACAAAACACCAAAATCCTTTTGTGAAAGAAAGATTTAAAAAAAAAATCATGTGTTCACTACGAAAGTGGCGGTAATTCACTATGGCGGGGAATTAGGGATAATTATATTTCTTTTATCGCGCAAAGGACGTACGCATTCAACCGCGCGCGGTGACAAAACTGGCATAAATTTGCTCTGTCTGTGCGACTGGCTTCTATAGACTGCACATCACAGGTCAACAATTTTTTTTCCAAGAAACCAGACTATACTTTTCCGAAGGGTTTTGACGCGCTGAATTCGAATCTGTTTTTTTTTCGCTGAGATATCGCATTTTGAAATTTTCGTGTACGTGGATTGTTCTACGTTTAAGAATTCATACACATATAGGTAGTCTATTGGAAAATTTCAAAATGCAATTTCTCAGCGAAAAAAAAAGATATTTGAGTAAACTCAACGTCATTTTAAAGAGGAAGACTAGTGCTTTGAGATGCTATTAATAATTTTTGAATGAAAATAGGATAGGCCGAGCTACATAACCTCAAAAATGAGAAAAAACCAAGGTATTTTTTGCACTTTTAGGTTAGGATATCTCAAAACCCTGACGTGATAGAACAATTTTAAGGCTTCGAATTCAGCGCGTCAAAATCCTTCGGAAAAGTATAGTCTGGTTTCTTGGAAAGAGTGTTCCTCAAATTTTGTTGACCTGTGGTATTTTTATCAGTGGCATATTACTATCGTTCGAACTGAGCCAGTAGTACCTACATATGTTTGTTTATAATATTAGTGAAGCGTTAGTGATCTTTGTAATTTGCATTAATATTCCGGTAACCGGACTTGGCCTTGTGCCATTTATTTTTGTACTATATTTTGATACCGATATAGATAATATAGTTCCCCATTGAAATGAGCCCAGCATCATGTTGTCATGCCCTTTGTAACGTTTCAGCTCTTAACTCTAATCCGTCAGCCACAGCTGGGTTATGGCAAAAAGTTGATGAATGTATTTAGGTACTTAGCTAATACATTTTGGTATATATTTTTTGACTCTTTGGTCTAGTATCACGTAAAAGGAATAGGTACACGATTCAATGATTGTTTTCTCGATACAAAAAAAAATTGCATTGTTATATTACTTTTTTCGTCACCACGGCGCGGCGTAACGCTTAAGAGTTATTCAATGAAGTTTACTTTAAAACATAGAGAATTATCATAACAAAGTTTACTCAAAGTATTTTTAAATTTAATTCATTTACTTTGTTAAAAATTGAGTAAATTCGTTTTGGCATGTTATAATTTATATTTTACATTTAGTATCAGTTGCTCAATCGATTAAAAGTGTTTTATTTTTATCTGTGGCAATTTCATATCAGTTGATCAATTGATTTAAAAGTGTTCATAAAATGTCTGATTCCGGAAGTTACGCTTTTAAATAAATTAAATTAAATTGGCGGTAAAGCAATGGCGGAAATAGTTTAGGTGGCAGCCGTTCTGAACTGAGCGCGGATCATTCTTTCTCCAGCCGTTGCCATTTCTACGTTATCTTATAATAACCAGTGTAATTATATTGAGAAATATACAACGAAGGAATAGAAATCTACTGTACGTTATTTCGCCTCCTTACTTCTGAACCTTACAGTTCAGAAGTGGGATTATAAAAGGATTTAATTCCTACCGCGCCTACAACTAGTGACAGTTTAAAAACTTAAAACTTGAAGCTGAATATCAACATAATATCTAACGGTCGTCGTGATGTTTGAAGTTGAAGAAGCTGAACCAGGATTTATCCAGGAGTCTGGGACCCCTCCTAATCCAGTGCATCATCGTCGATCGAGAAATATCCAGGAGTCGGGAACCCCTCCTAATCCAGTGCATCATCGTCGATCAAGAAAGCGGAGTTTCTCACGAAGACGTTGCGATCGTGGCAGCGAATCGAAATCTTCGCCACGTAGGCGACGCAGGCGTCGCGAAAGTGGAACACCAAAGGATCGTCGCAGCAGGTGTGATGACCGAAACCGGAAGCAGCACAATCGACACCAGCGGAACAAGAGGCGGTCTTCGACTGTAAGTACATTATCTTCTTCTACTGATGATAGTGCCTCTTCAAGAAGCAAGTTTGCTACAAAATCTAGTGCAAGACGTTCAAAAAAACGTAACACTAAACAAGGAACCGAGGAATCTGTGAATAATGTTTCTGCCCGTGAGCTGTTAAATTTGTTAAAGTCATTGCCTACTTCACAGAACCATTTTTCAATAAATAATAATGCTATTCCTGAATTTGACCCCTCTAACAAAGAACAGACTGTTGATATTTGGATAAATAAATTAGAAGAATGCTCTAAATTGTATGGATGGAGTGAACCGCAATTGTTGCATTATTCCCTACCCAAGTTAATGGGGTTAGCAAAGGTGTGGTATCAGGGACTTCCTTCTGTCAATTTCACTTGGTCGGAATGGAAAGATAAATTAATTAAAACATTTCCATCCGTTCAAAATTATGCACAATTATTGCAAGAAATGTTAGATAGAAAAGTTAAACCCAATCAAACATTAGAGACATATTTTTATCACAAGATGAATCTATTAAACAGATGTGAAATATATAATAAAAAAGCGATAGACTGTATTATAAACGGGTTAGAAGACAGGAGTATGAGATTAGGTGCTCAAGCAGCTAACTATAACCAGCCTGAACAGTTATTAGCTTATTTACAAACGGTTAAATTAGAAGACAGTAAAGAAATTAGGAGACCATTCTTAAAGAAGCGGGTTGAAGGGCAAGGTGACAATAAGAGTAGTAATAGTAGTAGTACGATCAAATGCTTTAATTGCGGTGAATTAGGTCATCCCAGTTTTAAATGCTCGAAACCTCTTGTAACCTGTAACATCTGTAAAAAACTTGGCCACCAGTCATCTTCATGTAGACGACTCTTGAGGAACACCATTGATAATACTACCAGTAGTAATAATAATACTAGCAATAAAAACGGTGACAAGGCGGTGTCTGAAGTGAAAATAGCAGGCGACTTGGACAGTAAATACGTACTAGATATTAATGTTAACGGTAAACTAATGACTTGTTATGTTGATCTTGGAAGTCAGAGTACTCTCATTAGACAAAGCGATTTTGAAACATTAGGAGTGTCATTTACTGATACACATTTGCCATCCCTTAAAGGTTTTGGTGATACATTTATTAGTCCCATAGGTAAATCAATTGTTAATTTAACGGTTCAAGGCGTTTCTGCTGCAACAGAAGTATTGATAGTAAGAAACGACCTGCTTAAGTACCCAATATTATTAGGTCATACATTTACCGAACAAGCTGGCATAATCATTATTAAGACTGATAAACATTTAATTTTACAAAAGCAAATGTACAATAATGTAGGAGAAAAACTAAAATTAATTATTGAATCAGATACAAGCATTAATTCTATGGCAGCTGTTCCAATAAAGGTTGAAGAAAATAGGACTTGCACTGTTTATGTACGTGGATCAGTACGTGCGGTAAACAAACATAATTATTATATAATGCCCGGCGCGTATACAATCACTAATGGTTTTGGATGTATTCTCTTAGTAAATTTGGGTTTGGAACCCTTAAGATTAATTAAAAACATCTTACTGACAAGAGCTCCGATTATTAAAGATATAAATATTTTAAATATAAATAAAGTCGAAGTCAAGGAACCTGACGCTATTATAAATCAGATCTCGTTAGGAGATGAATTAACAACTGACGAGATTATAAAATTAAAAACCTTGTTACAAAAATACAGCGATTGTTTTTCATTTGGTTTAAGTGACTTAGGGTTGACAAATTTAACAGAAATGACCATAACTTTAAACGACACGACTCCTGTTGTGTACAGACCATACAGGTTAGCTCATGTTGAAAAAGAGAAAGTTAAGGGTATGATACGGGAAATGTTAGATAGCGGAATTATAACTGAATCCACCTCGTCCTACGCTAGTCCGATATTACTGGTACAAAAGAAAACAGGGGACCAGCGCCTATGTGTAGATTACAGGGCGTTGAATTCCAAGACTGTCAAAGAGCACTATCCGTTACCTAGAGTGGAGGACCAAATTGACAGCCTTGGGGGTTATAAATATTTTGTTACATTAGATTTAGCGTCTGGATATTACCAGATCCCAATCGCTCCTTCCTCTCAAGACAAAACCGCATTTGTAACACCTGATGGGCAGTATCAGTTTACTCGTATGCCATTCGGGTTAATCAATGCGCCGTCTGTTTTTCAAAAAACTATCAACAAAATGTTAAAAAACACTAGAAACAGTGAGGCCTTTGCTTTCATGGATGACATTATAATACCGTCACAAAATTTTCAACAAGGAATGGAGCGATTGGAAGCTGTACTTCAGTTATTAAGGGATGCTGGCCTTACTCTTAAAGTGGCCAAATGTAAATTCTTTTATACTAAGATTGACTATCTGGGGTTCGAAATTTCGGAGGATGGCGTTAGACCTGGTTCTGGGAAAACCGAAGCCGTAAGATTATACAAAGCACCCACAAACCAACATGAAGTACGACAATTTCTTGGGCTTGCAAGTTTTTTTAGGCGGTTCGTCAGAGGATTTGCAATAATAGCTTCACCTCTAACAAAATTATTAAAAAAGGATAGTAAATGGGAGTGGGGCCCAGACCAAGACCAAGCATTTCTATCGTTAAAATCAGAACTAATAAAACGACCAATTTTGGCAATATATAATCACCTGGCTAAAACTCAAGTTCATACCGATGCGTGTAAGACTGGCATTGCGGGTATACTTGTGCAAGAAGACGAATCGGGTAGGTGGCGAGCTGTTGCTTATTACAGTCGCCAGACTAATTTCGAAGAGCAAAAGTATCATGCTTTTGAGCTAGAGACGCTAGCGGTAGTTGCCTCTTTAAATCGATTCCGCGTTTATATTCTAGGTATAAAATTTACCATAGTTACAGACTGTAATGCATTACGAACAACCCTGTCCAAAAGAGATATAATACCCAGAATAGCTAGGTGGTGGTTACAATTGCAAGAGTACGACTGCAGTATCGAATACCGGCCAGGAACTCGAATGAATCACGTAGATGCGCTTAGCAGAAATGCGATCGAACAAAATGTTGAGTCGGAACCTGTATTCGATATTCTAGCGGTTGAGACAGAGGACTGGTTGGCTACTATGCAAAATGTTGATGATGAGATTAAAAAAAATAAACAGATATTGGAAGATCCTGACGCTAAGAATGTAATGGATATCTATCAAAATTACAAGGTTAAAAATGGAAAGGTTTATCGTGTAGTTAATGACCAACTTAAATGGGTGGTGCCAAAAGGGGTAAGGTGGCAATTACTGAAAAAAAATCATGACGAATTAGGTCATTTTGGTATGGAGAAAACTCTAGATAAATTAAAAGATCTGTATTGGTTCCCTAAAATGAGGAAATTTGTAAAGAAATATGTTTAATCTTGTCTGGAGTGTTCTTACCATAAAATACCGGGTGGTAAAAAACAGGGAATGCTTCATCCTATCCCAAAACTCGACAAACCTTTTCACACCATACATTTAGATCATTTAGGGCCGTTTGTCAAAAGTAAATCTAAAAATACCTACATATTAGTCGTAATCGATGCATACACAAAATATATCAATCTATACGCCGTTAAAAATACTAAAACAAGGACAACTTTAAAAGTTTTAAACAATTACGTTAGTCTGTTTGGTGTTCCAAGTAGGATAATAAGTGATAGAGGAACGTCATTTACTAGTGTTACGAGCTTGGGGTTCGTGACAATAAAAACTGCCGATTTAATAACCAAAAAAATGACACTTTAATCACAACACTAATTACAATTCAAACACACTAATAAGAAACACAATTGCACTTACTGATCACTCTTAAGTCGCACTCGAATATCGCCTTCGATGTTATCGCTCGTATCGCTTATTCGAAACTATGTGTCTCGCGGCCCACCCGGCCTTATATAGTGCCGCAGAGCTAGTACATAAACATCTAGAACGTTCGAGTACATACCGGTCCCGACTGACTCGACGTCGATAGTTCTCGGAATTACTAGTACTTAGCAAAAGGTCAAGTAGGGTCAAGGTCCTTGTACCAAAGTACTAGTTCCGCTATCCGATACTAGATGGCGCTAGTGATAACTAATGTCGCCATGTATCAAGTATTATTTGTGGCGCGCAACACTGCCCCCTCCTAAGACATGCTCGTCCCGAGCATTATCGGCCCCATAATAACGCGCCAGTCGATCCACATGGACGATCTTAGGAGTACCTCTTGCACCTTTCTGTATCCGATAGGTTACGTCATTGATCTTAGTCACAACCCGGTACGGTCCGTCCCATTTAGCTTGAAGCTTAGGAGATTTCCCTTTGCTGCGGACTGGATTGTGCAACCACACGAGTGAACCTTCGTCGAATCCTTTATTGTTCATTTTGCGGTCATAACGGGTTTTCATCTTTTCAGACATTTGCTGGCCCGATTGTCTGACGTGCTCATAAATGTCATTCATTTTGTTCCGCAAATCATTCGCATAATCAGTTAGACTGCGTGGGGCATCAGGTGGTATTCCGGTGATCAGGTCTGCAGGTAGCCGTAGTTCTCTTCCGAAGTTTGCGAAAGCTGGTGTCACCGCTGTACTTTCGTGGACAGCACTTCGATATGACAACAAAAACGGTTGTATGTGCTTGTCCCAATCTCGTTGCCGATTTTCCACAACTTTTGCTAGGTACCTCTCCAGTGTCTGGTTAAATCGTTCCACCATTCCATCCGATTGTGGGTGGTAGGAAGTAGTTCTTGTTTTATGAGTACCCATAACTCGACAAGTTTCCTGGAATATTTGGGACTCAAAATTCCTTCCTTGATCACTGTGAATCTCCAAAGGTACTCCAAAACGACAGAAGACTTCATGAACTAATTTGTCTGCAACTGTCGAAGCTTCCTGATTTGGAATGGCAAAGACTTCCGGCCACTTCGTGAAGTAATCCATCACAACCATGAAATATTTGTTGCCACTTTCACTCTCCGGAAACGGCCCCGCAACGTCGAGGGCTATCCTCTCCCATGGTGCACCAATATTGTACAATTTTAATGCACCTCTACTACGAGTCTGAGGTCCCTTTACAGCTGCACAACTTGTACATTTGCGACACCAATCCTCGACATCGTCCCGACAGTGGACCCAGTAAAACCGTTCTCGTATCTTCAGTAGAGTCCGTTTTACTCCCAGATGACCTCCTGAACAACCATTATGGTACAGCTGTAGAACATCCGGTACTTGAGCTTTAGGGACAACCATTTGCAAATGACAGCTGTCTCCCCGAGCATTTTCCCATTTACGGCACAGGACTCCATCCTGAACCACCAAGCTGTCCCATTGGGCCCAATAGCTTTTTGTGACCGAACTCATCGCTGAGACGTCACTCCACCTGGGCTTAGGAGCTCTGGCCTTCATCCACTCCAGAATTGGCTTAATGTCCGAATCTTCCTGCTGTGCACGTTGTAGGCTCTCCTTCCACTCGTTGCTGAGGTCTGTCCTGAGCATCCTTACAGGTACCACTTCCTTACTTTCCTGCCTAGTACAGTGCTTGCAGTCTTCAGGACAAGGTCTTCTTGACAATGCATCTGTGTTGCCAAGAGACTTCCCGCTGCGGTGTTTAACCACAAAGCCGTCCTGCTGCTGCTGGGTGGTCCTGTTAGCCGCACTACCCTCTCGAGTCCAGCCACCTTCCCTTTCTGCAGTCCGCTTAGGGCAACTGGATCGAAGGTGGCCCCTTTCCCCACAGCCGTAGCACCTAGGGCTGTATCCTTTCTTGCGGTTGCGAACTATAGCCGCTGCAACCTCCCTGACGCGATGGGAACGATGATCCTGTCGCACCGCTTCAACCTCCAGTGCATGGGCTAAGGCGTCCTTCAGCGTTCCGTGGTGACCGAGCCTTACAGCAGCTCTAACTTCAAGGTCGGAGATGCCGTCGATGAATGCCTGCACCAGGTTCCCATCAATAAGCGCAGGTACGGACTGGTAAGCTTTACGAACCAGCTTCTCCACTTCAAGGGCCCACTGCTGCAGGTTTTCATTGCTGCGTTGCACGCGATCCTTGAGCTGCGCACGAAACACGTGCTCCAGGTGAGCGTCGCCATACCGAGCCTCCAATGCCTCAAGGAGCTGCTCGTAAGTCACTTCCTTACCGAGAGCTTCCAGAACAGTTAAGGCCTGGTCGCGCAAGCCCAGGGTGAGGGCAGTCATGGCCTGACTTTTATTCCACCCGTTCGCCTTCATGACAGCCTCAAACTGGATTTTGTAGGCCGACCAGGAAGAAGTTCCGTCGAACGGTGGCACTTTGAATCCACGTAGCGAAGGTGTTGTAGCTACGGGAGCTGCGATTCCATCACCAAGTTTAAGGTAATCCAGCGTTTTCTTTACGTCAGCCATCACGGTTTGCTTCACGTCAGCCATCACGTTGTCAACCTGGTTTTTAACTTGGTCGATTCGGATTTCAGCTTCCGACAGACGGTTGTCATGTTGAGCAATCTTATCCTTCACCTCCTTCATGTCTTTCCCGAAGGTAGAGTGAAGGTCCTTTATAAGGAGCATCTGCTCTTCCAGTCGACGAGCCTGTTTCTCCTGTCGGCGAGCCTGTTCCTCCTTGTCCCGCTGGAGCTGTTCCTCCAGTCGACGAGCCTGTTCCTCCTGTCGGCGAGCCTGTTCCTCCTGTCGGCGGGCCTGTTCCTCCTGTCGGCGGGCCTGTTCCTCCTGTCGGCGGGCCTGTTCCTCCTGTCGACGAGCCTGCTCCTGCAGCATCATCATCAGAGCAGCAAAATCTGGTGCTGATGATGCTGGAGCAGCTGTGGAAGGGCTGGCCTCCGTGGTCGGTAGCTGGCCTTCCGACCCCTGCGGCATTGCTCCACCAAATCGCCTCTGGTCCGTCTCTTGCTGGCGTTGACTCCGGGTACGGATACCCTCCATGTCGTCTTTGGGTAAAATCGGCATGGTTTTTAAACCTCGCTTCTGACACCAATTGTTACGAGCTTGGGGTTCGTGACAATAAAAACTGCCGATTTAATAACCAAAAAAATGACACTTTAATCACAACACTAATTACAATTCAAACACACTAATAAGAAACACAATTGCACTTACTGATCACTCTTAAGTCGCACTCGAATATCGCCTTCGATGTTATCGCTCGTATCGCTTATTCGAAACTATGTGTCTCGCGGCCCACCCGGCCTTATATAGTGCCGCAGAGCTAGTACATAAACATCTAGAACGTTCGAGTACATACCGGTCCCGACTGACTCGACGTCGATAGTTCTCGGAATTACTAGTACTTAGCAAAAGGTCAAGTAGGGTCAAGGTCCTTGTACCAAAGTACTAGTTCCGCTATCCGATACTAGATGGCGCTAGTGGTAACTAATGTCGCCATGTATCAAGTATTATTTGTGGCGCGCAACACTAGTAAGGGTTTCAAAGATTACGTAAATAAACTAGGTATACGTCATGTTTTAAATGCGGTTGCAACTCCTAGAGCGAATGGTCAAGTGGAGCGTTTCAATCGTACAATTTTAGCTTCACTTGCCATTAAAAACCATAATTGCTCCGAAAACGAATGGGATAGACACTTAGAGGAGATACAGTTAGCTATAAATACAACTGTTAACAAAACTACAGGAAAAAGTCCATCCGAAGTATTATTTGGTATGAGGGTACGAACTAAGGGAGACGGAATGATAGCTTCATTGTTAGATTGCGATGGAAACGAATCAAAAACATTAAGTGATGTTAGGAACGAAGTAAATTTAAAGGTGTCGAATGAACAAATTAAGCAGAAAAACAGATTTGATAAAAAGAGAAAAGAGGCTAAAATTTATAAAACGGGAGACTTGGTTAGGATAGAGAGGGAAATAACAAATAATAACGGAAAATCAAAAAAGCTTTTACCTAAAATACAAGGTCCCTATAGAATAATTAAAGCATTAGATCGTGATCGATATGTCGTGGAGGACACTCCTTTGACGAGAAAACAAAATAGAAGGTATGAGGCAGTTATATCAATAGATAAAATTTATCCTTGGTTAACATATACCCAAAAGTACTTAGATGACACAGATGAGGGTTCAGATCAATCCAACAAAGAATCTGAAGTAGACAATGACGATAATCAAGACATAACTAATAATTAAGATGTGAAATTAATATTTTGTTTAACATAATAATTTTATAACTTGTGAATGAAAATTGGAAGTAGGTACTTTGATAAGTTTTACGACAGACTAAATGAGTTTAAATTATTAACATAAGTTTGGAAGGTACAAGATGCATATGAGGCCGATAAGCCAATTTTGGGAGCATCCGTGTACAGTTTAAATTATAAACATAAGTTCGAAAGGTACAAGATGCATATGAGGCCGATAAGCCAATTTTGGGAGCATCCGTGTATCTAAGTAGAGTGAGTAGAGTATCTGCATACACATGAGGCCGATAAGCCAAACGAAGGAGTATGTAAGATATTTTGACAACGGTATTTCCACACATATGAGGCCGATAAGCCAATAAGGGAGTGTGCGAATACGTTGAGTGATACCTAATGAAAATGATATCAATTGAATAGATATTAAAAAAATTGTTTTATAGTTTGTTTAACTTTTTTTTTAGTAGCCACATTTGTATTATGCGCCTGCCAGACTATGCTCCTTGCGCTGCTCATCGCTATGCTCCTCGCGCTGCCGTGATTTGCCGCGATGTTACCCTCTCTGCCCACACACTGCTCTACTCGCGCAATTAATCGCGACGCTCCTCACTTGTCATTTGCCTTGGTGAGACAATGGACGTTGAAACGGTGGCAGCGTGCGCGCTATGCATTTTTAGATAACTAATAAATACAACTTTTCTTGTTAGACAAATTCTTGACATAGTGACTTATTATACCTACCGTACTACAAATCAATAAACATTAACACCTTTTCATTTGACCATTCCACGCTTGGCGACGACATAATTTCCAATTTTGCATACGCGTGCGTCTTGCGCGAGCGCTCCATGCAGACTGCGACCGCGCGATTATGTGGCCGGCCACTCGCACTCGTATTGCCGGTCCTTTGACTCGCGCGCAAAAACCGACAAAATAGGGAGCAGTGGGTAGGACGAGGAGCATGACGTGTGGCATGACGAGTAATGTTGCCACACTATGTCTCTGCCTCCTTTCCTCGTTACTTCCCATGCCACTCGTCGAGTGTGTGGCAGGCGCATTAAGTACGGTATTTCCACACATGAGGCCGATAAACCAAAGTGTGCAAATACGTTATGTGAAAATGAAAATTATTTGTATAGATGAAATTATTTTTATTCTATGTTTATTTTTTTTTACTAGGCACATTTTGTATAAGAATCATTTTTAAATTGATGGAACAATTTTATTTTTACTAGATGGCCGAAGCAGTAAAGTTTGATGAAAATAGAAACATGAATGATTGTACGATTTCAGTTTCTGATTGTTTACTTTAATGAAATTCATGCGTTAAGGTTCATTATTGTATTGTTAAACTTCAAATTAATTAACAGTTACGAGAGGACTCGCAAAGTTCAGAATGGCCGACTGTTATAATTTATATTTTACATTTAGTATCAGTTGCTCAATCGATTAAAAGTGTTTTA
The DNA here is from genome assembly GCA_963855955.1 of Luperina nickerlii. Classification (NCBI taxonomy): domain Eukaryota; kingdom Metazoa; phylum Arthropoda; class Insecta; order Lepidoptera; family Noctuidae; genus Luperina; species Luperina nickerlii. The sequence continues at coordinate 7,170,227 of OY979690.1, forward strand.
TTTTTATCTGTGGCAATTTCATATCAGTTGATCAATTGATTTAAAAGTGTTCATAAAATGTCTGATTCCGGAAGTTACGCTTTTAAATAAATTAAATTAAATTGGCGGTAAAGCAATGGCGGGAATAGTTTAGGTGGCAGCCGTTCTGAACTGAGCGCGGATCATTCTTTCTCCAGCCGTTGCCATTTCTACGTTATCTTATAATAACCAGTGTAATTATATTGAGAAATATACAACGAAGGAATAGAAATCTACTGTACGTTATTTCGCCTCCTTACTTCTGAACCTTACAGGCACATACGTCGTTTTATCGTTTTAGTCCACGCACATTATAGCCATCATCCTTCTTTTGTGTTTCAAAAGTAATTGGTTTTCGAGGATTTTAGATTTTCGAGGTAGCGCCGCGATAGCTTGGGTAGCCTTTTTTTCATCACATCAGGGGCTGTGCTGTAGCGGCTGCTGCAGGAACAAAAAACCTCAAACGGCGCAAAAATAGTTACTTATATGTATGTCTGAGCCGTTTGGGGTTGAAACGCTAGGGCCTTGGGTCAGAGTACTCATCGAACATTTCGGGACATCGCCAAGCGATTGGTTGACTCTTCACGTGACCAGAGGGCTGGCGTATTTTTAGCCCAAAGAATCGGTATTGCCATCCAACGTGGTAATGCTGCCAACCTTTGGGCACTTATCCCATTGACAGCGATGCGGACGAATTTTTTGATGCCCAATGAGCTCCTCTTATTTTTTTATTATATAATTGTATATAATAATTGTATATATTTTGTGTTAGCTTGTAAATTGTAATTGTTGTGTCTTTGTGAATAAATATGTCATCTGGGATTTGATCCTCTATATTAATCAATACTAAGTACTAAGAAAACTGAAGAGTTTGTTTTATTTTTATTTGAACACGCAGTTCTCGGAAAATACCTGTCGGATTTTAAAAGTTATTTTTGCTTTTGATAGCCGTCTTGAGCAAAGCTAGCAAGCTATTTAAGGCAGGGCAGGGGGCCTAAGAAGGTCACTTTGGCAGAATCATGAAGGATAACATTATGAATCATAATGGATAGAATTAACTATTAGATTGATCGTATCAAATCTCATTGGTGAAGGATTTTTGAGTTTTTTTTTGTCTGTGATATAATACCAATCAATCCAATCCAAATCCAATCTCAATCTCTTTGATTATACCTACGTAGTGCAGCGAAAAAAGAAAAACACGGACTGTCTTCGTCTTCGATATATTATGATTTGTAATGTTATCCTTTTATGATTCTGACAAAGTGGCCTTTTTAGGCCCCCTGGTGATGCGATGCGACGGGGTGGGTCGGGAAAACAAGAAACAAAGGACAAAGTCGCTGGCAACAGCCAGTTCTATAAGCCATAAGGCCTTTTTAATAATCAACATGAAGCATCTTCCTTAAACTACATAAAATATATCACCCTTACAATATTGTTACGAGCTTGGAGTTCGTGACAATTAAAAACTGCCGATTTAATAACCAAAAATTGACACTTTAATCACACCACTAATTACAACTCAAACACACTAATTATGAAACACAATTTCACTACTGATCACTCCTAATCGCACTTGAATATCGCTTCGATGTACTCGCTTGTATCGCTTATTCAAAACTATATGTCTCGCGGCTCACACCGGCCTTATATAATGCCGCAGAGCTACTATATAAACATCTAGAACGTTCGAGTACATACCGGTCCCGACTGACTCGATGCCGATAGTTCTCGGAATTTCTAGGACCTTGACCCTACTAGTTCTGCTACCCGATACTAGATGGCGCTAGTGGTAACTAATGTCACCATGTACCAGGCATCAATTGTGGCGCGCAACAATATTTTCTTTTTGTAGGTAGTCCATTTTGCACGACTCGTAATGCGAAGCATTAGAGTGCTTTACGATCGAAAAAAATGTTTTGCCTACTTTTTGTAAATGTTTCTATTGTTATACTCCTAATAATACACAGAACCTACTTCATTTATATACCATTGTATAGAATAGTATAGATAGTTGAATGGAGATTAATTCAGTAGATACTTTTCAAAAAAATATATACTTAATGCAGTAGAAGAAAAACAACATCAAAATCTTTCCTTTTTTGTTTATTTTTGTAAGTTGCTTATCAAATAAACACTTAGATACTACTCAAAATCAAAAGTCATTTATTCAAACTAGGCTGAGGATTAGCACTTCTCGAACGTCATTACAAAAGACAGTCCCCCAAAACGCCCGCCCTTCACCACTTCTTAGTGCTTTCGCTGGAGAGAAGAAGTGGCGCAACAAACTCCTCAGCAGCACTCACATTTACTTTACTTTAGTTATTTATGCAAACAGGCTTTTGTGTTTTATTTTCACTGTAATTTTTTGATCAGCTCTAGTTTATCCGTAAAAGCTGTTTTTGCAAGTTATTTCAAAGTCATCATACGGTTCAGTATAGTCTGAAGCTAATGGATTGTCAGTTTTCTCATTTTGAAGAAAATTATTTTCATAGTCAGGTGTCTTATGCATATCCACGGGTTGCATGTAGATATTATCTTGGCCCGTATTAACGTGATGACTATCATTATTTGGTTTTACTTTAGTTTCGTCATTCCTACCATTTTGTCTGGAGTTTCCTTCACTGTAATTACGTGCCGGTCTTAAGTCATTACTCATTTGTCTAAAAGTGACACTTTTACTCGGTTTTGGTACATTGCTGTTATTTTTATTACTGTTATTAATAGGTAAGTTGTTATGATTTGCATTGGGGAATGCTGGTTTTATATGTGTATGTGTGTGTTTGTTGTAATCGGAGGGTCGAGCAGTATTCCAATTGGCTGCTAGTCCATCAAGTTTAGGCTTGGGATAATCATCTATTTCAGTATAATGATTCTCACTGGTGTTACTCTGTCTTTTATCCGACATACTGCGTAATTTGTCGTTGTCTGTTGAATAGTTATAATTTTCTTGCATAACTTCCTCATAAATTTTAGCGTAATTTGGATCGTCGTAATTATCATCCCATTGGCTTGGGAACGGCGGTATTGGATTATCATTTTGATTTGAGAGATTATCACTTGCGTTCTGTAATAAAAATAAACATTCGTTACTTTAGACTTGCCCGTTGGTGTAGTGCATGGGTTCCCAACCAGTGGGGCGCGCCCCACTTGGGGGGCGTAGGGTGATCCAAAGGGGGGCGCGACGAGCGACTTAAAAAGCTTACTCAGCGTTTCCTAAACTATCCTCAATGCTGGATGATAATCAAGAAATTGCACATTTGTCTTTACACATAATATGTCATTTGAAAAGCCTTGCTGCTGAATTTTGTAGAGATATTTTCCCGAAAACTTTTCTGAAAACCCAATTCATAAATTAATAAGAAATCCGTTTGTGATTAATGTCGAGCAATTGCCCGAAATATTGCAAGAAGAAGCTTTGGACGTGAAGATTCGTCTGCTCACGATAATTTCAGCCACATGGATTTGACTGAATTTTGGATAAAATATAAGGCCATTTACACTGTTGTCGGCAAGCAAGCACTGCGTATTCTTTTACCGTTTTCGACTACCTATCTTTGTGGACGGGGTTTTTCGACGCTGGTGGGTATAAAAACGAAGCAAAGAAATAGAATTCATGTCGAAAATGATCTACGCTGTGCACTGACCAACATGAAGCCTAGAATTGATAAATTGGTTAATAAAGTGCAGGCCCAATGTTCTCACTAATGGTCATTATTATACGTTGTACAGTGTACACGATTAATAAAGTCCATTAAAGTTTTCATCGTTTTTTTTTTTTGTCCATTGTAGTTGAGTTGGGATAGGGCGTAGTATTTTAGCGTAAACTTTAGGGAGGCGCATAGGGTAATAGGTTGGGAACCCCTGGTGTAGTGGGTATAAACATGACTGCCCATTTTGCCCGCATTGTCCTGGGTTTCACCAATCCAACATTGGCTATTTCTAATCCGAAGTTTTTCGAATTGAAAACTTTCTGTATCAAACCGAAATCTGAATTTATGCCTGTGGAAATAGGCTCATCATCAACTGGTGAAAAGTAGATATTTAAAGTACATCCTCTAAAAACAAAAGTTAAAATAACTGTAAGTACCTCAATAAGATTGACCCGTTTCGTCCTTTTGCGCCAGGAAACTAGGCATAACATCGTTATGACGGCAATAGCGATTCCAACACCAACAGCTATAGGAACTATCATAGTCATCGATTTGTCATCTGGAACGAACACCAGGTTTAATAAAACTTAATTATATTCTATAATTTTTTTTTTGTAACATCACTGACACCGCACACAGTCCGAAAGCGAACTCATTTGGTTTTAAAGTAAATCATCGACGATTTTCGTAAGAGTGCAATCAAACCGCAATCCATTGACGTTTACCGTCATGATGGGCCTCTCACACACACAGACCCACACACTCACCCCCACACACACACACCCTTACACACACACACACACACCCACAATGTTTCACAGTGTTTGGATACGCACACAAGGCAGAATTTTAACTAAATTATCTGTCAAATTATATATGTTAATCGAAACTTGTCTGGAGGTGGGTGACACCGGTGGCCATAACTCTTAAAATAGTTTCCTGTTCTTGTTTTTGGCTTTCGTTTGCCCACTATTATATCAGCAGATAGTTTCGCCCTCATTTAATAACTAGCTGCGACCGCGGTTTCACCCGCATGGAGATTCACACAGAAACCGTGGCCTTTTTCGGGGCAAAAAGTATCCTATGTCATATCGTCGTTCGCATGACTAACTGTCCTATCTCATTTTTTATGATTTGAGTTAGGACAACTACGTTTTTCTATTCGTTTTTTTTTCCATTTTGTTGCCTTTTAAAATGGTTGTATTCTGAGAACTAAATAACATAGAGATACTACGGTTTATGTAAAATGTAAAGAATCACGAATAGAAAAATGTAGGTAGTTGTTCTAACTCAATCAGCTAAAAACTGGGCAAGAGCGAGTCGGACCCGCGCACCGAGGGTTCTGTAACATCATATGTTTTTAAATTTTCATCGGCGAGACCTATATTTGTCAGAGAATTTTAACACTGCACCGCGGTGTAGAATATTGCAGTTTTATGTCAGCACCATCTCTTGACCGATAGTGGAAGTAATGTAAATTTTGTTGATGATTTCTGAAAACGTGTGCTATTTAGAGACTTCGTTTTATTTTTCCTGTAATCTTTACATAAACTTCTATCACACAGAATAATTTCAGATTTTTCTCTTTGCAAACTTCGGAGGGGATCCGTTTTTTACATTTTTCATCAAAAGTCGAAAACTATGCGGCCTAAAAAGAATGTTTGAGAATGTACAAGCTGCGCTCTTTCATATGAAACCCAACATTTAGTAGCCCCACTTCGAATTTTTCAGCCCCCTTTCAGTCCCTGTTGCAAAAAATATACATGTATTTTTATTTATTTCTTATTCGAAAAATAATTGGGCAAATGCCATCTAAAACTACTCCAAATTTCAAATTGATAGCATTAGTAGCTCTTGAGATATCTAGCTGTGACAGACAGACAGACAGACAGACTGAGTCTCACCATAAGGGTTCCAGTTTACCATTTTGGTACGGAACCCTAAATAATTAAAATGAGAAAAATTTGATAGGACAGTTAGTCATGTGAGTGACGATATAGCCACTGTGTCGCTTAGACTCAGAGAAAGAATTTTTGTAATCGGGTCAGTTTATTCAGAGATTACCTACCTCATACATAAAAGCAGACAATGTTACTTACACCAAACAGGGGAAGAGCAAAAACAGCAATTTAAACTAATATTACAGAAAGAAAGAAAATTATTTTATTTGGGACATATTTTTTTTTCTTTTGGTTTTTGTTTTGGTCTACCTCTGTTTGGTAATCAGTATAAGCAGTGCTCAGAATCTAAACGATATGATACGGTCGGAACGGGCTCGCTCTTGCTTAGAAGTAATTTAATTTGTTTTTACATGATCTAAAGCGCGGTCACTGTCGGACTGCATAGAAAAGAAAGAGAAGCGCGATGACACAACGCTGGTAGTTTAATGCAAAACATATATTTTTTTTCATATTTTTTTTTATTTTTTTTTATTTTTATTGGATAATTGCTTTATAAAGCAATTATCTATTTATAAAAAAAAAAACTATTGTTTGGACTAATAAATTAAAACCCTAGTGCTTTAGTATCAAATTAGTTGTATTTTGTTTTCAACACCTAGCATATATCTTGAAGAATATCATATATTCTTCTGATTTTTTTTTCGCTGTACCTAGTCGATCATATACTTTTATTGCTTCTAAAACCTGGGTTTTTTTGCGTTTAAGTCCTGCGGTGTTATTCTGTAAAAATCTCACCGTGAAAACTTAGGTGAAGTGAGCGTGGACTGTGCTGTCAATAGTGTCAGTTCTTAGCAAAAACAAACTCACTTCAACTAAGTTTACACGGTGAGATTTTTACAGAATCGACCGGCTGTAATGCCCTTGAAATAAATGGCCATTACTCACCTGGAGTATCTAGAGTAAATTCATCCCCCTTTGCTTCTGAACTTAATTCCTCTTTCAATCGGAGGATGATCTCAACTGTTTTACTTAAAGCCAAGTCGTATATTCCGTTTGAAAAATAAGTACATCGTATTTTAGTTCCGTTGTGGGTTGCATCCAATACGTGCGTAAATGGTGTTTTAGAAAACTTAATAAGCGATCTCGCCATCCAAATTGCTGCGGAATTAATCGTGTCATCTAAAAAAATAAGGAAGTTATGAGTTTCAGACCTTTCTTTCTTCCGATTGAGACCTTTGCCCAAAAGCGGCACAGAAAAGACAAGCGATAAACTTTACTTCTAAGTTAATGTTTGTCCAGCAAACCGATGGTGTATGGAAAGTGGTTGCTTGTTTTGAAATTTTGTTTCGTGTCATCGTGTACCTGTAATCCTGCTTTTACTCTCACCGGGTTGAATTCCGATGGAGCATGTTTGATTTTATTGAAAACCATATTTGACATAACCTAACTAGCTATAAAAACACTCAAATAAAACAAAATTAGAATAGTAATGCCGTTTGTTAATCACCCGAGAAGTGAACATTTTACAGGGTCTGAAGTCCCATTTCTAAAATTTTATGGAATGTCTTCCATAACATTGGGTTCATTTTAGAAATCCAGGAAAAAACATGAATGAAACGGTGAACCAAACCGATCCTCCTGTCCTTGCAACCTTTTATTCAAGAAGCCTAAAGAGTGGCTCTGGACTGAAATATTTGGTGAAAAAATGAGACAAGACATCTGCAATGTCCAGAGAGTGGCCACGATCCTCAGTACTGAGGGACCAAGTGTATAAATTATGTACCTAGAAGTTTTGTAACATAACAGGCATACCCTCGAATTTGCATTTCCACTGAAACGATCTTGCATATGGACGCTGCTGCAGCTGATTTGAAACATGAAATCTTTTATTCGCTACAAGCTAAGTGTATATGTCAAAAATAAATTCTCCGGTAGGTATAGTCGGTAATGTAACAAGCATACCTACGAATTTCCACTGAAACGGCTTTGGAGATGGACTCAGCCAACGTGGAGCTTTAAGTCCTTTATTCCATAAACAGGTTAAGTTAAGACTATCGTTCACAGCGTATTGATATTCAATAATCCATTGGTCTTTATCATTTGTATACTGGTACAGGATGTCATTTCTAGGCAGGCCGCGTATCCGAACATCTGAAACATACTCGTATGATATATTCATAAAATTATCATGTTTATGTCGCAGCCAACTGGTTAAATTGTTTAGTTAACCGCCAACCCTTTGGAAGTAGTGCTCGGCTCGCACGCGGTTGATCACATTTCTAATCTAACCTATTTGGTCGGGGTGCCCTGGCTTAGTTACTGCGACCAATTCGGCTCGCACGTGATTGGTTAGGTACAGTTCCAACCTAAACTGTAATTGAATATCATTCAGGCCGTTATTTGAACGGCCGCGCGCCGTTTGGTTAAAAGGCTAAGCGGTTAACTAAACGGCTGCGACATTTATAAACAATATTGTTTTATTAATAGTCAGTTGTGTGGTGTTCAAAAAACGAGTAAGGAAATATTTCAAAAGTGAATTTTATTTCAAAATTGAACCTATAATATATAGAAATAAAAAAACGAAAACGGAATAAAATATTGGATGAACTAGGATTTTTTTGTGTGGTGCGAAATTTCGTAGGGCGAATGCGGAACCAAAATTTTTGAAAATGTGTACTTATTTTTATAGAACAATCTTTGCTTAGCCTTATCCTAACTATGTTGGGGTCGGCTTCCAGTCTACCCTGATGCAGCTGAATGCCAATATTTTACATGGAAGGACTGCCTATCTGACGTCCACTACCCTTAGGAGTATCTTGTTACCCAAGGTAACAAGATACTCAAGTTGTTACCCAAGGCAACAAGATACCTACTCCTTCGTAAAACTGGTTGTCAGACTTTTGGGCTTCTGATTACCCGTAACGACTATCAAAAATCTACGAATGACAGCCGGGACCAACGGCTTGACGTTTTTTCCGAAGCGCGTAGGGGATCTCGCTATGTAATGAATATTTACCCATCCACAAAACATCATTATCATTTATTCAAAGCCCTTCAAAATATTACAACTGGGGGCCTGAAAAGACCACTTTGGCAGAATCATAAAAGGATAACATTATGAATCATAATATGGCGAAGATAGTCCGTGATTTTCATTTTTCCGCTGCACTACGTAGGTATAATCAGATAGATTGAGATTGGATTTGAATTGGATTGATTGGTATTTTAGCACAGACAAAAAAAATAACTGAAAAATCCTTCACCGAATTTGATACGATTAAATAAAAAAATAAAAAAATTTGTTTATTTCAGACTAGGATGTCCATATTTTGTTAGTAACAAATTAGTTATCTTAGGACTAAGGTTAGTAGCAATGTAGGTAGGTACTGTATAAATTGGTTGAAAATAAATTAAATTGAATTGAAATTAACAGTTAACAGTAAGTTATTAACAGTTAACTGTCCGTTATGTTTCATAATGTTATCCTTTTATAATTCTGCCAAAGTGGCCCTTTTAGGCCCCCTGGTCTTAGTAAATTCAAAACTTGTAAAAATAAATAAGTAAATTATAATATTACCTTTGTACTCAAATTATAATCATGTCATATCCCTATGTGTGTACATAAATTATAAAATAAATAAATTATTGAATAAGAAAAAAAAAATTATTTACGTACCATTGTCAGGAACATCAGACAAGAAAAACAGCTTCGCGTTGGGCTTTTCTAAATCCGTGTTATTGATACTACAAATTAGAGATTTATTTTTAATGTCTGATGTAGATATATTTAATGAAATAACTGCCTCCGACGGATTGTAACTCCTGAGTGCTGAAAATACAATATTATTGTTGTATGCACGCCTCTATACTAAATGTATGACTACGATAGGCTTCTGATGAACTTATTGATAGTGGCGTAACTAGGGAGGGTCAGCGGGAGCGGCTCGTCCCAGGTGTCACCCATTCGAGGGTGACACCCCACCGTGAAAGAATATAACAATCGGTTAATTAATTAAAAATCAATCAAATCATAGTCTTCCTAGTCCTTTCCCGTATTTCTCTAGGGTCGACTACCTAATCCAGGAGACTGACGATGGTCCTGTCTTTTACACAGTGCGACAGCCATCAAACCTCAGCAACATAGAAGGGAAAATCATACCCATTCCAGGTTAGGCGTCAGAGTTTTGCATCTCTGACCTAGGATGATAAGTACAGCGGTGCTATTCTGTAAAAATCTCACCGTGAAAACTTAGGTGAAGTGAGCGTGGAGTGAGCTGTCAATAGTGTCAATTCCTAGCAAAAACAAACTCACTTCACCTAAGTTTTCACGGTGAGATTTTTACAGAATCGACCGGCAGTATTCAGGACCAACGGCTTAACGTGCTTTTCGAAGCACGTTAGCAGCGCCTGACGTAAATTAACGTAATTTTATTAGGCAAGTTTTTAATCATGTCTAAACTTGTATGGAGTAGTGTCAGGCGCTGATTCATTTGACAGGACTAAACTAGAATTTATCTTCTGTCCTTTTCTTAATGAAATAGAAAGAGAAAGATGCATTGTACTTAAATTTAGTGTGTGAACAAGGAAACGGCACCACTGCCTCGTTTGTGGCAGCGATAAGAGTCGGTACTCGCTCAATGACGCTGACTTGGCGGGCAGTATACTCGCTAAGAGACGAACGATTGGTACAAACCCATATCAACGAGTAATTGCTCGTCACCAGCGCACACTCGCCTAATAAAAAGTCATAATTCGAAGTTTAGCTCTCGCCTATTTCCTCCTCCAATATTAGGCCAATTTAAAAGATATTTCATAAACTGAATAAGAAGGATATATACGAGTATACTGTCCCTATGTTTTTCTTTTTTCGTTAATAGTTGTCAAATTTGTACACTAGGCCTCTGTTGACAGCTGTTTAAATCGGCATTTTTGGTGGGTTCTAGTGCTTACAAAAGTACAGCTAACTGAAATAAACCTCGGATAAGGAAAATTATTATCATCTGCTTATGCCTCGCTTTTTCCAACTTTGTTGAAGTAGGCTTATATTGATATCTACTTACTCTGACTCATTCTTTCACCATAGAAATTAAGCAGGCCTCTCATATTGACGTCCATTTTTTGACAAGTAACAGTCAATACCTCTCCATCAATATACCTGAATATATAATTGTCAAATGACTTGTCGTTATTTCTATATGGTGTCAAATTTTGGTCGTTGACAGACAATACCACTGCATGTTGCGATGCATCTGTAAAAGAAACATGTATTTTAATAACCTCCATTCACCATGCAAGGAATATCGTTTAAAAACTGTAACGTTACAATTAGCTAAGAGCTATTTGTAATTTACATTAAACCGACATTTGGCGCTTCTCGCTCGTGCCGGTTGACGAGTAGTTGACATTACGCGCGACCTCCTTCACCAGGGTCTTGCCGCGTCTACTTGGTGAGGGACGCTTCGGTTGACGCCGCGCGACCTCCCACCATCACTACCTGCTGTTCCAGTGGAACCAGTTTCGAAGCCGGCCTGAAGCCAGTATCTATTTATATATATCTATCCAGATTTTATATCTGTGTTGTAATTTATATCTATCTATAATTTTTATGTAAGTTACAAATCGCCCTCGGCTAATTATAACTTTATAAAACACGTCACGTCACACTCGTTGCCCAGCCTTCTGGGAACTGCGTGTTAAAATGCCATTGTGTATCAATATTTTTTCACAGCCTCTATAAAATAAATTACGTACCACTACTTACCAGCAAGGAAATCTCTTTTAAAGAACGTAGTTCTATAACGATATTCTCTTTCAGGATCTCCGGCAGAGCGTATAATACAGTCCAAGTAATACTTATCATTGTTCGATTTCAAGACAGAATGGAATATGTGCTGTTGCTGAACTATAGGCTTAGTTTGAAATAGAAGAATCCCTGAAAGATAATAATAATAATAATCTTTATTACACAAGAAAGTGGTTACAAAATAGTGTGAAATCCCTGACTCCTGTGCTAGGTGATAGACCTGTGTTACAAGAGCCAGTGCCCTCTCCCAGTAGGAGATATTACAGAATCTTATGCAAAAAGATTAACAATAATAAAAAGTAAAAGACTAAAAGCGGTTAAAAGAAGCCTGTATTGAGTTTATGTGTGAGTGTTTGTGTGTGTGTGTTTGTGTGTGTGTGTGTGTGGGTGACTGTATATGTGTGTATGTCAATGATTGGTTAGGAGGGGTTTTAGTGTTACGAAATGGATATGATAACTTTCTCTGTTTCGTCATAGTTCAGCGACAGTAGCCATGGCTTCAGAGTCTGCTTGACTATATGTAGGGTTAGTTTATAAATTGAAAGTTTTTTGTTTATTTTGTTATACATTAATGCGCTTTGGGCACGATAGTGTCGTCGCGCAAGTGCAGTACGACATTGGACAGAATATAGATATCTATTAGTTTGTCAGTGCGATCGACGTTATAACTACTGCGTTTGTGGAGTCAGAGGCTATTTTATAAGCTTTAGCACAGAGCGCGGAGATGCCTTGGCGGCCGCTGCTGGAGACGGTATTTTCAACATCCTAACTGATCGCCTATCCTAAATAACCGCCGTCACGGAAATTCCTGCTCTGTGTGTTTTAGAGTGTTATAACACCTTACGATCCCCGTGTCATCGAAGTCTCTATCAATTTCAATCGCCTTTGTGTAATAATATATCGAATCAAATCAAATAAAAATGATTTATTTCAGTTATACACCCATATAAAATTTAACCAGATTACAAATATCAAAAATTAAAAATGATTAAATAATTACAAAACAACACAACAACAACGGAAAATACAAGTGTTATTGCAGCTGGAATATTAATTTCCATATATAAAGAAATAGTTTACCTCCTAAATGGCCCTCAATATTCCATTGTCAGTGTATTATTTATATAATTATAAATAATTACGTCTTGTGAAACATCAATCGACAGTCAATGTCCAGACGCCACATAAAGCTACCCGAAACTGTCAAATTTTCCCAATCAACTTTGAACCTTATGCTTTAGCAATAAAGTTGAAAATCTATAAAAGAAATTTGACAGATTGTAGTAACTTGATGGGCTGGCGTCTGTACTAGTCTATCGATCGACAACCAAAGCTAATGTTTTTACTGTGTATCGATCAATTTGCAAATAGGGCACGATCGATGGCGGATCGACTTCATTCCAAGTAGATCGGTCTCATGTAATACCACCGCGTCTTTTCTATTGAAGGCACGAATTTTTCAAAGTGCACAAAATAATCCGCGTCGGTATGGATTTTATACGGAAAGTGGTTTATTATGACAAGTAGAATCGCCTCCTTGACGGCTGTAGGTACTAAATCCTAATCCTGATTACTTCGAATCTAGTAGATGGTGTTGTTGCTCAATATAATTATTCTTCATGACATGTGAAATACCTACCTTCTGCGTTGTAATATTCCAAACGAAGAGTGTCCTCATTATGATACTCGTAACGTAATGTTTTTTCGCACGAAAAACGGAAATCCTCGCCAACTTCATAACTGTAGATGACCTCTCCATCGTAGTTAACTGACATGTTTGTCGTTACATAAGTCAACCTTTGGTCGTTTGCATTTAAAATTACTGCTCCTGGTGAAAAAACAAACATTGTTTATCAGCTAAACATGGTTTTAAACGATAAAGTTTAATTATTTTCTCAATAAGGTCCAACACCAATCGTGTAAACAAGGGGTGATTGAAGGTATTAAGAAGGTAAGCGTTTATTTAATCGACAATCATAAATTAGGAATAACTGATAGCTGGTATGGAATTAGAAGATGGGTTATCCGTCAATCACTGCAATGATTATGGCAAAAACGCGTCGTAAACAAAAAGTGATCCGTCGCGTGAAAACATAATCGTTGAGGGGGCCTAAAAAGGCCATTTTGGCAGAATCATAAAAGGGTAACATTATGAATCATAATATGGCGAAGACAGTCCGTCTTTTTCTTTGTTTCGCTGCACTACTTAGGTTTAATTAAAGAGATTGGGATTGGATTTAGATTGGATTGATTGGTACTTTGGCACAGACAAAAAAATAACTGAAAAATCCTTTACCAATGGGATTTGATACGATTAACTTAACAGTTAACTGTCCATTATAATTCATAATGTTATCCTTTTATGATTCTGCCAATGTGGCCTTTTTAGGCCCCGAGTTCATAAATGTCTCTAATTTATCAAAAACCCGAAACGCGTTCAGGATCGCCGAACAAAATGAACGTGACAGTCACGTATTCTGGTGAAAATAAGAAAAATAATAAACAAAATAGTAATAAACTAGAAGTTTTAAATGAGTTGCAACTGTCGATTAATGCCGAACATAGGTCAAGCCGGTCGATTCTGTAAAAATCTCACCGTGAAAACTTAGATGAAGTGAGTTTCTTTTTGCTAGGAATTGACACAGACACTCACTTCTCCTAAGTTTTCACGGTGAGATTTTTACAGAATAGCACCACAGAAGCAAAAAGTTCTATACAGGAAAACTACAACAATTGTATTATCCTGAAGCGTCATTGTTTCTATGAAATTGTGGTCACGCCACCAGATTTTTAATACGTTTTTTTTTTGGTATCTTCACTTGTAACTAACAATGTAAAAAAAATCTAAGAAGTCAATTTTAATCTATTTCTAATTGTCGTATCGAAATGAAACTTTGCGTGTATATGTAGTTCGGAAGAAAAAACTATTATTTGGTATCTTGGAACTGATCTGATGATCCATCATCCAGCCAGAAGGTGGATAGTGGAATTCTTCAGTAAACCCCTCGAATTTGGTGTCATGATTCGTTTTGACGAGTCCAATATATTGCACTTGGCGTCAAGGGTCTGATGATGGACCCAGGAGGTGGATAGTGGAACTATTTAGGGGCTACTTATAAACCCCTCGAGTTTGCTAGTAGCCCCTTATCGTCATAACTTTGTTCAATTTATACTTATTAACTTAATGAAGAATAGAGCGGATGAATTAGCTGGCAAAGTGCTAATGAGGTAAAAAGCACTTACTTGATCCTCTGACGTGAAGATTAAAATAGAAATATTTAACACTAAAACTGTTATATTTTGTGCATCGCATATCCCAACCAAGGCACTCCTGTTGACTCCTGTTGACCAAGGCTTTGCACACCCATCTAGTACTCATTTTATCCGTAACGTTTTTGATCTGAAACCAGATATAACTGCGTAATAAAGGCTCCTTCAAACAGGTGCGACACGCGATAAAATCGCGCGCGACACAAAGGCACCGCAAGTCGCGCAACGAGCGGTGCCTTTGTATCGCCCGCGATTCGCGTCGCGCGTCGCGCCTGTTTGCAGGAGCCTTAACACTCCTGAATAGCAACTTACTGGTGTAAGGTAGGTATTTAGTTTAGACATTTCGCCAATTTTGTATAGGTACCTTGTAAAAGGATGCAGTGTGTATAGAGGTAGCACGAACAGGGTATAAAGGTCACTCATTCTCCATAAAAATGAAGGATCCTCCGACCAGACGGGTGCCGTGTCTGGTAGGCACCCGCCCGACTGATGTCGGAACGTTGTATACAAGCTCGTCCCGCGATAAATTCGCTTGCGCGATGCAGGATTTTGCGTGACATTAGTGTGATGCGTAGTTCGATATGTGGCGATATAGATGCCGCCACATGACTGTGTAAACTAGTGTACCTTTTTCAGATTTCAGGCTTAAAGAAAAACTTAGGGGTTATTGGTAAAACACTAACAACCCCTCAGGACTATAATACTACCATCATAAACAAGAACTTTTTATCAATCATCATCATCAGTTACCAGCCATCCTGCGAAGATCGTTCTTTTGTTCTATGACTTTTAATACTTCATCAGATTTTAATTCATCAGACTGTCATACAAAAATAAAAATATTTCAATCCAACACTCTAAATGTTACGAATTCTACGCGAGGCAAAGAAAGCGCTAGTTAAGTAAACAAACCGCCGCCGCCGTGTCTAGTACATAATTCAGCGGAGGGGAGCGGGTGTTAGATAGAACAAAGAAATATTGAAGGGGTAAATGGGAGTTTTTCATTCATTCGTGGATCTTTGAAAGTCGTTACGGGTAGTCAGAAGCCCGAAAGTCTGACAACCAGTCTTACCAAGGAGTATCGTATTACCCAGTAACTAGGTTGTGGAGGTCAGATAGGCAGTCGCTCCATGTAAAATACTGGTATTCAGCTGCATCCGGTTAGACTGGAAGCCGACCCCAACATAGTTGGGAAATGGCTAGGCAGATGATGAGAACAAAAGTTGTTGTTTATGGTGCTAGTAAAACAGTCCTAGAAGGTTGTTATTGTTTAACCAATAACCCTGTACATTGTATATATAAGTAGGTATCGATCAATGTAATGGCGACAGGTCACGGCAACAATCTGCGACTCCCACATTCGCCTTAAGCTTTATGGGAAGATTCTATGCACCAGAATGTTGGGCCACAAAAGGAATGAATGAAAGGCAATTACATGCAGCTGAGAGTCGTAAGCGGGATGTGTGGTGTTATGCGAATGGATAGAATAAGAAATGAGTATAATCATGTAAGAGGATGTCTGAAAGTGGCACCGGTGAGTGAAAAGTTCTTTGGAAATCGGCTATCACGGTACTTGTATTTTAAGCGGAGGAATGAGGAAAATATCGTTAGGAAAATTGCAAGTGTACATGTGGATGGCTTTCAGAGTAGAGCAAGACCAAAGAAACGATGGATTAACTGTGTGGAAGATGATACCACTGGAAAGGGGGTCACTACTGATATGAAGACTACTAAAGAAGTATAGAAAAAGACGTGTTGCGCCAAACATAATACATAATTATTGTGATACTCAAATAAGGAGTTTAAACTGTCTCTCCTAAATACAGATTATTCAGTAGTCTAGCTAGAAGAGC
Source organism: Luperina nickerlii (assembly GCA_963855955.1). NCBI lineage: Eukaryota > Metazoa > Arthropoda > Insecta > Lepidoptera > Noctuidae > Luperina > Luperina nickerlii. The sequence goes on from OY979690.1 coordinate 7,186,725, forward strand.
AGTGATTCACCCAACAATTCGTTTCAACCTACACCATGTAATTAATAATGCATACTTTCTCTAGGTCCCTCATGTACTACAAAACCTTTATGTACAGACGCCAGCACATCAAGTTACTACAATCTGTCAAATTTCTTTAATAGATTTTCAACTTTATCGCTAAAGCATAAGGTTCATAGTTGATTGGGAAAGTTTGACAGTTTCGGGTAGCTTGATGTGCTGGCGTCTGTACCTTAAAAAATGTATTATTATTCATTAAATTAGGTTAAGCGCAGAATACTGATGATAATGACAGAACCATAATACTCACATTCAAAGTACTGATAATATTGTTTGAAAATTTGGTTTCTGGTACAAATTGTACGCAGTTGTTGGATGCGCATTCCTCGGAGCACCTGAAATAGTACAATACGATAATTAACTATTAATTCACTTCATGAAATTAGCTCCCGGGCGCAGAGAGGGTGCTAAACAACCCATTGTTTAGCACCCTCTCTACGTTCGGGAACTTGCGTTTTTTGCGTTTAGGAACACAAAAAACGCAAGTTTTAGAAGAAATAAAAGTATATGATCGACTACAGTAAACAAAATCAGAAAAATATATGTTATTCTTCAGGATGTAGGTATGCTAGGTAGATAGTGATAAGTTACCAGTGTTGTGTCATGGTGCTTCTCTTTCTTTTCTATGCAGTCCGACAGTGACCGCGCTTTAGGTCATGTAAGCCCCTAAGTCACACGTATCGTATACTATTTTATAGCTCGTGTGACCAAAACCCGCACTTATATCACGCTTTTCTGTTTAAAAATGTACTACTTAAGTCACAGAAAAGCGTGATTTAAGTGCGGGTTTAGGTCACAATGCTATAAACAGTAACATAGTATCGGCATGTAACTTATACAATGCATCTTTTTTAAACATATTGTTACGAGCTTGGGGTTCGTGACAATAAAAACTGCCGATTTAATCACCAAAAATTGACACTTTAATCACAACACTAATTACAATTCAAACACACTAATAAGAAACACAATTGCACTTACTGATCACTCTTAAGTCGCACTCGAATATCGCCTTCGATGTTATCGCATGTATAGCTTACTCAAAACTATGTGTGTCCCGCGGCCCACCCGGCCTTATATAGTGCCGCAGAGCTAGTACATAAACATCTAGAACGTTCGAGTACATACCGGTCCCGACTGACTCGACGTCGATAGTTCTCGGAATTACTAGTACTTAGAAAAAGGTCAAGTAGGGTCAAGGTCCTAGTACCGAGGTACTAGTTCTGCTACCCGATACTAGATGGCGCTAGTGGTAACTAATGTCGCCATGTATCAAGCATTATTTGCGGCGCGCAACACTGCCCCCTCCTTAGACATGCTCGTCCCGAGCATTATTGGCCCCATAATAACGCGCCAGTCGATCCACATGGACGATCTTAGGAGTACCTCTTGCACCTTTCTGTATCCGATAGGTTACGTCATTGATCTTCGTCACAATCCGGTACGGTCCATCCCATTTAGCTTGAAGCTTAGGAGATTTCCCTTTGCTGCGGACTGGATTGTGCAACCACACGAGTGAACCTTCGTCGAACTCTTTATTGTTCATTTTGCGATCATAACGGGTTTTCATCTTTTCAGACATTTGCTGGCCCGATTGTCTGACGTGCTCATAAATGTCATTCATCTTGCTCCGCAAGTCATTCGCATAATCGGTTACACTTCGTGGGGCATCAGGTGGTATTCCGGTGATCAGGTCAGCAGGCAACCGTAATTCTCTTCCAAAGTTCGCGAGAGCTGGTGTCACCGATGTACTTTCGTGAACAGCGCTTCGATATGACAACAAAAACGGTTGTATGTGCTTGTCCCAATCTCGTTGCCGATTTTCCACAACTTTTGCTAGGTACCTCTCCAGTGTCTGATTAAATCGTTCCACCATTCCATCCGATTGTGGGTGGTAAGAAGTCGTTCTTGTTTTATGAGTACCCATAACTCGACAAGTTTCCTGGAATATTTGTGACTCAAAATTCCTTCCTTGATCACTGTGAATCTCCAAGGGTACTCCAAAGCGACAGAAGACTTCATGAACTAATTTATCTGCAACTGTCGAAGCTTCTTGATTTGGAATGGCGAAGACTTCCGGCCACTTCGTGAAGTAATCCATCACAACCATGAAATACTTGTTACCACTTTCACTTTCCGGAAACGGCCCCGCAACGTCAAGGGCTATCCTCTCCCATGGTGCACCAACATTGTACAATTTTAATGCACCTCTACTACGAGTCTGAGGTCCCTTTACAGCTGCACAACTTGTACATTTGCGACACCAATCCTCGACATCGTCCCGACAGTGGACCCAGTAAAACCGTTCTCGTATCTTCAGTAGGGTCCGTTTTACTCCCAGATGACCTCCTGAACAACCATTATGGTACAGCTGTAGAACATCCGGTACTTGAGCTTTAGGGACAACCATTTGCAAATGACAGCTGTCTCCCCGAGCATTTTCCCATTTACGGCACAGGACTCCATCCTGAACCACCAAGCTGTCCCATTGGGCCCAATAGCTTTTTGTGACCGAACTCATCGCTGAGACGTCACTCCACATGGGCTTAGGAGCTCTGGCCTTCATCCACTCCAGAATCGGCTTGATGTCTGAATCTTCCTGCTGTGCACGTTGTAGGCTCTCCTTCCACTCGTTGTTAAGGTCTGTCTTAAGCATCCTCACAGGTACCACTTCCTTACTCTCCTGCCTAGTACAATGCTTGCAGTCTTCAGGACAAGGTCTTCTTGACAATGCATCTGCGTTGCCATGAGATTTTCCGCTGCGATGTTCGACCACGAAGTCGTATTCCTGCAGTAGTTCAATCCATCTCGCAACTTGTCCTTCTGGGTTTTTGAACTGCAATAGCCATTTCAGTGCAGCATGGTCAGTTCGTAAGTGGAATTTCCGACCCAGAAGATATTTGCTAAAATACTGCAACGACTTTACCACAGCAAGCAGTTCCCGTCTCGTAACACAATAGTTCCTTTCCGGCTTTGACAACGACTTGCTGAAGTACGCTATCACAACCTCTTGGTCACCATTCCGTTGGGACAACACACCGCCAAGTCCTATGTCACTTGCGTCTGTGTCAACTATAAATTCCTTGTTCGCATCAGGGTATCCCAAAATAGGTGTATTGCACAGACGGTCCTTTAGCTCCTGGAATGCGATGTCGCAACTATTATCCCAGCAGAAATGTCGCTTCTCCTCGGTTAGCTTATGCAGGGGTTTGGCTATATCTGCAAAGTTCTTGACAAATCGCCGATAATAGGAGCACAAACCCAGAAACGCTCTGACCTGCGTCTTGTCCTTTGGAACTGGCCAGTCCTTGACAGCAGCAATTTTCTCTGGATCCGTGCGGATACCTTCTTCAGACACGACATATCCCAAAAAGCTAACTTGTCGTTTGAATAGTGAACACTTCTTCGGACTTAACTTGAGGTTGGCACTCTGGATCTTCATGAGCACGCGTTCCAGGTTTTGTAGATGTTCTTCAAACGTACGGCCTACGATGATGATGTCATCCAAGTAGACCAGGCAGGCATCGCCAATTAACCCGGTAAGTACAAGTTCCATCAACCTTTCGAACGTTGCCGGAGCATTGCACAATCCAAACGGCATAACTTTAAATTGCCACAGACCCTTTCCTGTCGAGAATGCAGTTTTCTCCTTGTCCTTGGGATCAATTTCAACTTGCCAGTAGCCACTTTTCAGGTCCAGCGTGCTAAACCACTTTACGCCAGTAAGCATGTCCAGCGTGTCATCAATTCTTGGCAAAGGATAGCTGTCCTTCTTCGTAACGTCGTTCAGACGACGATAGTCAACACAAAACCGCATGCTGCCGTCCTTCTTTCTTACCAGTACTACAGGTGAACACCATGGACTAGATGAAGGTTCAATAACACTATCCTTCACCATCCCTTCAATCATGGTTTCCACTTCCTTTTCACGTGCTACCGGCAATCTCCTTGGCCGCTGACGGATAGGCAATTCATCTCCTGTGTTGATTTTGTGTTGAACTAAGCCAGTCCTCCCGATATCAGCATCGTTTGACGAGAAAACATCGGCGTACTTGAGTAACATCTTCTTTGCTTTGGCCATTTCACTTTGGGACAGAGCGCTGCGGCAGTCTTCTAAAAGGGTGGTCACTCTCGTTGGAGCATCCTTGCTGAGGGTCCCAGTCGATAGATATTGGCATCGACGCAACCAATCCACTTCCTCGCAAGTACCAACTAGTGTGCCTTTTTCTATAATGTGTTCCTGATCACAAAGATTCAGCACACGTACCCCTGAGATGTCGGTGGCTCTGACCAAAGTTCGTGCCACTTTCCATGGAAGGTCATTGTCTACCCTTTCCACGAGTACACAACGATGAGTTTGACCAGGATTCCGAGGAAGACTAACCGGCACAATCGTTTCCGATCTCGGTGGAAGAACAATCTTCTTAAGGCTGTACACATTTCCTGGTAACGCCCCTTCCACGAAAACTTCCTCTTGTCCACATTTCAAAACACCTTGCTTGACGTCAATCTCGCAACAATTCTTCCTCATAAAGTCAAGGCCCAGGATGCAATCGTCCATTATATCAGCCACGATGACATTATGCGGGTAGATTCTGTTGCCTAGTTTCAACTCCATCTTCTTCTCTCCATGGACGGGTATGCGCTGACCGGTGGCTGTTACCAAATTAATGTGTTCTCGGTTGTGTGCGGAGTCCCCAAGGAACCGACTTATAAGTTGGGAACTGACGACCGTGCGAGAGGCTCCTGTATCTATGGTCAGCTTACAAGGTGTTCCGTTGACTTCGCCCTTGATGATTAGGCTGTTCCCGTCATGGGTTTGTGTGATCGAAATCCTTGGGGCTCTTTGAACATCAGCCAGCACCCGCCCCGCAGTCCTGGCTATTACTCGTTTCCCTGTTGCTGGTGTTGGGCGGTGCTGTTAGCCGCACTGCCCTCTGGAGATCGGCCGTCTTCTCTTTCTGCAGTTCGCTTAGGGCAACTGGATTGAAGGTGGCCCCTTTCCCCACAGCCGTAGCACCTAGGGCTGTATCCTTTACTGCGCTCGCGAACTGTAGCCGCTGCAACCTCCCTGACGCGATGGGAACGATGATCTTGCCGCACAGCTTCCACCTCCAGTGCATGGGCCAAGGCGTCCTTCAGCGTCCCGTGGTGACCGAGCCTCACAGCAACTCTAACTTCAAGGTCGCGGATGCCGTCGATGAATGCCTGCACCAGGTTCCCATCAATAAGTGCAGGTACGGACTGGTAAGCTTTGCGAACCAGCTTCTCCACTTCCAGGGCCCACTGCTGCAAGTTTTCATTGCTGCGTTGCACGCGATCCTTGAGCTGCGCACGGAACACGTGTTCCAGGTGAGCGTCGCCATACCGAGCCTCCAATGCTTCAAGGAGCTGCTCGTAAGTCACTTCCTTACCGAGAGCTTCCAGAACAGTTAAGGCCTGGTCGCGCAAGCCCAGGGTGAGGGCAGTCATGGCCTGACTTTTATTCCACCCGTTCGCCTTCATGACAGCCTCAAACTGGATTTTGTAGGCCGACCAGGAAGAAGTTCCGTCGAACGGTGGCACTTTGAATCCACGTAGCGAAGGTGTTGTAGCTACGGGAGCTGCGATTCCATCACCCAGTTTCAGGTAATCCAGCGTTTTCTTCACGTCAGCCATCACGGTTTCCTTCACGTCAGCCATCACGGTTTCCTTCACGTTAGCCATCACGGTTTCCTTCACGTCAGCCATCACGTTGTCAACCCGATTATTCACTTGGTCGATTCGGGTTTCGGCTTCCGACAGACGGTTGTCATGTTGAGCAACCTTTTCCTTCACCTCCTTCATGTCTTTACCGAAGGTAGCGTGAAGGTCCTTTATAAGGAGCACCTGCTCTTCCTGGCGGCGCGCCTGCTCCTCCTTATCCCGCTGGAGCTGTTCCTCCAACCGACGAGCCTGTTCCTCCTGTCGGCGGGCCTGCTCCTCCTGTCGGTGGGCCTGCTCCTCCTTGTCCCGCTGGAGCTGTTCCTCCAACCGACGAGCCTGTTCCTCCTGTCGGCGGGCCTGCTCCTCCTGTCGGCGGGCCTGCTCCTCCTGTCGGCGGGCCTGCTCCTCCTGTCGGCGGGCCTGCTCCTCCTTGTCCCGCTGGAGCTGTTCCTCCAACCGACGAGCCTGTTCCTCCTGTCGGTGGGCCTGCTCCTGCAGCATCATCATCAGAGCAGCAAAATCTGGTGCTAATGATGCCGGAGCAGCTGTGGACGGACCGGCCTCCGTGGTCGGTAGCTGGCCTTCCGACCCCTGTGGCATTGCTCCACCAAATCGCCTCTGATCCGTCTCTTGCTGGCGTTGACTCCGGGTACGGATACCCTCCATGTCGTCTTTGGGTAAAATCGGCATTTTAAACCTCGCTTCTGACACCAATTGTTACGAGCTTGGGGTTCGTGACAATAAAAACTGCCGATTTAATCACCAAAAATTGACACTTTAATCACAACACTAATTACAATTCAAACACACTAATAAGAAACACAATTGCACTTACTGATCACTCTTAAGTCGCACTCGAATATCGCCTTCGATGTTATCGCATGTATAGCTTACTCAAAACTATGTGTGTCCCGCGGCCCACCCGGCCTTATATAGTGCCGCAGAGCTAGTACATAAACATCTAGAACGTTCGAGTACATACCGGTCCCGACTGACTCGACGTCGATAGTTCTCGGAATTACTAGTACTTAGAAAAAGGTCAAGTAGGGTCAAGGTCCTAGTACCGAGGTACTAGTTCTGCTACCCGATACTAGATGGCGCTAGTGGTAACTAATGTCGCCATGTATCAAGCATTATTTGCGGCGCGCAACAATATCAAGCAGAAGGCTTGCTCATGCTTATTAGTTGATTCGCACAAATTTACTCGCCCGAAAACTGCGAATCGTCACATTAATTATTTTTTTCTATAGGCCACTCGCACGAATACGCATATTTCGTATTTTAACGCAATAAAGTGTAGAAAAAAGGAGACTAACGAACAGATGTGACAAGAGTTAAATATTATAAAACGTGTGCTTTTTGCTAGCTTCATTGCATAAAATTCAAAATGTGCTGAAGCTGAAACAATTGAGCTGCCGGTCGATTCTGTAAAAATCTCACCGTGAAAACTTAGTTGAGGTGAGTTTGTTTTTGCTAGGAATTGACACTATTGACAGCTCACTCCACGCTCACTTCACCTAAGTTTTCACGGTGAGATTTTTACAGAATAGCACCGCTGTATCGACATGTGTTGTATAGACGATGGTTCGCATGTCATATGTCAATTGGACTTGGTTCAGTAGAACCCTGTGATCAAGTAACGTATCTTCCCCTTTTAAGTCCATCCAAGGCTAGCACTAAAAATTATTACTATTTTTAACAAACTCACCAAACGTATCGTGGATAAATATTTTCTAGAATTATCTTCAGTGGATTGTGTTTCCAAACTGTATAATTCTCGTTTCCACTATTGCTATCAGACAGACGAATTTCAGGATTTTCTGAAATTACAAAATTGTTATTTTTAAAGTTAAAAATTTTTTATTAATTAAAATTGTTTCGCTGTCCCTCAGTGGTGGCCAAACAAGAGGTGGACATCGGGAATAATCAATAAATCAACAATAGGCGAATCGTCCGTTACTTCAATCAACTTTAGGTTAACTAATTGTATTTGAATAAACCGTAGGTGAATTCTCCTTTAGGGATTAATTCGTTCATTAGTTATTACAAAAATCTGTGGAACGATCTTTAGGTATTTTAAACAGTACGTCTTTTGACCGTAGTTATCTCGAAAATAGTTAGAATACGTTCAGTTTATTATAGAGTATGTAAGCGATAAAATATTAGATTGTACAACTAGTGCATAAAAGAAGCCATTTTACCCCGAGACGGTTATATCCACCCGAACGGCAGGCGAGGGTGGGTAGTTAACCCGAGTTATACATTCTGCTTTTCACTTCGATTACGAGAAAATTAAACAGGCATAAGTATATAACAGTACCTACATTTTTCAAAAATTTTACCAAAGTGAAGAAGATAATAGATAGCTCATTCCTGCCACGAAACTTTTTAAAAGTTTTTTTTTTTATTTTCAACATGTGTCATTCACCTTGGGTTCTTCATACTGCCAAGTCATAAAAACGTTTCCTTGCGTTTTTAAATAATAAATGATAATAATTTTATCTGGTTTTATTAAAGTAATGATAGAAAACACGGAAGTGATATAAATATAGTGATATAATATGCGACGTTTTATTGTGCGTGTGGCTGTTGGGCCTAATTATCTTAGTCTTAGAGAAAAAAAATACTTTACGCACTAGAGCACAAAAAGCGACTTTATGTCGCCTAAGCACACCATAAAGACGAACTTTTAGAGCATGAGAAGTGAAAAAGAATTTTTGAAGTATGTCGTTAAGTGTGAGAGTCTATTCCTTTAAGGAGTACATTCACGATATATTTTTCTCTTGGCGATCATTCTAATTTATATAAACTTTATTACAATACTAGAAGAGTTCCAAAACGCCTACCCTTCACTTCTTTCACATCCTTCCCTATCGAGAATGCGTTCCTTTCGTTAGTACGTACCTACTAGTTTGTAGGTCAGTGACGTCGTATAAAAAATATGGCAGACTCAACCCAAAGCCACTGATCTGCATAAGTTTAGAATCAATATAATACAAAGAAAACTGCTAAAGGGCGTCGCAGACATGATATTGCACTGTATGATTTAATTTTATTTCATAATTTATTAACAGTCTAGTTGGTTTAGAATAAGATCAGTAAAAATAGGTCTCACCAGTTTCCAGAACATTTGCTTCAGCTCTCAATGTAATTAAAAGTAACCATAATATTAAACGAAACATTTTTCAGTATTTTAATTAACAGTCAATAGAAATAATACGTATACCTAATGTAATAACTAAATACTTCACAACAGTGATTTGCTACTGAACTACAGTGACCATCATTTTATTTATTTTAAGGACATTTAATACACTTCTATTATTTCCTGTTCCCGTGACTCTGTTCTCGTAATAATTGTGTTTCTTATATAAACTTTAACACCTTATTTCACCATCTTTTTGAGGCGTCGTTCATTTTTTAGATTGAGGTAGGCACTTTTTTTTTTTCTAAATTGGCCCACTCTTGGTCCCGATCACGCCTGATATAAAGCGATGGATGAGGTCTATGATAGAACGAGCGTGCCCAGAAAATATCTGTTCATTCTTGATTTGAAAGCAGACGGGTTAAATGTGGGAGGGGAACACAGATTACGGCAGAGAGTTCCACACTTTGGCTGTGCGCATAATAAACGTGGAAGAGAAGCTCTGGATGAACCAAGTGTGGATACGCTGCAGTACGTCTGGTTGTCCGGCGGTAAAAGGGCGATGGTGGGATCAGGTCGTGGAGCTCCTGCGCACACTCTCCGAAACCGAAGTACAATCTGTAAAAAACCGACAGGCAGGCAACGTTACGCCGATGAGCCAGGATGTAAAGCGTAGCTACCAACTTCTCTTATTATGACGTATCTCAGAGTGTAAGTTATTTCTATACCAATTTTCTACAAAATCTTCTGAGCCATGAAGACATAACAATCCGACGGAGACACTTTTGTATCGATGGATAGTATGTATGAAAGAATTACTGACAGTGCTAGCAATTCCAGCTACACTAACACTCAGTAGCGAAGGGTCAATTTTTGTAAGAGGTAAGCCGGAGTAGATATCTTTAATATGATTATATTATTTGTCTATAGAATACTGACTGTGCCATTTTTTAAAGGAAAGCCGATAGGAATCGAGTTGTATGAAACCTTCGCCACAGCTACCACTTTGTTGACTAATATTGTAGTCCAGCGATCATCTGGCACTCCACTTATGTACATGGCCTTGCCAGGGCTTATTCAGATAGTAGATACAAACTTTCTGCTTATTTCTGTCTTCCAACAGAGTTTAATTAGAAGACTTATAAAAGACGATGTGGGTAATTTATTTGATTCATTTTATATTTTTTTATAATTCTCTCCATGGTCTGGCAGTTTGAGTAATTTATGTGGCCTACCCAAATGTCCTGTCTTTGGTATTGTACGTCGAATCGTTGAGCTCCTTAAGTCTTGAGTTGAGCTACACGATTTCTGACAAATGCGTGCACTGACTGGACAGGTCCTCTCAATCTGTGTGGTTCTTTCGTCAAAAGACCATCTCAGATATCGACCTACATGGTCTTCATTATAACCTGACCAAGATTATGTCTGGACTTTAAAAGAGACTATGACCTCTGAGTTTGTTTCGGCCTTTCTTCTCAGAGTAGTCAGATAGGAAACGCCGATCTCATCTAGTTTAAAAAAATACATGATTGCCGTGTAAAAGTGTTTGTGCAAACCTACTTACAAAAATAAAATCATTTATCATTAAAGAAATTGATTGTTTTTAGGAATTGTTTCGAAAATTACCATCATATTTTCATTTAAATTGTCCTAAGTCATACCGGTTTCATGGACACACTAGTGATATCGCTGTATTATTCACTTTTGAAGGAAAACTTTGTTATTATCCTTAAGCTGCAAATCAAATAACAATACGTCATCGTAATACTGTCGAATATTTCGACGGCCGCAAAGTATATACGGTTATCTACAAAATCATGATTTTACGGGAGAGTGCTTTGAATGCAAAACTCAGTTCCGGATTAGCCCATAAGCAAATTAAGCAATTGCTTAGAGCATCACGTCTCGGGGGCACCATAAACAGGACCGAAAAAACATTTGCTGGCACATGAAAGGCAAGGCTGTTTGAATACCCGCGCGTTTTGTCGGCGGAAGATGTCATTGTGTTGAAGTAAAATACCGACAGATATACTAAAATCGTTGAACTAAAAAACTATGCCGTGAATTTAATGCCCGTAAAAGTCGCAAGTCACGTTTGAATAAATAAAAAAAAAGCTTTCGTTCATAGATAATCTAAGGTACCTACGTCGTTAATCTCGTAATAAATACGTTAACAAATTTAAGACCGTTATTAGTTTACTAGTGGATAGGCGGGCCCACAGGCGTGGATTGCTTAGGGCTAGGGCCTAGGGCATCAAGTAGTCTTAATCCGGCACTGGTAAAACTGTGATAATTAATAGAAGAATACAGCTGTCTCCTCATATTTTACAACATTTAGTTAATAGGGTGTTACCAAGAAAATGGCTAAGGCCAATAAAATGTTTTTTTTTTTTAATGCGGTTGATAGTGGTCGACGTCTTGATGATTTAATTCGTACAAAATAGTAAACTAAATGACTCAACTGCCTAAATCCTCTTACACACGGGACATTCTAATTAATTAAGCTTATACCATTTTAAATATTAAAACAGATCACTATTGTTTTGTTTATAGTTAATACATTTTTTATTGCTTACTACTATTACTATTTATTAAATAAAGGTGCGTAATCAGTTACTTTATTTAACTATTTGTAATGCTGACGTCTTATTATTAATTGAAATATTGCACAAAATTAACACAAGTTTAAATAAAACGACTATGTGACTGATATCTTTGTTAACAACGGATGAACCCGCCGATTGTCCGATGGTGGATGGATGAATGGTTTAAGTCCGTGTCTACTTCGTCACTTTGTGAATAAAAGGTGTAGTTGTCTTTATTATATAGGTACGTGACTTAATATTACCTATATGTTTAAGTCAAGACTTAAATAGAAAAAAAATCTTATTATGAAATAAATAATAATTTTGAGACGAATTATGTAAAACATGAATTTTGTAAAAAGTGCAGTTGAGTCTTTGTTCTTTGCTGCCGTCGATATACTGAAATAAGGTTTTCCCTGTTTATTCCTATTGTAACGCCATCTTGTGCATACAAGACAAAGGCTGCCTGTTAGCTAGTAGGTATACCAGCCGGTCGATTTTGTAAAAAACTCACCGTGAAAACTTAGATGAAGTGTTTGTTTTTGCTAGGAATTGACACTATTGACAGCTCACTCCACGCTCACTTCACCTAAGTTTTCATGGTGAGATAGTTACAGAATCCTGAATCGCACTGCTGAATCGGGTTGGGCAATTCCACAAACACTAAAAATGAGATTTAATTTAAAAAACTACAGACGGACTTCAATGACGTAGCAAGGGGAGAAGAAAACTGTTTTAAGATATTTTAATAATTGTTTATTTTCCAGGCAAATGAAGTTATAATGCGGATCTCAGCTTGAAAGTAAATAGACAAGACGACACTTCCCACCTCACAGTATGTTATGGGGTAGCTCACACTGTGCTACGGCGTAGCCCATACTGCTACGGCGTAGCTCACACTGCAATGGCGTAGCTCATTACAGAGTTGTTGCAGAGTACAATGCGTGCCACGGAAGATGAGATTTGACACACCACGTGGTTTGATATGCGCATTGCGCAGTACACGATTTTAGGTATCTTTAGCGGTATGAGGTCTGAGTGCGGGACGGGACCGGACTTCATAGGGGCGCACAGTGTATTTTTCGGACCTAAAAATGGACACCTCTTTTTTATTTAACTAATCGTTTGTGTTCGTCATTTAGAACATCAGAGTAAAACTCCCGCGAGTCAGTTCTTCTTAGTTTCAGAGAGATAAATTTTTAAAAATCGAACTCTGAAACTTCAAAAAAACCATAGAAACCTACTTTTACAATGAAAAAGGTATGTGATTTTAATGATTCTTGGGGATATTATTCCTATGTACATAAGGTATAATTTAAAAAAAGATTCACCCTAAAAAGTTGTACGAAAGGAAAGTTACAGCTATTATTTTTAATTTCATACTTTATTTTTTTCCTCCGAAATGTACCATTATTCGGATTAGTTTTTTGACCAAAAATGTGCCTTTTATTGTTAGGCATTATCCCTAATAATTTCAAATCCGAATCTTGATATATCTCTGAAAAAAAAGAAATTTAAATTATTTTGATAGGGTTGTCACAGAAGAATTATAATTTTAAAATATAACATATAAATAACATATTAATTACCTTTTCTTGTATTTTGAATTTTAATTATATTTTTGTGTTGTAAAAAGTTGACAACCCTAGACACCAAATTAACAGAAAAATCTGAAAAAAATTTGAACTCCAGTAACTCTTAGATATATTAGAATTCGGTTGTGAAAAAAAACAGTATGATGCACATTAGTATAAATAATTATTTCCTATTTAAAATAAATCCGAATACCAATACATCCTCGCAAAAAAAAATAAAAACCTAAAAACAGAAAAAAATAATTCACGTTGTTCCTGTTGAATTAGGAAATATTTTCTTCGCAATTAAGTGTGTTGTTTATTGCTACATAACATACTAAAGTTTCAATCGATATAGTCTAACTGTTATTGAGAAATTAACGGTTTTATAAAAAATCACAAAAAAAAAAACTAACTTTAATATTTATTTTCTCCGAAACTAAGAAGAACTGACTCGCGGGAGTTTTACTCTGATGTTCTAAATGACGAACACAAACGATTAGTTAAATAAAAAAGAGGTGTCCATTTTTAGGTCCGAAAAATACACTGTGGGGCGGCGGAAAGAGGCGGGGGAGGCGGGGTCAAGTCTCATCTTATAAATAATTCGAATCTTAGAGAGCTATTTTCCATCGGAAATTGTTAATTGTGCAGATACCTACATTATGTAATAATAAGGACCATGCGTTGTTATTAAACAAAATGCACCTTGATACCGTTAGTATATGATCCAGGGGCGCGGAAGTGTACCTAAACGGAAGTACAATACATTTAAGTGCCTGGCTGGAACAAATATGTGAGTAATAGTGTCCACAGGAAGGCTCGACTCTGTTTTCAGATGCGGCTATTACAGGGTAAACCTAAATCCGGACATATTTAAAATAAAATGTAAAATGTGTGAGTCTATAAAATTATTTAAATCAAAATTAAAATACTGTCAAAACAATGAGGATCAGATCAGAATGGACATTATTGCAAAACATCACACTGTTAAGAAATTTAAATTTTGGACGTCAACAAATAAATTAAACCCAGGCGAGCCTTCCGGTGAGTGTAGGAGATGCTCATGAACCATGCGACATTGCTAGCCTCTTCCAGCGCCATTTCAAAGTGGAGTCGCCGCTTGGGCCGGCTGAGTGTGTTATTAAATCTACTAATAAAAAAATACAACATGTATTTTTACTGTAGGTACCTACTCTTCCTATTTCATTCAAGATGTTAGTAGCAGCTTTATAGCCAAGAATGTAGCTGTCATTGTTAAGAAGATGGTGAGAGGTAACTCTCCAGGTCATGATGACCTTAGCATCGAGCACTTGAAGCACGCTGGTGTACATCTACTGAGGGTACTGGTAATGCTGTTTAACCTGTGTATCAGCCGTGATTGCTTACCTGATGATCTCATTTGGTGGTAGGTACCCCAAATACCTAATTCCAACGTACTTTCACTACACAGACACAAAACAAACGTCAACTATAATTCTAAAGGCTCCAACAAACAGGCGCGACACGCGATATAATCGCGCGCGACACAAAGGCACCGCTCGTTGCGCGACTTGCGGTGCCTTTGTGTCGCGCGTAATTTTATCGCGAGTCGCGCGTGTTTGAAAGAGCCTTAATACTAAATACTACACACTAATCACCAATAATAAATTCAGTGAATACAACGAACAAAATGCAAATTAACTACAAAAATGTAAACAAATTATTATGTCGAAAATAATGTGACACATGAAGTCAATTGTAATGATGTCCGGTGTCCGAACTCCGTCCCGATTGTATTACGAAATTCCACAAAACCGACCGAACGGCGATATATCTACATCTCACTCACTCATATATTTAAGCCGATCTTCTTCGGCTTACCGCCAGCACATGAGTAGATAAACCGCCCGCTCAAAAAAAGCAAGCCACGTGACCTGAAGTGACGTCATGACGAGTTTTCTAGAGTTTGAACTGCTGCAAGCCGCGCGCGCTTAAGAGTTTTAACAGAGCAATTTTTTTTGTTGTTGGGAAAGAAAGACAAAACATTTAATGTAGGCGTTTTGCAATGTTTTAATTTTATGGTGTATTAAATCCTGCAGTATGATATGATTATGTATATTTCAATGTTGAATTGACTATAGTGGTTGTGTTATGAATTTTCGAAGGAAAGCCGGTGGGAATCGAATTGTGTGGTACAGACGCCAGCACATCAAGCTACAACAATCTGTCAAATTTCTTTAATAGATTTTCAACTTTACCGCTAAAGCATAAGGCTCACAGTTGATTGTGAAAATTTAAAAAGAGAATAGCTAATTCCCGCCACAAAACTTTTTAAAAGTTTTTTTTTTAATTTTCGGCATTTGTGTCATTCCACTTGGGTACTTCATGCTGCCAAGTCATAAAAACGTTTCTTTGCGTTTTTATTAAATTAACGATAGAAAACAAGGAAGTGATTTAAATTAAAACAAATAAAATAAAATAACGACTTTAATCTGCGACTTTTTATTGTGCGTGTGGCTGTTGGGCCTGATTATTATCATGTCTTAGAAAAAAAAAAAACTTTTTGCACTAGAGCATAAAAAGTGACTTTTAAGTCGCCTGCGCACAACATAAAGACAAACTTTTAGAGCACGGGAAGTGAAAACAAAGTTTTTTGTAAAAAAAAATACATTTATTGAATAAGTAAATGGTAACTAATATTAAAGCGTAAAAATTTAATTTAAAAAATGTTATTATGACTGTAAAATGGTCACCTAGACCTACTCTGACTTGACTAGGTACATTACAAATAGTAATTAATTATAGAAATACTAACTACAAACTAAATATAAACCGTAAATACAACACCGTAAACCGTAACCGTAAATATAACACTAGAGTTTTCAGTAGGTACAGACGCCAGCACATCAAGCTACCCGAAACTGTCAAATTTTCCCAATCATCTTTGAACCTTATGCTTTAGTAATAAAGTTGAAAATCTATTAAAGAAATTTGATAGATTATAGTAACTTGATGTGCTGGCGCCTGTACAGGCGGCCAGCACATCAAGCTACCCGAAACTGTCAAATATTCCCAATCAATCTTGAACTTCATGTTTTACCGATAAAGTTCATAATCTATTAAAGAAATTTGACAGATCGCAGTAGCTTGATGTGCTGGCGTCGGTATATAGGTATTTTACAATAAGTGTTGACATATGAAACATTATAATCAAATGATATCACTAGGTTTTGAGTATTTTACAATAACTGTCACTATACAAAACATTTTAATCAAATGGCATCTATTAGCCATACAAAAGTAAGGCTTCTTCGATTTTAATACATAGCATATTTTACATATATTATGTAGTGACAGATTGACAATAGGTACAGACACTAGCACATCAAGCTACAAGAAACTGTAAAATTTTCACAATCAACTTCGAACCTTATGCTGTAGCGATAAAGCTGAAAATCTATTAAAGAAATTTGACAGATTGTAGTAGCTTGATGACATGTGCTGGCGTCTATACATAAATATATCACTTAGTATTTGAGAAATACGAACTTAGGTATAATGATTTATTTGGTCGATCATCACCTCTTAACCCTTACAACTATGTCAATTTTTTTTACACCACCATCATTAATATTATCTAAGTATAGCACCGTGTGACCTAAACCCGCACGTGAGTCACGCTTTTGTGACTTAAGTACTTAATTTTTACACAGAAAACCGTGACTTAAGTGAAATGAAATTTATTTGCAAGAATTGTAGTACAGTACAGGGGGTCTAAAAAGGCCACTTTGGCAGAATCATAAAAGGATAACATTATGAATCATAATATGGCGAAGACAGTCCGTGTTTTTCTTTTTTTCGCTGCACTACGTAGGTATAATCAAAGAGATTGGGATTTGATTGATTGGTATTATAGCACAGATAAAAAAAATAACTGAAAAATCCTTCACCAATGGGATTTGATACGATTACTTAACAGATAACTGTCCATTATGTTTCATAATGTTATCATTTTATGATTCTGCCAAAGTTGCATTTTTAGGCCCCCTGATGTTCGGGTTTTAAGAAACAGTTTGAGACAGTTTCTAAAACAATTCGCTAAAACTAGCATGCAAAATTATTGATTGATTGAAGCTAACAAAATTGGTATACATTGACACTGACATGTTATGATGTTAATAGTAACATGTCAGTGTGAATCTTGCGGCGGGTTCACGGATGAGTGCCAACGTGTGCCCGTGTTCCCGCCGTAAGCGGCAGAGGAGGACACCGTGGAGTTTTAGTGGGTTAGAGTCCCACATAACTGCACTATCTCCCCGTGGTAGTGAAGTATTAAAAAAAAAACAAAAAAAGTTTAAAAAGTGTGGGTTTAGGTCGCACGAGCTATGAAAAGTGCGCAGTGTTGCACACCCCTACCATATTTCAAGCTAAACAAATATCAACTTTATTTCAATGACAATTAAGTTGATTTCAGAGTGACTAGCACTATTAACAAAGTTATAAAAATGTTTGAAGTTGTAGCGTAAACTGAACTTTATTGTGTAGGAATTAAAGTTATTTTTCCATTAACCCTTTAATTCGCAGCGTCGTACCCGAACGACATAGTAAAGAAAAAAATATTGCTGGTTTTCTGCTAGAATAGTTTTAGTTTTATTGACATTAATTATAAGCAAAAACATAACGCTACCTAAAAAAATATATCTGTCAAGTTGCACAAAAGCATTCAGTGTCATTTTGGCAAGATGGTGGTGAGAACACCGGTCATGCACGGGCGCAAGGTAAATAATAATTGATTTTTAGCATTTTAATCTAGTTTATGGGAATTATGCATCAAAAATGCATTCTCCTGGCAAACAAAATAGCTCCAAAACACCATAATACTAACATTAACACAACTTCACTACATACCAACGCTCAGGGTCTCTCACAAATGTCACCAACAAACGTAAAAGAAATCGCAAAAATTATTGATAGCCTAAAATCAAACACCAGCGCTGGCATTGACGGCATCAGTGTCAAAGCAATTAAACATATAAAAAAACTAATACTACCATGTTTAGTGCAATGCATGAATAAATGTTTACTCGAAGGCCATTTTCCAGAAACACTTAAAATCGCGAAAGTAACTCCCATTTTTAAGTCAGGTTCCAAATCAGACCCGGGAAATTACAGACCCATTTCGGTGTTACCAGTGTTCTCAAAAATATTGGAAAAATTAATTCACTCTAGACTTATGGATTATCTTGAATCTTTCGGTTTTCTTTTTGAACGGCAATATGGTTTTAGACCAAAGGCAAATGCACTAGCTGCTGCAACTGATTTGATCACGAAACTGAGGATTAAAATTGATCAAAAGCAAAAAGTGTAAACGTTACTGAAGTACACTTTTCGAAGTATTATTTTGTACCGAATCAAGATTCGTGTTTTCAGTTATAAGATGTATTATATCGTCAGAGAAAAATTGCTGGAAATAATCAATCGGAGTTTTCAGATCTGCATCAAAAGGAGGGTTATATTGCGGGAAATCTACTATTGCTGTGTGTTGAAATTTGCTTTTTTCGAACTTGAAGTTCATGGGTTTTCGAACAAACTTCTTCACTCTTTTAGTTTGAAGCCTGGGTTCTATAAGTGCTTTTCTCTTGGACCGGGTTGTTGCTGCTGGCGAGCTTGCCAAAGGTGATAATATAGAGGATACTGAATTCAGCGTGAATGGAAGTTGTTCTTGCGGTCGACCAGTATCCCAACATTTCATGGATGACGGGTGACAATGGAATCGTCTCTTCGTCCGATAATTCGGAGTTCAACTTAGCCGAGTCTTCAATATCAATATCTAAGTCATTTAGAGAAGAGGGATATGATTTTGGTTCGGAACTGCATTATGTAATATCATCATCTAATATCTTCATGTTGGTAATTTGAAGATGACCTAAAAGATTTTATCGGCATAACTCTTGATGGGTGTGGTCCAAATGCCTGCTTACCGTGACTATTGGAGCAATAAATTGAGGTTTCCGGAAATCGCTGATGTTATGTCGCTGCTAGAAAAGAGAAACTGCTATTACCATTATCACGTCAACGTCTAGAACTAGACGTAAGCCGTTAGACGATGGTAAGAGCAGTATTGCCCTCATTTTGTCCTCTTTTTGCTCAATGCCGATGAAAATTAGATAATAATTACAAAGTATTTGTGTAATTTTTCTAATAAACATTTTTTTTATTACAATTTGTTTTTATTTTGGTAGTTAGTCTAATTTTCTATTCAAAGCGCAATGTTGATAGTCTACAACATATATATTAGCTTTTACTTTCTACAGTGTTTCGCAATGTCGTACCTGAACAACATATGTTTTCTCGAAAAGTATATAATATAGATTTTTTTAAACATTTTTCCAGAGCCATTCTGACCATAACTAAACCCCTCAAAAAGAAAAAAATACGAAATTGAGAAGAAAAATCTCTTGCGAACTAAAGGGTTAATTCATATTTATTTACATTGTTGGCAAATAAATCGCGAATGCACGATAAGTAATCTATTAACGCACGGCGTGGAATAATGATCGTAATGAACTATTAATACAGATGTTCTATGTCACGAAGTCTGTTTGACTATGAATGTTGTCAAGCGTGCACATGCAAAATACTTTTAAAACCAAAATTTTATTTCGATTATTAAATCTCGACTTGAATATATATCAGATTTCTTTGTTAACGTTACCCTCTTTTGCACACACGAGCACGCTTGTCGGGATACGTCACTACTACAATCAAAGCCGAACGGACTTCGTGAAATAGAATATCTGTAACACGGTTAGTCTGTGGTTAGTCTAAATAAACATTGCTGCGAAACCGAATGGAGGCGATTTTTTTTGTACAAAGCATAATGAACTTTATTTTAACAGTATAAAGTTCAAACTATATACGAGCCTAATAACAGGTCGCGCGATTTCTGGATAATTCTCGAGCATTCGGGCAGTTAAAGCTCGTAACTAGTTTGTACTTGAACACAAGCCCCTAAGACGACCCACTGACCCAATTGACATACTGTTCTGTTCTCTATGTACAGACGCCAGCACATCAAGCTCCGAAACTGTAAAATTTTCCCAATCAACTTTGTACCTTATGCTTTAGCGATAAAGTTGAAAATCTATTAAAGAAAGACAGATTGTAGTAGCTTGATGTGCTGGCGTCTGTACATTAGGTATCGTTACTTACAAAAATTCGTTCCATGGCAATGTAAATTGAGTATTAAAGTACAATGGCAAAATAGAACACAAAAAACACATAAAAAATCTTAAATTAATCTTTAACCAAACTATTTAGTATTCCTACAAAATCATCCCATGGACAAAAGCCGTTCTCATCAGTTTTGCAACCCTCCAATTGCAAGGAGGTAAACTCAGGAGGGTTATCAAAAGACAAACTTTTGCCTTCTCTCATTTGGTTGGTACACTGGTATACATAATCAACCTTCGCGAAAAAAAACCCAGATTTTTCTTCCAGCCATTTCTGGAAGACAAGTTTTCCACCGGCAGGTGTCATTTCATGTTGATTTTTGAGGCTGTATGGTTTGAAATTCATACTTTTAAGTACTGTATAGATGTTTGCGTCATGCCCCATTAAAAGCGTAATTTTATATTGTTTATTTAAAATCAATTCTCTCATATATTTTAGTAACGGTTTTGCTAAATCTTTAGCAATTAAAGTAGTGTTAAAAATCACACTGTGGTAGCCTTTGCTTAAATCTAAAACAAAGTTCCATTCATCATTATTTTTTAAAAGTCCCCAAGCAACTTCTTTATCAGGAAATCCTTGATAGTTCTCCATTATAAAAGAATCAATAACTGATTTAGAGATTTTCAATGGACCTTCCAAGTTTGGTTTGAAACCAACATTAACAAATATTTTATTGATATCGGTGACAAAATCACATTTTTGTTTTGTTAAACAATATTCCGACTGTTTGTAATTGAGGATTTCTTCTAAGTCTTTGTAAGAACTGTTCAAATGTAACGATTTCAGTAACATTCGCATTTGGTCCGCGGCTTCCAATAAAAATATTGCCGATGTGTTGTGTATCACTGGGTTGAAAATGGGATCCTCACCATCTGAAGTGTGATGTATCTTTACATTACATGATGGAAATCCTTTAGTAACAAAGGCTTTAGCGGAAGCCATAGTACGTTGTGCGGTATTAGCATAAACAAAAAAGTTTTCTTCTTGAGGACACTCTGCGTCCAACAAACCTTGTTTTCGCAGCCATAAAGAAAAATATTCTCCCATGTATCCTTCCAATAACGCTCCTTTGGCTGTCAAATAGCCATGTTTTTCCTTCCAAATGGGCCAAGTCTTTGGTGTAAAATCTGCTAAGTTTTTAGACAAAGGAGTCCGCACATTATGCCTACTAAGTATCAAAACTTGCTGTAGCTTTAAACTCTTTTCACAGTGCCCTTGCAACACTAATACAAATATTAAAAAGAATCTAAAATACATTTCTCACTGGATATTATAACTTTAAAAAATGAAATATTCACATCACAAGTTAGTTACAATTTTACAATTAATATGATAGTCAAATTAGTGAATGTAAGTCACAAGATCTATTCTTTACGCAAAGGGAAAGTAGATTATATAATCTACACCTACTAAACAACTTGTAAACAAGATAGCAAAAAAGTCATTAGTATGATAAGCTTTTTTCACTGTTTATGTTTATGAAAAAAAAAAACAGTGATAATACAATAAGGATGTGAGGAGCACACTTAGATTCATACATACCAGTGCAATAATAATAGTGATTCATTGTTTATCAAAATACAACAGTAAACAAAATTAAACGATTTTGTAAACAAAACACCGTCAGCCGTCAGGTAGTGAAATCATTAGAATTACGAAGTAATGTCAATGTCAAATTGACATTGACAAACACAAAAAGCTTTTTATGAATAAAGCTTCATGAACCAATTTTCATTATTTAAAAAAAAGCTTTCTTAAAGAAATTTAAGGAAACTTTCTGTTTTGTTGAATCTCATAATTATTATTATCCTGTTGATGTTTCAGATAGGAGATCAATGTTATGGAGAACTTAGGATAAGTTTACGTTCAAGTGCGAATAAGTTAGTCAATACGTTATAACAGTACTCCTACTCTCTTACTAGATGGCGTTGAGCGTCTAAGCTCTGAGTTGATAATTATGTTGATTTTATATTTATTTGCAAATTATGTCAAATCTATTGTAAAAAGTCGATAAAAACAAATAATCTTTTCTATTTATCAAAGTTCAGTATGCAATAAAAATTAACCGGAAATGGCCTTGCACCTCCCAGAACTTACGCCCTTGTCGTCACAGTTCATTGTCCTCATCAGCGTACTTGTTTGCAGTATAATCATGATGCTACTCGCCACTAGATGGCGTAGGTTTAATGATGTTTTGCATGTTTCTACTGAAAAGAATATCGTAACTTTATGTTCGTTTGCGCAACGCAACGTCAAGCAAAGCATTCGAATAGAATTCGCAGAAGTAACTTGAAAATCTGACACTTGTCTAAGTATGGTTTTTTTATGATAAGTTCGTTGTTTGTCAATAGGAATTGTTAGAAATCTGTTGCTAGGCAACCTGTAAGAGTTTCAAAGTGAATCGAATTGAATCGATGTCGTAACTTTAGTCATCGCTTCAATGATGTATAAAACTTTGTGTTGCTGTTTACAGGCCAATCCAGAGCCGCGGCGGTGCCACTACGATGCATAGAAATCTGCATTGTGGAATGGAGTTTCATAGAAAGAATCCTGAACGGCTCGAGTTTAGGCAATGCTGATCCCGTTACCTCTACGTGTGTGACGTTATGCTCGATATGCTTACTTGGGAGACTGGTCATTAGCACTTTCTCTAAAACATAAGATTCAAGATTGATTGGAAAAATTTGACAGTTTCGGGTAGCTTGATGTGCTGGCGTCTGTACCTATTAAGGGGCTTTTTTTTTTTCTGGATGGAAAATCATCAAATGACTCCTCCCGCTCTGGGTGGAGCGGAAGGGAGTGTCAGACTCTTACTGACTAAAACCCACCCGTGTTCCTTCCTTCGCCCTTTATGTTCCGGGCCAGCGGTATCCCTTTCGGACAATCCCGCTGATCCGGCAGGCTTCGGCCCTTGCGGGCCCCTTCCCTTGATGCTGACATCTCTTTGAGGCGCGCGTGGAACACGTACCTACGCGCCGTCCGGCACGGGCCCCTATTAAGGGGCTTACAAGACCTAAACACAAAAAAACGCAAGTTTTAGAAACAATAAAAGTATATGATCGACTACAGTGAACAAAATCAGAAAAATATATGATATTCTTCAGGATATATATATGCTAGGTAGATAGTGTGTTGAAAACATAATACAACTAATTTGATACGATAGAAAAAATCATGGAGACACCTCTAAAAACATTCTTTTTACAATAAAAACCATACTAATATAGGTACTTACATACAATCACTATATTTTTTGTCAGATTATTCTACAAGCAACACACAAAAATACTAGTGTTTTAATAAAACTATTACTTACGTCCAAACAATAGATTTTTTGCAATTAAATAATTGCTTCATATTTTGCAATAAATTACCAGCGTTGTGTCATCGCGCTTCTCTTTCTTTTCTATGCAGTCCGACAGTGACCGCGCTTTAGGTCATGTAAGCCCCTTAACGTACGAGTTCGTAGCCGGCCGCATACAGCAGCAGCAGACGACGTGACGTTGCGACATGTCGCTGCAGTCACGATTCTGAACCCACCCGCAGATGTCTGCATCAGCTGACGGCAGCGCCGTATTCCAGTTAGTTCTGAATGTTCCGTGAGACAAGATGTCAGACCTGTTTGGAAACTACAATAAATATTAAACAATACAGGTACTTACCGCTTTTATTTAACTCCTGTCCTACCTATATTTTTTCCAAATATTATCTTTTACGACACCGTTTATGTTTTTGTGAGATGCATCGTACAGTGCAGGATATTTGGTCACCTGGTTTATCAGTTTTCTTTCTCGGAATCCGAAGAAGTCATTTTTTGAGAAAGATTCAACATGCTGTCGTTTCGGCGTCGGTGGCACGGTCTGCGGTCGGGCAACACGACGTCTGCGGTCGTGAGACGTGTCGCTAGCTGCGGAAGGTATTCCATAGAAATACATACAAACCAGTAGTGTCGTAGCGACACGTCGTCTGCTGCTGCTGTATGCCGACGGCTACGAACACGCACCTTACAGTCTGTTAGCTATATTATGAAATAAATTATTTACGATTGGCTCTTTCATAACTTTTGCTATAAAACCATTTTATGGCCTAGCCAACGAATCACCTACAATGTAACCAATATTCCATAGAAACTGCCTTCAATTTTATGTATCTTTTATGGACCAAGTAATAAATACGGGCATTTTGAATAATGACAAGCTACTTAGGACGAAATAAATAATTATAATTTGAGCTTCCTTATTTATCACATTGCCTCGACATTATAAATATTGCCGTGTAGTCTTTGGGCAATCTGATAATACACAGGTACATTGCATGTAATCGTAACTAAAGGTATTTGTATTCTCATTCGCTCCCTCTTGCATCCGCGGGGCTCCTATTTCTGTGTAAAGGGTTTAAAGTAACCTAACGAAACCTAACCTCGGAGTTCCCTTCGCTCGCTCTTGCTTCCTTAGTCGCCTATCGCCAGCAGAGTGTCAATGAATGGAAAGATGTTGTTCGATTTTAAATATTGATTCTACGTTTGAAATAAAAATTAAGTACAGTAATTAAACCTGGTTTAATTGTTCTGCCCCATAGGTGACTAGCATTATAAAAAATGCCTGGTCGATTTGATTATAATGTCAATAGTTGTTACCTATCACACTCATATTGGGCATTTTTCATACTGCCCGGGAATTTTTTATAATGTCCTAATAATCACTTGGTCCATGACATATGTATCTACTTAATTCTTAGTCAAAGATTGTCATAAAATCAGTCTGCAAAGGCAGCAAGTAGCCTATTACTGAACACTAGGTTTCGAAATCAAATAAACACTGAAAAGAAAAAGAGTTACCAACATAGCTTGCTGCGACACAAAGGCACCGCAAGTCGCGCAACGAGCGGTGCCTTTGTGTCGCGCGCGATTATATCGCGTATCGCGCCTGTTTGTAGGAGCCTTAACACTTTCAATCAAAATCCGACGGAATTTGAAGGAAGTTGCTAATCCATGTGTTTGCAAAAGTCTGCTCAACAACGTAAATCACATGTCATGATAAATGTTGTTTTGTCAAAATGGAAGGCATTCAGCATTGCCATTGTAAGTGCGTTACGCAATTAGGTATCCCGCAGAGCTAGCAATCTGAAATGGCAGTGGACCAGACATGTTTCTCGATAGACCCTTAACCGTTGAAGCAGACGAGTCAGTGTTATTGAGTGGAGATATGTGTATCGGCATGCGACTTGGGACGCCACTACACCCCAGCTTGATGGGCCACGACGGACCTGATTGGATCTGGAAACAGTGTTGTGCAGTGCTTCAGAGAGACCTACAGTGGAATCCATAAGTTAGTTAACACAATTTCCTCTTCAGCTCATCCCAAAACCACATCACATTACCATTACTATACCATTGCCCCCAGGGGCCCAGATACCGTTCTTGCAGATGCAAGAACGGTAGCTGGGGGCACGGTAGTGCCCCCGCCAAGTCGAGCAAAAAGCGGCACGGCCGTACCATCCTTTTCTCGAAACAGTTCAGGCCATTTTAGACCCCCAATAACTTCGTTGTGGATAGAACTAGAAGCTTGAATTTTCAGTAACCAAGCAGGCATTGTATAAACACGGTTTATTTTAAATTTCATTCTATTTGAAACAGTAGTTTAAGAATTATAACTAGTCAGTTTCTTAATTTTGTCACTCACTCACTCACTAAATTTCTGACCGATCATCAAAACACTAAACAATCTATAAAATCTTTTATTTTTTTTAATAAATAGGTTGACTTGGCAATCGCACTAAATAATCTAATTTGTGCTTTCATGCGATGGCCAAGTCCATCTATTTATTTAAAACATAAAAGATATTGAATATTGATATGGTCACTATAAGATGTTGTTAGGTTAGCTAATTACGTAATAACTTAAGACAGAAGCTGAATAAATTACCCGGCTTGGTATTACATGGATCTCACAACTTTTTACGGTAGAAGAACTGAGTTGCGAGACTTGGTTTTTTTTACAAGTTATGTTTTTGATGGCATAAATTAGGTACTTCCAGTGACGGATTAACCCTTAATCAAATTAAGCAATTGCCTAGGGCATCACGTCTGAGGGGGCACCAGAAGAAGCACAAAAAAAATCCGTCCTTAGGGCATCACGTCTCACTCTCACGTCAACAAAAACCACACCAAAAAAGGTTCTAGGAGTAATTTGAAAATTCGTGCGTTTTAAGTTGACTTAGAGTCCGACCTGGAGTCATAACCCCACTCCCACTTGCCCACTCGCTGCCCGCTTGTGCATTCGATAATTCGAATGCCCCGGAATTGCGATCAGCCAATCACAAACCACTCCTTCCCCGCGGGCCCCAAACCTGGCGCCTCCGCAAATCTGTTTCAATCAAATGTTTTGTTTTTTGAGTAATTGTACCGGCCGGCTTCTATTCAAGACCCAGAAGTTACTCTAGAGACTGGCGCTAATCTCTACAAATCACTCGTGAATTTTTTAGAAAAATTTAGGTGCGACTTTGATTCTTTAGAAGCCCGCGCAAAAGAAAAGCTACCAGATGTGGAATACAAAGACATCCGTCAAAGACGAAGAAAGAAAATGCCCAATGATGGTTCAGCTCCTGAAGTAAGTTTCAGCCCAAGAGAACAATTCAAAATAACGTGTTATTATAGCATCATTGATAAATTAAATGCAGAGATGCGAACAAGAGAAAAGATATACAAAGAAACAGCAGACCAATTCTCATTCTTGAATAAAATACCCGATGCCGATAAAATTATGTGTCCTGATCAAACTGCAGAATACAGTCAGCACAGTACAAATCTAGTAAACACCAGAAGACCTTAACACATAATTAATAACAGAAATTCAATAGTTTCATTCATATGTCATAAGTAAAATAAGTTCCAGACCCAGTGATTCGGCTCGCACAAGTTTACATCAAACTCACGCACAATTGTATAAAATAATACATGATGATAAGATTGAATCAGCTTTCCCTAATGTGGAAACAGCCCTGCGTATAATTTTATCGCTTATGATTACAAATTGCTCAGCGGAACGTTCTTTTTAAAAATTAAAAATATTAAAAAATGAAAAAGGACAAAGATGATACAAGAAACGCTCGATATAATTTATCGATATTGTACGGACGCCAGCACATCAACCTACCACAATCTGTCAGATTTCTTTAATAGATTTTCAACTTTATCGCTAAAGCATAAGGTTCAAAGTTGATTGGGAAAATTTGACAATTTCGGGTAGCTTGATGTGCTGGCGTCTGTACATAGAGTGCGATATGTTAAAGGCGCATTTCAATAAATAAATAAATTATGCTTTGGTTTTTATTGTTGTCGCACCTACCACTTCTAAAGTACGTTACATCTCATCATCTTATTTTACAAAAAACTAATGTTTTTAGGCGGTAAAGGTTTAAAGACCGATTCTAGTTGACATACAGATAGGGGGGCCCACAGGCATGGATTGCTTAGGGCATCAAGTAGTCTTAATCCGTCACTGGGTACTTCCCGTATCGTGAAAGGCAACAAAGAATGAAAATATTGAATAAAGGTAGCCCACAATCTTCCTGTGTTGTAATAACAACTTATCGTAGTGAAGGCACGAACACTAACCTGTTTTTGAAACAAGTTTGATTATGCCAATCTTGTTCCGCGTCGTGTAAGGAAGGAGGTTCATGTTTAGAATGAAACCTCTTTGTGGATTTCATTATAAAATTAATAATTTACAAGTTTTTCTGATACACAATTAAAATATTCAATATCATTCTGAGGGCTGATTTTTCAATCGACCGATAATTTTTATTCGTGGAATAAAATTGACGTCTGACAGTTTTTGTATGGAAGAACTGTCAAAAATTCAAAATTCTTCCTCCGATAAAGTTATCTGGCGTTGGTAAAATCAACCCTAAACGAAATAAGGAAACTCCCTCTTAGGGCTGATTTTTCAATCGACCGATAATTTTTATCCGTGGATTAAAATTGACGTCTGACAGTTTTTGTATGGAAGAACTGTCAAAAATTCAAAATTATTCCTCCGATAATGTTATCTGGCGTTGGAAAAATCAGCCCTTAAACACTTTTAATCTAAACTACATAAATGGCATATTCGTAATTGGTGTTATAGTATCCAAGAATCTATTGATAAAAGTAACAGATAAATATGGCTACACTGAATTTACATTATGTTGTTTTTTTTTTTATGTCACCAGCAGTTTTCACCCGCGTTATTAAGCATGTAAGAATAATAATTCTAAAAAAATAATGTGTCGTTTAAAATTAATTATTTTACATTTTGACATGTTTGAATATTTGTATGCCAGGCCATGGCGTAACATGTAAGATTACAGCTCTATTAATAAGACCACAATGAAGTATGAACCACGTTTTACAGCAAATAAATGTATTTATTCTATTCTAGTTGCAAAAAGTTTAGACACTCGATTTCAGTCTTTTGTTTTGGCGATAAGAATGCCTAAAACAAGTAGCAGGTATGTTCACAACAAAATTAAACAAAATATTTACTACTAAGAATAGACATTTAAATTCATAAACTCACTCCAAGGACAATATCCAGTTGGGGAGATCTGACAATCTTTTAATTCCAATAAAACTCTTTGAGGAGGCTGCAAAAATGACAATGGTTCGCCATTCCTCAACTGTTTAGTAGTAGGATATACGTATTCCACTTTCAAATATTGACCAGATACATCACTCCATTTTTGGAATATGATTTTCCCGCCTATCGGGAACGGCTCAAACTGATTCGGCAAAACAAACGGTTTGAAACCTAATGCACTGATCACAGAGTTCAAATTGGAATCGTGTCCCATTAGCAAAGTGAATTTTGGTGTTCCGTCTCTGAAAATGTCGAACATGTATTTTAGAAGGGGTCCAGCTAAGTCTTTTGATGCTGTCGTCAAGTTGAATCTGACATTCTGGTTTTCTCTACTGATTTTTGTCAAGAGTTCCCATTGCTCGTCAGTCGAGATTTGACCCCATGCAACTTCAGATGTTGGTATTCCTTCGTAGTAACTCATTATGAATGAATCAACGATTGAATTTCCGATAGACAATGGCCCACTGACATTAGGTTCTTCTCCATCTTCCGTCACGATTTCACTTTGACGTAAATGTAATTCACACAAATGTGCTTCCTTGCAAATATCCGAAGTATTCAAGTTTAAAATTCTACTCAGTTCCAAATATGACTGTGTGAGGTTTACTTCATTTATTTTATTCTCCATTTCTTCTCTGATTTGATTTTTATATGCTTCCGTAGTGTTGTGAAACACAGGTAAGAATAAGGGATCGAAAATCTCCAAATTTTCCTGATGTTGTACTGTTATGTTGCAGAGTTGGAACGCAGATTTTGCGAATGCTATTGCCGTGGCTATTGTTCGTGGCCTAGTGTTCGCATAAATAAGTACCTCGTCTTCTTTAGGACAACCTTCTATAAAATCCTCGCTATCTAGCCATTCGGCTATGTATTGGCCCATATAACCTTCGAGCCGGGCACCTTTGTCCGTCAAATATCCCGCAGAAGCATTCCATTTCGGCCATAACTTTGACGAGTATGATTCAAGCTTTTCCGTTAACGGTGTACGAACGTTATGACGACTTAGTATTAAAACCTGTTCCAACTTGAGGCTGTTGGTGTCGATTCCTTTGCTTAACACAATGAGGCACAAAAGAACAATCAATTTTCCCGCCATTTGTTTATGGTTCTTACACGGAGAACTGAGACACTGACCACTAAACTATTCTTCCTGATTTTTTTAAATGCAAATCGCGAATTAATGTTTTAACTACAATTCTAAGCGTAACAGGGCTACACTACCCGCGTCTGTGAGCGAACTGAGACTGTCTCGATTCGCTTAAGCGCTTCGATAAGCCGTATTTCATCATGCGACGAAAATGATAAAACACAATGGGATTTTATGACACAGTGGAATCGCTAATTGCAATAAGTATTTATGATTATCAATAACCATTTTTAGATTGTTATTATGATTTTGTTATCAATAATTGTTTATACAGGGTGGTCAAAAAGCCGTGCATTAAACGAAATAGGGAGATAAAGGAGGTCATCTCTTACAAAAAATCTTTCTACATCATGGCCATAATTCAATCGCCCTAAAAGTTATGAATATTTTTGTATACCGAGTTGTTTTACAATCATAAAACAAACTGTGTTGTAATGTTACTAGATAATGGTATCAGCATTACAAAAGTACAAATTTCAAGCGCAATTCATTTTTTTAATTTTGAAGCGTTACCAAAAATTATTTCTCACTCTAAAAGCGCTGAAAATGACCTCCTTTGTCTCCCTATTTCGTTTGATCCACGACTTTTAACCACCCTGTATAATTAGCAGAATGATGATTATCAGCCTGTGGTGGTTCCACTGCGGGCAAAGGCCTCTCTTCCCATACAGAAGGAACGAGAGTATAGAAGCATGAGGAACAGCGTGTAAAGTTCACTCATACTCCATAGAAAAGACGACCAGACGGGTGTTGTGTCTGGCGGGCAAATGCCCAATGATTCATGTCGGGCCGTTGTATCTATGCTAGTTGCGCGGTAAACTTTGCTTGCGAGATGCAGGATTTTGCGTGACGTCAGTATGACGCGTTGTTCGCATTGTGGCGTTGTAGATACCGCTACAAGAGCATTAATCACCAAGCTTGCTGACTGCGTGTTGGTATTTTGAGACTGTTAGTTTGTGGGATTATTCCTTACTAGCAGCGCCCCGCGGTTTCACCCGCGTAATTTTCGATCCTGTGTGAAAATCGGGATAAAAACTATACCATGTCATTTCCCGGGACTCAAACTATCTCTATACCAAATTTCATCTAAATCGGTTTAGCGGTTTAAGCGTGAAGTGGTAACAGACAGACACACTTTCGCATTTATAATATTAGTATGGATTCACTTTCTAGGTCCCTAATTGCGTAACACACTATAAATCTCAATCTGAATCATTTTGAATGATATTGTTAATCCATTGCATCATATGTTTAAGGGGATTACCTCGCTCAAATCCTGAAAATACCGTGTGTTTGTAGATGAATCCTTTTGTGCGTTTACAATATAAAAAAATATAAGTATGTTAAACTAAAGGTCATCACAGATACATTGTATTTTTTTTAATTTTAATAAACTTACTTAAATTTTATCAAAAAATCGTAACAAATAGGTCCTTTTTCAACCTAAATTGAAAATTTTCTCTATAGCGGCTCAATAACTCGGCATGAATTTTATACCAAAAAATACGTAATGATGTATTTAACAATGTGTATTGATTTTTTTTTCTCTTATTTCTTTTATTATTTTATAATAATCCGAAATTTCGCGAAAAGCACCATGTCACTCACGTACTCGTCCCTCTCTCTCTCTCTCGTCGTTTCGTCGTAAGTTAGTACGGGGCAGCATGCTCAAGGTCATTGGGCAATCTAATGCCCTTAATAAATTTGTCTACTCAACAACGTAAATAACGCAATGAATGTTGTTGTCCTGTCAAAATGAAACCATTGCTTCTGATAGGCTTGTTCCGCTGATGTAAAAGGTACAGACGCCAGCACATCAAGCTACTACCATTTGTCAAATTTCTTTAATAGATTTTCAGCTTTATCGCTAAAGTATAAGGTTTAAAGTTGATCGGGAAAATATGACAGTTTCGGGTAACTTGATGTGCTGGCGTCTGTACCTAGCGAGAACGAAGTCCGGTTATTGACCTTCCATTTCCTTAAAGGTTACATTGTTTTTGAATTCAGAACAAAACGTTAACTGAGCAGAACAAAATATTTGTTAGAATATTTTTTTTATTTATGTATCGTGAAAAAAATAACGACGCCTTAGAGTGAAAATCTCGTAAGTGTAAAAGAAGTAACTTGTCGGGAGGAAGAAAGAACTGCGTGCTGTAAAATTTTTGTACAGCGTCTTCTATGTTTTTTTACAGACTTCAAAAAAGGAGGTTCTGTATTCTTATTAATTAATATGGAAATTTAATCCGCTTTTATATCCAGAACTGTTCGATATGTACTAGGTATAAGATTCTCCGAAATGCATAAAATTCTACTTACATTCCCGAGGTTTCCACTCTAAGGCGACGATAAGAGAATTTTAAATAAAAATAAATAGCAATCCTAGAAAAAACAACAAGATTGTTTTGCGAATTAATTTTGTAATGCTGAACTGAACAACTACCTACAGACGTATACTCAGTCTTTATTTATTCAGTTAGTACCTACCTATCATTTAAAAATGGCCGATTTTTCTCTTCTCCTCTTCTTTATTTTTTTCAAAGATTTCAAGCAAATTATTTGCATACTTAGATTTTAAATAGGCACCTACGTACAGACGCCAGCACATCAAGTTACTACAGTCTGTCAGATTTCTTTAATAGATTTTCAACTTTATCACTAAAGCATAAAGTTCAAAGTTGATTGCGAAAATTTGACAGTTTCGGGTAGGTTGATGTGCTGGCGTCCGTACCTTATCCATTCTGCAACCGGTCTTACCAAGGCGTACCGTGCTACCCAGTAACTGGTTTGTGGAGGTCAGGGGGCCTAAAAAGGCCTCTTTGTCAGAATCATAAAAGGTTAACATTATAAATTATAATGGACAGTTAACTGTTATGTTAATCGTATCAAATCCCATTGGTAAAGCATTTTTCTTTGTCTGTGCTAAAATACCAATCAATCCAATCCAAATCCAATCCCAATCTCTTTGATCATACCTACGTAGTGCAGCGAAAAAAAGAAAAACACGGACTGTCTTCGCCATATTAAGATTCATAATGTTATAATTTTATGATTCTGCTAAAGTGGCCTTTTTAGGCCCCCAGATGGGCTGTCGCTCCATGTAAAATACTGGTACGTATTCAGTTGCACATAAGTATCTAGTTAGAATGGAAATCAACCCCAACATATTATGCAGTTGGGAAAAGACTAGGCAGTTTGGTTGTAGGTATTCAATTTCATTCTACATTTGCATTGAATTTAAATCTTACAAAGTAAGCAAACACAGTGTTTGCCTACTTTTTAATATTTAAATATGCACTACTACTACGATTTTCTTGTTAAATCGTGATAGCAGTGTCATGATCTTTAGACTCGTCTTAACTCGTGGGTTTCGGAGTGTCCGATTTAGCAAACGTGGATCCACGCGAGACACATTGGCTTTTTAACTGCTTCTGTAATTAACACATTCAACCGGTCAATTATAACATAACACAATCACGTGATAACACGGCGAGGTCAATATTGCTAGTGATTAGAATTTTATTATTATTCGCATTATCCTGTTATTTTACTTTTAATAATAATAAATATTTTCTTTTAATAGGCTATTTCACATCACACCAGGACTCTTACAAGCCAAGAAAAAAAATAAGAAAGAACACGAAAACGAACCAGGTAATAGCGCGGGCAGGCGATGCTATGCGACGAGGTGGGTCAATGGAGTCGACGTGGTGGTGGTGAACAAGAAATCTTCCGCGGACTAAGTCGCGGGTAGAAGCTAGTTTGGTTATAAAAATGCTTGTTGGTTAAAACGGTAACATTTATTTCAAGAGTATCATGACAATTTGTGAGATAAAAGTTCTTAAGGCGAAAGCGCCAGGGTAGCCCGCGAAATTCAATATTTTTTAGGTTTTTTGGAATTTGCTGGTCAGTATTACGTTGTACGTTGATTAACATATGAATCGCGGCCGTAAGAAATATGTGTTTACAGAATTATAATCATTAAAGTCATCAACACAACTCTCTAAGACCACGTAGGTAAGTCCCAAGAATAACTGTTTCATGAAATCATCATTCTTTGGACTTACGTGGTCTTAGAGAGTTGTGTTGATGACTTTAATGATTAT
Organism: Luperina nickerlii; assembly: GCA_963855955.1. NCBI lineage: Eukaryota > Metazoa > Arthropoda > Insecta > Lepidoptera > Noctuidae > Luperina > Luperina nickerlii. Next base: position 7,220,854 of record OY979690.1, read on the forward strand.
AATTCTGTAAACACATATTTCTTACATCCGCGATTCATATATTAATCAACGTACAACTTAATGCTGACCAGCAAATTGCAAAAAACGTAAGAAAATTTGAATTTCGTTGGCTACCTTAACGCTTCCCCCTTAACGTAAAGAAATCGAAACAGTGACCTCTAATTGCAGCAAGCTAACCGTTCAACCATTGCGGCATTGAGATTTGCTCAACAGTAACATTAAATTGTCTCAACTTGAGGCAGACAAACCAATCATCATCAGAAGAAGAAGACACCTAATCATCTGCGTAGTGTTTTCCCAACGAAGTATGTTGAAGCCTCAAAGAGATGTCAGCATCATTTGAAGGGGCCCATTAGGGCCGAAGCCTGCCGGGTCAGCGGGATTGTCCGAAAGGGTTACCGCTGGCCCGGAACATAAAGGGCTAAGGAAGGAACACGGGTGGGTTTTAGTCAGTAAGAGTCTGACACTCCCTTCCGCTCCACCCAGAGCGGGAGGGGTCATTTGATGATTTCCTATGCGCAAAAAAAAAGCCCTGCTCGTGTTAAGTGCCTTATTATCAAGACTGGTTTACTAAATGCCGTGCCAATAGGGAATATGCATGAATTTTTTTCATGGCATTTATTAACAAAATATGAAAATACCGTAGTAGAGATGACAAAAAGTGAAATTAAAATTAAAATCGGCCAAGAAACACGGCCGATATGAGCATTTAAAACTATTGATTACACACCAATTAGACAGAGAGATCCGACATAGACTGTGACGTCACATGTCACTACGGCCATATAAACTCCGTGTTAAATTTCGTTTTGCGACCATCCCCGATCAGTTCAACTCCATCGCGGACACGACGGCGGCGATCGACTCGCTCACGGAACACGTACAGTCAGTCCTGAACGACTGTTCAAGGGAAATTCCAGAGATGGACGACCATCGCTGGAAGTTGCCTGACGACTTGCGTGAACTGTTGAGCGAGAAGAACGCGGCTGTCCGTGCCTACAGCAGCTTTCCATGTGGCCCTAACAAAGCCCATATGCGTTACTTACAGAGAACTGTGAGGACTCGCATATCGGATTGGCGTGAAGTCAAATGGAATAAGACGCTGAGCGATCTTGAACCCACTCATCAGGCTTTCTGGGAACTCCAAAGGAGACTTAGATCTCGAGATACCATCTCCATGCCCCCACTGATCCGCCCTGACAAAACCATCGCCTTTGACGATGATGACAAGGCAGAATGCTTGGCTGACAGCCTCGAAGCCCAGTGTACACCCAGCTCCCTACCCGTAGACCAAGCTCACCTCTCTGAGGTCGACGCGGAAGTCGAGCGTAGAGCCTCCCTCCCACCAGTAGAAGACCCCGAAAATCCTCTACCCCCCGTCACTCCAGACGAAGTACAGGACATCATAAAGGGTCTCATACCTAAAAAAGCCCCCGGTTCAGATGGAATCACCAATAGAGTGATTCAACTATTCCCTGCCCAATTAATTGTGCTACTGGCCACCATCTTCAACGGTGCCATGAGCAACAACATTTTCCCACAGAAGTGGAAAGAAGCCACAGTCATTGGCATTCCCAAGCCCGGCAAGCCCAAGTCGGAACCTACAAGTTACCGCCCCACCAGTCTGCTCAATGGACTAGGCAAGATCTACGAGAGGCTTATTTATAAGCGTCTTAGGAACTATGCCGAAACAAAGGGCCTCATCCCCAACGAACAATTCGGTTTTCGAACCCAACACTCTAGCGTGCAGCAAGTCCACCGTATCACCGAACATATCCACGCAGGGTTCCTGCGTGGATACATGACAGGTGTGATATACTTCGACATAGCGAAAGCTTTCGACAAAGTCTGGCACAATGGCTTATTATATAAGCTATACCAACTCGGTGTGCCCGACCGCCTCGTTCTCATCCTTCGAGACTATTTGTCGAACCGCACCTTCCGCTACAAAGCAGAAGGAGCTATATCCTCCCCACACCCCATCCGAGCAGGAGTCCCCCAGGGCTCTGTGCTCGCTCCGCTCATGTTCACGCTGTACACCAGCGACATCCCAATAAATAGAAAGACCCAGTTGGCTCTCTTCGCAGACGACACTGCCATTCTTTACACTGGCCGCAGCCTAGTCCAGATCTCCCACATCCTCCAAACTTCAGTCAACAAGCTCGCTGACTGGTTTAGGAAGAGGAGAATAGAAGTGAACCCCGACAAAAGTCAAGCGGTTCTCTATTCGAAACCGAGACACAAACCCATCCCCCCCCCGACCTATCACTATGTTCGGCAAGCCGATCCCTTGGGAGAAGCAAGCCAAATATCTCGGTGTTATCCTCGACAGGCACTTCTCCTTCGCAGAGCACATAAAGGCGGTTCGCTCGCGCGCCGCCTTCGCTCTCGGTAGCCTCCACTCGATGCTAAATGCACGCAGCAAATTGTCACTTAAGTGCAAATTGCGCATCTACACAGCGTGCATTCGCCCAATCATGACCTATGCCTGCGTAGTCTTTGCACACGCAAAGCCCCACCACATCCATAGGATGCAGACCCTCCAGAACCGTGTCCTCCGAAAGGCTACGGGAGCCCCTTGGTTCGTTCGAAATGAGATCCTCCATGTCGATCTCAAGATCCCCACTATCCACCAATTCATGAAGCGCCTTTCCAAGCACTTCTTCGACTCCGCCCCCAACCATCGAAACCCGCTGGTTGTCGAGGCCGCCAGATATACTCCCTCCCAAATTAGTAAACTACGCCGTCCAAGGCACGTTCTCGCCGACCCAGATGACCCTATAACCGTCCTCCAAGAGAGCAGTAGGGCAACCAGCACGCTTAGGAAAAACAGATACAAGAAACCGACATACCGGCCTCGCCGACGAGGTCCCTCGCGACGTCCCCCAGTAAATGCCCCCCACCGACCCTTGCTCGATGTAGTGCCAGCCCGCGCCGCAGCTGAGCCAGTAGATTTAAATTCCCGACTCTGACCTCTGAGTTTGTTTCGGCATTTCTTCTCAGAGTAGTCAATTAGGAAATGCCGGCCCCATCGTTCGTTAAATAATCAAAATTCGATCCAGCCTGTCCCAACTTGCTGCCCTCCCCCCAGCGACGCCCTAAGCCGAGGTTCGTACCCCACAGGGGGTGCCCTTAGCGTGTAGTCGCTTAGTTTACTTAGTTAGTTTTAAGCCCCTGGCTGGAGGCTTTGAGTTTTCTCAAGGCAGCCGCAGGATTGTCCGGTTAAGTAGTCACAACCTCTCAAGGTCAACTACGAGATGCCATTTATAAACAAAAAAAAAAAAAATCGTTTTGCGAGAAAGAGATAGAAACAAATCTTCGATGACTCATATCTTTTTTAATTTCATAGTTATTCGAAAAACAGTTTTACTAAACTGTTTATTACATGAATGAGGATTAATTTTTTTAATAAAAAAAAATCATGCATATTCCCTATTTATAAGCTACTATCTGCGCCCCGCGGTTTCACCCGCATAAGTTTTGGTTCCGTGGGAATATCGGGATAAAAAGTAGCCTATATGTTAATCCAGGGTGTCAGCTACCTCCATACAAATTTTTATCAAAATTGGTCCAGTCGTTTGAGCGTGAAGTAGTAACAAAAATACACGGTTATTGGTAAAACATTAACAACCTCTTATTGCTTCATACAAAATGTATGTAACGATTCAAATCCGTGCCCCGTCCGGGCCACGTACACGGCCCGCCCCGGGCACGGCCCGCTCTAATGAGAATCATCCCTTAATCGTGCAGCACGGACGGGCTCCGGCCCGTCCCCGCCCCGGCCTCGGCCCGCCCCGCTCTAATGAGAATCATCCCTTACTCGTCAAAATGTAGGGAACAGCAGATTTTTTTTCGCGATTTCATGTTTGGTCCCATAGCAAAAGTTGTTCATAATGATGAACACAATGACCTCTTAAGAGGTTGTTAATGATTTATCAATAACCTTGTATAAACACACACACACACACACACACACACTCACAAACTTTCGCCTTTATAATATGTATTAGTGTGATTTATTTTGTTTGAAAAATTCAGTTTTCCATTTTTAGTCAATAGTTTGGATATTTTATTATTTTAACAGACTGAGAACAATTATAATTGTTCTCCGTCTATTAATAGGTATTAATAATTATTAATACCTAACCGCTGTATTGTTAACCTAATGTTGTGATAACCTATTCGCCACTCTGAATTACCATTATTATAATTAATAATATCATATTTCGTGCGAGACGGGGGTTATCTTTTGCGTTTGTGCTAAGCATTGTGAACTAATTCCGATCCAGCCTGTGCCTTGCTGTCCTCTCCCCATCGACGCCCTAAGCCGAGGTCCATACCTACCCCACAGGGGGTGCCCTTAGCGTGTAGTCGCTTAGTTTTAAGTTTTTTTAACCCTGGCTGGAGGCCTTTATTTATTGAGGCAACCACAGGCAAGTCCGGTTACGCAGACGACAACCTCCTAGGTTGAACTGCGAGATGCCATAATTATGTAGGTACAGACGCCAGCACATCAAGCTACCCGAAACTGTAAAATTTTCCCAATCAACTTGGAACCTTATGCTTTAGCAATAAAGTCGAAAATCTATTAAAGAAGTTTGACAGATTGTAGTAGCTTGATGTGCTGGCGTCTGTACATAAAAAAACTGACCAACCTCGAGTCGGACTCGCTCACGAAGGGTTCCGTATCACAAGGCAAAACACCGAAAAAACACGTTTGTTTATGGGAGCCCCCTTAAATATTTATTTTATTCTGTTTTTAGTATTTGTTGTTATAGCGGCAACAGAAATACATCATGTGTGAAAATTTCAACTGTTTATAGCTATCACGGTTCATGAGATACAGCCTGGTGATAGACAGACGGACAGTGGAGTCTTAGTAATAGAAGAGTCCCATTTTTACCCTTTGGGTACGGAACTCTAAAAAGCATTTTGAACCTTCCGCATAATTTTTCGCCTTGTCATAGAAATAACACTTAAATTATCGATAATAATTGTATCAGTAACTTCCTGTACCGATTATGCTATTCATATGATTTATCATTTTGTTATCTAACCAGCCTAACTGACTCTTTAGAATTTTGTTTATAAATATGAATGACTATCAGTAATCCTCGGCCACAAAGGCCAAGCCATCAAGCAAGCATATACCTAACCTACCATATTTGAACACTAGATGACACGAGCTTCTGCCGGCGCTTGAAATTAATTGTTTATTACTTCGTGGTTCTTTGACTTGTTTCTTTTAGCTCGGCTCCAAAGGGTCGTTAGCGTGATGTTAATCTATAGCTTCCTCAAGAATTTGTCTATCAAATGCAAAATGTATTTTTTTCTAATCCGATTGGTGAGTACCTAGTTGTTCCCTACATGGGAACATAACATGTAGGGAACAGCTGATTTTTTTTTCACAATTTCAGGTTTGGTCCCATAGTAAAAGTTGTTCATAATGATGAGTACAATAACCCCTTAAGAGGATAACGGTGATTAAAATTATACTCTGTATATAAAATCCAAAGTCCTGACTGAATCCGCAGCAGACTAGGTACAGCCAACAGCCTAGGAGCCCATATGACAGTCTCGCATGCAACCAACGGGCAACGAAGCATTTCATTCAAAGCAAAACAAAAAAAAAAACATTGACTCACTGGGCAAACGGAAAAACAAAACTAAGTTTGATAATAAAACTGTTTGTTGTCAAAACAAAAGTCATTCTTTGAAAGCTAGTCAATGAATTCACATCCACTTTGTGAGACAACAAACAATACCGCCTGTGTCCAAATAAACGTTATTCTTTCTTTTTTTCAACTTGATGCTATTAGGTAAATAAACTTACGTGACGACGTGGTTCCCATTCTCTTAAGAGGAAATGCGGGTGGTCGTTTCTCCATAAAAACACTCTCGCTAAACTTTCTGGTTAATGACCATAAAGCAATACTTTTTTACAGAATAACAAATACGACTTGTATGTCCCTATGTTTTCCTTTTTGATGATACATTATTTTTAGCACTAGAACCCTCAAAAAATACCGATTCAAACCACTGTCAACAGAGGCCTACCTAGTGTACGAATTTGACAACTATTAATGAAAAAGAAAAAGATAGGGACACAGTCTAAATCCTTCTTATTCAGTTTATGATATCTTTCCAATATTGGAGGAGGAAATAGTCGAGAGCCAAACCTCCGAATTCTGACTTTTTACTTAGGCTTTTTCAAAAGTCTCTCCGACTTCTGCAGTCGAATGGCAAGAATTAAATCCTTATAAATGTAATTTCGTCATGTTCGCCTGTCATAAGCCATACAGCCATTTTACTCGAAGACAAAGTATATCGATGAAAATTGGAAAGATGTATTCTCTGCACCGCTAGGTAAACAATTGTGTAGGTATTAAAATTACGAAAAAAATTAGGTAAAAAACTCATAAGCATGTGGGATAATGTATTGCTATTGATCCCATAATTAAAAAGATTATGATGTTTCTAAGGTACTCCGCTATTTATGTCAATAGTTTTTTTTTTATATTTTCAGTTACAACCGCAGAAATTAATTTAGTTTTTCATAGTTTTTTCGAGAAATAGGTATACAATCTTCGCAGCCGCATAATACAGGGGGGATGCACTAAGGTAGGCCGCGAAATCTCAAAGTTAGGTACATTTTTTTTATTGCACTTATGGTAGGTAATGTGAACTTAGATAGATTGTATTGTATTGATGAATTTTATGATAATAATTCTATCAATAAATAATATTTTTTACGGCCACGAAACGTATTCAGTTCAACATACAACCTGATACTGACCAAATCAAATGGCAAAAAGTAAAAAAAAAATTGCAGGTTACAAGTCGTATGGCTATTCCCCACTAGATGGCGTTGAAATAAAAACAACAAAATCAATGAGAATTATTTTAATAATAATTTATCACAAAGTATTGTGTAAATGTAAACGTTAAACAGCTTATTCGTAGTAATAAATAGTTGTTAAATTACATTAATTATTGCAACCACATACATTGTCACATGAATTCTCTAATTTTAATAAAGTACAGTTAATCCAGTATATTGTGGGTGCACTAAAACAGTTTTGCTATGAGTGGCAATAAAAGTCAATTTTAAATCCAGCTCAGAAATCTCGATTCGCGATTTATATTTTATATCATTGTGTACAGAGGACAGCACATCAAGCTACTACAATCTGTCAAATGTCTTTAATAGATTTGCAACTTTATCGCTGAAGCATATGGTTCAAAGTTGATTGGGAAAATTCGACAGTTTCGGGTAGCTTGATGTGCTGGCGTCTGTAGATAAACGCTATCATATTTTACTACTTTGGGCGCTTCTACTGACTCGGATCTGCCTAGCCTGTTCCCAAATAATAATAGCCTCCCGACCGATTTCAGTCACGGTGGTCAATTTCAATCAACGGAGATAAGCCAGGTACATATCGATTCAAACTTTATGGCGGCTCGGGAAATGAGCAGAGTCGCTACGCAGTAACAAATTCATGGGTCAGCGGGGGTGAGGGGTGGGGTACTTCCAGCGGGATTGTCCGAAAGGGTTACCGCAGGCCCGGAACATAAAGGGCTAAGGAAGGAACACGGGTGGGTTTTAGTCAGTAAGAGTCTGACACTCCCTTCCGCTCCACCCAGAGCGGGAGGAGTCATTTGATGATTTCCTATCCTCAAAAAAAAGAAGGGGTGGGGTACTGCGCAGCGAGTAGCATGTAGCCGCCATAAAGTTTGACGTGAACGAAAAAAAAAACTACCTTTTTTACGCAGGAAATATTATAGTGCACGAGTGTGTGCGCAAACACAGGTGTACTTTTTTTTCAGGATGGGAAATCGTCAAATGAGGGGTCATTTGACGATTTCCCATCTGACGATTTCCCGTTCTGGGTGGAGCAAAGGAACAGAACACAGGTGTACTAACTAACTATCTGGTGTATTGTGTGTCTCTTAGTCTGTGCTAAATAAATGTATTTTCTTTCTTTCTTTCTTTACTCTGTTCCTTTACCATCATAGTCCGATGGGACGGCAATCCGAAACGAACGGGGAGAGATCAGGGGCAGTACCATCGGCTTTACGTGCTATCCGAGGCCGAAAACCGATTAAACCGCCAACTTCCAAACTCCATGGCAGGCTGTTACTAAGAAATTCCTAATACCCTATAAAACTGTCCGATCTGGGAAAACCAAGGACCCTACGCTCAGCAGTCGCGCTTGCAACCACGAGACCAACGGGGCAGTCAGCCTTCTTGGTATCGCGACTGCCAATCGGATCTCCAGAACCCAATTACTGGGTAATACGATACCCCTTGGTAAGACTGGTTGTCAGACTTTTGGGCTTCTGACGACCCGTAACGACTGTCAAAGATCCACAAATGACAGCCGGGTCCAACGGCTTAGCGTGCTTTTCGAGGCACGGAGAGGTCTTGATATGTAAAGATGGTCACCCATCCACGGACCAACCGCGGTAAGCGTAGCTTAACCTGATCAATCGACCCGTGCGGTTGTTATTACTTAGCCGCAAGTCTCTTATCAGGTCGCTTTATATGCTAAGAAAATAGTTTTCAAATATAATTGGACATTGTGGTATAGCATATCTCGTTGTGATGAAGCGACTGGACTTCTGGCGTGATGTTATGTCATAAATAATTTTCTTAGATGTGTCAACTTTCCAACGGTTGGTAATCAAAGGTAAAAGGAAAAGTGTAATGTGTCAAATTTGACAATTGTGTCAATTTTGCTATATTACGCTGGATGGCGTTACTAAGACTAAGGGATCCCAGTTTTTCAGTGACATTTCTTCTGATAGCCTCTTAAATTATTTCTTTGTTGAAACTATGTAACTGACACGTTGGTTGACCTTTTATGACGTGTAAGTGACATTCAATCAAAGGGTGGTAAAGCATTTACTAGGTTAACTAAGGTAATACAAAGGCTATAAAAATGTTAATTTCGCTAACCTTTTTTGTTAGGCATCCGTAGTCAAATTACGCAAATGCGAATTTTACTGTACGGTAATACTCGCATACAAAATAGGAAGACTGCTAAGCTTCTCAAATTACATTGCACTATCCCATACGTAACACACTTATAAATACTACCCAATCACATTACAACATTCAACAACAATTAATCTTGATACAAAGACGCCATGTTCACAACAATTGGCGGCAATTTTGACATTGACAGCTGTCATATGGAATGTTTTTTCTTCTTCTAGCTTTTCGTCGTGGCTCTGTCAAGTTGTGCCAGTTGGTGAGCAATTCTTTCCTCTCGGGCCCGCCTGGCTTGGCCAATTCCTCGTTTCTCTGCAAATTTCACTACAAAGGTTTCGACTGGCATTTTACCTGAAAATTTGGAATAAATAAATAAGTACTATTAACATTGTTTTATTTACTTACATAAACATTCTCAGAAAATAACAGGCATTTTTAGCAAGAAGCAAATTTTAAAATATCTCAACACCAGGCTGCCTAGAATGCTAAAAATGTAACAAATTTAATACAAACCTGTCAAGAACTGTTCAGCAATGACCTCAGACTCCTCATCAGCCTTTAACGCAGCCTCTTTCAGACAATCCCTTATCCGATGAGGATCATACATCTCCGCTAACTTCATGTGCTTTCTAAATAGATAAATAAAGATTAGATATGGATTATGACAGGTGGCTTGCTAAGAGCCTAGAGCCTAGGGACTTAACTCAATCTCAAACACAAAGCATTTACATATTTCAATTAAACCATTTACAGGCACTTTTGAATTGTCAAGAAGTCGGTCAGTCAGAAAATATGAAGCTAGATTGAGAGCTTAACATCCTTCGATGCACGCTAGGCGACTAGCTAAGGTGCAAAGTGCGGTTGTTCGCTACTCACAAGATGACACGCTAAGCTCTAGGCGCTAGGCAAGCCACCGGTCAGTGCGAACATAGCCTTAAGCAAATCAAAAAAGAAAAAATAAACCATGGACTTATAAAATAAAATTATTTACTTCGAAACCAGAGGTCAGAATGCAGTACACTTAACAGTGTGACATTTGCATGAAAGATGACATGGATGGGGGCTAGGACGGGTTGAAAGGGGTTGATTAATGAGATGACAGCTGGCATCGTTCAATGAAAATGTGACCTGTCAGTGCGTACGTAGCCTTAAGCAAGCCAGAGAAGACAAAACGAACCATGGGTTTATAAGATAATTTATTTTTAAACCAATGGTCAGAACGAATGCAGCAAGTGTGACAGATGCATGAAAGGTGACTAGGATGGGTAGAAAATGGTTGATTAATGAGAAGACCGCTAACAGGATTGTTTGGAAAATTACATGCTGTGTTGAACACAAATAAATTGGGATCTCTAGCCCATACCCCTGCAGTTAAAATCCTTTATAAATTCATTAGCATTAATAAAATCCAGTTATAATTGATAAGTATTCCTATTTACTTATTATAATATATATTTACTGAATGTTCTAACATTTTTTTGTGACGTTTTGCATCTAATAAAAAAAAAAATGTTTTGTCCTTTTTTAGCATGGGGATTCATGGATGCCACCGCTACAAACACTGATCAATAGTTGTGTAAAAGTTTACAATCATTATCTTCTCATACCTTGACATTGGCAAAATCATCGAACGTAACCGATGGAGCCAGGAACCTCAAAAAAATAGAATAGAAATAGAATTGGGATAAGGTCAACAGATGATAATGGTTCACACTGACCTATTCAATTCCTCAAAGTTCATCTTCATTTGTACGATTGTAGATATACGGTCAATAACTTCAGTCTTTAAATCATCCAATGCTTGCTGTTTTGCAATGTTCTCTTGCGCTATGAGCTCGATGCTGTTCATCAACTCTTCCGTTTCTAGGTCCAGTTCCACGAGCTGAGGGTTTACTTCAATTATTTTGTCCTGAAAATTATGTTAAAAATGTTAGATATTTCCATTGTAGGTTAAAAATTTGTAATTTTAGTTATAATATCATTATCTGCCTAGAGTTTTTAACAACTATGTTGGGGTTGGCTTCCAGTCTAACCAGATACAGCTGAACACCAGTATTTTACATAGTGCGACTGCCTATCTGACCTCCACAATCAAGTTACTGGGTAATAGAATACTCCTCGGTAAGACTGATTGTCAGACTTTTAGGCTTCTGACGACCCGTAACAATTCTCAAAGAGCTACGAATGACAGCCGATACCAATGGCAGTAGGTTAAAATTGGGGTTTCCAGATCACATAAGATCTGGAAACCCGCAATTTTCACCATTCATTCATTCATGAGTGTTGTATTCAGAATCCTCTATTCAAAATGAGTGTTGTATTCAGAATCCTCTATTCAAATGAATGTTGTATTCAGAATCCTCTATTCAAAGTGAAGGTTGCATTCAGAATCCTCTATTCAAAATGAGTGTTGTATTCAGAATCCTCTATTCAAATGAATGTTGTATTCAGAATCCTCTATTCAAAGTGAAGGTTGCATTCAGAATCCTCTATTCAAAATGAGTGTTGTTTTCAGAATCCTCTATTCAAATGAGTGTTGTATTCAGAATCCTTTATTGAAAGTGAATGTTGTATTCAAGTTATTGAAATGAGACTTGTATTCGTTTTATTTTAAAAATCTTTTTTCTTTAATAAATTGAGGTCTTGATCTATCAAAATCAAAATATTTTTATTTCACATTAACCTAAATGGACACTTACGAAACGTCAGAAGCTAGGTGCACGGTTCCAATTGGTCGTTTCCTAGTGAGAAGAGCCGGCAAGAAACTCCATGGTTACTCTTGGTTTCCAGACCAGATAAGACCTGCAAACCCGCAATTTTCACTCATTCAATCAGCACATTAGAAAGATCTGGAAACCCGCAATTTTTTCTCATTTATCGTTTCATCCATTCAGCACATTAAAATTCTGATAGCTGATTGCGCTCACACATTCTCCGATGTCGTCTTATATCGGATTTCTGATATACGTCACTGCGTCGCTGTCTCAGTTATGTAGATGAAGTATTGATACCTATTTGTATTAGAGAGTGCATACCTATATCAACTAACTTTTATACGTGTTTTATAATGTAGGTAGAGTTCTTTAATCTCACGAAGCGACGTGAATTATTCGACTTTTAACCTTACCCTCAAAGATTTAAAAGTCACATGATGTCACTTCGTGACATAAAAGAACTATTGAATGTGGGTGCTTATGTGAAAGGTTAAAATAAAAATACTTTATCATTGAATAAGGATTATGATTTATTTTACGACATATTATTTGATACTTTTACGGCAATTTCTTTAACCGATTTATAAATATCATCCATGAATATGTTTTTAACTACATGCTGCACGCACAATTCGGCATCACAATTACATAGCGAACTTATGGTATCAGGAAAATTTTCTACATCATAAACTTCGATCCTGATCACTTTAGCACCACGCGTAAGTTTTTTTAAAGAGGTGAATGCAGCTGTTGAACATCTCTTGAGCTGTTTGCTGCCGGGGCCCTCCAGATTCAGTTGGTTTTCGTATTTCTTTCCTACCGCAGTATTCATAGGAACGAAGTTGAAGAGGTCGTTTTCGGAGTCCTTAAAATAAAAATACAGAATGCAATTAAATTCGTGTTGTATCAGGAATAGAAAACTCTGATGTCGAGGACTTATTATGTATGTTTGACCCGTTTACAATAATCAATCAATTAATACATTTTATTTGTAGATAAAAATAATGTAATATTTTAATTGTTGGACAATATATTGTTAAAGTTTAAGAAAATATTAACACTCACCGACATTACGCAAAGGTAGGTACCGTTTTTTACCCAGTCAGGACTCAGGACTCAGCAGGAGCAGAAATTGAATGATCGACTTTAAAATTATTTATCAATTTATATACGTTAATTTTAATGTATAGAGTTCAAAGTCGTACATTTTTTGTTAGATGTTGATATTCCTGACAAAAATGGTGTGGTAAATTGAAACCTCAAGACATCACGGCGCCAAACATTTTATTGTTTACTATAAATATATATTGATAAAATATACACTACTGTACGTTCGTTCACTGTACTTTTTTCATACATTTTTATTGAGAAGATTCGCCAAGCAAAATCATCGCATGTAAGTAGTATGTCTAATTTGCAATGTAAGTTCTTATTTTATTTATGGAGATGGATTGAAATTGAAACCTCAAGACATCACGGCACCAAACATTTTATTGCTTACTATAAATATGTATTGATAAAATAAACACTACCTACTGTACGTTTGTTCACTGTAATTTTTTTATACATTTTTCTTAAGAAGATGCGGCTAGCAAAACCGTTGCATGTAAGTAGTATGTCTAATTTGCAATGTAAGTCCTCATTTTATAAGGAGATGGATGAAAACAAAATAGCAATATCAACATACTATTGTTACGCCTAGTTTTGCCTTCTATTATTATTATTATCTTATTCCTCAAACTTATACTTTTTAAATCACCAAAAGAAAGGTAATGTTCACGGATAATATCACTGTCTTTTGCTTGACACAGTCGGATAATTCTCTTACTGTGTTATATTAGTGTAGAATAAATTAATAATAAATAATAATGTTAATGTTGTAATAAAATAAATATTATATAAACGAAGTCGCGGTATTTAACTAGTATGTAAGACTTGGAATGTAGTTACTATACCTAGTCAAATATTAATATACACTTTAGATATCATAATTTAAGGTTGAGATTAATGTAGATTTGGTTATGATTGCAAAGCATTTGTCTCGTGAAGAAGTCCTGAGTCAGGATTTTAGGATCACGCGTGCATTACATATATGGAAAAACTTCACGTGGATCCCGGCTATTTAAATATTGGAGAGTGAATTAGGGGCATCACTTCAGCTACCAGGTGCTCCAGATCAACATCAAGTACTTATCAAGAATCAACGTGCAATAAGGAAAATGTAAGTAGCTTTTTTAATAAAATATATATTAACTTATTTTTACTATCGCAGTTTAGTAGCAATGTATAGTTGCAGCAACAACTATGGGCCAAGGGGTTCGACCCCCCCTAATCTAGCGTGATATAGTATTGTGGTTTAATAGAGTATTATTTCTGTGATGGCTATGTGTCAGTATTCTAAAAAGATGTATTTTAATATTAGGTGTAGATAGATAGACAATAATAAAATAATAATAATTAATTAGAGTAGTGTACCTACCTGACATGTCAAAGTGGGATATTATTTATTTATTATTATATATTCAGATAACAGAGATCCATTGGGTTAGTAACAATAGTCTTAACCTATGTTAGTACTCAACATAACACCGACAATGTACAGGTGACAAGTGACCTCACCAACGATATGTGCATGAATCATTATTTGATTGTATTAATATTTATTTATTTGTTTCACTCCATTTCAGGTCGCACGAAAACGCCGAGACCCTTTTTCCCTCCAACGTCGACGAGGAACCTCAGGTTCGAAAAAAGAAGCATGACGGGCGTAAAAAGGAAGCAAGTATCAACTCGCATGACGGAGCGGCACGAGGGTCGTGGTCGTCACCATCGAGAGTAAGTCCGGTACCGTCCACTTCCGCGACACCTGTCGTATCGTCCCATCCATCAGCTTCATAGAAGCCGTTTATCAAACCCATCCCACCGAAGAAGTGCACTGTGTACGATCTGTTTGGAACCGATAGCGAGGACTTCGAGAAAGCGGTCCCTGCAGTTACTGGTAAAACACCGTTAACTTCATATATAACACGACGCCTTGCAAACGGTCATTCGCGCCAAACCCACGAAAACAAGCCGGGAACGCACTATATTGATTTGAAAATATACCGGTGCGATGAAATAGAGAAAGTTCCGCCAATGAATAGGTGGCGCCAAGCAATTGTCACGCTCAAAAATCAAACCTTTGACAATACAGATGCTTGACAACATTTGTCTAATTTTATTATAGCTACACGAAAAGAGTATGTTAAGTGCCCAGCAACATTTCGTCGTTGCGCATGCAAAGCCGCTATGTGTTATTTAGTTATTTTCGGTTCTTTATGCAGTTTTAATCGTTATTTCAATACACATATACGGTATAAACAGCTATGTGATAAGTGCAATATTTAAAGAGTTAAGGAATGTAGCTATGTGATATTCATACATCGGAAGTTCCGTATCAACACGCTAAATGTTATAATTCATATACTTAGCTCAAATAAGTTCACTAAAAACACATAGCGACTTTTGCACGCACAACGACGATTTGTAAGTAACTATTATTGAAATCGTACTTAATTACAAAACTAGGCATTTATCCCCAATATAACACATGCCTATTCACTTATACACTTTTGTATTACTCTCTTATAGTAATTAAGATATTATCTTAGTATTTCAAGATTAGTAATAGTAAAATTATGTAACAAATAATAGGCAGAATTCGATTACATTATTATAGAAGACACTATTGCTATACTTAGATAAATGAATAAGAATAAATGATGATAAGAGACACGAAACTAATTGAAACTTTGCCTTTGGGTCATTGTGAAACTTTATTTTGTGAACTAATTTCTAAATATAAATAATTATCTTTATATCAATAAATTATTATAATGTTATTATAATCTTTGTTTATAATATTGGTATAAGTATAGCATACATTATTAATTTTGTGAGTGGCAGTGTTGAATTTCGTATTTAAATAATTATGTAATATCTGAATAAAACTTTTATAACCGATGCATGACTTTCTATTCTTATTATGGCCTTACAGTGTTCTTCATTTTATTAATATTTAGTATCACTAACTACAAATATAAATACCATACTAGCTTATTAATTATTTACAGCAAGTATAAAAATGAAATAGATAAGCACTATAAGTAGGTATACCGAAAAATACGCTCGTTTTACATACCTATTTTGACATGATACTCGTAACTTTAAACTAATCTCAATCATTTGTTTTTTATCATACTTATGCTTTATATATCTATGTATGGGTAAAATTGAATTAATAATCAAAATGAAGTTGATCAAACAACACACATCACTTAATGTTAATCATATAAATCTTGGTGACTCTGATAACCACATTAGGCATAGCATTTTGTTACCAAATACGATTCGTTGTATTATATGTGGTCCTTCAAATTGTGGAAAAACAAACGTCGTGCTTAGTTTATTGTTACATGAGAATGGTCTAAAATTTCAAAATCTTTATCTGTACTCGAAAACTAACTTTCAACCAAAATACAGGTTCCTACGAGAAGTTATAAAGAGAGTGCATCAAGTTAAGTTTCATGAATTTAATGATAATAAAGAAGTCATAGCCCCGCATGAAGCACTAACAAATTCTGTGTTTATTTTCGATGATGTGGCATGTGAAAATCAAATAAACATTCGTAATTACTTCTCTATGGGTAGACATAAACAAATCGATTGCTTTTATTTATGTCAAACATATTCTAAAATTCCGAAACAGTTGCTGCGTGATAATGCAAACTTTCTTATAATATTTAAACAAGACGATGTAAACTTAAAACATATTTATGAAGAGCATGTTAGTTCTGATATGTCCTGGAATCAATTCAAGAATATTTGTAATACAGTTTGGAGAGAGCCATATAACTTTGTTAGTATTTGCAAAGATTCCTTATTAAACAAGGGAAGGTATAGACAGAATTTAGATAGTTTTTTTAAATTTTGAGCGAAAATGCGTAATTATATAAATCAATAATATATACATCTAACTTAGTATTATATCTTCTTTGGCTGAGGACACTTGTTATAATACAACATGGAAAAGAATATTAAAATAGAATTAATGAAGTCTGTAGATTCCATAAATAATAAAATAAAACAAATGAAGAACCGTGAACACTCTATGAACTTGTCACTTGATAAAATGCTGAAACCCGTCACAGATCCCCTTAAAGCACTAGTCGATTCGAATATATCAAAGGAAAAAATAAAGCTTTCACAAAATACATCACCCCCACATTCTGACGACATTGAATTGGATGACATTAATACTAGTTCATCTACAAAGTTTGAAGACTGCTACGATCCAAAACTGAATTCTGCACAAGTGTTTAAAAAGTCTCCTACAAAAGAAATACCGAATGATTTAGAAATTTCGCTAGAGGGCCGTGATATCCATGATATTTATGATGGTGTAAATATACCGTTTGGAATAAGAAGTGTAAACAAAACATTGCTAATGGGTAATTCAGTAGTCTCATTTTCTAAAATCGATAGTTTGAATGACGACAGTGTCATTTTAATTAAAGTCGGTGACAAATCCTATAATTTATCCCCTGGCTTGAAAGAACTTTTACTTCGAAGAAAACCTGATTTAAAATTAATATCGAGCAAAGATAGACTTGTCTATAAGGACATGCTGCATTATACAAATGCTCATAAGAGAGATTTTAATCCTGATGGGCAAATAAGAGGCGATAAGGGAATAAAATATCGTGAAGTAATCAAACCATTATTTTCCGAATCGTTAAATGAAAATTTTCACACTGGAGGAAGCTTACCAACCCTAAAAAAATATAAAAATAACACTGACTTGGTATATTGGGATGACCCTAACGAACTGGTTGACAGATTGAAATTATTAGTTGCTTCCAGAGATGCTGGCAATACAAACCATGATAATGAAATTTTATCGATAGTTGAAGAATTGAAAGAAGCTGGCATAATTAAAGAATAAATACTCACTATGATAAAATTTTCATTCAGTATTATAGACGGATTCAAAACAAATGTACTGAATTGTGAACATGAGCAAAACTGACGTGGTAAATGAAATTCATAAAAATGCGAGAGTGAACTTTCCACGAAGATGTGTTATTATGAAAGATATAGATGACCTATGGCAAGCAGACTTAATCGATATGCAATCAATTTCAAAGCAAAATAAAAATTACACATTTATTCTAGCTATTATTGACACATTCTCGAAATATGCTTGGACTTTTCCTCTAAAAAGTAAAACCAAAGATGATGTATGTAGCTCTTTTAAGAAATTATTGGATAAAGGACGTGTTCCTAAAAATCTGCAAACGGATAATGGAACAGAATTTTACAATAATCAATTTCAGAAGCTTATGAAAACTTATCACATTAATCATTATTCAACTTTCTCAACAAAAAAGGCTTCAATAGTTGAGCGATTTATCAGGACATTGAAATCGAAACTCTATAAGGAATTTAGTTTAAGAGGCAGCTACAATTGGATAGATAGCACTCTCAATGATGTTATTTACAAATACAATCACACTTATCATCGGACAATTGATGAAGTTCCCGCTAATGTGGATAACATTAATAAAAAATATATATTAGAAAGGTATTCAAGGCTAGTAAAAAATCATAATATTAAAAGCAAATATAAAATTGGTGATTATGTGCGTATCAGTAAGTACAAAGGAACATTTGAAAAAGGTTACACTCCCAACTGGTCTACAGAAATATTTAAAATTCGAATGATACAAAATACAACTCCTATCACCTACTTAATAGAAGATACAATCAGAGGTCAGCCTATTTTAGGTGCATTTTATGCGCAAGAGCTTCAAAAAACAAAACATTCAAATGTGTATCTAGTGGAGAAAATTCTTAGAAGAAAAGGTAACAGGATTTTAGTTAAATG
Source organism: Luperina nickerlii (assembly GCA_963855955.1). Taxonomy (NCBI): domain Eukaryota; kingdom Metazoa; phylum Arthropoda; class Insecta; order Lepidoptera; family Noctuidae; genus Luperina; species Luperina nickerlii. The sequence continues at coordinate 7,239,488 of OY979690.1, forward strand.
GCTAGGTTTGTCTTCAGCTGAAAATAGTTGGATTGATAAATCAAATATATTATCATAAATATTAAAACATTAACTAACGACAATTCAAATTATAAGTATTTTAATAAAGTGCTCAATCCAGATTCATCAGTCTTATAATGTGTATTGGAGAGAGTAGTCTTCTCAATTGGATTATAAATCACTTACCTTTTGAATTACACTTACCAGGATACAGTTATTGTGGTCCTGGTACAAAATTAATTAAAAGGCTTATACAAGGAGATAACGGAATTAATAAATTAGACGAATATTGCAAAGATCACGACATTGCCTATCACAAATCATCAAACTTAAAGGATCGACACGAAGCTGATTTAATTTTGTTAAATATGGCGAAAGAACGAGTAGTTGCTTCGGATGCGAGTGTAGGTGAAAAATTTGCAGCACGCTTAGTAAGCAGGGCTATGTCGACAAAAATTAAAACTGGTTCTGGTCTGAAAAGTAGTATTAGTAGTACAAAGTGTTGTCAAAAATATACATCTGGAAAAGGGTTAAAAAGTAAATTAAAAAACGTTATTTCTAAAACCAAGAGACACATTAAAAAATTAAAACCAAGAAGTAAAAAGATGGCTATAGAATTGGCTATCGCCGCTGCCAGAGAATTAGCTAATGATGCATCTATTAAACTTCCTCGTGTTATTCCTATACCAAAAACTGGTGGAATATTGCCGTTAATTCCTATTTTTGCGGGATTATCAGCGGCAGGGGCTTTAGCAGGTGGTGCAGCTGGTATTGCTAAAACCATTAACGAATTCAAGATGGCTAAAAAATTGTTGGATGAATCGAAGAGACACAATGAAAAAATGGAAGCGCTTTGCATTGGGAAAGGATTACACCTTAAACCGCATAGAGATGGGCTTGGAATTTTTGTATCGAAAGAAAAAAACTAAAATGTCGGCTACCCAAACGAGCCTTAACTAACTTTGACATTTTGAAATATGGAAATAGTATTCCTTATTTTAGAGGTGTCTTTATGAGAGATGAGCTCCCTAAATGCCCTTTTGTAAAAGAATGCGGAGTTATTAATTTAGATAGTTCTAAAAACCCTGGTTCTCATTGGGTAGCCTATGCAAAATATAATGATTATATTGAGTATTTCGACAGTTATGGTAATCTGAAACCTCCCAAGGAATTTATAAAATACGTAGGGCCTAAAGTCCAATATAATTATGAAAATATACAACGTGATCACCCCTTTAATTGTGGACATCTATGTTTGAATTTCTTAAAGAGTTTTTGGTGTAGTCAATGAATAAAATGAACAGGATCTTCTTTAAGACTTCAGTATGAAAGCATGTCTACTACGGTTACCATCTCTGGAAATAAATCTGAATTGGTTTCGTATTTTCAACCACCTCTACATTTATCCGATCAATACGAGTGCGGTTTGCTATACTTTTCAGTATTAAATTCTAGACCAAATGTGACCATCAATAATAACAATCTATCAGTAATCAGAATCGAATGTGATCTTGTTCACGGTTCATACTGCAACGGCTTACCAACTCATTTTATTCACGAATTTGTATCTAATATCGCTCCAGGTCACCGGTACATAGAAATACCGCAAAACGTTGTTTACTTTCCAGTAAACAAAAATCTAATTTCATCTATATCTGTTAAAATTGTTGATCAACTTGGTAACTGTATTGAATTTGGTGAAGAACATATTCAATTACGCCTTCATTTAAGAAAAACAAAATGATAGTATATTATAAAAACTCTTCAGTGAAAATCAAACGTCTTATTCCATCTACGACCATTAAGGTGCATAGACGTAAGAAAAAAGTAAAGAAATTGAGTGAAGCAAATAAAGATTTTCTTAAAGCTCTAGGTTTTAAAGTATGAATATACTACAAATTACCGAATCACCCCACTTTGATAGTTCGATTGAAAGCTATGAAGTCCACTCATACAATCCCTACACTAACAGCTTTAGAGAAAACGATGAAATCAGAATTCCCATACACCAACAAGACATATACGTGTTACCGTCAGCCAGTTCAATTTACGTCGAGGGCCAAGCAAAGTTCTTCGACAAAGATGGAAAACCGATTAAGAAAAATATTACGTTCAGTAGCAACCCTGTTATGTTTTTGTTTCAAGATATCAGATACGAAATAAATGGTATTGAAATAGATCGTGTTAAAAATTCTGGAATAACAACCACAATAAAGTCATACGTTTCAATGAATGATGGAGAAAATAAAGTTGCTGCCTTGTGGGGTTGGAACATAAATGGAGTAAAAAATGATGGTAATTTTTGTGCTATTGTACCTCTTAATAAGATATTAGGATTTGCGGAAGATTACAATAAAATTATGATAAATTGTAAACATGAACTTATTCTGAATAGAAGTAACTCTAACTTAAACAGTATCATAGCGACTGATGATATTGCGCATTTTCAAATAGATATACAAAGATTGCAATGGCGTGTACCACATATAAAAGTATCAGACCGCGAACGACTGACACTACTAAAACACTTGGAAAAAGATAAACCTATTCAGATAGCGTTTCGAAATTGGGATTTATACGAGTATCCTTTGCTCCCTAAAACTACAAAACATTCTTGGTCAGTTAAGACTGCATCGCAATTAGAGAAACCTCGATATGTAATTTTTTGCTTGCAAACCAACAGAAAAAATAATAAAACCAAAGACAGTTCTCTGTTTGATCACTGTGAAGTTACCAACGTAACACTATTTTTGAATTCACAGTATTATCCTTACGAGCCTCTAAGCTTAAATTTTTCCGAGAACAAATACAATATATTATATGAAATGTATGTGAAATTTCGTCAGTCGTATTACAACTATCCTGCAGACCCGTTGCTTGATTTGGTCGGTTTCAAGGACAAGGCTCCTCTCTTTATCATAGACTGTTCAAGACAAAACGATAGTTTGAAAACAGGCCCTGTAGATGTGCGGCTGGAGATTGAATGTTCACTGCCAATACCAGATAACACAACTGGATATTGTTTAATTATTAACGATCGACTGGTGGAATATAAACCTCTGAGTAATATAGTGCGCAGGTTATCATGACTGCCATTGTAGATGTTCAAGGTTTTAAAACAGAAACAAATGAATTTATCATTAAAGAAATTGCTGTATTATGCAATACAAAAATTCAAGTATTTTTAATTAAGCCACCATTTCCATTTTACGATTTGACGAAACCAGAAAAACGGCAAGTCAGTTGGATTGAACGTAATAGAAAGATATACTGGAGAGGCGGATTTGTGCCTTACTCAAATCATCAGAATTTGATTGCAGATATTTTAAGAGATAAACAAGTTTACACCAAAGGTTTAGAAAAAGTGTTGTGGTTAAAAAATATTTCGAGTAATAATAATATAAATAATTTAGAAGATGAAGGTTGTCCTAATTTATTAAACTTATACAATAAATTTGAACATTCTCATGATGTGTATAGTTGTATTTATCATGATAAAATTTGTGCTTTAAAAAATGTAATATGTTTATATAAATGGTGTATAGATAATAAATTTTTGAAGTAAATATTTTTCTTGTTTAATTTTTCACAATTGGGTAATAGATAACAGTTTCCTATCCCTACCAATCCCGTCCAATGTTAATCGTTATAAGTTGATGGTAATAGCTGCGCGATGTCATTATACATTTATAATTATCTGTATCAAGAACATGTCTCAAAATAAATACAATCCTCGGTATGACCTGTTTAATACATATAAAATGCGTGAATTTTCATTTCGTTCCTATTGGGCAACGGCTGATTCAAGGAGAAGATTAGTAATGGAAATGGCTGACGCGGGATTTTTTTATTGTGGAAATGGTGTAAATGATAAAGCAGCATGTTTCTCATGTGGAGGTGTTATAGAAGATTGGGAGATTTACGATGATCCTTGGATGCAACATACCATACAATTTCCTCAATGTTGTTATTTGAACGCTGTGAAAGGAACGGATTATGTTGACAAATCAAAACATCTATTTTTAAAAGAAAGATAATATATAAAATTATTCTAAAATGGAGCAGGATAGATTGATTGTTTGCTGAATAAGCTACTAAATGCTATTAGCAATGGAGCCTAAGTAACTATAAATTATGTACAGTCATTTTATGTGTCATTCAATTCCAACAATTGTAGTTTAAATGCGTTTCAAATTCGAAATCCCCGAAATTCGCGGAAGGCCGCGAAACCGTAGAAAAGGATTCTGAATACAACACTCATTTTAAATAGAGGATTCTGAATACAACACTCATTTTGAATAGAGGATTCTGAATGCAACCTTCACTTTGAATAGAGGATTCTGAATACAACATTCATTTGAATAAAGGATTCTGAATACAACACTCATTTTGAATAGAGGATTCTGAATACAACACTCATGAATGAATGAATGGTGAAAATTGCGGGTTTCCAGATCTTATGTGATCTGGAAACCCCAATTTTAACCTACTAATGGCTTAACATGCATTCCAAGGCACGGAGAGGTCTTGGTATGTAAAGATGGTCAATCAATCCACGGACCAACTGTAGCAAGTGTCGCTTAACTTGATTGTTTTAGTTATAATACCTCACCTGTAAATCAGTATTCTGCAGGATCTCCTGCAGTTCCTCAATACAGCAGTCATTTAATTCCGGGAACATTAAAGATTGGCCGCTATAGTTTGATTGCGGACTGACATCATTGCTCTTAGACTCATCAGAATTTGACAACTTCGGCATGGATTTCTGGAACTCCCTTATAATAGCTTGAACCACACGACCCAAGTCGGAATGTAAAGTATAATTCAACAAACCCGGAGCTCCTATGACTTGGTTCGAATTATCTCCGATCCACGGATGAGGTATGGGCGGATTTACGAATATAGAAGGCTTTTCATTAGGAAATTCAGGTCCCAATAACACTGTTAAGCTCATATTTTTACCGTCAGCGGCGAACTCCACTCGATACTCCGCATTTTCGTTAACTTCGATGACGTGATCGTTGAAGATTTTTAACGTGTCGATTTGACGCTTTCTCAAGTCTTGTTCGCTGTAATATTGTCGTGGCAGCATCTTTAGGCAACGTACTTACTGAAAAAATAACACTATTTGAGTGAAAGTTGTTAAAATCAATGTTTTTTTTGCACGGGATTCTTTTGTTGACACTGTTGGTTCTTTTCTGTTTTATGATAATTCATAACCCTTCCAAACAAATTGTGTGAAGGTATAAGATTGTAATACCTGTTATTTAAAGTTATAAAATGTTTATAAGACGAATTTACTAAAGTGGTTCCGAATTTCCAAAATATTATTTCGTGCGATCAATAAGAAACTTGCAGTACGTTTTCTTGAAATAAATTGTTTTATGTTTCTTTTACACTGTCGCTCTATACCGTTGTAAGTATTTCATTGGCTTCCAAGTACAAGGTAAACATTTTGACCAATCAGCGATGCCTTGGTTATCGACCGTGAATATGCACACAAAAGGAAACAAAGAGGCTTCTCCTGTCAGAATTGTCAAATTTACCGAATGCGTTTAATTACTTCAGAATCTCAAGTTGATGACAAAACACATAATTACAAATAATGCTATGATTTATACAACAGTGATTTATTTGGTTGTATTTCTATTTATCTTGTTACAAAGAGCTTTTCATTATTTTAGCGAGTGTTGTTTAATTTGCAAAGTTCCTCAACTTTGCAATCAACAAACGACCCTGCATATAACAAAACGTTTATTTTTATGCAAAAATATACCACTAGATGTCGCCTTTAGTCAAGTCATCGTTCTGCAATTCTACAGTGAAAGTGGTGGGTAAGCAGAGACGAATGTATCTCATAGCCCACAGGATAGCTCATAGCATACAGCAGCCACTTTATTTATTTAACAGCATATAAATATAGCTTGATAGGGTGCTTGTGGCTAAGTAATAACAACCGCACGGGTCGATCGATTAGGTTAAGCTACGCTTGGGACGGTTGGTCCATGGATGGGTGCCCATTTATACCAAGACAGACCCAGCCCTCCGTGCCTCGGAAAGCACGTTAAGACGATGGTCCCAGCTGTCATTGGTCCCACCAGCTGTCATTCGTGGATCTTTGACAGTCGTTACACTTACGGGTCATCAGAAGCCCGAAAGTCAGACAACCAGTCTTACCAATAGTACTTTACTGGGTTGTGGAGGTCAGATAGGCAGTCGCTCCATGTAAAATTCTGGTATTCAATTGCATTCGGTTATACTGGAAGCCGATCAGTTGGGAATAGGTTAGGCAAATTGATATAAATATAACTTGATGCTTTCTTGATAATTAAGTAATTCTGAGGACCCCCCCCCCCACATATAAGAATCATAATTATTTATTGATAATCTTTAGGTACGGGATCCTAAAACACTTGGATTTTTTGTGTCAACTTGTTATGTTATAATTTTATAAACTATAAAAATGGCTATAGACATTAGGATTAACTATAATTGATGATCATAAATCTTGATTTATCTCAACATCATCTTACAGGCAGAAGGGTTCAGGTCCTGAGTTACCGATCACCCGGCTCTCTTAAATAGGACATTTTAATTTATAAAAATGGCTAGTCAAGATATCACACTAATATGTATTATAACTTAGGCGAAAGTTTGTGAACGCGTGTGTGTTTATATGTTTGTTAGTTCTTCACGCTTAAACGGCTGGACCGATTTTGATGAAATTTTGTATGGAGGTAGCTGACACCCTGGATTAACATATAAGCTACTTTTTATCCCAATATTCCTACGTGATCGAAACTTATGCAGATGAAACCGCGGGGCGCAGCTAGTTAAGTATATACAGAACCAGCAGAGTAGGAGCAGTGGTGGCGCAGTGGTATCGTACTTACGAGTTTGTAGGTCGTGAGTTCGAACTCAGGCAGGCATTTTTCTTTGTCTATTTAATCTCATCACCACTGCTCTCAAAACGGTGAATGGAAACATCGTGAGTAAACCGGCCATGTCTTAGAACCAAAAAATCGAAGACATGTGACATTCACCAACACGCACTGGGCCCGCTTGATGTATTACGGCCTACTCCCTCTTACAGAGAGGAAGCCTGTCCCAGTAGTGGGAACATTATAGGCTTTTTTTTTCAGGTTGGGAGGTCTTCAAATGACCCCTCCCGCTCTGGGTGGAGCGGAAGGGAGTGTTATGGTACGTTTACACGCTTGCCAAGTCTTGGCAAACGGCAAACAGCTCCAAGCCTCCACGAATCTCGTTTGGCGTTTGAAAAGCGTTTACACGCTTGTGAATGCGTCAGTCTGCAACATACATCCAAGCATGGCGGACGCCGAACTTGTGACGGCTTTCGGATTCCAGATGCAGGATTCCATCTGGTAATGTTCCAAAAACGAAAGACTCTCCTCATTCGACCAGCAACTCATTTTTTGTAGGTACCTACAATCAAGGAAGCGTGTACTCGCCGCGAGATCACAATGGCTACTAAACGCCGACCAACGTGTAAATACGTCCCAAGCGCTTGCCGCAAACGCCCTTTGATCTGCGTAAAAAAACCGACACTCGACTGGATCGGAAGCAAGCACCCACAAGCTCACGCAAGCCAAGCCAAACGCCCTTTTTACATGCGATTGTCGAGGCTTGCCAATGCTTGGCAAGCGTGTAAACGTACCATAAGACTCTTACTGACTAAAACTCACCCGTGTTCCTTCCTTAGCCCTTTATGTTCCGGGCCAGCGGTAACCCTTTCGGACAATCCCGCTGACCCGGCAGGCTTCGGCCCTAACGGGCCCCTTCACTGATGCTGACATCTCTTTGAGGCGCGCGTGGAACACGTACGCGCCGTCCGGCACGGGCCTGGTCCTGATCGGACGGTGAGCTACCCATTACTCTCCGCCTAACAGAACCTACATAAATGATGATACTCATGTTTACATGATGACAAAAAAATATGAATTTCCTCTCCGTATCAATATTTAGGTACAGTACCCGGCGACAAATATTGCATATTATCGACCTTTGGCAATTAGTGTATTTTATACAAATAATAAAAATAATTATCAAAAGAAGCAAATCATAATTGTTTTAACAGCTCCTAATAGATACCGGACTGTTTGTATTTCGTGCGACAGAGATAACGCTCTACGAAGCCGAAATTAGCCGATTGTCTCTTTCCAAAGGTCGATGTGCAATATTTATCGCCGGGTACTGTGTAGGTAGGTTACCTATTCTTAAATAACTTTAAAGTGCATTAAAAGTCATGATCTGCGAATTTTCCGTCATTAGGTACGAAGAATTTTCTATCTTTTTCAAATGACAGGTTTGTGTTAAATAATCTTTCAAATGATAGGCAGCACCATATTTTTTGCAAATTATTTTTAAGTGGCTCTTCAGTGCCATTAGCTTTTGCAAGAATCATTTGCCGTCACGTTTTCGCAAAACGTGTTGTTTTAGGGTAGCTGGGTTCACTGATTATATATACATAGCTATATACCATGTCATTACCTGTAATTCTTTGCTGGGCAGAAGCCTCACCTCATTCAGAAAGAATAAGCGCACTCGCACAAGGCATAGGTAAGTACTTTCTGTAAGTCCTACAAATGATCACAGTTTATACCAACTTTAAAAAAAGGAGGTTATCAATTCGACGCGTGTGTATGTAATACTATCTTCGTCCGCGTTAAATTTCACCTTCCCTCCATTCACCCTCTAATAGGGGTGGAATTTCGAAAAACCCTTTTTTAGTGGACACCTACTCTTCACAAAGAACACACCCTCCGAATTTCATGTTTGTATGACCAGCGGTTTAGGCTGTGCGTTGATGTAACAGTCAGTCAGGACTTTGAATTTTATACAAATACTAGATTAAAAAAGGAACTTAATTACTATATAGTTTCTAGATTTTTTTGTCACACAAAAGGTCACCTCAGCGGGGTAATTGCGTAACACACTAACAGTGGCTTTAACACATTGAAGGACACTGAACGAGACACAATAGAAGTTTTATTGTTATTACGTCGAGGGGCGCCGGGCGTTAAGTGTCCCGCAGTGTTAAATTTGACAGTTGGACAATATTCATTGCGGTCTTTCCGGTGTTGAGCAGACGAATTTTTCAAACCTATTAAGCAATGGATTTGCAATATCCTTCAAAATGATTCAGACTATGACTGATAGTGTGTTATGCTAGGCTGCTCTCAAAACGGTGAAGGAAAACATCGTGAGGAAACCGGCATGTCTTAGAACAAAAAATTCGAAGACATGTGACATCTACCAACCCGCATTGGGCCTTCGTGGTAGATTATAGACAGTGGGAACATTTTAAGCTGATTATGAGTAGCGTGTTATGCTGGTTTATTTGTGTCTGTAATTAATATTTACGCCTGTTTGTACCAATTAGTAAAACCTATTTAATCTAGTAATCTATAGAATACCAACCTATTTACTTTACGTGGGGTCTTCCGCGTGAATATTATTGTAGACAGCTAACAATAGGAGTTAGCTATAATTTTATTTACCTACCCAGTTTTTCCTATTTGCCAATTAAGTTAGTAAACAACGTAGGTAGAGTTCCTTACTGATAATTAGCATGATTAACATTTTCGTATTCGTTAATCCGTAGTCAGTCGAAAGTCTGCGACGTTGGGGACAGAGCGATGGGCCTCAAGTGGAGTTGGACACAGGACATCTAGTTAGACGAAGATATGACCGATGGAGTAAAGCTATGACCGAATGGTGGCCATAGAAACTAGGGCCGTCGAAAAGCGCGTTGGGTTACACAATGTCTTCTTTTTTTACATTCAATCCTTTGATTGAAGCAAAGCAGAACTCTGTTCACATTTTATACCATTTTTTTACCAGATGGTAAAAAAGTCAGCCAGTATAATATTTAAACAAGCATTAGTCTAGATAAACATTATAGTTAATGTTTTGCGACGCACGTTTCCACGAAATAATCCCGAGCCTCAGCGCTGGTTTTCAGCGACAGCCAGCGTTGACGTGATGACGTCAACCGGTGCAGCATACGATAACATCATAAAAACAACAATCATCTAAAATAAAAAAATAAATAAAAAAGAATTAGGAAATTTCTCGCCGGCTGGTCGACACTTCACGTGATCAGAGGGCTGGTTCGTTCTTTGGCTAAAAAAATAGCACTGCTATTCAACGTGGCAATGCAGCAATGCTGCCAGTCTTCTGGGCACGTTTCCGGATGACAGCGATGTTTTTTTAATAGTTTATTTAACGATATTAAAAATACAGAGGTGTTACTTAAATCTAAACTCGCCAAACTTTTACAATGACGACGAAATGTGGACGAGTACTTCGACTCCTAAGTGTCCTTTGTGTTTGTATTTATTTGTATAGTAAGTTAGTCATATTTAATTTAGTATCTAAAAAAATAGTTAAAATAGGTCGTTCTAAATCTCGGCATGAAAATTACATATGGTAACATTTTGTGCAACGACCCACGCATCGGCAAAGGTGTTAGATATTTGACAAAGGTATTCAATTCCCTGGATGAGCTCTTTCTCAAAAAGCTCTATAACCTACTATTGAACTTTGAATCTGATTCTGAAATTTCATCTTTCCAGCCGAAAGATGTCCACTGCTGGACATACACCTCCACCAAGCATCTCCACTTCGACCGGTTCTGTGCTTTTCGCATCCAACGGGTTCCTGCGACGTTCACAAAGTCGTCAGTCCACCTTGTGGGAGGCCTTCCAACGCTACGTCTTTCTGGTACGCGGTCGCCACTCCAGAATCTCTTCTGATATTTTATGTAAATGGTTTTTTTATTCATAATGTACGCACGCTACATAAAATTTACCCAAAATGATATAGGAATGTGGAATTGTCGATTTTAAATTTTACATTAAGGTCCAAATGAGACGTGCTGTAGGTAGTCATGTTCTTATTACAAGTACTTAATAAGCAAGTACAATGTAATTATGGCCACAGGCACAAAATACAGCCTGAGGGGCTTACAGGACCTAAACACAAAAAAACGCAAGTTTTAGAAACAATAAAAGTATATATATATTTTTTTATATATAAAAACGTTGCCCCACACTAGGAATTACTCCTGTATCGTGGGTGCGTTTACAAACATTTAAATTCACATACACAAACAGCCAGACCCGGAACAACTACCTGTAGGCAATACAAATATTTGTTCCGTGCGGGAATCGAACCCGCGACACGCAGCGCAGCAGTCGATCGCTCAGCCACTACGCCAACCGTGTCGTCGATATGATCGACTATAAACAAAATCAGAAAAAATATATGATATTCTTCTTCTGATCTATGCTAGGTAGATAGTGTATTGAACACATAATACAACTAATTTGATACGATAGAAAAAAATCATGAAGATAGCTCTAAAAACTTTTTTTTTACAATAAAAACCATTCTAATATACATACAATCATTTTGATATTTTGTCAGATTATTCTACAAGCAACATACTAAAGGACTAGTGTTTTAATTTTTTAGTCCAAACAATAGATTTTTTGTAATTAAATAATTGCTTCATATTTTACAATAAATTACCAGCGTTGTGTCATCGCGCTTCTCTTTCTTTTCTATGCAGTCCGACAGTGACCGCGCTTTAGGTCATGTAAGCCCCTTAAAACTTTATGGCGGCGCGGAAAATGAGACGAGTGGCTGGGTAGTAACAGATTCACGTGTCAGCGGGGGTGAGGGGTGCGGTACTCAGAGCCGCCAAGTTTGAATCGGGATGTAGCAGTTTAACTCTTGAATTGCGAAAACCGTCCTTACTGCTACGAAATAAAGACACAGACAATGGAAAATCATTATGACGGACATGCAGTTCACTAGACAAATTCAAACTGGTTGCTAATTTAATTGTATTGTTTATAATATTATGTAATGAATGTATACAAAATATTGTTAAAAATTTTAAAAGAGTAACGGTGGAGTTTCTTGCCCATTCTGCTCCAAACGAAACTGCCATTTTTTCGTTTTTTTTTTTGATAATTGACGAAAAATTCTACAATGAGTTTCAACAGGATTTTCATAAGCTTTTCGATAGCTTATCGCTTTTCGATAGCCTATAGATTAGCTTTTCCATCATCATCTACCTAGCCTTTTCCCAACTATGTTGGGGTCGGCTTCCAGTCTAACTGGATGCAGCTGAATACCAGTATTTTACATAAAGCGACTGCCTATCTGACCTCCACAATCCAGTTACTGGGTATTACGATACCCCTTGGAAGACTGGTTGTCAGACTTTCGAGCTACTGATGACCCGTAACGACGGCCAAAGAGCCACGAATGACAGCCAGGACGAACGGCTTAGCGTGCTTTCCGAGCCACGGAGGGGTATGTAAAGATGGCCACCCATCCACAGACCAGCCGCAGCAAGCGTAGGTTAACCTGATCCATCGACCTGTGCAGCTGTTGTAACATAGTCACGAGCCCCCTAAATGGATATAACCATTTCTAAGTAAAAAAACCGAGAAAATCATTAGTTAAACATTAGTTATTTGAGATAAACAACATGAAACTTTGCGTAAATGTTCCTTTATTATTGCAAATGTTATTTTAATGTGTTTGCTAACAATTTGTGCGTCCGTCACAACCTTACAAAGACGTCAGAGGTAAATTGAAGGTAATTAGAGATTTACTTAGAATGTCTAATTATGTAGATAGTGTATGTAATAAAAATCCCTGCATGGTCACAAAAAGTAAAAAAAAAAAATAAGTATACAAGGTGGCTCAGCTGTTTCGTAAAAAGTGCAATACATATGCGGTTAAAATGTGTGGGATAGCAAATTTTCTGTATTCCTCGAAGGGTATAAATAAGGCAAAGATATAAAGAGTTGTAGTTCGTCAGAAGCCTAAAAGTCTAACAACCAGTCTTAACAAGGGGTATCGTGTTACCCAGTAACTGGGTTGTGGTGGTCAGATACGCAGTCGCTCCATGTAAAATACTGGTATTCGGCTGCATCCACCCCAACATAGTTGGGAAAAGGCTTGGTAAATGATGATAATGATTACATATACTCTCTTCTACCTATTTACAGGAAAATAAAAGCCCGAAAATAAACCCATCTATAACAAACGCCATCCTGAAAACACATGCCTGTAACTATAAATTAAATGATACTTGAACGGTATTTATTTCTGAGAGATCTACGTTTTCGAATGGGCAACTCAATTTTATGACTAACTGACCGACTCTTTGAATGAAAACTGCTTGAGGGGAATTCCCGTATTTTTAAGGACGTTCATAGTTCAGTCTCAATCTGTCAAAAATACCTCTAATTTCTCCACATTTTTGACAATGATTGTCGCTGAGATAAGATTGCGACTAAATTTAGAATGTTTTTAATTACGAGAATAGGCCTTCTGTTATTAGCTTAATTGTAACAAATGCTTTGAGTTTAAGTTTGAAAATCGCATAAAACTCAATGCATAATATCATGGGTTTTTGTAGGCCATACACCATGGGCACTGCAACCTACAGCACGAATCACCATAGTCGATTGCCTTCCGAGCGGTCACAGCATGAGTGAAGGTGTTATTTTAATTTGGGAAAACCTATTGCATAAAACCACAAATTTCGGTCAATGTTATCAATTAAAATATGTGGTTCGAATGAAGCGTTGGTTGAGCGGCTCTGAGCTACAGATCGCAGGTTCGTTTCAAAATTCAAATATACGAAAATTTCGTGAGGGAAGCACAAAGACAAATGCACAGCGACAGCGTTTGTGGCGTAGCTTGGGTGAGGATACAGAGGTCCCAACAGTGGACTGCGATAGGTTAAGTTGAAAGTTGGTTTGTTACGCTGTACCTAGGACAGGTACGCGCAGGTACTCATTTTGCAGTGAACTCTTGCCGAACTAATTCTGGCGAGCGCTCACCAGTCAGCCGTATGGTTGACTCATTTAATAAAAAATACTTTTATTTACTAAAATATTGACATCTTCAATTGTCCAATGAGTAGATTCAAAAGCCTCACCACCCGCTCCTCTTTATAATAATAATAATAAATATTAACACTTTCTTAGTGGAGTGAACCAAGTGTTGGTTAGGAAAGTAATTTAGGTTAGTAGTGATAAGTTGTGTACACCAAACATTGGTGCCAATTCTGTTGTTCACAAACTAAACTAAATTTAAGTTTAGTGCATATTTTTCTTTCTATTTCATTAAGAAAAGGACAGAAGATACATTTTAGTTTTATTAGTCCTGTCACATCTGATCAGCGCCAGGCGTAAATTGACGTAAAGTTAGTAGGCAAGTTTTTAATCACGTCTAAACTTGTATGGAGTAGTGTCAGGCACTGATTAAAATAACAGTACTAAATTAAAATTCCTTTTCAAGGGCTGATTTTTCAATCGACCGATAATTTCGTTCGTGGAATAAAATTGACGTCCGACAGTTTTTGTATGGAAGAACTGTCAAAAATTCAAAATTATTCTTTTGTTAAAGTTTTTTGAAGTGAAAACTTCTTTAGCGGCGCTGTGTACTTTTTTTGGAATGGGTAAAAACTTCTAAATTCGCGTCAGGTCACGTGACCCTGATCGAAAATTCGTAAGACGTGACGCGCGTTGTTGAGGACAGCGCCATCTATGCACATCGGGAAGAACTACGAGGGCCTCGCGTACTAACTACGTAGGCCTCGCGTACTAACTACGTAGTTCATCCAACAACGACGAGATGGCGCTGAACCACGGATATATAACTGACGACGAGCAAATCTGAATAAATTCCTTTCACGAGAAGAATAAACCAGTCACTTTGGTCATCATACCTGATTTGCAAAAAACCCTATAAAATAAGGAACACACCTTAACACGCGTGTTTTGTTTATAAGACGATTCACAAAATACACTCGTATTGTTCAAGTTTTCACTTCTGTCGGCACTACCGGAGTGCCAGTGTTTTTTTTTTCTTTTTCTTTGTTCTCTGTTTTAGGATCTAAATTACATGTAACAATTTAGATACTAGTGGTTGATGTAAATTAGGGTGGTTTTCTTTAAATTTTTTTCTCTATCGTACGTACAACTTTCGTTTTGCATGCTGAGTTTACCTTTAAGTGATTGTACACTATTGTTTATCTGTTTTTTTGCCCATAACTGGTGTAAACAATCGTTGGTAGGCCAATAAATAAATAAATAAAAGTTATCTGACGTTGGAAAAATCAGCCTTTAATGAAATAGAAATAAAATAAAGATGCACTGAACTTAAATATTCTCAGTTTAGTTTGTGAACAATAAACTCGGCACCATTATTTATTATGGACATTACTAGAACAACAAAATCGAAATACACGATTATTTGTTACTAGCGCGTTCTGCCCGCGCATCGCATCGCCTGACCGCGCTATTACGTGATGTTAAATGCCTATAGCCATCCTCAAGAATTGGGCTATCAAATGCAAAAAGAATTTTTCAAATCCGACTGGTAGTTCCAGAGATTAGCGCGTTCAACCAAACAAACTCTTCAGCTTTATAATATTACTAGCTTCTGCCCGCGACTTCGTCCGCGTGAAATTTCTTGTTCCCCCGACCCACCCCGTCGCATCGCTTGCCCGCGCTATTACTTCGTTTTTGCTTAGCGTTCTTTGACTTTTTTTCTTTTTGCTCGGCTCCTAAAGGTCATAGCGTGATGTTAAATAGCCTATAGCCTTCCTCAAGAATTGGGCTATCAAATGCAAAAAGAATTTTTCAAATCCGACTGGTAGTTCCAGAGATTAGCGTGTTCAAACAAACAACAGTTTGTTTTTCTGTTCTATTAACTGCTAAAGGTAACTTTATTTCATAATAGCTGTGCCCCGCCGTTTCACCCGCGGTAATTTCAGGAAAAAACCTACTAAAAACTTGTTGACAAAAAAAAAACAACCGACTTCCAAAAAAATACAAAGTGAAAAATAACTTTAATTTCGGAAGTCGGTGTCGTAGGTTCTGTATTTTCGTTTTTTGACACCGACTTTCGAAATTATAGTAGATTTTACAACAAGTGCACAAAACAAACCATTTTTATTCGAGACTTTTAGCAGCCCGAGCCGAAGGCGAGGGCTGATAGTAATGTCGAGGATAGAAATGGTTTTGTGGACGAGTTATAAACTCTGCTTTTCACTTCGATTGCGAGGAAATAAAACAGTAGTATAACATAACATTTCTTTAATTAAAATTCAAAGTAAAATTAGAACAGTTTTGAATACTCAAGGAAATTATTATTTTTTTAAATCTTACGACATTGATATTAGGCTGCAGACCTATACAGCCTACTATTAAATTAATTTTGTAATAATAATTTTCTTAAATCAACTAACCTACTGTACTTGAATTAAAATTTTAATATCTATTATATCTTAAAAAACACATAAGGCAAATAAATTAAAGTAAATATTATATAATAACAAATTCTATCTATGAACTTCTTATTGCATTTGGCTGTATGGCTCATTTTCTTTGCCTTAATATAATACATTTATGAGTAGATACGTTAATGCCCTTGTGCACAAAATTCGATTTTGTGCAGCCTATACCCTGCACAAAAAAGCACTTTCAGAGCATGAGAAGTGAAATAGTAGATTTTACAACAAGTGCACAAAACAAACCATTTTTATCCGAGACTTTTAGCAGCCCGAGCCGAAGGCGAGGGCTGATAGTAATGTCGAGGATAGAAATGGTTTTGTGGACGAGTTATAAACTCTGCTTTTCACTTCGATTGCGAGGAAATAAAACAGTAGTATAACATAACAAGTAAAATTAGAACAGTTTTGAATACTGCAGGAAATTATTTTTTTTTAAATCTTACGACATTGATATTAGGCTGCAGACCTATACAGCCTACTATTAAATTAATTTTGTAATAATAATTTTCTTAAATCAACTAACCTACCGTACTTGAATTAAAATTTTAATATCTATTATATCTTAAAAAACACATAAGGCAAATAAATTAAAGTAAATATTATATAATAACAAATTCTATCTATGAACTTCTTATTGCATTTGGCTGTATGGCTCATTTTCTTTGCCTTAATATAATACATTTATGAGTAGATACGTTAATGCCCTTGTGCACAAAATTCGATTTTGTGCAGCCTATACCCTGCGCAAAGAAGCACTTTCAGAGCATGAGAAGTGAAAAAGTTATTTTTCACTGTAGTATTTTTTGGAAGTCGGTTGTTTTTTTTTTAAGTTTTTTTTTTCACATTTTAGTTGTACGGTACCTGCCTACCCCAAACAAATTCATATAACACTACTTGGTATGTGAATATCAGTGACAGGAAGCTATTGAACACATCTGCCTACCCCTTTAAAAGGTACAGGCGTAATGTTATGTTGTGTGATTGCGTAAACAATGCATACATATGCTATAGCAGCAATCGCGGTTGATTTGCTGGCATTTATTGAAGAGTTCCGTTGTCTGTCTCCTTGAAGTTGAAACTCATCATCAGATCTTTATGAAATTTAAATGGGACCATTCCGGAATAAAGATATTTCGAACAAAAAAAAAGTTTGCTAATCTCAAATATAGACAATGCCCCTCATGTATGTCTATGTATATCAAATATAGACATATATGAGGGAGTTATGCCCGAATATACATAAAAAATAAAAAATAGAAACATCCGAATTGAGAACCTTCTCCTTTTTTGAAGTCGGTTAAAAATATATTCCATTACTTTATGAGTCTCTTAAGATAATTACTTATACATGTAAATTATGCGACTATATTACTTGTAAGCTATGCAACTCCTAAGATATTCATTTAAATCAAATAATGTCAAGGTCAATTTTATTAAAAATTAAATACTTGTGATGAATAACGTATTTATTTTGATAAGGATTAATAATATCATGTTTATAAAAAAAACCTTCGCAAATAATGCATTAGTTTAGAAGATTACCATAAAAAAGGTTATAGTGAGTAAACCTTAAAAGATAGACATATGCTGTTGCGGACTTTTTTTTAGAACTTTTAAAGGGAAACAATACCGTCATACATGATTTTTGCGTAACTTTTACCGTTTACGCAGCGTACGCAACGAAAGCTCTCAAAAGGAATATTTTTTTCCCGTTTTTGCATCATTTTTCATTGATGCTCCGCTCCTATTCGTCGTAGCGTGATGTTATATAACCTATAGCCTTCCACAATAAATGGACTATCAAACACAAAAATTTTTTTCAATTCGAACCAGTGGTTCCTGAGATTAGCGCGTTCAACCAAACAAACAAACAAAAAACAAACAAACTCTTCAGCTTTATAATATTATAGTATAGATAAGTATAGATTGATCAAGCTCAATTATACGCCGTTTAGCTCAATTATAGCCGTTTATTTATATTAATTCACCAAACACTCTATTTTCAATAAGTGGGATTTGATGTCGATATAGTGCCCAGTTATTTACAGTTAGAGGATTTTTAAATTACCGGTTATTCCGTTCATATAGCCTCGGCCTAGATAGATAAACGGAATTTATAGGTTTAGGGTGGACTCTCGGACATTTGTGTTTCCGCGTATCCACCTTAGGGTGGATTTTTTTGTATATAAGACCCAAAATAACAGTTAGTCTTAGAAGAGAAAAAAGTATTGGCAATATATAGAATTTTTTTTGGTTCCGTGCAGGAATTGAACCCAAGACTTCGTAGCGCAAACGCAAAAGGCTTAACCGCTGCGCCATTGTAATCATCTACCCATTTTGATAATATCTAATTTATAAAGGGAATGGATAATATAAATTATAGTAAAAATTTGTAAGTAAGGCCACCGTGGGCTTAAAGATCAACCATCAAATTATATTTTATTATCATAAAAGTTCAAACTCTGTTGCGATAAACACACAGAATTAACTTTCATAATCAAAATAATTGTCCTCAACAAGTCAACAACCCATCCATTTCTCAATCTCACCACCGCTACTTAACCGCAGCTACATAACACAGTCAACTGACCTCCTTTATGAATTTAAACCATCCCATTTTTAACCTTGGCAACAATCGATTTTTTCTATCAACACTACGAATTAATATTTGTTTTTTTTTCGTCTCTGACGTCTGAGGCAGCGGACAGTCAGTCAGTCATCCCCACTTTCGCTGTAGAGGGGACAGCAATTTGCTGAATTACTACACCTTCGAGCTGCGGCATTCCCATTCATACTCCATCGCACTTTCAAATACAATACCTGTGTCTCGTACGAAAATATAAAAAAGTAAAATTAAAAAAATGTATTTCCCGCGCTATCCGTGTCGGGCTTCGCGGTTGTGAAAATTCGAATTTCAAATTAAATATGGCATTTATATTTTTTTAATTTGTTTTTTAAATATAGTTTTTTTTTCTCATATCCGTAAAGCCCGCTAAGGATTCATCTTTTAACCTAAAAAAAGTTACTCTTTGCACAATATTGCTGTAGCCGTCGGCAATTTTTATGTAATACAAGTAACAGTATTACATAACTATCATTTCGGCCTCATATTTTGGTAGTTGCAATAGTCGACGGTTTGCCATGGATAAAACTGTTCGCGCTTTCCAACTGAGAACTGTCCTAATTTTAAATTAAAAAGTTTGGTGTTCTGTGTTTAAATAAAAAGTGAAGTGTGCCGGGACTTTTTAGCTGTCAAGTGTCAAGTAAGTGTCAAATATGTTTTTTTCATTTGTTTTTTTAAGCCTATGTCGTTATGTGAAAGTCTCCTTATGTATTACGTAGATACAATGTTATCTGTTTTTCTCATGTAGTGTATGGTCGATCCAAGTTTAACATTGCCCAATTTACGCGGTATTAGATAATTCGTTGCGATAGCGTAACCTACTTTTTTAATATCATTCTTGATTCTTGGCTATTAAATTGGATGTTTGAGTATAATTTTGTAATACATGCTAATTAGTATGGTGATTCGGCGTTACGTTTTTTTATGAGAGAATAAATTATTATTTGATGCAACAAGATTAAGTATGAATGTCATTGCAGTCAATCCGTCAATGGGTCATTAGGTGAAATCAAATAAATTAGTACAAAGTGAGTCCTATATATTTTTTTTGTAACAAACCCTTGTTTTATTGACATTTTGTTTGTATCAAAAAAGTAATTTTTACTAAAGTTGACATACAAAAACGTTACAAACATACAAAATAATCTCTTCACGATAATCTGCAATATATATTAACGCTGCAGTAACAAGGGAGCTGGCAGAAAGCCAACATTCTCTTAAGAAACTCTTTGAATACAAGACTTATTTGTCAATGGGGTCTGCGCGTTGATGTCTTTCGTATTGAGGACATGCGTAACATAGATTTTACTCGATTGCGGTCGATTTTAAAGGGGTGATGTTGATTTTGTGGTCTGGAGGGTTTCAGACAAGATAATATTTAACTATGATATACTTAATAATCTGGCGCTTGACGAGTTAATATACCAAAAAAAACACTACAAAGTGAAAAATAACTTTAATTTCGAAAGTCGGTATCTTTGGGTCTGTATTTTGGTTTTTGCCACCGACTTCCAAATTAAAGTTTTTTTCACTTTGTGGTGTATTTTTTTGGAAATCGGTTAAGTTTTATTGCTCGCTTTTTAGTGCGTAACTAAATTTTGACAAAAATGGGACCAATCTGGAAGCACCTATATCCTTTTAAATAAAAAAGATATTTCCAAATCGGTTTATAAATGACGGCGTACTGAGGTAACAAACATAAAAAAAATACAACCGAATTCAGACCGTCCTACTTTTTTTGAAGTCGATGAAAAAGTACCCTATTACAAAGGACTTAATATAAATAAAAAATTGGGAGTAGATTGCTTCTGTCTTCCCTTTGGGGACTTACACTCGTGTTGTTATTATGGTGTGCTATAAAATTTCTAGTTTACACCACTTACAGTGCCCCCAAAAGTGAGTTGACATTTTTATATTGTGGTATAATAATATTATTTTAGGTGCATCGTCTGCACATATTATTGAATAATTAATGTATGAAAAACATTGTAAAACATTTTAAAATTAAAAGTGTGAACGGTGGAGTTTCTTGCGCATTCTTCTCCATACGAAAACTACATTTTGGAAGCGGCGACTAGAATCAATTCTATTTTATTTATTGTAATTTTTGACGTTCAAAAGTGCCTTTTATGTGCCCTATTTGAAATAAAGGCTATGACATTGACTATCCACTTCAGCTGTGATGCCACACTATGATTTAGAATAAAAAAATTATAATCAGATAGTCCCAAGGGATTACTTGATTATGTTTTGTGATAAGTCATAGTTGTTGTTGTTGTTGTTGTCATGGTTTGTAATAAAAAGTATTCTATTATATTCTATTTTATTTCATAGATATTTGAATTAGTAAAAAAAACGTTATAACTGAACGACAATCAACGTAATTAAATCGTTCAAAATCTAACCGCAACCCCATCTCAGTTCAGCGGGATTGTCCGAAAGGGTTACCGCTGGCCCGGAACATAAAGGGCTAAGGAAGGAACACGGGTGGGTTTTAGTCAGTAAGAGTCTGACACTCCCTTCCGCTCCACCCAGAGCGGGAGGAGTCATTTGATGATTTCCCATCCTGAAAAAAAAAAAAAACCCCATCTCAGTGACAATCAATGTCAAAAACTTGTCAAAAACTTAGGGAAATTACAGGTATTTTTCACAGATTCAGACTGAAACATGACTGTAAATCTTCTTAAAATTACGCAAATTGCCCCTCAGATAGTCAGTTGCTCCATGTAAAATACTGGTATTCAGCTGCATACGGTTAGATTGGAAGCCGACCTTAAAATTGTTGGGAAAAGGCTAGCCAGAAGAGCAGTGGTGGCCCAGTGGTTACAGCCGCGACTTACGAGCTGTAGGTCGTAGGTTCGAACCCAGACAGGCGCTTTACTTTGTGTAAATTATTTCATCACCACTGCTCTCAAAACGGTGAAGGAAAACATCGTGAGGAAACCGGCATAGCCTAGAACCAAAAAAATTCGAAGACATGTGACATCTACCAACCCGCACTGGGCCCGCGTGGTTGATTATGGCCCACCCGCTCTCACTGAGAGGAGGCCTGTGTCCCAGCAGTGGGAACGCAATACAGTACCCGGCGATAAATATTGCACATCGACCTTTGGAAAGAGACAATCGGCTAATTTCGGCTTCGTAGAGCGTTATCTCTGTCGCACGAAATACAAACAGTCCGGTATCTATTAGGAGCTGTTAGAACAAGAACGGGTGAGAAGAAAAAGGATAAAATTCCCAAAAAGGATAAAATTCCCAAGGATAACATACCCAATATATTAATTTCGTGAATTCGATTTTAATGTATACTTATATGCCCTTATTTGACCAAAATGTAGTTTTTAATAATTATTGATATTTTTCATTCAATTTAGTTTTTTGTTGCTCCTGTAAAATTGTGTTTAATGGAATTTTATCCTTTTTTTTCTCACCCATTTTTTGCTCCTTTTGATATTATTTTTATTCTTTGTATAAAATACAAAAAAGGTAAAGGTTGATGTGCTATCGCCGGGTACTGTAAGCTGATTATGTGGGCAGATAATTACATGACATAAATGAACCTACTGAGGTATACCTGCATTATTTCTTATTTTGGATTTTCTAAGTATCATAATGTCCTTGATACCTACCTGTCTAATAAATTAGATAGTGTAAATTCCGATGACCTGGGATTATTTTCAACAACATTTGGCATTGAGGGTAGTTGCCTCATTTATCAAATGGTCAAATACCTTTGGTATGGCATTGAATGTTTACCACGAATTATTCAATTAAGTACTTAAATACATTTCACAATTTTGATAGTTGTCTGCCTCGGGCTTCGGTCGGGGTCCTGCATTCGTTACCCGATTCGGCCAGTGTAATAGAAAAAAATAAAGTTTTTTTTTTAATTAGTTGTGTTAGGACACTTTTTACTAGCAACTTGGGAGTTTTGATTCATTCCCGGTTAGTGGTATGCCCACTCACTATAACATAGGAATTTCTAACATTATAATTTATTACTTGGGTGAATTTCCCAAATGACTTATTTTTTTGTCTTTGGTGAAATTAGTATTTGAAAAAAGGAATATTGTTCTGAATTTTTTTTTTAATATTCAATAGTTAGTTATTGGGTTGTGGCAAAAATATAATTTGCCTAGGACTATTACAAAGGTAGAAATAAATACATAAACCTCTATTTTTTTCAAATCGGTGCTGTCCCTCTACTTTTTTTACAAACAAAAAAGCTTATACACTAATAAAAATAAGTAACTTAAGTATATAACTTATTCTATTTCATAAAATATTAGTTTTGTTATTAATATAGAGCATATTTTATTACATAATTAACGATTATTATTACTGAGAGGCATAAACGTACTTGTCCTGCAAAATGTTCTCACATCGCTGGATAAAAGTAACTTAAACCTAACTTTACATCGACGAGTCTGACAGCGTCCCCACCCCTATTTTATTTCCCTCGTTAGTGTGTACTAGTGCGCAGTCAGGATGTACGTGTGTCAAATCGCTGCATATTCCCGCCAATAACGTAAGTACGCCATTTCAGTAGCTCCAGGACAATTATTTTATATTATCGGTGGTGGCATTTTTCTAGTGTAATGAGTAGTTTTATTATTGGTGTTTGGTTCTAACAGAGGTAGTATGTGAATTAGCTTCATTGACTGTTATTGAATTTATCCTAGATATTATGCATTTTTTGTAATTTTCTAAAAAGTGTGTTATGTCTCACGTCGCTGTTCTCATATCGCTGTAATCGGTGGTCTTTATTGCCAACGATGTGATAATTTACACCGAAATGATAAGAAAAAATCAATCGGTGTCTTATATCTAACATCGGTGTTTTGATTCATGATCAACGCACAATTTTGTCACATCGGTGGATTGCTTTATCATATCGGTAGATATTTTATCATCTCGGTGAGTCGTTTTATCATATCGGTAGATCCCGTGTCATTTCGTTAATTATACAAAGAAACAATGGAACATACAAACTTACATACAAACACATACATTATATACATACATATATACCTATATACAAACATTCATACATACATACTTACCTACATAGACTGCCAAAATCATTACCACGATACCACTGAGTAGTAGATGTATAAATGTATCATTAGGAGAGGTCTGTATTCGATAATGTACGTCTATAGGCTGAGATGATGATGGTGAGGTGGAGCAATTGAACGCATTAAAGGTTTCTCTAGAAAATATTTTTTAGTTAAAAAAATAGTAAGTACATAATAATAAATAGATAAAAAGAAAACATCATAATAGCTTAATTTTGTTTAAGAATGCCGAGGCCAAAACTAAATGAGGAGGAGAAAAAAGAGAGAAAAAAGTTGCTGGAAAAGTATAAGAAAAGCTAAAATCAAAAGCGATCCTGTGTTAAGAGAGGAGCATTTAAGAAAAGATAGAGATAGATACCTATAGATATAGATACCTACTAACTATTTCCTTTTTGATGTTCAAAGGTGGATAGTTTATCATATCGCTGGATATGTACATAATTTCGGTGGATAAACTTATCATATCGGTGTACTGAAAAAATAATCGGTGCCGGTTTGTCATATCGGTGGAAACCAGAATTCAAATTGAATTTTCTCCTTAGTCTTAAATGATATGTTGATGATATTAAATTTGGGGATATTTAATATCCTAAAGATTACAAAAAACCTGAATAATATACAAAAAAAATATAAATAAAAAAGTTCAGCGATATGATAAAAAAAATGGCATTTGTTGAAATTCACCCACTTACTGATTGTGCCCGTGCTGTGCGATAGCAGTGGTGGCTCAGTGGTATCGACCTCGGCTTACGTGTTGCCGGTCGTGAGTTCGAATCCAGACAGGCATTTTTTATATTTAATTTCATCACCACTGTTCTTTAAATGGTGAAGGAAAACATTGTTTGGAAACCGGCATGTCCTAGAACCAAAATTTCGAAGACTTGGCCATCGCATGAAAACACAATGTATCTCACAAGTAATACATATGTATTATATTAAATTAGAATGTTTAGTGCGATTGCCAAGTCAATCTATTTATTTAAAACATAAAAGATTTTTAATATTTATACGGTCACTATAAGATGTTGTTAGGTTAGCTAATTACGTAATAACTTAAAAGACAGAAGGTTCCTTAAGTAGGGACTGAATGAATTAACCGACTTGGTATTACATGGATCTCACAACTTTTTACGGTAGAAGAACTGAGTTGCAAGACTTGGTTTTTTTTACAAATTATGTTTTGATGGCATAGTATTTAAGAGTATTAAGACGTACTCATTGCTAACTACATGGATAATTGACATACTTTGAGGTATATTATTAAAATTATGAAATTATTAATCTTATTAACAATTAAATGGCCATATAAAATAATTTGGTAATTATCTTTGTACGTTTATTCGTTGCTTGAACGAATAACCGTCGGGTTAATTAAAATAAGATGAGATAAGTTTTTTGTTTTTACATACGGTATACATTATCTTGTATTAGGATATGTATAAAATGTTTTTCAGCTTAGCTTCAAAAAAACATAGCCTCGACGAGTGGCGATAGGTATCGGGTCGCACCCTGAATAGTCAGCTCTACTATACCACCTGTTGGTCTCGTGGTCGTAAACGCGACTGCTGAGTGTGGGGTCCTTGGTTCAATTCCCGCGTCGGGCATTTCCATTAGGAATTTCTTAGTAACGTCCGGAATTTGGAAGTTGGCGGTGTGATACCCCCGTGCCTCGGAAAGCACGTTAAGCCGATGGTCCTGCGCCTGATCTGTCTCCGGTCGTGTCGGATTGCCGTCCCATCGGACTATGAGAGTGAGGGAGGAGGGAGTGCACCTGTGTCTGCGCGCACACTTGTGCAATATAACATCTCCCGCGCCACAGGCTAGTCTCCCGTTGAGATTGGGCCGCCATGGCCGAAATACGGTCTGGAGGAGGACAACCATGCTGGCTAGCAAATATTTTTACCATGGCATAAGCTATCCTCATAGAGTCCTTCAAGACGAGAAAACTATGATACAGTACCCGGCGATAAATATTGCATATCGACCTTTACCTTTTTTGTATTTTATACAAAGAATAAAAATAATTATCAAAAGAAGCAAATCATAATTGTTTTAACACCTCCTAATAGATACCGGACTGTTTGTATTTCGTGCGACAGAGATAACGCTCTACGAAGCCGAAATTAGCCGATTGTCTCTTTCCAAAGGTCGATGTGCAATATTTATCGCCGGGTACTGTTAATGAAATACCCTATGGTATTTTAAATTACATAATTATTGCAATGTCTAACAAAATAATTTTTAAATAACCCAAAGTTAGTTTTTTGTTAACGCACTAAAAATTATGATGTAATGAATTCAAAATTAGGTGTAATTTCGCATTTTCGACGTGTAAGTGGTTTTTCACATAAGTATCTAATTAGGTTATTTTAACATTATGTTTGTACATAATTGGTTTATGTGCCAACATTAAATATGTGAATATGTTTGCACATAATACAAACATGTTTATGTTAGGACACACGACGATATATCAAGCCATTTATATATATTTCCAGTTTTAGCTGACCTTACATTGTATGAACTTTTCGTACAATGCGAGGTCAGCTTACACTGGAAATTTATAGTTTGATATATCGCTGTGCATACCTATTAATGAATTATTATAACACTAGCTGGTCCCGCGAATTTCCTACCCCCCCGCCAGCCGCTCTGCCCCCGCTTTTTAAATCTTTGATATCTTCTAAGAGATTAATTTTAATGATATGCTGTAAAGCGCAATCTTGATCTCCATGAAATGCACAATGTATTTAATGTATTTATTTGGATAAGGAATAATACTGTAATAGCTTGCTAACTTGCTTGCTTGCTTTACCTACCCATATGTTTTTTGTAATTTGTAAAAGATAAATATGGTCACTGTGATATATCATCGCGGACTTATTTATCGATATTTTTAAAATATACAATACCGTAGTACATTAATTTGATCTATTTCGTAAGGTTTAGCCAGAGTTTGCAATGTAAGTGCACAAAGATAATTATGTTTGTTACGACATCACATTACAAATCTTTGAATTTCTCGCCTGTTCTCCAGTATAATATGCATGTATTATACATAATATAAAACTTCTTCTTGAGTCTAAGTTAACAGGGAACTATTTTGTTTTATACTATGTAAAGATGTGGAATTATATTCTTAAAGATTCGTTCTTACAGCTGACTTCTTGTTTTCTGTCTCCTTACGTAGTTTGTAGTTACTTTTGTGCTTAATTCCAAAATTCCTAGTTAAACAACAAATACCTACTCTGTAGTTTTTGGTGAGTGAGTCAGTTTAAAATTATTGTACAAACGCCAGTACATCAACCTACTACAATCTGTCAGATTTCTTTAATAGATTTTCAACTTTATCACTAAAGCATAAGGTTCAAAGTTGATTAGGAAAATTTGACAGTTTCGGGTAGCTTGATATGCTGGCGTCTGTACCAGATGTAACTTATGTTCACACGGATTTGTGCATATAAAAATGGCGCTCATCCCATGGTTTCAATAAGAACGGGTAACACTGCCTACAATAAATAAAATCAACTCAACTTATCGCAGTCCACTGCTGGACATAAGCGTCTTCCAGGCTGCGCTACAAGATCCTGTCGTCCGCCTTCCGCATCCAGTCTGTCCCAGCCACTTTTTTAAGGCGCTGCCCAAACTTAGGACATCGTGTTACGCTCAGTTTTTTGTCGCACAGTTAGACATATTGGTATAGACACCAGCACATCAAGCTAACCGAAACTGTCAAATTTTCCCAATCAACTTTTAACCTTATGCTTCAGCGATAAAGTTAAAAATTTATTAAAGAAATTTGACAGATTGTAGTAGCTTGATGTGCTGGCGTCTGTACATATTACAAGCCAGAAATTGAGTGTATCGTCAAATGTTCGAAGAAAAGACTTATAAAAAATATTTAATAAAAATAAAACAATATCATGATAAAATAGAGCTCAAAAATTTTTTTTCGTCCCATATTTTATGTGACAATAACAAAAGGTGTTTAATAAACTTAGAGCAGATTTTTCCATCGCCAGATAACTTTTATTCGAGGAATAAAATTGACGTTTGACAGTTTTTGTATGAAATAACTGTCATAACTTCAAAATTATTCCTTCAATTAAAGTTATCAGATGATAGAAGAAAAAGAAAAAAAAACAGAAAAACAGCCTTAAAGGCACCTAAAAATTATTCCACTGAGCCGTGTATATATTTTTTAATTAAATTAAATCTGCAATATTGCTTTTATGTTAGTGGTGATTCGATTCAATTAACCTTATTTGTGGCCGCGGTACGCTAATATTGTCGTTTGTTCGACAAGACCTAAACAAAAAAAACACAAGTTTTAGAAACAATAAAAGCATATGATCGACAACAATAACCAAAATCAGAAAAATATATGATATTCTTCAGGATATATGCAAGGTAGATAGTGTTTTGAAAACATACATAATACAACTAATTTGATACAATAGAAAAAAATCATGAAGATACCTCTAAAAACATTCTTTTCATAATAAAAACCATACTAATATACATACAATCATGATTTTTTGTCAGATTATTCTACAAGCAACATACTAAAATACTAGTGTTTTAATTTTTTCCTCCAAATAATAGATTTTTTGTAATTAAATAATTGCTTCATATTTTGCAATAAATTACCAGCGTTGTGTCATCGCGCTTCTTTTTCTTTTCTATGCAGTCCGGCAGTGACCGCGCTTTAGGTCATGTAATTCTAAGCCCCTTAATAAACGGTCGTTGGTCCATCTAACTGGGCCGTCCCAAGCTATGCTTGCCGATACGTGGACTTAGTTATTTCGTTTGTTAGCCTGCATTGAGTTAAACTGCTGGGAAAAGGCCTTCCCTTTTTCCTCCTCGCACCCGAAGATATGGGCAACATCGTCACAGCGTCACTCACTGGACGCTTGAGGGAGTCACGTGTTTAATGATGTTTGTGGGGCCAACATGGCCAGAGATCGCACAAATTACAGAGGTTTGGTTCCGTTTATCTACAGAAAAAGTTTCAATATCCTACATTACTCAATCAATTAGACCAATCAGAGCCTCTCTCGCCATTCTTGTTTATCTACAAAGTTCTGACTGGGTTTTACAAGTTATCATACTTAGTCATACGTTTCGACACCTCGCTGTCCACTTCGTATGATGAGTAGAAAGTTTAACAGTTGCTCAATCGTGTCAGGAAAAAATTGTTATGTTTTTTGAGAAGGTCATTTAGAGCCCACGAGGTTATCCAGTATTAAACCTCGGTCAGGGCAGCCCATGTGAGAGCGATAGAGGTTATACGGTCTGGTTTCTGAAAGTATATTTACATAATTTAAATTTGTCGTCTGGCTCTGTAATCTATTGGTCGCAAGCGCATGGGTTCGATTCACGGGACGAGTCAAGTGACATTGGATTTTTCCATCTGGAATTTCTCAGGAGCAGCCTAGAGTCTACCTACTGGTACTCAAAACATAACTGGTGAAAACTGGGTGTACTATGAGGCTGCCTTTCCATCAGAGATGAGCGAGGATGCGTAGCGAGGGATGTGTGTGAAACCAACCAATAACATCGTTTCATTTTTATAGCTTGAACGAAGATAGCGTTGGTATTGGTTAGTTTTAGACACATTCCTCGCTACGTATTCTCGCTCATCTCTGGTGGAAAGGCAGCTTAAGTAATTGGTCTTCATTTGTCTAACCCTTCGGGTAATAGAGGCGCGATATTATGTACAGACGCCAG
Organism: Luperina nickerlii; assembly: GCA_963855955.1. Lineage (NCBI taxonomy): Eukaryota > Metazoa > Arthropoda > Insecta > Lepidoptera > Noctuidae > Luperina > Luperina nickerlii. The sequence continues at coordinate 7,269,267 of OY979690.1, forward strand.
CACATCAAGCTACCCGAAACTGTCGAATTTTCCCAATCAACTTTGAACCTTATGCTTTAGCGATAAAGTTGAAAATCTATTAAAGAAATGTGACAGATTGTGGTAGCTTGATGTGCTGGCGCCTGTACCTATGTTAGTTACGTAGTAGGAAATGTAGAAAATGGCCAATTTCTGTCAGGAATCATGTCACAATCCTTAACTCCCTTCACGGATACTACCCGTGATGATTGTCATTATGTAACTCATGTTATTACAAACATTGTGTTATATTTAGAAACACGTCAATGCACCGCAGCGTGAAGATTTTGAGATTCGAGCTAATTAAATATAACTAATTCTTTCGAGATATTATTATATCTTGGGAAATATGAATGAAAACAATTGGATTATCTCATTAAGTATAAAAAGGACTTTGGACATTGGATATACCAAATCATTAAGTATTTTTTACTTTTCAAAATATTTTTATAAATATTTTATGCAGTAAAAAAAAGTAATGGACTGGTGAGTCCACAAAATCAAAAATCAAAATATTATATTTCATATAAACCTACATGGGCACTTATGAATCGTCAGAAGCTTGGTGCGGTTCCAATTGGTCGTTTCCTATGGAGAAGAGCCGGCAAGAAACTCCACGGTTACTCTTTTTTAAAAATAATTGGCTTTTACAATGTTTTCAAATTACAGAAGGTATGGGAGGACAGCGTAGGCCTGTCAACAAGTACCTGGTACTTGATAAATTAAAAAAAAATGGTCTACAGATCTCAAGTCTACAAGGCCTACAAAGTCCTCAAATAAGAATCTATCAAAAGGATAAATGAAAAATCAAATATAAAAACCTACTTAAACCAAATGATATGATTGCCATTACAACCATTAATAAAGAGGTGAAAAATTAGAATTGTCGGTATATAATGTCAAATAATAAAAAGATTATGCAAAGAAGTATGTAAAAAATAAACATCATAATTTGAGAGCAGTTAATAGACATTTATATAGTTATGCCGTTAATGAGGTGCCAAGGAAGCCACATGTGCAGAAGGAATTATTGCCAAACTACATTGGGGCCTAAAAAGGCTACTTTGTAGAATTGTAAAAGGATAACATTATGAATCATAATGGACGGTTAACTGTTAAGTTAATCGTATCAAATCCCATTGGTGAAGGATTTTTCAGTTATTTTTTTTTTATCTGTGCTAAAATACCAAACAAACCAATCCAAATCCAATCCCAAACTCTTTGATTATACCTACGTAGTGCAGCGAAAAAAAGAAAAACACGGACTGTCTTCGCCATATTAAGATTCATAATGTTATTCTTTTATGATTCTGTCAAAGTGGCCTTTTTAGGCCTCCTGGTCTTCAACGTAGTCTTTAATCTTATAATAAGGCTGATAAGGACACGTTTGATGAGAGTTTTGAATTTTCCATCATTAAGTTCTGTAACCGGCTATGGCAACGTACGAACGCGACAAAAAAATTCTCCAATACATGCTGAGCAAACCTGCTGATAATGCTCGACCCGTTTCTGTATGAAAATTTATTTATTATTAATATTATATAGTAAAAACCACAATTATAACTCCCTAACAGAATCATCCAAGGCGATGTTATAAGTTACAATGTCTAATATTTCACAAAAACAAAATAAAATCACCTACCCATGTAAGCCAAATTGCAACAACGATATAACGCTGCTGGAACTCGGCCCACATGGCCAAAATGCCAAAAAAAATGTCAAAGTGTATTTGTTCAGCTCGGTTTTTGTCGATACAAATGCCTTCTTCTCTATAAGTATTTTTCTTGATAAGGCAAGGGACAGACGACATCCGATTCCTGTAACTATTTTGTAGTTACAGCTTTGACATTGAGCTTAGAACGAAACCGCGCAAATTTGCAAAAATCAAAGTCAATCGTGGGTGTAACCCCTTATTTGACTTTTTAGGTATTTTTTATTAGGCTAAAACGTTGTTAGTTGGTCAAGAACAAGGTTGTTTTCACGTTCTTCTTAGTCATTATCTGAATAACCTTTTCCCAACTATGTTGGGGTCGGCTTCCAGTTTAACAGTATGCAGCTGAATACCGGTGTTTTATATGGAGCGACTGCGTATCTGACCTCTCTAACCCAGTGACTGGGTAACACCATACTCCTTGGTAAGACTGGTTGTTAGAGTTTCGGGCTTCTGACCACTCGTAACGACTGTGAGATCCACCAATGACGGCCGGGATGCTTTCCAAGGCATGGAGGGTCTTGATATGTGAAGATTGTATAAAAGGTAGTGATTGTGGGTGGGGTAGTGTAGAAGGTCGTAGTGTAGTAGACGGTGGAGGTCTGGCCCGCGTGTCCTCTTAGAGGCGATCGGCAGCGGCGGCGACCTCTCGCGTCCGGCCCTGGTTCCAGCCATGGACCGGAGCGAGAGGGAGTGGGAGGCAGTCGCATCCTTCTGCAAAGCAGTCACGCTAGCGAAGGAGGCGGCGGGAAGGCTGAGGGCGAGAGCCTCCCGTCCCAGCCGCCGCGGGAGACGCTCCGGGCGTCGTCGGGAGCCGCGCGACGACTCCCGGCTACCGTAGGCGCGGGCCTGCGGGCGGAGGCCGGAGAGTAATAGGTAGCTCACCATCCGATCAGGACCAGGCCCGTGTCGGACGGCGCGTACGTGTTCCACGCGCGCCTCAATGAGATGTCAGCATCAACCGAAGGGGCCCGTTAGGGCCGAAGCCTGCCGGGTCAGCGGGATTGTCCGAAAGGGTTACCGCTGGCCCGGAACATAAAGGGCTAAGGAAGGAACACGGGTGGATTTTAGTCAGTAAGAGTCTGACACTCCCTTCCGCTCCACCCAGAGCGGGAGGGGTCAATTGATGATTTCCCATCCGCAAAAAAAGATAGTATCCAGCCATAGAACGACCGCCGCAAGCGTAGCTTGACCTGATTGATCGACCCGAGGGGCTGTTACTACTTAGCCACTACCCCCTCTAAAATAACAAGAAGAATCAATAGTCCAATACTTACTTATCACACAAAATATTCGTCCGCAGCGGCGCGGAATCGACCCGACGCGCCCCATTTCACTAACCTTGTGCGGCGGGAACGCAACCCGCATACCTAATGAGTTACGATACGTATGCGGACTTGCGATACTGAGCCTATGTGAGTGTGAAGTGAAATAATATTATATGTATTATTACATACTAGCAGGACTTACGATTTTATTGCATTAAAATAGCCGCTCGTTACTGGTTTAATGGTTAAGTAACGGCCTCTAAGTCGTTGATCTCCTCAAGTTTTGAGTTGAGCTACACATTATCAGACCAAAATGTTCCCACTGCTGGGACACAGGCCTCCTCGGTGAGAGGCAGTGGGCCGTAATCCACCACGCGGGCCCAGCGCGGGTTGGTAGATCTCGCATGTCTTTAAATTTTTGAACATGCCGGTTTCCTCACGATGTTTTAAGGCTCCTACAAACAGGCGCGACACGCGATATAATCACAACAACTCGACAGTCGCTACCATGGACCACTGAGCCACTACTGCTCTCCCTGATAAATGTTTGTCAAGGCCATTTCAGGCCCTAATCTACTTTGTCTTCAAATGATCTGAACAAGTTTATGTCTGGACTTTAAAAGAGAGACGGACACTTGAGTTTGTTTCGCCATTTCTTCTCAGGGGTAGTCAGATAGGAACCATCATGTTTATTATGGTTCCCTCAAAAGGATAAAAGCCCTTATAGGATCACTTTTGTGTCTGTCTGTCTGTCAAGACCCTTTATCTCGTGAACGCGTGGAGGTATCGAGTTAAAACCGTATACTCTCTAAAGTCTGTCTGGGACAAGGGAATGTAGTGTCTACAGAACCCATATTACTTATATTACTCTTTGGTCTACAGTCCCTTGAAACTGTGAAAAAATCAAACTTCTATGTTAACGTTACAAAAAAGACACGGCCGTTTATGACACAAAAAACGTATATTTCGACACTTTCAAGGGAATCATAATTTATAGGTTACTTCCCGTTGACCTAGAATCATGAAATTTGGCAAGAAGCAAGGTCATGTAGCACAAGTAAAGGAAAAAATCCAAAAACCGTTTTGTAGTATCATAAAAAAAATCCCGTGGTAATCTATTTACATACCTACAAATTTGTTGTACGGAACCCTCGGTGCGCAAGTCCGACTCGTATTTGACCCGTTTTTTTAAAGTTATTCCGATATTAAATTTACGGTATAAAGAATTTTATTTAATTTCCGTATGGCTCGATATCCGCCGCCATTAATTTCATAACGCGACCTCTCCGTGGCTTGAGGTCCCGGCTGTCATCCGAAAACTTTGCCAGCCGTTCCAAGGGGTACTCTCTAAGCGGGAAATCTGTAGTTCCGACCAAAGTCACGGGCGTTTCAAACTCCGTATCACCCCGTAGGCGATAATATAGTTTACCATGCGAAAAGCTGCATTTTATTAATTCCATTTTATTATCCAGTTCGGCAATCTATACTAATCTATATATACTAATAATAAGTTTGTTTGTTTGTCTGAACGCGCTAATCTCGGGGACTACCCAGTCGGTATTGATTTTTTTTTTAATTTGGTAGTCCAATTCTTGAGGAAGGCTATAGCCTTCCTAAGAGGCCTCGCGTGGTGCTAAATAGCCTGTAGGCTACTGTAGGCTATTTAGCACCACGCGAGGCCTCTTAGGAGCCGAGCAAAAATATGAAAAGTCAGTAAGAACGCTAAGTGAAAACGAAGTAATAGCGCGGGTAGGCGATGCGATGCGACGCGGTGGGTCGGGGGAACAAGACATTTCACGCGGACGAAGTCCCGGGTATAAGCTACCTAGTCTCTTTATAAGCCATACTGAATAATAAACCTATAACATTGACATGGCATGCAAATATTAATATAAATAATTATTTAATTTTATATTAGCTTCCGTCCGCGGCTTCGCCCGCAAGGTACGTCGATAAAAACTATCCTATGTCCTTCCCCGGGATGCAATCTATCTCTCTGCCAAATTTTATCGAAATCCGTTCACTGGTTTAGGTGTGAAAATGTAACATGCAGACAGACAGAGTTACTTTCGAATTTATAATATTAGTATGGATTGTATTTTAATTTTACAGTTTATTTAGCATAATACTTATAATATCTCGTTGATCTAGTTGGCACAATTAAAGGGTTGGAAGAAGTGCATATTAGGTTGTTCTATCTGGAATTAATCAGTAGCAGCACAGAGTTTGCAACAAGTGAGGAAATGCGGGTGGTCGTTTCTCCATCGAAACGCTCTCGTCTGTTTTCTTTCTGGTTAATGACCATAAAGCAATGATTTTTACACAATAATAAATATTAACTACTTACTTGTATGTCCCTATGTTTTCCTTTTTGATGATACATTATTTTTATACGCACTAGAACCCACCAAAAATGCCGATTTAAACCGCTGTCAACAGAGACCTAGTGTACAAATTTGACAACTATTAATGAAAAAAGAAAAACATAGGGACACAGTATCCTCCTCAGAAGTATTTCTTCTTATTCAGTATATGAAATATCTTTTAAATTGGTCCAATATTGGAGGAGGAAATAGGTGAGACCCAAACCTCGAATTATGACTTTTTACTTAGGCTTTTTCAAAAGACTCTCAGACCGCATTTCTTCTTTTAAACACAATCAAAATGTGGGTGTTTGTACAGACGCCAGCACATCAAGCTACCCGAAACTGTAAAATTTTCCCAATCAACTTTGAACCTTATTCTGTAGCGATAAATTTGAAAATCTATTGAAGAAATTTGACAGATTGTAGTAGCTTGATGTGCTGGCATCTGTACTACTGGTACACCTCTGCCCCGTTGGCCTCATGGTTGCAAGTGCGACTGCTGAGCGTGGGATCTTGGGTTCGATTCGGTTGGGAAAAGTATTATTGGGTTTTTTCATTGGGAATTTCTTAGTAACAGCCCGGAGTAAGGAAGTCGGCGGTGTGATACCCCCGTGCCTCGGAAAGCACGTAAAGCCGTTGGTCCTGCGCCTGATCTCTCCCTGGTCGTGTCAGATTGCCGTCCCATCGGACTATGAGAGTAAAGGAACAGAAAGTGCACCTGTGCTTACCCACACACTTGTGCAGTATAATATCTCCTAGCTATTCTCCGTTGAGATTGGCCACCGTGGCTGAAATCGGTCGGGAGTCTATTAAACCTCTGCTGCCCAACTCTTCGAGCAATACAGGCGCGATGTTACGTATAAATATCTCCTCTTGATACAGTTAACTCCGTATGGGTGATGGTGTCATTACAATCATTGTGATCCCTCTGCAAAGCTGGTCAAATAATAGTCAGCTCACATTGGACTGATTTTTATTGATCGGAATGATGAAGTTTGCATAACAACAAAATCGCGGACAAAACTGTTCAAAATTCAAATAGCTGTCAAAAATTCCAAAATGGCCGCTCTAAATACAAACAGAAAAACCGTTTGCAAATCCACCTCTCTCTTTGCCGTGCCGAAATAACACATAATTATATACAATTCTGGTTCAAGTTCAAGTGTCCATTATGCAAGTCGCTGGATTTCACCGTACTTTCGTAACTATTACGGCCGGTACTTGGCCGCTGAACATCGGCATCGGCATAAGGATTGGCTGGGCGATAAAGCGGGTTATAACAAGGCTGTTTTTGGAGTAGTTTATATGACCCATGGTGTGAGGTGGCATAGGCCATGCTTCTAGCATAGTTGGTCCTGACATCTATACTAATATTATAAAGCTGAAGAGTTTGTTTGTTTGGTTGAACGCGCTAATCTCTGAAACTACCAGGCGGATTTGAAAAATTCCTTTTGAATTTGATAGCCCAATTCTTGAGGAAGGCTATAGGCTATTTAAAATCACGCTATGACCTTTGGGAGCCGAGCAAAATGAAATAAAGTCAGAAAGAACGCTAAGCAAAAACGAAGTAATAGCACGGGCAGGCGATGCGATGCGACGGGGTGGGTCGGGGTAACAAGAAATTGCGTCGATATAGTAGCTAAAGCGATAAACTGAAAATAAAAGTATGTAAAATATTAAGTAGTAGATTCAAAAGCGATTTACTCCAAAAGTATTCATAATTATGGTGTTACGAACAAAAATTAATTTTCTCAAAACCGTGAAGGAAAATCTCGTGAGGAAACCGGCATGTCCTAGAACCAAAAATACCGTGAAGGAAAATCTCGTGAGGAAACCGGCATGTCCTAGAACCAAAAATTCGAAGACATGACGTCATTTATCAAACCGCGCTGGGCCCGTGCGGTGCGGGGATTTCGGCCCGTTCCCTCTTATGTAGAGGATAAGAGGAGGCCTTTGTCCCAGCAGTGGGAATGTTAAAGGTTGATTATGCTACGAACATAGTGTTATCAAAACCAGACTAAGTATAAGGCGGATTACACACTACAACGCGCCACGCGACGGAGCGCAGATAACGCGCCCGCGCGCGTGATTTACGTACAAAAACAATAAAAACTTACGCACCTACGTCACTATAATTATAATATTATTCATTTACACATTATATACTGCATATAACTTTATAAATAATATAAGAATCAAGTAATCAAAACACAATACTAACACGCTTACGAACAAGAACGTTTCCCAATGCAAAACTTATTGTAGAACACATACCTAATTAAAGTGTCGGGTATACTTACAAAACTTCACTCTGCACTTAACACCTGTCACAACACCAATTAGATAAATTGGTGTTGTTATCTCGTCTTCTCAATGTCCGTGTGTCACAGGGGTCCAGCAGAATATCAGTGTCAGGTACATTTGCCTGACACATGCTGAGCTGGACTCTCATTTGGTGCAACCTTGAGACACATCGCACTGTGTATATTTCGTTATTAATTTTATTTTAAGTATTCGTCATAGTGTCACTTTTATTTCGATGTGTGTTTACATTTTGTTTTTTATCGGCACTTTGTTTTATAATTATGTGGGTAATTTGGTTATCATATAATAATAATAATATTGTTGCGCGCCGCAAATAATGCTTGATACATGGCGACATTAGTTACCACTAGCGCCATCTAGTATCGGGTAGCGGAACTAGTACCTTGGTACTAGGACCTTGACCCTACTTGACCTTTTTGTAAGTACTAGTAATTCCGAGAACTATCGACGTCGAGTCAGTCGGGACCGGTATGTACTCGAACGTTCTAGATGTTTATGTACTAGCTCTGCGGCACTATATAAGGCCGGGTGGGCCGCGAGACACAGATAGTTTCGAATAAGCGATACGAGCGATAACATCGAAGGCGATATTCGAGTGTGACTTAAGAGCGACTTAAGAGTGATCAGTAAGTGCAATTGTATTTCTTAATTAGTGTGTTTTACTTGTAATTAGCGTTGTGATTAAAGTGTCAAGTTTTGGTGATTGAATCGGCAGTTTTTATTGTCACGAACCCCAAGCTCGTAACAATTGGTGTCAGAAGCGAGGTTTAAAAACCATGCCGATTTTACCCAAAGACGACATGGAGGGTATCCGTACCCGGAGTCAACGCCAGCAAGAGACGGACCGGAGGCGATTTGGTGGAGCAATGCCACAGGGGTCGGAAGGCCAGCTACCGACCACGGAGGCCGGCCCGTCCACAGCTGCTCCAGCATCATCAGCACCAGATTTTGCTGCTCTGATGATGATGCTGCAGGAGCAGGCTCGCCGACAGGAGGAACAGGCTCGTCGGTTGGAGGAACAGCTCCAGCGGGACAAAGAGGAACAGGCCCGTCGGTTGGAAGAACAGCTGCTGCGTGACAGGGAGGAACAGGCTCGTCGACAGGAGGAACAGGCTCGTCGACAGGAGGAACAGGCTCGTCGGTTGGAGGAACAGCTCCAGCGGGACAAGGAGGAGCAGGCCCGCCGACAGGAGGAACAGGCTCGTCGACAGGAGGAACAGGCTCGTCGGTTGGAGGAACAGCTCCAGCGGGACAAGGAGGAGCAGGCCCGCCGACAGGAGGAGCAGGTCCGCCGACAGGAGGAACAGGCTCGTCGGTTGGAGGAACAGCTCCAGCGGGATAAAGAGGAGCAGGCGCGCCACCAGGAAGAGCAGATGCTCCTTATAAAGGACCTTCACGCTACCTTCGGGAAAGACATGAAGGAGGTGAAGGAAAAGGTTGCTCAACATGACAACCGTCTGTCGGAAGCCGAAACCCGAATCGACCAAGCGAATAATCGGGTTGACAACGTGATGGCTGACGTAAAGGAAACCGTGATGGCTGACCTGAAGGAAACCGTGATGGCTGACGTGAAGAAAACGCTGGATTACCTGAAACTGGGTGATGGAATCGCAGCTCCCGTAGCTACAACACCTTCGCTACGTGGATTCAAAGTGCCACCGTTCGACGGAACTTCTTCCTGGTCGGCCTACAAAATCCAGTTTGAGGCTGTCATGAAGGTGAACGGGTGGAATAAAAGTCAGGCCATGACTGCCCTCACCCTGGGCTTGCGCGACCAGGCCTTAACTGTCCTGGAAGCTCTCGGTAAGGAAGTGACTTACGAGCAGCTCCTTGAGGCATTGGAGGCTCGGTATGGCGACGCTCACCTGGAACACGTGTTCCGTGCGCAGCTCAAGGATCGCGTGCAACGCAGCAACGAAAACCTGCAGCAGTGGGCCCTTGAAGTGGAGAAGCTGGTTCGCAAAGCGTACCAGTCCGTACCTGCACTTATTGATGGAAACCTGGTGCAGGCATTCATCGACGGCATCCGCGACCTTGAAGTTAGAGTTGCTGTGAGGCTCGGTCACCACGGGACGCTGAAGGACGCCTTGGCCCATGCACTGGAGGTGGAAGCTGTGCGGCAAGATCATCGTTCCCATCGCGTCAGGGAGATTGCAGCGGCTACAGTTCGCGAGCGCAGTAAAGGATACAGCCCTAGGTGCTACGGCTGTGGGGAAAGGGGCCACCTTCGATCCAGTTGCCCTAAGCGAACTGCAGAAAGAGAAGACGGCCGATCTCCAGAGGGCAGTGCGGCTAACAGCACCGCCCAACACCAGCAGCAGGGAAACGAGTAATAGCCAGGACTGCGGGGCGGGTGCTGGCTGATGTTCAAGGAGCCCCAAGGATTTCGATCACACAAACCCATGATGGGAATAGCCTAATCATCAAGGGCGAGGTCAACGGAGCGCCGTGTAAGCTGACCATAGATACTGGAGCCTCTCGTACGGTTGTCAGTTCCCAACTTATAAGTCGGTTTCTTGGGGACTCCGCACACAACCGAGAACACATTAATTTGGTGACAGCCACCGGTCAGCGCATACCCGTCCATGGTGAGAAGAAGATGGAGTTGAAGCTAGGCAACAGAATCTACCTGCATAATGTCATCGTGGCTGATATAATGGACGATTGCATCCTGGGCCTTGACTTTATGAGGAAGAATTGTTGCGAGATTGACGTCAAGCAAGGTGTTTTGAAATGTGGACAAGAGGAACTTTTCGTGGAAGGGGCGTTACCAGGAAATGTGTACAGCCTTAAGAAGATTATTCTTCCGCCGAGATCGGAAACGATTGTGCCGGTTAGTCTTCCTCGGAATCCTGGGCGAACTCCTCGTTGTGTACTCGTGGAAAGGGTAGACAATGACCTTCCATGGAAAGTGGCACGAACTCTGGTCAGAGCCACCGACATCTCAGGGGTACGTGTGCTGAACCTTTGTGATCAGGAACACATTATAGAAAAAGGCACACTACTTGGTACTTGCGAGGAAGTGGATTGGTTGCGTCGATGCCAATATCTATCGACTGGGACCCTCAGCAAGGATGCACAAACGAGAGTGACCACACTTTTAGAAGACTGCCGCAGCGCTCTGTCCCAAAATGAAATGGTCAAAGCGAAGAAGATGTTACTCAAGTACGCCGATGTTTTCTCGTCAAACGATGCTGACATCGGGAGGACTGGCTTAGTTCAACACAAAATAAATACAGGAGAAGAATTGCCTATCCGTCAGCGGCCAAGGAGATTGCCGGTAGCACGTGAAAAGGAAGTGGAAACCATGATTGAGGGAATGGTGAAGGACGGTGTTATTGAACCTTCATCTAGTCCATGGTGTTCACCTGTAGTGCTGGTAAGAAAGAAGGACGGCAGCATGCGGTTTTGTGTTGACTATCGTCGTCTGAACGACGTTACGAAGAAGGACAGCTACCCTTTGCCAAGAATTGATGACACGCTGGACATGCTTACTGGCGTAAAGTGGTTTAGCACGCTGGACCTGAAAAGTGGCTACTGGCAAGTTGAAATTGATCCTAAGGACAAGGAGAAAACTGCATTCTCGACAGGAAAGGGTCTGTGGCAATTTAAAGTTATGCCGTTTGGATTGTGCAATGCTCCGGCAACGTTTGAAAGGTTGATGGAACTTGTACTTACTGGGCTAATTGGCGATGCCTGTCTGGTCTACTTGGATGACATCATCATCGTAGGCCGTACGTTTGAAGAACATCTACAAAACCTGGAACGCGTGCTCATGAAGATCCAGAGTGCCAACCTCAAGTTAAGTCCGAAGAAGTGTTCACTATTCAAACGACAAGTTAGCTTTTTGGGATATGTCGTGTCTGAAGAAGGTATCCGCACGGATCCAGAGAAAATTGCTGCTGTCAAGGACTGGCCAGTTCCAAAAGACAAGACGCAGGTCAGAGCATTTTTGGGTTTGTGCTCCTATTATCGGCGATTTGTCAAGAACTTTGCAGATATAGCCAAACCCCTGCATAAACTAACCGAGGAGAAGCGACATTTCTGCTGGGATAATAGTTGCGACATCGCATTCCAGGAGCTAAAGGACCGTCTGTGCAATACACCTATTTTGGGATACCCTGATGCGGACAAGGAATTTATAGTTGACACAGACGCAAGTGACATAGGACTTGGCGGTGTGTTGTCCCAACGGAATGGTGATCAAGAGGTTGTGATAGCGTACTTCAGCAAGTCATTGTCAAAGCCGGAAAGGAACTATTGTGTTACGAGACGGGAACTGCTTGCTGTGGTAAAGTCATTGCAGTATTTTAGCAAATATCTTCTGGGGCGGAAATTCCACTTACGAACTGACCATGCTGCACTGAAATGGCTATTGCAGTTCAAAAACCCAGAAGGACAAGTTGCGAGATGGATTGAACTACTGCAGGAATACGACTTCGTGGTCGAACATCGCAGCGGAAAATCTCATGGCAACGCAGATGCATTGTCAAGAAGACCTTGTCCTGAAGACTGCAAGCATTGTACTAAGCAAGAGAGTAAGGAAGTGGTACCTGTGAGGATGCTCAAGACAGACCTCAACAACGAGTGGAAGGAAAGCCTACAACGTGCACAGCAGGAAGATTCGGACATTAAGCCGATTCTGGAGTGGATGAAGGCCAGAGCTCCTAAGCCCAGGTGGAGTGACGTCTCAGCGATGAGTTCGGTCACAAAAAGCTATTGGGCCCAATGGGACAGCTTGGTGGTTCAGGATGGAGTCCTGTGCCGTAAATGGGAAAATGCTCGGGGAGATAGCTGTCATTTACAAATGGTTGTCCCTAAAGCTCAAGTACCGGATGTTCTACAGCTGTACCATAATGGTTGTTCAGGAGGTCATCTGGGAGTAAAACGGACTCTACTGAAGATACGAGAACGGTTTTACTGGGTCCACTGTCGGGACGATGTCGAGGATTGGTGTCGCAAATGTACAAGTTGTGCAGCTGTAAAGGGACCTCAGACTCGTAGTAGGGGTGCATTAAAATTGTATAATGTTGGTGCACCATGGGAGAGGATAGCCCTTGACGTTGCGGGGCCGTTTCCGGAAAGTGAAAGTGGCAACAAGTATTTCATGGTTGTGATGGATTACTTCACTAAGTGGCCGGAAGTCTTCGCCATTCCAAATCAAGAAGCTGCGACAGTTGCGGACAAATTAGTTCATGAAGTCTTCTGTCGTTTTGGAGTACCTTTGGAGATTCACAGTGATCAAGGAAGGAATTTTGAGTCACAAATATTCCAGGAAACTTGTCGAGTTATGGGTACTCATAAAACAAGGACGACTTCTTACCACCCACAATCCGATGGAATGGTGGAACGATTTAATCAGACACTGGAGAGGTACCTAGCGAAAGTTGTGGAAAATCGGCAACGAGATTGGGACAAGCACATACAACCGTTTTTGTTGTCATATCGAAGTGCTGTCCACGAAAGTACAGCGGTGACACCAGCTTTCGCAAACTTCGGAAGAGAACTACGGCTACCTGCAGACCTGATCACCGGAATACCACCTGATGCCCCACGCAGTGTAACTGATTATGCGAATGATTTGCGGAACAAAATGAATGACATTTATGAGCACGTCAGACAATCGGGCCAGCAAATGTCTGAAAAGATGAAAACCCGTTATGACCGCAAAATGAACAATAAAGGATTCGACGAAGGTTCACTGGTGTGGTTGCACAATCCAGTCCGCAGCAAAGGGAAATCTCCTAAGCTTCAAGCTAAATGGGACGGACCGTACCGGATTGTGACAAAGATCAATGATGTAACCTACCGGATACAGAAAGGTGCAAGAGGTGCTCCTAAGATCGTCCATGTGGATCGACTGGCGCGTTATTATGGGGCCAATAATGCTCGGGACGAGCATGTCTAAGGAGGGGGCAGTGTTGCGCGCCGCAAATAATGCTTGATACATGGCGACATTAGTTACCACTAGCGCCATCTAGTATCGGGTAGCGGAACTAGTACCTTGGTACTAGGACCTTGACCCTACTTGACCTTTTTGTAAGTACTAGTAATTCCGAGAACTATCGACGTCGAGTCAGTCGGGACCGGTATGTACTCGAACGTTCTAGATGTTTATGTACTAGCTCTGCGGCACTATATAAGGCCGGGTGGGCCGCGAGACACAGATAGTTTCGAATAAGCGATACGAGCGATAACATCGAAGGCGATATTCGAGTGTGACTTAAGAGCGACTTAAGAGTGATCAGTAAGTGCAATTGTATTTCTTAATTAGTGTGTTTTACTTGTAATTAGCGTTGTGATTAAAGTGTCAAGTTTTGGTGATTGAATCGGCAGTTTTTATTGTCACGAACCCCAAGCTCGTAACAATATTGTACTTTTGTGTGTTGTGCTGTCTTCTTGTGTGCGCCAAATAAATGGTTTATCTATCTATCTTAAAACGCGGGGAATTTAGCACCTTTTCCCGCGCCCCGTCGCGTGGCGCGTTGTAGTGGATAATCCGCCTTAGGAAATAGGTCTTTTCTCAAAGTAGCTATTTTTATTTCACGAGAAAAACCTTTTTGGCTTTTGCGTAACCGTAATGTATTTATGCTTGTGACTGTACTTGCTGTCAATGGCAAGTTGCGACTGAATCTACCTGCTAACTTACTGAGTGGGTCAATGACCCACAACACAAAACGAAAAAGATTTAACATTTAAACGGAGTCGTGATATTTATCAGCCCGTAAACGTCGGTTTAATAGTAGTTCGCACGGCTACACAACAAGCTATACATAACCAGTATAAACTGACTTACGATTGTACGAAAAACCTATACAATGCGATTTTAGCTAAAACTAGAGGTGTATAGCTTGATGTGTCGCCGTGTGTACAGACGCCAGCACATTACGCTACCCGAAACTGTCAAATTTTCCCAATCAACCTCGAATCTAATGCTTTAGCGATAAAGTTGAAAATATATTATAGAAATTTGACAGATTGTAGTAGCTTGATGTGCTGGCGTCTGTACAAGCACGATGTAGGATTTAATACTTTGATCACTGTACGAGTCAATCAAAGTAGGTATAGTTTGTTCCAGAATTATCTAATGAAAGTGTAAATCTAATAAAAGGGTTATCGCCGGGTACTGTACTACAATCTGTCAAATTTCTTTAATACATTTTCAACTTTATCGCTAAAGCATTAGTTTCAAGGTTGATTGGGTAAAGACAGTTTGGTAGCTTGATGTGCTGGCGTCTGTATATGCTGCAATTGTAACTGTTCTTTAGGCTGTTGATAATTTCTAAGATTGAAAGTCGCTTCTAAGTGAGAAATTGGTGACAAAGCCGGAAAAATAGATCACACTGGAGAAATAAATACAATGCGTGCCACGAAAGATGAGACTTGACACACCACGTGGTTTGACATGCGCAGTACACGATTTTAGGTATCTTTAGCGGTATGAGGTCTGAGTGTGGGACGGGACCGGACGTCATAGGGGCGGCGGAAAGAGGCGGGGGAGGCGGGGTCAAGTCTCATCTTTCGTGGCACGCATTGTACTTGACCAGTACCCACCCAAATTGCGTAATACACTATCAATAACAATCTGAATCATTTTGAAGGACTTTGTTAATCCATTGCTTTATATGTTCGAAAAATATGTCTGCTCAACAACGTAAATAACGCAATGAATGTTGTTGAACTGTCAAAACGAAAGCCCTTCCTACTGTTAGGTTAGTGTGTTACGCAATTACAATGCGTGCCACGAAAGATGAGACTTGACCCCGCCTCCCCCGCTCTTTCCGCCGCCCCTATGACGTCCGGTCCCGTCCCGCACTCAGACCTCATACCGCTAAAGATACCTAAAATCGTGTACTGCGCATGTCAAACCACGTGGTGTGTCAAGTCTCATCTTTCGTGGCACGCATTATACCCCGCAGGCTAACCCACCCGCGTTTGTAAGGTGTTAGCGATGCTGATTGACATGGAGGCTCTTTTAATTCACCATAGTTTGTCAAATCGCTGACCAAGCAAATTGATGTCATGACCTCAATTTCTTTTAAACGTGATTTGTCATCGAAGTTGCTGAGAATGCGAACGTCGCAATTTTGCAGTATTACTTAATTGTCACATACAATCATAATATAGTGAAGGTTGTGTTTATTTTGACATATTTAGAAAGAAAATCCTGTAGGAATCTAGTAGAGTGACCAAGTTAAAAGTATAAAGTTTGTGATCGCAAAGGTGCGTTTCTTTGCTAACTTGCAGTTAGTACGCTGTCCTCCCATAACTATTAACGCTGTAATTTGAGAACACAGTAACATCCAATTATTTAAAAGAGTAAGCATGAAGTTTCTTGCCGGCTCTTCTCCATAGGTGACGACCAATTGGAATCGCACCTAGCTTCTGACGTTTCATAAGTGTCCAATTTAGGTTTATGTGAAATAAAATATTTTGATTTTGACGCACTAACCCATCATCGGCTGAGTGTGTAAGGTTTTATTATCTTATTGTTCGTTCTGGCGTTACGCGACACATCTTCTGTCACATGAGCGACCCCCCTGAGTGAGAAGGTAATTTTTTTTGTAAAAAAAGTGTCATCTATAAAAAGTAGTTTCTAATAGAGTGTTCAAGTGAAGTTTTTTTAATTAAAATTATAATAAAAGTGTCCAAATGAAAATTCTTTAAACTTTTGGATTAACATTGTGACAGCAATTAACATTTTCAATTCAATTAGGTACTTACACGTAAGTACCTTGCGGAAAGGTTTGGTAACAATAACATTACTACAAATAACGTAAAACTGACACTGGTTGACAAACCTGTTTGTCTCGTTATCCCAAGCGCGACTGTTGAGCGTAGGGTCCTGAGTTTGATTGTTGCACAACCCAGTTACTGGGTAATACGATACTCCTTGATAAGACGGGTGGTCAGATTTTCGGGCTACTGACGACCCGTAACGACTGTCAAAGATCCACGAATGACAGCCGGGACCAACGGCATAACGTGCTTTCCGAAGCACGGAGGGGTCTTCGTATGTGAAGATGGTCACCCATTCACGGAGCACCCGCGGCAAGCGTAGCTTAACCTGATTGATCGACCCATGCGGCTATTATTACTTAACCACGAGTCTCCTCAAAATTTATATATAGGTATTCAAGTATATAACTCTGGTGTGAACGCCCCTTAATCTACTAGAAATAATGTCTTGACATTCATTCAAGTAGCATGGCTGTTGGATCGAAGTGTTATTCTTGATAATGAGTAGTCATACTTCTGCTCAATCCTTAGGTGAGTAGGTACGGGCGTGATGTTAAGTACCTACCTAAATTATCACTTTGTTCACCACACAAAATCTTGGTAAATCTGTTTTAACCTCTCGGAAGAGTATTTTAGTGTGTTGCTTTTAGAATAATCTGACAAAAAACAGAACGATTTATGTACATATATTACTATGGTTTTTATTATAAAAATAAAGTTTTTAGAGGTATCTTCATGATTTTTTTCTATCGTATCAAATTAGTTGTATTATGTTTTCAACACACTATCTACCTAGCATATATCCTGAAGAATATCATATATTTTTCTGATTTTGTTTACTGTAGTCGATCATATACTTTTATTGTTTCAAAACATTGCGTTTGGGTCCTGTAAGCCCCTTAAAGGACCTCTCCCACTGGCGCGTTTTATCGGTCGATAATATCGAATGCGATATTGCGATAATGCGTCCCGATTCCTTGCCACACAGCTGCGTTTGCGTGTAAACAACACTACAAGCCCCCCGCCCGCACTACGCGTTACTACGTTACCTAGTGATTGTTTGCGTCCTAATACAACATCGTCTAAGAACTTGTATTGTTATATCGCAGGACGGAGGAACGCAAGCGTCCTACTTCCATTGCGTCGTTATTATCGCAGCAGTGTGTAATTTTATGGCTGTCCTAATACAAAATGTACTGAAAAAAGATATCGCAGGAGGCTCTGCGTTGTCTGACCTGCGTTAAAAATACCACTTTAGTGCTATTCTGTAAAAATCTCACCGTGATAACTCAGGTGAAGTGGGCTGACATTGGTGTCACATAAAAGGCACTTTTGAACGTCAAAAATTACAGCGAAATAGAATTGATTCGCTCGTAGTCGCCGTCGTAGTGTCTTACGATGATACAAAGAAGTAGCATACTATTTTGCTCAATTTTAATATAAACATCATTAGATAAATTATTTACTATTTGTAGGAATATTTGATACTTAATACTTATGCATAAGCACTTGAGTGAGATACCTGAGATACAGGTTTATTCCTAGTTCAGGTAGAATCCAATTATTTTTTACCTACCACTAGTTTAAGGCCCTATTTTGTAAATATTTATGTAAATCAATTATTTCAATAAACAATTTCAATTCAATTCAATTTCAATTTCAATACCTAGCTTCAGCCGGTCGATTCTGTAAAAATCTCACAGTGAAAACTTGTTTTTACTAGGAATTGACACTATTGACAGCTCACTTCATGTCACTTCACCTAAGTTTTCACGCTGAGACTTTTACAGGATAACACCGCAGTTAGAATGACAGCTCACTTCACCTAACTTCTCACGGTGAGATTCTAACAGAATCGACCGGCTGATTACACAATTTCACACATTAGAACAAGTTCCATCCAGTACTGGAAATATTTCCATCATATACTTAGCAAAAATTAGTCAAACTTCAAGTGGCGAGCTGTTCAAGTGGTCGGCAGAGACTATGTCGATCTGCTTGTATGAAATTAACAAATGATTGAATTGGACCACTGTGTAGGTTAGTTGAAAAGGCCCATTCAATAAGGCGAAAACTTTCCCGTGACCTTCACTAGGTCATCGGTCCACCTTGTAAGGGGCCGACCACCTCTGCGCTCGAATTTCCGTGCAATACGAGCACAGTAAGTACAGTCAACAAAAGAGATAAGTTTGCAGGATCGTCGGATATAGTTCAAGTTACGTAAGAAACCGATGGATGTTCTCGAATAAAATTTAATTTTATTAATAGACAACAAACAGCTTATTTATCAAATTAAATTTCAGTCGACAAAATCTATCGGTTTCTTACTAAAGTTCAACTATATCCGACGATCCTGCATACTTATCTCTTTTGTTGACTGTACGTCGCCGTAGACGATGTGGCGACACTTGGAGGTCTTTATCCAGCAGTGACCGTCTTTCGGCTGAAATTATGATGACGATGATGAAATTATTTCATTGCTATTGATAGTTTGTTAAGCAATTACCCCCCAGGTGTTTTACGAACCTCCATATTTTGAACTTATTTTCGATCTCTGCCCGGAGTTATCCTTCTGTATGTACCTAACTTGCATTCATTCTGAAGAAATGGCTGAATTACATACTGTACGTATGTAATTTACGTATGTTATTACTGTAACAATTCAGCTCGACTGACGTTTTCGAAAGTATCTCACTAGGGCAATGTTAGTATTGTTTATAATTCTATCTCATTGCAAATTACGATTCACTTATTCGGTCATAAGTATACTTGAGTTATTTTATACAGGATATTTTTTTTTTACCGTCTCGAAATTTTTACAGAGCGTTCTACCCATGAATATGAACAACTTTCACTATGGGACCAATTGTGAAATCACGAAAAAAATGAGCTGTTCCCAATACATTTATTTTCATAAAACTTGTCAAAATGTAGGGAACAGCCTATTTTTTTTCGCGATTTCAGTTTTGTTCTCATTGTTAAAGTTGTTCATAATGATGAGTACAATGACCTCTTAAGAGGTTGTTGGTGTTTTTCCAATAAACCTGTATTATATATTTAAAAAAATATACATTTCACTTGCCCGTGTTATCGTGATGTCATGCTGTGGACGCCCATGGTAATAACGTCACGTCAGAAATTATAATACTTTACTACTACTTTGTCCAGCCACTATCTACTTACCTCCTGTCAGAACACAAGCGTGACGTTACACTTTTCTAAAGAAATTATAATAGAACGCGTATCGCTGACGACATCTCGTCATCTCCGCCCATATCGATTCCTATCAGTTGCCATCATAATTATGTATTTGCAATAGCCGCGAATTCCTATCACACTTCACCCACTGCGAGTCGGAACACGTAATCTATGAACATCACGAATTCACGACCTACTAACCCTCACAGTTAGTTACGTAACTTACTATTATGTAAACAGTTCAAATATTTGGACGTACTAAATTGACCACGCGACATCGCCCACCTGTTACTACATAGATAGTTAAATGTTTGTATTCTCTTAATGGTTTTTGGAGAAAAATTATTTTATTTTCACTGGCAATTCTTGTGATGGATTTTTTTAGCACTTTTTTTAATTCTAGATCGATTATACCTAGTACCTATATGTAGTCGATTTGCTATTAAAAGGATACAAATCTAGTGTCCAGGCTGCTACTAAAACATCCTAGTTTAGGATTTTTTAACATAATTTGAAAATCTTAATGATCATTCTAGCCTTTTCCCGGCTATGTTGGGGTCACTTCCAGTTTAACCGGATGTAGCTGAATACCAGTATTTTACATGGAGCGACTGCTTATCTGACCTCCACAACCCAGCTACTGGGCTATTTGAACGACTATTTAAAAAACTTAATAACATACATATGTGAATTTTCCTGCCTTTGATCGGTGATCGAATTGAAAACCTTAAGGGGAAATGCGGGTGGTCGTTTCTCCATAGAAACGCTCTCGCCTGTGTTCTTTCTAGTTAATGACCATAAAGCAATGATTTTTTACAGAATAATTAATATTAACTACTTGTATGTCCCTATGTTTTCCTCTTTGATGATACATTATTTTTATAAGCACTAGAACCCTCAAAAAATGCCGATTTAAATCGCTGTCAACAGAGGCCTAGTGTACAAATACAACTATTAATGAACAAAGAAAAACTCAGGGACACAGTTTAAATCCTTCTTATTCAGTTTATGAAATATGAGGAAATAGGCGAGAGCCAAACCCCGAATTAAGACTTTTTACTTAGGATTTTTCAAAAGTCTCTCCGACCGCATTTCCTCTTAACAGCAGCGCTTGCGACCACTAGACCTTACTAGGCAGGCAACAGTGAATTTTATTATCATTTTTAAATTGGTATTGTCATAGTTGGCGATCGGAACATAGGAAAACGATAATTAGAGTTAGTAATAAATTCTATTTACAATATTAGTCAGGTACTAATAACATTTTCTTTTTGTTTCAGAAAAATGCAATAAAAAAAACTGTTGAAGAAAACCAAATCCAAGATGGCTGCCCCCCAGCTGATTTCTGTCAGTGACGCCATCAACGAAAATTTAATAAAGAATGACAAGGAAATAAATTATTGTGCCCAGTGTATCGATAGTGTCGACGAGAATATGAACAATACATATGAAAATATGACAGAAGTTCAGAAGTTTTATAATGGAAAGAATATTTTGATTACTGGTGCTACAGGTTTGTAAGACTATTCTGCTGTATTTTATATATCCTGCTTTGAAATCTGGCTCTTGTGATACAGAAACTCCTAGTACAGAGCCACAGGGCCACTCAGATGATTGCAATTTTTTAATAATTTCATTTATACTTAAATGAAATTATTAAAAAATATGTAAAAAATTAAGCTGACAAATGTCATATGAGTTATTTAGGATTGGTAGACCAAAATAATAACCACCAATCAAACATGGCAGGCAAATTGACATCAGAATAGAATAGAATAGAATAGAATACTCTTTATTATGTACACCATATAAATTACAGACATATAGAAACTGTACAAAGGGTGACACAATGGGCGGAGATGAGATGGGCGGCTGAGATTCTGATTTTGATTAGATTTTCTAGAAAACGAAACTTACGTCCCGATTCTCAAACGCTACTCAATTTAAAGTGATTGAGTCTTATGCTGTCTTTGTTGCTAAAACACTACAAAGTGAAAAATAACTTTAGTTTCGGAAGTCGGTGTTTTTGGTTTTGTATTTTCGCTTTTTGCGACCAACTTCCGAATTTAAAGTTATTTTTACGTTGTAGTGTTTTCTTTGGAAGTCGGTTGTTTTTTTTTAACTTTTTAGTTGTGGTATTTAGTACCTACCTCACATAAAATCGTATACCTACTACTACTTGCTATGTAAATAACAGTTACAGGTAGTTATTATAACATCATCAACATAAACTAAGTGGAAAAAATACGTAGGTATTATTGAAGCCAACTCAAAAACTACCTGTGCAAAGTTAATAAAATTTATATAGGATCACCGCGTAAGCTTTCTCGACCAAAAGAATTTCCAAAATCGGTTCACAATTGACGAAAATATCAATGAACATTTATTATAAAAAAAATATATAAACTTATACACGCATAAACAGAGAAATACAGACGAATTAAAAGAACCTCGTCCTTTTTTATGAAGTCGGTTAAAAAGTGATATAAAGACTTTTAAAAACGTCTGACACCAAGTCAAAAAAAATCTAAATCTCTAACGTAACGTAATGTTTAGAGAATTTGGGAACCTTTTTAACGACATCCGAAGGCAAAGTTACCTAATGCCATCTCATCATCTGCCTAGCCTTTACTCAATTATGTTGGGGTTGGCTTCCAGTCTAACCGGCACCCGAATTGCGTAACACACTATCAATCTCAGTCTGAATAATTTTAAAGGATTTTTCTAAGCCATTGCTTCACGATATATTTATTTATGTATGTTCGAAAAATTTGTCTGCTCAACAACGTAAATAACGCAATTTAATTTTTAATTATTATTGTTTATTCAGATAACAGAGATCCATTGGGTTAGTAACAATAGTCTTAACCTATGTTAGTACTCAACTAATAACACCGACAATGTACAGGTGATAAGTGACCTCACCAATGGGCTGTCATGTCTCCCGGCTATAGCGCGTAGAATGTTATGTTATGTTAAGAGCGTTTGCGCCGTACGGCATTTCATACAAACTTTCAAGCCCTTATTTTTCGAAATGAATTAATCGATTTTAATGAAACTTCATAGGCATAAGCAGGATACAAAGGTCTAAAAAGTTAGTTGAGAAAATTTTCGAAAAATAGTGTCACAGCCAAATTAGACCGATTTTAAATTTTCCATAGAAACAGAGATTTTCAGTTATCTTTTTTTTAAATAAGACATTTCGAAAATGTTCTCAACTAACTTTTTAGACCTTTGTATCCTGCTTATGCGTAAAAAGTTTCATTAAAATCGGTTCATTCATTTCGAAAAATAAGGCTTTGAAAGTTTGTATGAAATGCCGTACGGCGTAAACGCTCTTATTGTTGCGTGCAATAAATTTTGTTGCACTGTCAAAATATAAGCCCTTAAAACTGATAGTGGGTTACACAATTACCCCGCGGATGCAGCTGAAGCAGCGAAGCGTATATAATAAGACAAACTCCAAGCGTATATCCGCTTAAGGCGAAAGCGCCAGGCAAGCCCGCGAAATTAAAATTTTCTTACGTTTTTTGCAATTTACTGGTCAGTATTGAGTTGTACGTTGATTAATATATGATTCGCGGCCGTAATAAATATGTATTTACAGAATTATAATCATTAAAGTCATCAAAACAACTCTCTAAGACTAAGTAATCCCACAGAATGACTGTTTCATGAAATCTCGACATTTTGGAATTATAGTAACCTAACAAGTTGTATTACCTACTGATTCTAATGATTATGATTCTGTAAAAACGTATTTGTTACGGCCGCGAATCATATTTTGATCGACGTACAACTTAATACTGGCTAGCAAATTGCAAAAAACGTAAGAAAATTTGAATTTCGTGGGTTACCTTAGCGCATCCCCCTTAACCAATAGCTTGCCAAAATTTCATTACCCAATTTACTTTCTCAGGTTTCCTCGGCAAGATCCTAGTCGAGAAGCTTCTCCGATGCTGTCCAGGCGTGGAGAACCTGTACCTCCTGGTGCGGCAGAAGAGGGGGAAGGATATCTATACCAGGATTGAGGAAATCTTTGATGACCCTGTAAGTATAAGTTTGGAAAACTTGAAAATATGACGTGGGTATAGTAATTGAAAATGTTGAGAAATGAACAGACAATATCATAGAGCTCTGATTACTTAAATATTATATTGGTGTCTTTTTTGTTTTTATTTTTTTTATACTCTTACGAAGTTACGATGCTTAAAAAACAGTATTATAACTTTATCTACGTACCGATCGATATATAATAAATTGGCAGTTGTTCAAAAGAATGAATAATCCAATAACCAATTTGTGATGGGTAGTATTAAACGAGTGACTGTCAATTAAAGTTATAAGTGACAAAAATAATTAATTTACGTTATAGTATTTACTAAGTGAGCGACTGACTGCGAGTGACGAGAAATCAGCAGAACAGCAACTTACAAAACTTAATTTGAGTTACTTAAAATACAAAATGAGAAGCTTCATATTATTTGAGCGACCTAATATTTGTTTGAGTGTCAACGTTACGTCCTGCATTTTTTTCAATATTTGGCAAATGATTTATTTATACTGAGCGTCATTTTATCTTATAGTACATTTTCTAAACCAGTCACGAAGTCATCATGACGGTTTTTTCGCTCTTGCATTGCATCCTATGTCGACAGAGCCTCGCTTTGCGGGGCCCCTATTTCTGTGTTAAGGGTTTAAAGTAACCAAACCTAACCTCGTAGGGTGTTTTGCTTAAAGTGAACTTTTTAGTAGTTCGTTATGTAAAACCTCAATTGGAAAAATCGTTTCTATCTTAGTATTGAAGTTGCCCTCTCTGTATTTCTAGTCGCTAATTTAGTAATTTTAATATCTGAAATGGATTAATCACAACCCACTTTTTGTAAGCTCGTTCTGGATTTTATTATTAATCAATATTCATCATAAGTTTAGTTAATTTTTCGCTTACTCAAATTCATACCGCTCAACTCAAGTTATTAAAACGGTAGGTATCTCATCATCAGTCGCTAAGATTTTTTTTTATTTGATCGTTTTATAATTCCCCATTTGGGATTTGCCATGAAAAAAAAACTAAAACTACACAACAGATAACTTTTAAATGTTTTTTTTTTAGCTTTTAACATGAAAAGAGTAGGTACCCTGAGTTTTGTGCAAGAACATCCTTATTTGCAGACTTTGTTTATAGAATGATCAAGTATGTATTTTTTCCTGTAGGTAAGTACACACGATGACATATCAAGCTATACTTTTCCAGGTAGTATAAGCAGACTTCTTATTGTACGAAAAGCCTTTACAATGCTACATCAGCTAAAACTGGAAATGTATAGATTGATAATTATGTCGTCGTTTGTACTTTCTTTGGTCATTACGTAGGTACTGTATAGGTAGTCTGCAAAAGTGAAACTTAAAACATGCAGAAAAATGATTCTGGTTACATTGGATCACTCAAGCGAAAAGACGCATTTGTTTCAAGGTGAGAACCATAACAAAAGCACAGTATAAATTATGTCTTTATACTGTGACAAAAGGCAGAGCATTCTTTTGATACTATTCTTGACAATTGAGGAGGTGAAGAACAAATACTCACTTTTCCACTTTTTTTAATTTTAGATAAACAGTACTAAAATGTAAAATAACTAACTGACTTACAACATCTGCATTTTGTTTTGGTTGTGTCATTTAAACTAGTGTTTCAGTCAATCTGATGTACCAAATGGCTGATAAAAATGATAAGATTCTTAGCTAATATTTTGAAATGAAATTTGGAAATGTGAGGTTTTGATTAAGCATTTTTGGTAAAATTTATATAAGAAAAGAGGTGTTTTTGATAAGGTTTTAATTATTTGCTTTAATCAATTTGATATGTTTTTACACATAGACTAAAAAAAATACATTAAAAAAATGGAAAAGTGAGGTTTTTATATCGAAAGTGACACATTTCGAGTTTTCGACAGCCAAATAGCTGTCGGAAGAATAGCGGAATCATTTTCTCAGTTTAAGGGCTGATTTTTCAATCATCTGATAATTTTATTCAAGGAATGATTTTTAAATTTGACAGTTATTACATACAAAAACTGTCAAACGTCAATTTAATTCCTCGAATAAGAGTTATCTGGTGACGAAGAAATCAGCTTTTAAACTGACAAAATTTTCAGGTTTTGGACTTGTGAACACCATTTAGAGGACTCCTAAGATAACATTGATTGATTTTTGATACGGTATGGAACCGTATCGAGTGGTTGTGAATAGCTATGCTGGTCTTACAGTGCCATGAAAGATGAGACTTGACCCCGCCTCCCCCGCTGTTTTTGCCGCCCCGATGACGTCCGGTCCCGTCCCGCACTCAGACTTCATACCGCTAAAGATACCTAAAATCGTGTTCTGCGCAAGTCAAACCACGTGGTGTCTCAAGTCTCATCTTTCGTGGCACGCATTGTACTTATTTTCATTTCAACAAAACATATTATTGCAAAGGTGTCAAGTTTAACCCATAAAAATGGCAGCCATGACCGTTACAGCTAAGACCTTGACATTTTACGGGCAGACGAACCAAGGCGAGGAAGATGAGCTCCTTTTTAGGCAAACCAGAGATAATGATTGTCAAAAGTTATGACAAAGTTCACCTTCAGGAAAACGGAAGTCGTAATTAGTTAAATGCTTTTTTTGGAGAAATTATGGGTCCTCAATATATTATATTGTTGAGTAATTTGTTTTCAAGGTGGCTTCCTGATTATTTATTTATTATTATGTAAAAAGATGTGCTATGTTGGGTATGTCGTGTGGACCCATAATTAAGAACTGCTTTTCAAGCACAAGGATGCGGGTTCGATCACTTGCAAGAATGCGGCCTTTGAGTATGAAGTTAAACTTTTTTGAAGAGAAAACTTCTTTAGCATCGTTGTGATTTGAAATTTTATGAAACGAAAAAGCAACAGTAAAAAGAGATATATAAGATTTAACGTGGGAGAAAATGAGATAGGAAGCATTATACAGTGTTTTTGTTTTTTATTAGTACAATTAATGACATCACATTTAATGGATGTGTGAATGTGGATGTGGATGGATGGATGGATGGATGGACGGATGGATGGATGGATGGATGGATGGATGGATGGATGGATGGATAGATGGATGGATGGATGGATGGATGGATGGATGGATGGATGGATGGATGTATGGATAGATGTATGTATGTTCTTTAGCATTGTTGTGATTTGAAAGTTTATGAAACGAAAAAGCGACAGTAAAAAGACATGTAAATTCATAAGATTTAACGTGGGAGAAAATGAGATAGGAAGCATTATACAGAGTTTTTGAAGGTTTTACTTCTACCACGTGTGAATTGCACACATGCTGTTTTTTATGTTTATTGAGCAGTGGTGGCCCAGTGGCAGCGGTCCCGACTTACGAGTTTGTAGGTCGTGGGTTCGAACCCAGCCAGGCGCTTTACTTTGTGTAAATTATTTTATCACCACTGCTCTCAAAAGGGTGAAGGAAAACATCGTAAGGAAACCGCCATTTCCCGGAACGATAAAATTTCAAGACATGTGACATCTACCAACCCGCACTGAGCTCGAGATTTATTTTCGTTGGATCCCACTTTTGAAAACCGGCAAAAATTCGAAAACATGGGACATACTACATGTTTCTACCAACCCGCACTGGATGCGTGGTGGATTATAGCGCACTCTCTTTTGAAGAGAGGAGGTCTGTGACCCAGCAGTGGGAACATTATTGGCTGATAAAGTTTAAAGATTTTTTTTTATATAAAAACCGTTGCCCCACACTAGGAATTACTCCTGTATCGCGGGTAGTTTACAAACATCAAACAGCCAGACCCGGAACAACTACCTGTAGGCAATACAAATATTTGTTCCGTGCGGGAATCGAACCCACGATACGCAGCGCAGCAGTCGATCGCTCAGCCACTGCGCCAACCCTGTCGTCAATAGATTGAATAGCACACACAATTCCACACTGTAAACACTTCTTTACTCCCTACTCTAGAAATCAAATCCTGAGCCCCAAGATACAGACTGTCTAGTTTAAGAGCAACTACAGTACCCGGCGATAAATATTGCACATCGACCTTTTTACACAAAACTATTTTATACAAATAATAAAAATAATTATCAAAAGAAGCAAATCATAATTGTTTTAACAGCTCCTAATAGATACCGGACTGTTTGTATTTCGTGCGAGAGAGATAACGCTCTACGAAGCCGAAATTAGCCGATTGTCTCTTTCCAAAGGTTGATGTGCAATATTTATCGCCGGGTAATGTAATACTAATGTAACCTAGCTGTAGGTAATATTTTAAGCCTACCTGTGAACTTGCTTATGTGTTAAGTATTTGGATAATAAACAATTTTCTATTTTGATTAAGACATGGCATCTCTGACTTACGATGTAAGAAAACATCGTGAGGAAATCTAAGCTGGACAAGAAATTTGGCCCATACATGTATAGGTAACTCACAGCAGGTACTATAAGGTACGCAAATGGTTATAATTTTAGCCTACAGCTGCTTAAGTTACAAACAAGCACACATCTCGGTCAAGGGATATTTGTAAAGGAATCGGCACTGCCAATATTTGCACGAACCATCAATGAGACAGGACTTAAATATTTTGACAAACATTGTCTTGTCTTTGCCACTGATCACCCGTCTTTAACCAATCATATCAAAGTGCTGCTTCTGTGAAGTTCACTGCTTACCTTACTCAACTGAGCGCAAGCAATTCGAAAGCGAACTCATTTGTTTTTAAAGTAAATCATCGCGGATTCACAACGAGACACCGTTCGAATTTCGAAGTTATGTTCTTCTCACCTTCAAATCAAACACGTGTCCCACCCCACCGCTGATAAGGCGAGCGACTAGATAGCTATCGGCTATTTTCTCGCTGAAGAAACGTAGGCACAATAGATGTCGGTCTCGTGTCAGTAGAAGAGATGACTGTTCACACTGCCGGCGAGAACTCTTTTACCACTAGTTTCTCGTAGCGACATGAGTTATCAAAGAGTCGTCCTCGTAGTAGCTCAGCGACGCTCGCTGAAAGACTGTCGCTTTGTTCCCAAGCATTCCAGGATATG
Organism: Luperina nickerlii; assembly: GCA_963855955.1. Classification (NCBI taxonomy): domain Eukaryota; kingdom Metazoa; phylum Arthropoda; class Insecta; order Lepidoptera; family Noctuidae; genus Luperina; species Luperina nickerlii. Next base: position 7,297,985 of record OY979690.1, read on the forward strand.
AACGGCAGCCATTCTACTCGTCGCACTTGCGCGCTCCCTAAGCTCGTGACAAAACTATTCGAACCATAGTAGATATAGATTATTATACATGCACCTAGATCACGCAAGAGCAACCACTTCGCGTGCGTTGAGCTTACGTTCAAAAATCGTAAGCCGCCACTTTCGCGCTCAGTCCTGTGTGCTGTGGCTGGGTAAGCGTGAGCGAGAGAGTGAGCTTGTGACGTCATAGTAGGTAGTCAGAAAAATGGCACGCTTCGTTTTCATACAGTTCGCGATACTTGCGTTATTTAGGTGAATCTATATCTGTGACTAGCTTCTGCCCGCGACTTCGTCCGCGTGAAATTTCTTGTTACTCCGACCCACCCCGTCGCATCGCATCGCCTGCCCGCGCTATTACTTCGTTTTTGCTTAGCGTTCTTTCTGACTTTTTTTCTTTTTGCTCGGCTCCTAAAGGTCATAGCGTGATGTTGTTAGCCTATAGCCTTCCTCAAGAGTTGGGCTATCAAATGAAAAATAATTTTTCAAATCCGACTGGGAGTTCCAGAGATTAGCGCGTTCAACCAAACAAACTCTTCAGCTTTATAATATTAGTATAGATTTGAACTACACACTCGCTGCTCGTCAACTTATTTTTAGTTGCTGGCTATAATAGTTTATCGCTAATCGTTGACGCTGGAACAAGTAAAATATCCGGCCAGCAAGCCAGTAAAGGCTCCTGCAAACAGGCGCGACGCGAATCGCGCGCGGCACAAAGGCACCGCTCGTTGCGCGACTTGCGGTGCCCTTGTCGCGCGCGATTTTATCGCGTGTCGCGCCTGTTTGAAGGAGCCTTAACGGGGTTGACTAGCCTCCTGGCTGCTTGCAGGAATTTCGTTTAATTAGTATCCCCAATTCTGCCGGTCGATTCTGTAAAAATCTCACCGTGAAAACTTAGGTGAAGTCAGTTTGTTTTTGCTAGGAATTGACACTATTGACAGCTCACTCCACGCTCACTTCACCTAAGTTTTCAAGGTGAGATAGTTACAGAATCGCACTGCAGAACTCTCTTTGGGTGTACTAAAGCCACTTGCACCACAATTCACTAAATACATTCAGCGCTAAACGCATTTAGTGATTTTTGTCGGTCCTAAGTGTAGGTACCACCTAATTCTCAACAAGCAGTGAGGTGTAGGTGCCGAAGATGCTTCGTTGCGATCGCAGTTTAGCTCACTACCTCGATGTCACCTCTATCTAAAACAAATGCATGCTAATAAACACGCACGCACATGCCGAAGAATACCTCACTACGATACATCGCGGGTTGCTTGGGGCTTTACCACGTAAAAACAAAATACTTTGTTTTACATGGAGGTTACATCGAGGTAGCGAGCGAAACTGCGATCGCAATGAGGCATCTTTACACCTCACTGCCTGATGGGAATTAGGTGGTGCCTTAGGAATGTCAATGAATGAATGAATGCCTTCACTTCGATCGCGAGGTATCGCAGTGAGGCATCTTCGGCAATGGTCATTCACTGTAACAAAACCTAGTTACACAATGACAGATTAATAATTTCTTTGTATTATTTCCAGGTGTTCAACCGGCTAAAGGAAGAGGTGCCGAAGTTCCGGCATAAGATAGTGGTGGTGCCATCAGACTGTGAGGCCGCTGGACTTGGACTCACCCTAACTGATAGACAGATGCTTACCGAGAAGGTAACGCAAAGTTATACAATTTGGTTCAATTACCCTAATCAATTCACTAAGCCCAGGATTTCATGGACGTGTTTTTCCTGTAGTGTGTGTAACCTAACGCACTTCTTAGAGCCGATTTTTAGAGTGAAAACTTCTTTAGGCGCGTGGGGCATTTTTTGGTATAGGAAAAAACCATTTAACTCGCGCCACTGTTACCGTAATCGACATAGCGCGTGTTTTGTTTATAAGACGATTAAAAAAATACCCGCTTCGGATGTCTTCGGCTGTCCTCGGGATGTACTCGGTTTTAACGTATATCCAATATGTCAGTGAGTGTGGCAAAGGTTTTATTTTCACTTCCGGCACTCCCGGAGTGCCACTGTTTTTTTTTGTCATGCTGAGATCCGCTCTGTTGGATTCTCAAGCCGAACAGGCTTAAGACGGAGAGTTGAAAATCCAGTGCGCGATAAAATTCCGCCGCGATATGTTTACGTCAATGCGAACGCGAGTAAATCTTTCTGTAAGTTTTACTTGATCTCTTCATAGGAACCTAGAAAGGCATTAGGATAAGGGTTAGAGCCTGAGGATGGGAAATCAAATAACCCTTCCCACTCTGGGTGGAGCGGAAGGGAGTGTCAGACTCTTACTGACTAAAACCCACCCGTGTTCCTTAGCCCTTTATGTTCCGAGCCAGCGGTAACCCTTTCGGACAATCCCGCTGACCAGGGTAGAGCCTTATCCTTTATTTCGGGTCAGCGTAGAGCGTCTTTCCTTGCTTCTACACACATCTATCAATTGTCATCTCAGCGTTTATCCTAGCCATAATAATCTTTCACAAAATCTGTCCATATTCCTTCAAAGGTTTTAAAAACAACGCACAATGAAAAAAAAAATATCAAATGAAACCAATTGTGATCAATTTTCATATCATGTGTCGAGTTATTCCGGTCTGATCCCCTGGATCTCCCCCCCTCCTCGATCCCCTGCTTGTTCGTCTTCTGTTTTAATCTCTGTCTTATCCACTATAAGCTTTCTCATTCCGATTTGATCCGCTTTTAGAGTATACACCACAGCTGAAGAGATTTTAAAAGAATTGCCGTGTACACCAACAATTTTCTTGCCAGTTTATTTTCAAGATTATTATCAATGTTTTAACTTTATCCCTCCTTCAAATTGCAGGTGAATATAATCTTCCACTCGGCTGCGACAGTCAAGTTCGATGAGCACCTCCGAGCGGCCTTGGTCACCAACGTCAGAGCGCCCCTCCATCTAATTAGACTGGCTAGGGACATGAAAAAATTAGACGTAAGTCCATTTATTCTTTATAGAAAATAATCTTGCCATATTATTTCCTATACTACTGCAACTTCACAGTGAGTGGTAAACTGGTAACCAACCAGAAAAGAGCCAAGACCCAGAAAAAATATTCAACTTTCTTCCAATCCGCAAAGAAATTAATCAGAAATTAATATTGGAATTTTAATCTTCTATTAAGGGCCGCGACTTTTGAGTTGAAGGTCGTAGGTTTGAACCCTAGCAGGTGCTTTAGTTTGCGTAAATAATTTCTCTGAAAACGGTGAAGGAAAACATCGTAAGGAAACCGGTATTTCCCAGAACCATAAAATTTGAAGACATGTGCCATCTACCAACCCGCACTGGGCTCGCGTAGTAGATTATAGCCCTCTCGAACAGAGGAGGGCCGTGTCCCAGCAGTGGGAACATTATGGCCTGATTATGTGAATATTGTAATAGGGGGAGCAAGCTTGTTGTCATTTGTCCCTAGGTTTGCACTTTGCCCGACCCGAAAACCGAACCTAGACACAAGACCAGCGGCCCGAGACAGTCCAGAAAAAATCCTATTACAGTAGGTACCCGGCGATAAATATTGCACATCGACCTTAGGTAATTGGTGTATTTTAAACAAAGAATAAAAATAATTATCAAAAGAAGCAAATCATAATTGTTTTAACAGCTCCTAATAGATACCGGACTGTTTGTATTTCGTGCGACAGAGATAACGCTCTACGAAGCCGAAATTAGCCGATTGTCTCTTTCCAAAGGTCGATGTGCAATATTTATCGCCGGGTAATGTACCTTAACTACACTTAAGTATTGTAAGTTTCCGATGTAATTTAACCAAATCAAAACTAAACCTTATCTCCAGGTATTAATGCACATATCGACGGCATACTCGAACTCTCATCTCTCTGAAATCGAGGAGAAGTTCTATCCATGTGATGCTGACTGTGAACAGCTTCACCAGATGATTGATAAGCTCTCGGATAACCAGATCAATAAAATGTTACCGAAGTGAGTATTTTTTCTAATCAGCTGTTGCTCGCTCACGTTTATATCCTAGGATAACTGTATCATGGCCAGCCTACACCCATGTCATGCCACTGAGCCAACCCGCCGAGGACAGTCTCCACCTATTCTGAGGGCGTAGGTAACTATAGGCCAACCGCTTAACTGAGACGTTGCCTGAGGTAGCAGCGCGGTGCGGGAGGGGTGTGGTGACGTGATGCGAGAGCTCAATGATCCGTCAATTTGTGACAACTATCACACCTCCCGCACCGCGCAGCTACCTCAGGCAACGTCTCAGTTAAGCAGTCGGCCTATTGTTTATATTTGTAAGTAGGTCCATAATGAGTTACTCTTGACGAGGTCGGTCCCTGGACTGCTGACCATCCGTAACATACCAAGATTTTTCCGTGCCTTGGAAAGCACGTTACGCAGTAAGTTGTTAGGCTTTTGGGTTTCTGACTAATCGTAACGGTAGTCAAAAGCCCGAAAGCTTAACAACCAGTCTGGGGATCTTGTTACCCAATAATTGGTAACAAGATCCCCAGACTATGTGAAATTTCGGTATTCAGCTGCATCCAGTTCGACTGGACGCCGACCCCAACATAGTTGTGAAAAGGCTAGTTAGATGATGGAGAGATGAGCACGGGTTTTGTAATGGCCAAGCCCACGTTGACTGAAGTCTTTGCTAAACATCGCCAGATTGCTAAAACCATGTTAGTTAAAATGGTTCTTCTTAAATTTTCAGGGTATTAGGACCGTGGCCAAACACGTACACATTCACAAAAGCTTTAGCGGAGAAGGAACTGCGAGTGAGTGCGGGAGGCATGCCTATAGGTATATTCAGGCCGGCTATAGGTAAGTCAATCCTCTTATGCTTTTTTTTTTTGAGGATGGGAAATCATCAAATGACCCCTCATGCTCTGGATGGAGCAGAAGGGAGTGTCAGACTCTTACTGACTAAAACCCACCCGTGTTCCTTCCTTAGCCCTTTATGTTCCGGGGCAGCGGTAACCCTTTCAGACAATCCCGCTGACCCGGCAGATCCTCTTATGCTTGTTCCATGTTATTTCTGGTCGGCGCAAAAAGTTCATCATCATTCATTTCTTCATACAATCACTCCTCCCACCTGAAGGTAAGTCAATGTATGCACTGATTATAAAAACGGCGAGGTGACGTAGGTATTCGAAGATCCATTGAAAAGCTTAGCATTAATAAGCATGACTTTTAAAAGTAGGTCTTATTAATGGCCAGTCCCATTCAAAAGCACGTTAATTTGCATGGCTAATAGTAAAACTTTTGCCAATGAGACAGACGTATACGGAGAAAACAACAAATAGGACAATTTGGTTAAAAACGTGACAATTCTGATTTAAAAGGCGTTAAGAATGGGCCTGATTGTGTATCAAACTAACATGTAATATAATAAAAATCTATTTTCAGTAATATCAACAGCGAAGGAACCTTTGAAGGGATGGCTAGACAATATGTATGGACCCACCGGAGTCACCGTGGGCAGTGGTAAGTGGTTCATACATTCTTAATTCCTAACATAACTCTTTTTGAGTTAACATTGTTTTATAGAAGTCAGTAGAGACGGGGAATTGTAGAATTGACAATCGTACGGTACATATAGAATTGAAGTCTGGCCATGTTTGTCGAAGGACCGATGGCCCGTGGAGTAGACGAGTGCAGACCGCGTATCGGCAAGCGTAGTGTGGGACGCCCCCCCCCCGGCTAGATGGACCGACTATCTAAAGAAGACTGGTGGTTGGGACAGACTGGATGCGGAAGGCGGAGGACAGGGTGTTTTGGCGCATCCTGGGAGAAGCCTATGTCCAGCTGTGGACGGCGATAGGCTGATTTTATTGATTGAGGGTACGCTGGTTTCAGGCTTAGTGGAGCAAAAAAATATCGATCGATTGGACAGGTCACCGTCCCACAGTGCACAGAAGATAAGCTGTAAAGAATTCTATAATTCGTCACTGACGGCAGTAAAACTCGAGATTCTGTTTTGTGGAGTCCTTTGTCCAATGACCAGCTATTTTGCTAACTTCAAAAAATCATCTGATGGATCATATTCTTTTTGAATGAACGTTTTTCTCACCATAATTATACTTCTTCCAGCCACCGGCATCCTACGGACGGTGCAGTGCGACGAGCTGGTGTCAGCTGACGTAGTGCCAGTGGATTTGGTGGTCAACTGCCTGATGGTGGCCGCACGTAGTGTACACAACGCTTACAAAGGAAGGTATGTAATTTTTAGTACTCGGACAAATGGATTAAGCGTCGTTCCAGAGCAGTTAAAGTATCTGATGAAAACGTGGACCGCGCAGCTAACGTGGAAAACCTCTCCGTGCACACCCTCCGAAGCAGTGTACGGTTGGGTACACGAATGTGTTTCTTGCTAATCAAACCTTTTCTTCGTCACACTTAAGGGTGTCTATACTTCTGTCCTCTGCTAATGTTTTCCAATTATTTGGGCAGACAAAGTGACAACAGTATGGAAAAGTCAAAAATATATTGTACTGACATAAGCTATCGAAAAGCTTTATGTCAGATCTGTTGAAAGTCGTTGTAGAAATACGAAACGCTTTGAAAGCGATTGTCACTTGCTCTGCTCTCACCACAGTTGCTTACCGTCGGCTTATTCAGCTAATTTACCTCACAACATTCCCTTTCCGTGCAAATCCTTACCCGCCAAAACGTTTCTGTCAATCCTGTAGAACAAAATTTAGTCCTGGCGCAAAATTCCGCGCGTCAATGTGCGTCAGTAGATTTTTTCAAAAACTTGGGATGCTTGTAAATAATTAATATTAGGCAAATAAGTCGTTGTAGAAATATGAAACGCTTTGACAGCGACTTCCACGATGTCGCCTAACGTACAGTGGGACCTCCGATGGTTCTTTTATTTAGTTATGAAGTTTAGCCAACTTAACTAATCTAATGCCTTCATTTCAGTTCACCACCGCTAGAACCTCCGATCTTCAACTATGTCAGTTCTGTGGAGAACAGGATAACGTGGGGTGACTTCATGTCCAAGAACATGCAATGGATACATTATTACCCTTTCTCCGAGGCTGTGTGGTGAGTGGGATATTATTGCTAATATCTTCGCAATGCGACCATTGCCACATTGCTCTCAACTTTTGTGAGCAGTGGCGGACCAGTGGTAACGGCCCCAAATTCAAGTTGTACAGGTTCGAACTCAGCCAGGCGCTTTGCTTTGTCTAATTTATTTCATCACCACTGCTCTCAAAAACGGTAAGGGAAATTAATATCGTGGGGAAACATGTCCTAGAACCAAAAACTCGAAGACATCTACCAACCCGCACTGGGCCCGCGTGGTGGATTATGTTTCTACTACTGGGACTCAGGTCTCCTCTCTGTCATGGATCAGTGCGGGTTGGTAGATGTCTTCATGTCTTCGAATTTTTGGTTCTAGGACATGCCGGTTTCCTCATGATGTTTTCCTTCACTGTTTTTGAGAGCAATAGTGATGAAATTAATTACACAAAGTAAAACGCCTGCCAAGAGGAGGCTTTTGCCCAGCACTGGGCTATAGGCTGAACAAAAAAAAAAGCACTTGGCTGGGTTCGTGCTGACGACCTACAACTCGTAATTCGGAGCGTTTACTACTAGGCTACAGATGTTCTATGTCACGAAGTCCGTTTGGCTATGAATGTTAATTGTCAAGCGTGCACATGCACATTGTGATCAACAGAGACTCAACAATGGGTGAAGTAAAACGGTACACATTCGCGGAAATAGCCTCATGCGACGGCAGCAAGGGGCAGCCGCTGTGGGAGCGCGCTTGTCGTTATACGTCACTACTACAATCAAAGCCGAACCACGAACGGACTTCGTGAAATAGAATATCTGTACCACAGTACTACTGCTCACCTGCAGTACATATTACTGTCGTACATTTAACATGCTACTATTGCATAAATACTATTATTTTCTTACTGAACAGACAGCTGTGCTGCTGGGGAGTTTGTTGCGCTATTTCTTCCCAGCGAAAGCACTAGGAAGTGGTGGGGCGTTTTGGGGGCTCTCTTATGTAATTTTGATTTGAAAAGTGCTGATTCTCGGCTTAATTTGAATAAATGACTATTGATTTTGCTAAAATAATCAACTACTCCCCCATTACAGGTTCATTTCACTAAGGCTGACGAAATCGGCGCTCATCAACCAAATCTACATGTTATTCTTGCATTTAATACCAGCTGCGCTAGTTGATGGCTTAGCCGTCTGCTTAGGAAAAAAGCCAAAGTAAGTATGCCTTCATTTATCTGCCTAGCCGTTTTCTAGGATAAGCTTTGTTTCCAGTGTGGCTAGATGTGGATTTTACTTGGAGCGGCTGTTAACTACCTCCATCTACAATACCGATTCCACTAGAAGAAAAAATCTATTCGAAAATAGACGAACTACTGCAAAAAGATATAATAGAAAAAGTAGAAGGACCGTCTGAATGGATATCGCCGCTAGTACCGATTCTGAAAGCAGACGGGGATGTCCGTCTCTGTATTGATATGAGGCGTGCAAATATGGCCATCAGGCGAGAAAATCACCCGCTACCAACGATGGAACAACTACTACTACCAAAGATCCAAAATGCTAAAATGTTTAGTAAATTAGATATAAAAGACGCATTCCATCAATTAGAGCTTGTAAACGACTCAAGACATATACGACTCAAGACGTTTTAAGAGGTTAATGTTTGGAATCACCTGTGCGCCGGAAATGTGTCAGAAAGCACTCGAAAGGGTGTTAATTGAATGCGACCGTAGTCAATTTTATTGACGACATTTTAGTATATGGAAAGGATAAGCAAGAACATGACAAACAGTTACAAAAAGTAATAGAAACATTAAGGACGAATGTGTATACTAATATTATCGGTCTCGTGGTTGCAAACGCGACTCCTGATCGTGGGGTCTTGGGGTTTGATTCCCAAGATCGGACAAATTGTTAATGGGTTTTCCATTAGGAATTTCTCGTAACAGCCCGGAGTTTGAAAGTTGGCGGTGTGATACCCCCGTGCCTCGGAAAGCACGTTAAGCCGTTGGTCCCGCCGTTGGCCGTTGGTTGGTTGGCCGTTGGCCGTTGGTTGGTTGGGTGGTGATCTCTCTTCGCGACTATCGGATTGCCGAAAAACATTAGGACTAATTTTTTATTACTCTTTTTTTCATACAAGTCTAATTAACCATTACCTTTCTTCTAGGATGCTTAAGGTATACCGTAAGATCCACAAGTTCTCCTCAGTCCTGTCATACTTCTGCACGAGGGAAATCAAATTCTGCAACAGTCGGACGAGAGAGCTTTGGGAGAAGACTTCTGAAGCCGATAAACAGGTAAGATGATATTATGATGATGACCTGCAAAAGTTGACCTTGACCTTGATTTAGAACTTGGTATCGTCGACTGAATAGACCCCTTCTTAATTTTCTCTGACTGGTTTTGCGTTAAAGTTTCAACGACTGAAAATTTTCCAAAGTATTTTAAGTGACAAAAAAAATCTTACCTACCTATATGACATTAAAAAATGTGAATAATACATGCGTGCAAATGGGTATATTTTAAAATGTTGCTTAAACACGTGATCAACTTTGAATGTTAATATTTCGGAAACGTAACGCTTTATGGGGTTTGGTCCTAGTGTTTTCTGTTTGCATTAATGTCAGCTATCGATTTATATAGGTTTCATGCGTGGCCACCATTTTGAAAAAAAAAACAAAATGGCGAAAAGCAGGTACGGCCAGCCTCCATATAAAAATCTTTAATCCCATTTACGTTCTGTTAGAAGAAAGCTTCACTAAAATCATTTATGAGATGAATTTGACAAGACACAAAATTGAAACATCTTTACAAATGTACGGACGCCAGCACATCAACCTACCACAATCTGTCAGATTTCTTTAATAGATTTTCAACTTTATCGCTAAAGCATAAGGTTCAAAGTTGATTGGGAAAATCTGACAGATTGTGGTAGGTTGATGTGCTGGCGTCTGTACCACCGCCAACTTCCTGTATCAAAGATTCTACCATATATTTCAGTTATATCCCTTCTGCATGAGCGACATAAACTGGGAGGAGTACTTCCAGGACTACCTAGGTGGCATCAGGAGGTTCCTCTTCAAGGAGAGCGATGACACGCTACCAGCAGCCAGGATTAAGTGGAAAAGGTATACTTACATTTTTTTCTATCGATTTAAAAAGTTTTGTCATGGTTCGGAAGGCTTCTATAGTAGGTATCGTAGCATGGAATGAATATATCTCTGAAATACAAGGTTCAATTAAATTAAGTAGCGAAACTTAACACAGACCTATTTCTTTTATTTTATTGTTTAATTTAATTGATATACAAAGTGACTACCAATTTAAATTGTCCGTATAAGTATTCAAATCCCTTCATTTACTCTTTGACAGCCTATGAAATGGCGTGTCAATTTGCTTAACAACCTCGGACTGTAAATTAAAAGGCGGATTATACACTACAATGCGCCATGCGACGGGGGCGCAGATAACGCGCCCCCGCTTGTGATATTTTACATACAAATTCAATAAAAACGCGATTCCGCGCGCGGAATTTGGCTCCGTTTCCCGTACCCCGTCGCGTGTCGCGTTGGAGTGTGTGATCCGCCTTAAGAACACAATACCTAAATGAATAAGACGCGATGGATATAAATATCTAATGATGATCAAACACTAGTCTGGTGACCCCTTATCAGCTGTTGCCCGAAATTATGAGTTTAATAAACACAGTTCTAAACAAGATTTTTTTTTCTAGGTTATACTATCTGCATCAGATAGCAAGGTTCATTTTCTTCATCCTGGCGGTCTATGCTTTATGGCGGATCTTATCTTTATTATGGTGATTTTAATTATAACTTGTACAGTAATCGTAAGAAAAGGTGATTTTAAATTTAACTGACTTAGGAATGTAATAAACAGTAGATACCCTGTATATGAGACCACAAAGTTTTTTTTTTCGGAAAAATTTATCTTTTTTATGGGGACTACATGACCTAACGGTTTCTGTCGGACTGCATAGAAAAGAATGAGAAGCGCAATGACACAACGATGGTAATTTATTGCTAAATATGAAGCAATCATATATTTACAAAAAATCTATTATTTGGACTAAAAAATTAAAACACTTATATTAGTGCTTTATTTAGTATGTTGTTTGTAGAATAATCTGATAATAAATGTAGGTAAAAAGAAAGTTTTTAGAGGTATCTTCAAGATTTTTTTTATCGTATCAAATTACTTGTACCTATTATTGTTTTCAACATACTATCTAACTAGCATATAACCTGAAGAATATCATATATTTTAGTTAGTCAATCATATACTTTTAGGCATTATAATACTTGCGTTTTTTGCGTTTAAGTCCTGTAGTCCCCTAAGAGAAATAATTAAATAATAATTAAATTAGCGAATAACTCACACTCATTTATTCATAGAGGTGTCAAAGAGGCCTATTTTTTTCAATTTAAAGTTTAAAGTTGCACTATGGTGATGGTTTAAAAATCACTCAATGCTTAAGGGAAAGGATAATATTATTGTTTTTTCTACACCATGTATCAGAAATGTGTGGTCATATTTAAAAGTGTGGTACCTACAGACCATCAAACTGAACCACTTTCTATATGGACCGACATCGTAACCGCGAAAAAACAATCAGAAGGCCAATTCTCGTAATTTAAAACGTTCAAAATCTAGTCGCAGTCTCATCTCGGCGACAAGCAAATGTCAAAAACTTGTCAAAATGTAGGGAAATTAGACGTATTTTTTGACAGATTGAGACTGAGATCAGACTGTGAACGTTGTTAAAATTAGTAGAATTGCCCCTCAGTTGTCTTAAACATTTGGGTCGAGTAGGTACCTATAGATGTCTGTACCAAATCCTTAGCCGGAGTTCGCTCGGACGTAAAAAAAAATCGCGGCGGGATTTTATCGCGCATTGGATTTTCAACTCTTGGTGTTGAGTCAAGCATTGAGGATCCAACAGAGCACATCCCAGCGCATCATAAAATCCCACTGTTGGATTTTCAGCTCTCGGCGCAAAGCAGTGCGCGAAAATATCCCGCCGCGATTTTTTTACGTCTCTGCGGATGTCGGCTTAAATATGACCACGCATTTCTGATTTACACTGTATAGTTCGGGGTTAGGTAGAAAACATTCAAAGGGAATTTTTCGTTAGGTGTTGCAATAACGTGGTCTCATTTAAAATAGGGTTCAAAATACAAGTTTTTATTATTTTTGAAAAACCAAAACTGTTGTAATATTACATTGCGATACGTGTGACTTAAGTTGTCCATTAATAGACTACTTAAGCCACACGTATCGTATACTATTTTATAGCTCGTGTTACCTAAACCCGCAATTAAGTCACACTTTCCTGTTTAAAAATGGACTACTTAACTCACAGAAAAGCGTGACTTACGTGCAGGTTTAAATCACACAGCGCTATTAATAAATATGTACCTAGCTTAAATAATTACGTTAGGTACAACAAAACGAATGTTACCAAAACCTAATAATTATTATAAGTATTTTAATTAGAAAACGATTATGGTGTAAATGACGATTTCTATTAGTGTAGTTCTAAGTAATTGTTAAGGACAATGGAAACAAAAAACATTACCCTCCTCTTCAGCTCCGACGCGGTCGGGTAAAAATAGGGCACTTTTCAGTCTTCCCCCCGTTTTGTCACTTGAGTTTTAACATCGTGTAAATACAGCCACAAGCCTAAAAATATTATTATGCACAGCTCGGCAATAATATCTGATCCTATATTTTGGCGTCGCTTGTTACGTCAGATATTTTTGATGTTCCTTCGATGTCACATATTATTTCACTCCTCGTTACTGTAGGTACCTACAACTTGCATTACAGTAGGTACGGTGTAGGTACCGTCATAGTTTCATGAAAAAAAAAAACAAGATGTATTTATTCATAACCTAATGGCCTAGACAAGTGACAATCGCTTTTAAAGCGTTTCGTATTTCTGCAACGACTTTCAACAGGATTGACATAAACTTTTCGGGACCCATTCCGATTTAGATATTACTATTATGACAGCTGAGAGCTGTCAACAATTCGGAACGCTCGTGACGCGCTTACAGTGCTTACTCAATGTCAACACGATATTATTACAGTATTTCTTTGTATAAACACCACATTTCTTCTTCTTTGGTTAGGTGGCGACTGTCAGCTAAAAGCACAATTTCAAAAATGCCACGTTATTTTAATTTGAAGATGATTCAACTCAAAACAAAACACAAATATTGACACATCCACACACACACACACTGTCATTTTTGACAGCGCTCACAGTGATATTATTCTAAGGCATGGTCGACGTTATCGCAAGATGGCGCATGTCATGACGTCATCTATGACGATTCACGGGACATCGTTATCGCGCTCTCTCTAATTCGGTACGGGTTTAAGCACATTCAAATCGATTATTTCCCAACTCGGACTAAGCTGCCTCGGTAGCGTATGTCAGTCCCCTACATTTTTGAATTTTCCAACATTGTTATCGATGATAGAATGTCACTTTGTCTAAATAGGCCCCTTGCTGCTTTAGTAAAGCAGTTTAAAATAGTGATGTCTAAAATATAGGCGTTTTTCTGACTAGACTCGACATGCACGATGTTAAAACTATCGACAAAGTAAAAAAGGATTAAATGTATAAAAGTAAAAAAGGATAAAATGTGTATTTTGTAAGTAAAATTTATTGTAATTATTATTATCCAAAAATAAATACTTTAAATAAATCGGTTGTTTATTTTTATGTTTATACTCCATTAGTATCTAGGTATTTATTTACACATCTACAGGTACCAATATTAAAAAAACTGGCCAAGTGAGACTCGAACTCGCACACGAAGGGTTCCGTAACACAAGGTAAAAACGCCGAAAAAAACACGTTTGTTGTATGGGAGACCCCTTAAATATTTATTTTAGTCTGTTTTTAGTATTTGTTGTTATAGCGGAAACAGAAATACATCATCTGTGAAAATTTCAACTGTCCAGCTATCACGTTTCATGAGATACAGCCTGGTGACCGACAGACAGTGGAGTCTTAGTAATAGGGTCCCGTTTTTACACTTTGGGTACGGAACCCTAAAAATCAGGTAGACTGGGGTGATTTGGGTTAGGGCTAGAATTAGTACAGACAAAAAAAAAGTCAGTAGTACTTTCAAAATTTTCTTTATTCAACCAAAAAACTGCACTTTACATTGGGATTAGTACAACAAACAGATTCTTTGCAAGTCTTAAATAATAAATCAATTTACCATTGATTACACTCCGCTACCGATACTATCAATAACTTCACGCCTGTATTTATCGAAGGGAAAGGCAAAGAGAGGTGTGTGGTTATTGTGTAAGTACGAGACTCGTACTTTTTGACGGTTATTTTATTCTAGCTGCCGACACTGTCCAAATTTCAATAATTCACACAAAATTCCAATTTTACCGGCCGCTTTTCAATTTTTTGTTATTTTACCTCTGACAGTCAGCAACGTAACGTTGCTGTTAGGTTAGTCGTCAACGACGTCGACACTTATTGTGACGAGAATAAAGGTCACAACAATTTTGATAGACTTGCCAATGGCAACAACCCAACATCAACCTTATTGTAATGAGAATAAAGAACACTGTGATTTGGACGGTGATACAAAATCAGAGGTAAAATAACTGAAAGAATTGTAAAACAAAAAAAGAACCGGTAAGTTCACTGGGGCAATTACTGTAGTGGACATATTCCGTTGAAAGAAAATATAGATAGCGAAGTGTAATCGCAATGAATTGATAAACAAATTCTTCTAAACGGTACTAAGTAGGCATCTCCTGTTGGTACCGTTTAATAATTAAACTACAGAAAAGGGAAAAGCATGAAAAAACACATTGAAAAGTCAGTCAAATGTTTACATGACAATTGATGGCAAATTGCAATTAATTCATAGATATACACATTTTAAAAGACTACAGCCGGTCGATTCTGTAAAAATCTCACCGTGAAAATTTAGGTGATGTGAATTTATTTTTCTAGGAATTGTCTCTATTGACAGCTCACTCCACGCTCACTTCACGTTCTAAGTTTTCACGGTGTGATGGATACAGAATCGCACTGCTGATTCCGCTTTCTCTCCGTGACTGGGTGACCATCGATTTACATAACAAGACGGCTCCGTGCCTTCGAAAGCGTCGGTCCAGGCTGTCATTTGTAGTTCTTTAACTATCCTTGCAAGTCAGACGCCTGAAAGTCTGACAACCAATCTTACCAAGGAATATCGTGTAATTCAGAAACTAGGTTGTGGGGGCATGTAAACAGTAAAATACTGGTATTCAGCTGCATCTGGTTAGACTGGAAGCTGACCCAAACAGTAAAAGCTAGGCAAATGATGAATTAAAAATGGTGCAGACTGCTAAGAGGTTTACAAGCTTAACTGTCACAGAACTTTGTCCCTCTCTGTCACCTTAAATAGATTAATATTGAGGGTCATCGCTTTATAGAGGTATGAGAAATAGAGTGTAAACTTCACTCATACTGTATAGAAAAAGGTGGATCCTCCGACCAGACGGGTGTTGTGTCTGGTGGGCTACTGCCCTGCAATTGTTTTTTTTTTTTTTAATGTTATTTCGCAGTTCAACCTAGGAGGTTGACGTCTGCTTAACCGGAGTTGGTCCTGCGAATGATGTCGAGACGTTATTGATAGTTGCGCCGTGAACTCTGCTTGCGCGATGCAGGTTTTGGCGTGACGTCAGTGTGATACGTAGTTTGCATGTGCCGATGTAGATGGCGCCACAGCCTTATAATTATAAATATCTTCAAAAACTTGCCTTCAATTGTCATCAAACAAATTTAAATGCATAAAAAAAAGTCAGTTCAAAATTCATTATTTAAAAAAATTACATCAGTAAATTCTGCAATGCAAAAAGCTGCCTAGAGAATGCTGTATACATTATTTACTAACATTAAAAGTCTTACAATTGGATGGAATATTGTAACACAAGTCGAAATATTATAAGACTGAAACAATCAGTTAATTATACAATTTGGATACAAGATTCCGTGCCTCTGATAGCACGTTATAAGCTGTTAGTCCCGAGCGTCCCGGCTTGTCATTCGTAGATCTTTGACAGTTGTTACGGGTAATCAGAAGCCAGAATCAGGGTCATTTATTTTATTCATTTTATATTTTTTTATAATTCTCTCCATGGTCTGAGTTTGAGTAATTTATGTGGCCTACCCAAATGTCCTTTCTTTGGTATTGTTCGTCGAATAGCTGCACGATTTCTGACAAATGCGTGCACTGACTGGACAGGTCCTCTCAATCTGTGTGGTTCTTTCCAAAAGACCATCTCAGATATCGACCTACATGGTCTTCATATAACCTGACCAAGATTATAATATCTGGACTTTAAAAGAGACTATGACCTCTGAGTTTGTTTCGGCCTTTCTTCTCAGAGTAGTCAGATAGGAAACGCCGATCTCATCTAGTTTAAAAAATATATGATTGACGTGTAAAAGTGTTTGTGCAAACCTACTTTTTAGAAAGTCTGACAATCAGTCTTACCAAGGTCGTGTAACAGAATAACTGGCTTGTCCAGAGGTCAGATAGGCAGTCGGTCCGTGTAAAATACAGGTATTCAATCAACGAATTACTTCTCGAGTAAAGTATTATCTTGTATCCAAATTGTATAATTATGAAGTTTCGGAGTGTATAATTCAGACATAACTATTTAAAAAAAAATTATACTACTTCCTAACACTTTTACAAAACTATGTTAGTTTACATTTAAAAATGCTTGATCAAGAATACATTTCAAAATTACAATTATTGATTTTTTACAACATTTCATAAAAAAACAATTATTAAAAATACACATAATTACCAATTTATACAAAAAAAAAAAAAAACTGATACGAACTACAAAAGTAAAATCTAATACAAAGACGCGATTTTTCTGTCGTGCGATAAAAAATAGCACGTCTGATTTGTTAAAATTAAAGCAAAATTACACTGAATTCATATTATGATTTAGAAAATAGTTTCATTTAAAAATCATTAGGTTAAAGTGCAGTAAAGCTTGGATATATAAATGGTATAATTACACACTCTTATGTAAAGTATATTAGGGCGTGATTACACCCACACGATCGACGTCGCGACAATGCCTCGATCACGTCGATCTCAGGATAATCGATGATTCCTTATCGTTGGATCGAACTCATTGAAAATTGCTCATAGGGTTGTCATGAACTTTCATAGCAAGTTAGTATTTGACAAGTATCAAACTCAGGTCTCATGTGAATTGTCAAGCGCTTTTAGAACCATGTGCGATAAAAACTAATTTCGTCGAGTTGATGTGTCCTGCAAACACTTTCAGTACGGGCCCAGGTATGAGGCTGGCACGGGAACGTGGGGATTGGTATAAGAAAAGAGAAACCCTTGCCGAGGAAAGGGTCAGAGAGGGAGCAGAGCAGAGCAGGCTGAGACAGACAGAGACACACGCACACCGGACAGACGGGCAGAGGGGGTTGCCCTAGACGATTGATCAATCGATGTTTCAGAGTCTGTCTAACTCTTCTCTTCTTTTTTCTTTCTCTTTTCTCGGTGATATTATCACCGTTCGATGTCGATCGTGTAGGTGTAATAACGCCCTTACAGTAGCTATGCGATGCGATGTATATTACAGTTACGAAAAATAAATTTCTTATACTGCTGCCTTTTGCTGCAAAATGAAAGTAGAGCATAAATATGATGGGTAAAAGATATTTAGCTGCAAGATATACCTTCGCATAGTTCTGTGACAATCCTAATTACGCTCAGTATAAAAATATTATAAAAGTTACACACATGACATTTATCTGCAGGTACTAATTCTATCATTATTATTTTACTATATTTAAGGTATAAAGTTTGCTTATTCCTATAAAATGGTTCATTGCATAGAAAACGGCATTGTTCTGAATGTCAACATATTAAAATGGCTACATAGTAAAATAAGAAAATAGGCCTGGTTATTCATAAGTTTATGTTAAGTTTCAAAATTTATTTTGTGATTTTTAAGTCCATTTCATAATTTCATAATATGACTAAGTATAGTCGTCGCGTTTTGGCATGCCAATGACCGCTATTGTCATATCTCTAGCGGTCATATTCCTTCTCCTAATATTAGGAGAAGGGCAATGACCGCTAGAGATATCTCTCCGGAGGAACCCAAATAATAAACTATATATGGCTGTTCGTTATTGGAACTTCTAGTAGATCGCGATAGATATTGATTCAGGACGTTAGCGGACTTTATTTCAGCTTTGGAAATAAAAAATGCTAGAAAATGTAGGTAAGTCAATGACCGCTTGTGCCATGCTAAATGCGACAACTATAACATAACACCTTATTACTTTTACCATAACACTATACCAAGGCTATCCGAAATGTAATAACTACTGATATTTTTAATACAATTAATTTACTGGGTAGTATAGTATCGTGCATTTGTTAGTCTTAAGGTGAATACGCAGTGGTAGACCACCGCCAAATTCAAATTTTCTTACGGTTTTTTGAAATTTTTAGGTCAGTGTCAGGTTTTATCTTGATTAAAATATGATTCGCGATTATAACAGGTACGTATTTACAGAATTATAATCATTAGAATTGTTAATACAACTATCTAAGTTAGATTTGTTCCATAAGAACAAATTTCTTAAGGAAAAGTACATACGGAACAAATCTAACTTAAAGATATATATTAATGAGTCTAATTACTATAATTCTGTAAATACATATCTGTTAAAATCGCGAATCATATTTTGATCAAGATACAACCTGACACTGACCTGCAAATTGCAATAAACGTAGGAAAATTTAAATTTCGCGGTCTACCACTGCGTCATTCACCTTAAACGGACTTTTGTGACAGTAATTTTCTTACAAATTACTTCTATTTTACTTGATATTTATTTACTTTAGTATCTATGGTAATGTCTACTTTGTGAGGCAAATCTAGCGTGTTGACGTTCGATATAATTTTAATGTGCGTTTTATTATTTTATTTGCATTAACAGTGGTTAACTTTTTCAGTTATTGTCTTGTAAAAGCTGTTTTTGTCGGAAAAAGTCGGAGTTCAATAGATATCACATACTTGAAAAACTCATATTAAAGTTAAAAAGAAGTTTATCGACCATGAAATACATTTAAGATGGCATACATACTTTGGCACGTTACAAAAAATACAAGGTATGCCAGATGG
Source organism: Luperina nickerlii (assembly GCA_963855955.1). Classification (NCBI taxonomy): domain Eukaryota; kingdom Metazoa; phylum Arthropoda; class Insecta; order Lepidoptera; family Noctuidae; genus Luperina; species Luperina nickerlii. The sequence continues at coordinate 7,317,242 of OY979690.1, forward strand.
GAGAACAAACGTGTCATTTTGTAAATGAAAATCTTATTTTTTGCCTAAAGAGCAAATCTTTGCCAAATACTGTCAAATTCTCACACGCGACTCATTTAACACTTACGACACACTAGTGAAATTTTAACTGCAGTGCGAGAGGGTTAAACCGCCGTTACCGGCTTAGTATATAAGTCCCATGTAATTAATAGGGGACGAGTCTCTTCGCGTTTAAGAACGACTCAAGATTGTCGTTTGAGAATTTGGCCGTAATTTACAGAAATATAATAGACACGACATTGCTTCTCGCAAAGATTAAGTTAGTATAATGAACAGATATGTCGCCATGTGCAAGATATGTGGTGTGTTAGTTTTTGGGGCTGATCCGTAAACCAACGGGTCGGGCCGCAGTCCGGGGTAATTAATGTCCGGCATTGGCCACTCTGGAAACATTGATTAATAGTTGGTTAGAAGTTCACACAAGATTCTCCAGTATAAGGTATGTTGGGGTAAGTCCGGCACTTGGATAAGACCGTACGAATAAAATTCTGCGCCATTTTATTCTGCTTCCACTGACGGGGCTGAATAAAATGGCGCAGAACAGAATGTTGTCAGCATTAAAGGGGAGGCGTCAAGGTAGACCGCGGAATTTAAATTATCTTTTGTTTGCCATTTGCATGTCAGTGTCATTTTGATTAAAATATGATCCCCAACAACAACAATTATGTATTTACAGAATTATAATCATCATTAGAATCATCTATATAACTCTCCTCAGTTAAAATTAGCCTCAAATATTATGGTCTAATGAAATAGTCATTGAACTTGGGGGAAAAACCGTAAGAAAACTTTAATTTCATTGGCTACCCTGGCGCTTTAGCCATACACAATATTGCAAAATTAGTCACGAATTTTAATCGTACGGTCTTATCCCAGCACCGAACTTTCCCCAACATACTCCACTAGGTGAGAAAACAGTAAATCCAGTATAAGCTGGCCTCGCAATGGACGGAAAACCTATGCAATGCAAGACCAGTGGGCCTAAAAACGCCACTTTGGCAGAATCGTAAAAAAATAACGTTATGAATCAAAATATGCCGAAGACAGTCCGTGTTTTTCTTTTTTTCGCTGCACTACGTAGGTATAATCAAAGAGATAGGGATTGGATTTGGAGCACAGACAAAAAAAAATACTGAAAAATCCTTCATCAATGGGATTTGATTCGATTAACTTAACAGTTAACTGTCCATTACGATTCATAATGTTATCCTTTTATGATTCGCCAAAGTGGCCTTTTTAGGCCCCCAGTTCAAATATACTGGTGATTATAGCTAGATATGTCGCGTGTGTATACAATATGGAGATGACAATAAATGAAATCGCTTCGCTATGGACGCTACTGAAGTTGGTAGCCAAATTTTGGGCTGATTGTATATTATGGTCTATATATTCATACACGAAATATTTTGAGAGAAACCTCTATAGCTGGTAAAAAAGTCATAGCAACGAAAAAAAATATAAAAATAATAATAATTTTTCTGTTCTGTTTTATTTCGTGTCTGTTTATATATATATGTGTGTGCATAAATGGTAAAATAAATAAATAAGTATATTGTATGAAACATAAAATCATTTTTAAATGACTTGACACATAATAAATACTGGCTCTGGTGTATCTCTTAAAATATTTCGTGTTAATTTTTTTCTTTTTATTGCGCGTTATATCGGCAGTTCTTTGTATTTTTGCTTCGAGATTTGGCATCATCACAAGAATTCTATTTTTTCTAGTTCGGAGAATTTTAGCAGATTTTAATAATCAGCCGGTCGATTCTGTATAAATCTCACCGTGAAAACTTAGGTGAAGTGAGTTTGTTTTTGCTAGGAATTGACACTATTGACAGCTCACTCTGGCTAGCTGGATACACATTATATAGATTGCCATCGACACGCTAAGGAGAAGAATGAAAACGCTGACAATACAATAAAGGAGTATTTTGGAACTATCAAATAAATCCTAACATCGAAATTGAATACTTGATTTTTTTTAAACAAACACCATGATGGCCAAGCTTATGGGTTTTGCCAATCTTTGAATAGCTATAGTGACTAAATTATTGGATATATTTGGTTGGAATTTTTGTATGCAGTCTGGATACGTCATTGGTATACGAAGTTTAATTTATTGTCATATTGTCTTCCCCACCTTGTATAGTGGAAAACTGATTGGTAAAACGAGACGACATTTGAAACTTTAAGAGATTACTTAATTACTTTAGTAGAACAAAAGTCGTTTTCAAGAAAAACTTGGCGTACAAAAAAGACTTTCCATAATCCAAAAACACACAGTTGGTCAATCAAAAAACCAATTTGCAGAAACACACACACTCGTGCACAGTATATTATTATTTTTATATTTATTTACTTGATCGCATTTTGATAAGCTTGTCTTACGTCTTCTCAAAGAAAATGAATAGTAAAACTAAAATATATAAATAAATATAAACTTTTATACAAAAATTACATCAACATAATTCAGTCTATGAAGCAAAACAATAAACTATGTTCTTCCAAACATGCAAAAAAAATATAGTTTTTTGGAATCAGAAATACACCTATTGTGCGTTTTTATAAGTTTTTACGTGACGATATCATAGTGGAAGACCATGTCCATAAAATTTTTGAAATACGTACACATTTATAACGTTATCGTGGACGGAAAGGGGATTGAAGATTTTTATATGTAGCCTGGCACTCCTACCTGTCCGCCATTTTGACTTTTTTCAAAATGGCGGCCGCTTATTTTTTTTACCCTTGCTTACATCTTGTTGCGTAGATGTTTAAAATAATTACACATCTATGCAAAAAGATTTGAGCAAGGGTAAAAAATATGGATGTCACGTGATCAACTTTGAATGTTAATATTTTGTAAAGTTGACACTTAACGGGGTTTGGTCTTATTATGTTTTCTGTGTGCATTGATGTCACCTATAGATTTATATAGGTTACATGCGGGGCCGCCATATTGAAAAAATAAAATTAAAATGGCGGACAGACAGGTATGCGACGTATCTTCAAAATCCTTCAAAAGCGTCTTCATATATTTCCATACATTTTACTTCCCTGCCCTATCGTGATGCCCGTGAGACGTTCACGATAATATTATCACGTTAGAAATTATAAAAACGTCAAATGATTAGGAATAAAAAAAAGACGTTAGAGCCACCATTCCCACTGTGTCGTGTTCCCAATTTTATTGCGTTTGACGACAGTCGTTTTTAGCAACTCAAAAAAAATGGTATGGCAGAAAAAAAACAAACATTGAAAATCGCACTTTTGAATCGTCACGGATGACAGTTAATCGTTCGTGGCACAAGTACACTCTATTCACAGATATTTTACCTCTGATTTTGCGTCACTGTCAAAATCAAAGTGATCTTTGAACTCGTTAAAATAAGGTTCCTTTTGGGCTGCTGCCACTAACAAGTCTGTCAATATCACAGTGATCTTTATCCTCGTTAAGATAAGGTTGCTTTTGGGTTGCTTCTGTCAGAGGTAAAATAACTCTGCGAACGGACTGCAAAGTGCTACAAGGATCTTTTGGCGCCTGGGTGACATTGACAGGGGGGCGTTGTTCGTAAACATTTCGCACCCTTAATAATATAAAGGCACAATTCAAAAAACTACTTTTTTGAATTGCGCCCTTATATTAAGTAATATAAGGTCACAATTCAAAAAACTACTTTTTTGAATTGTGCCTTTATATTATTAAGGGTGCGATTTGTGGAATGGTCACAGAAATCAAGATGGCGGCGTTAGTTCCGATTTTCGCCACGCACCAAAATGGTCCTTTTACTGTTGTAAAAAAGCTCTTTAATCCTTCGTATCCCGAACGTGGATCCATGTGAGACACATTAAGGCTTTATAATTGTTTCTGTAATTGCGGCATTCAACCGATTGACAACTTTGTACAATATTCTGACAAATAAATGCTTTCTATTTTATTCTAAACAACAGAACAAGCTGCTTATCTGTCGTTATAACACAGTGAGAATAATGTCTATTATAAAACATAATTATAAGCTAAAACTCACCTCCTCGCGGCATAAATGATGTAAACAGCGAACAGTGACATAAGGGTAGCCTCAGACGGCGCGATGTTAGCCGCGCCGGCAAAACGCGCGGTGCCACACGCCGGTGGACAGACCGGGATTATAGATTCTAAAGACAAGACGTCAGTTGTAGCATGCGACGAGTAGCAGCCATGCATGCGGAGTATGGAGAAAAATGGTACAGAGTGAGATCATCAAATTAAAATGTTGGTTTTATGTAAGTCTGACATCGACAATGCTCGTTAAGCAAGCGTGGAGATCAATGCTCGCGCCTTCTTCGTATAATGAGGCCTTTGTGGAGTTGTCCCATTGCAGGGCAAACGCTCGTGCCTTCTTGAGGCCTTTGTTTCGCAGTGGGAGTTGTCTCATTGCAAAGGCAAAGGCTCGTGCCTTCTTGAGGCCTCTGGCAATGGGAGTTGTCCAATTGCAGGGCAAAGGCTCGTGCCTTCTTAAGACCTTTGTTCCGCAGTGGGAGTTGTCTCATTGACAGGCAGACTCGTGCCTTCTTGAGGCCTTTGTTTCGCAGTGGGAGTTGTCTCATTGCGAGGCAAAGGCTCGTGCCTTCTTGAGGCCTTTGCTTCGCAGTGGGAGTTGTCTCATTGTGAGGCAAAGGCAAGTGCCTTCTTGAGGCCTTTGTTTCGCAGTGGGAGTTGTCCCATTGCAGGGCAAAGACCTATTATAAAGGGTGGCACAGACATCGACGCGCAAACTGTAACCATGGATTCAACACATGATTCTTGACCGAAAACAAAAACAGCTGTTTCACAGAAAAGTGCTGTTAAACTATTTACATATCTAAAAATTTGTAGAGAACCCTCGGTGCGCCAGTCCGACTTGCACTTGATAGTTTTTTTTTTTTAATAATAAACGACGAAATATTTCAACGCATGGGGTTTCAGAATCATGTACTGAATCTTTGGCATCAGGTTGCGAATCAATATTCCCTGCCAAGTGCCAACCCGTAATACGCTGGCATTATTGGTTTTTGTTATAATAATGGGTGTTAATAAATCGATCGAAAACTTTAATCTCACTCTGTATTTTACCTACAGACGCCAGCACATCAAGCTACTACAATCTGTCAAATGTCTTTTTCAACTTTATCTCTAAAGCTTTAGGTTCAAAGTTGATTGGGAAAATTACGACAGTTTCGGGCAGCTTGATGTGCTTGGCGTCTGTCTGTACAGTAGGACGCAAGTCAGTGGTAACATATTTTAAACTTGAGCTGGCCTTATGTCCCCATCTGGTCTTATGGTGCTGGTTTTGATATCACAGACCTGCGGCTTACCTTACATCAACAAATACGCAGTTTAATTATTCAACATAGAATTTAAACATTGCAAGATGCAATTGCAATTGCAAAATATTAAAATATTTTGGAATCAAGTCTGAAAAAATACTAAATACAAAAAATATATGCTTGTCAAAATCAAAGGAAGCTTATTTTAAATATTGAATTTAAATAGAAAGATTACAAAAAAAATCCCTTTCCCGTTTATGCAACTCAAAAAAAAAAAAACAAATCATATCTGTCTCTATAACTATACCGTTAAGATTCAGTTTTACTCACCGACTAAGTCCACCTGACCCTCGTCTGTCCCCAATTTATTCTGAGCCTTGCATTTGAAGAGGCCGTACTGACGCTTCTCAATTGTGATGACCCTGATAGTGGTGTCTGTGAACTCGTCTGCAGTCGCGAAGTGAGAGATTCTGGGGGAGAAACAAATCCATACTATAACCTTTACAAATCTCAAAGAAACTGTTCGTTTGTGACTTTTAAGGTTCCGTGCCCAAAGAACCTACTTTGGGTCCCAAAGGAGGTTCTTTGTGTATGGAACCCTAAAAAGAAACAAGAAACACGTTTTTTTCGGCGTTTTTTGCAGCGAGCTGTATCTTATGAACCATACATAATTATGTATAATAGGTAGACAGTAAAAATTTTCACTGAGTGTGTATTTCTATTGCCGCTATAACAACAAATCCATACTATAATATTATAAATGCGAATGTGTGTCTGTCTGTTTCACGCTTAAACCGCAGAACCGATTGAGATGAAATTTGGTATAGAGATTGTTTGAGTCCCGGGAAAGGACATAGGATAGTTTTTAACCTGATATTCACACGGGATCGATACTAATGCGGGTGAAACCGCGGAGCGCTGTTAGTATAAAAATAAAATAAAATTAATATAAAAAAAACCCGAAGAAAACACTTTTCTTCTATGATCTCCATACAAGAAAAATGTTCTGGAACCCTTCGTGTATGAGACCGACCTGCAATTGGCCGATTTTTCATGCCTTCTTCCTTTCATGCATTCATGAAAGGAAGAAGGCAAACAAAACAAAGCGTAAGCTGAAAGAACATTACATCAACTCGATTTTAACTTAACTGTTAATAGCGCGTTGGTCAAATCTCAAACCATGGCATGCTAAAACAAACCCCAGAGGTCTAATTGTGTGCTTTGTTTAAGTATAAGAAACTTTAATTTATAAATAAATAAATAATAATATAACGGCTCAACGGATTTCAATTGTTGGCATGCAGGTAAACCATTACCTGGGTTAGGATACTTTTTGATCTAAATCAAAAATCGAAAGTCATTTATTCAAACTAGGCTGAGAATCAGCACTTTTCAGACGTCAAAATTACAAAAGACAGTCCCCCGGCACGCCCGCCCTTCAGCCGGTCGATTCTGTAAAAATCTCACCGTGAAAACTTAGGTGATGTGAGTTTGTTTTTGCTAGGAATTGACACTATTGACAGCTCACTTCACCTAAGTTTTCACGGTGAGATGCGTTACAGAATAGCACTGCAGATAAAGTCCTAAAGATAACACACAGTAACCATATAAGGAAAATACTGTTGCGTCATCGGACTGTAGGTGCATAAAATCCTGTTTACTTTATTAACCCGGTAGCACTCGCTACTGGGTACAAAATAAACAAATAATAATAATAAAATTATTTGACAAAAAAAAAACAACCAACTTCAAAAAAAAAAACACTACAAAGTGAAAATTAACTTTAATTTCGGAAGTCGGTGCCGTTGGTTCCGCATTTTCGTTTTTTGACACCGACTTTCGAAATTAAAGTTATTAAGTAAATCAAACATTTATTCTTAATGTAGTGTGTATTTATTCCCATTGGATTACAGAATATCTAGGTTCCCAAATATTTTGAAAGGACTCTGATATAAAGACGAGATATTGAGGAATTACAAATTTCTATAGAAATCTTATTTTACTCATGACTCGTTTTTGCATGCTCCGCCGGTCCCTTAAGCGAGAGCAGCCGGGTTAAATACAATTCTAATCTATTCATTGACTAACAGCAGTAGAGTGCGAACGTATAATTCGGTATAATTCGCAAGATGAAGTTGATCAGCATAACGTTGACACTATTGGTGGTTTGTTCTTTCATTTGTACAGGTAAGTTTATATTGCTAATCTATTGCTTTAAATATAAAAAATGTGTCTGCTCCATTCCTACTGTTAGCGTGTCACGCAATTACCGAGTCTAAACAATATTTATTTCAATAACATGGTTTTTATTCGTGGAAACATAATTTTAAAAGCTAGCAGTATTAAAATAATAGTAATAAATAACTAGTTTGTATAGTCACGAGCACTAAATGTCAACACTTGGCAACTTTCAATTGCGATTTTTTCGTGAAATAATGAATGCAACGTTGAAATACGACACTTTACACAAACCTTTATGGAGCTGGATATATTTTGTCTATCTAAGCAATCATTTAAGAAAATGGCTCTAGATATTTTGTCTAGAGAGTATTTTAAGTTAGACTAAGCTAAGTAACACAGCATTATTATTGTGGCAGCGACTATTGTTTTACTTTTCTCTTCTTTTTATGTCTTTAGAACTTCTAACCTTTAGTTAAAACGTGGACAAAGGTGTGGGTTACATATTTTTAATCTTATTTTAGTATTTTTCTGTATTTTGTATCATGTAACTGTTTTTTTTTCCCCAATAAATAAATAAATAAATCGTCGCTGCGCTTGCCAAAGTCGCTATGTTTTTTTAGTGAACTTATTTGAGCTATATGAATTATAACATTTAGCGTGTTTATACGGAACTTTCGATGTATGAATATCACATAGCTACATTCCTTAACTCTTTAAATATTGCACTTATCACATAGCTGTTTATACAGTATGTGTGTATTGAAATAACGATTAAAACTGCATAAAACACGAAAATAACTAAATAACACATAGTGGCTTTTGCACACGCGCAACGACGAAATAAACCTTTACTGCAAGGGTAGTGTGGGACGGCCTCCAGATATATGGAGCGACTCAAAAAGGTGGCTGGGGCAAATTGGATGCGGAAGGCGGAGGACAGTCTTCTGGCGCAGCCTGGGAGGGGCTTATGTCCAGCAGTGGACTGCGATGGACTGAGTTGATTCATAATTATAATCACTCGAGACATGAAGACTCCCAGGAGTCCTTTTATCAACACAACTAGCTTCTGCTCGCGACTTCGTCCGCGTGGAATTTCTTGTTCTCCCGACCCACCCCGTCGCATCGCCTGCCTGCGCTTTTAATTCGTTTACCTTTTTTCTTACTTTTTTGGTTTTTGCTCGGATCCTAAGGGTCCTAGCGTGATGTTAAGTAGCCTATAGCCTTCCTCGAGAATTGGGCTATTAAATGCCAAAAGAATTTTTCAAATCCGACTGGTAGTTCCAGAGATTAGCGCGTTCAACCAAACAAACAAAACAAACTCTTCAGCTTTATAATATTAGTATAGAATATAGTATAATAGTATAGATAGCTATTTTTACCAGACTGCGTCAGAAGGAGGGTTATTGTTATTTATATACTTTTCCCTTTCAGTTTTCGGGGGTATTATTCATCAACCATGCAGTAAAATAACGTACCAATACCATAAACAAGAAATCGATGGACTTCTGGATCTTCCTGACTCTGGCCGAACGCAAGAACAAACAAAAAGGCTAAAATATCTGATGGGACAAGTACAGGCTTGTAAACGTGGTTAATAAATATCAAGACTTAAAAAAATATCGGTATTTTTTTTTTTTAATCAGATTCGCCGGGGTCAGGTGGTATAGCATATAATCAGTTATTAATAATTAACAAAACACCTACGTAATTTATCGCAGTGGAAATGTGCTTGGCACATAACCTGATGGACATGAAAGAAAAGTACTTGCTATTAAGATTCACTTTGATATTTTATTGTACCGTCAGCAACAAAAGTCGATTAACACTTCAGTTTTTTTTAATCTCAGTTATTGGGCAAAATATTTGTTCAAAATTGCATTGTATTTCTGCTGCAATTGTGAACAAATATTTTGCTCAATAGCTGAGATTAAAAAAAAAACTGAAGTGTTAATCGACTTTTGTTGCTGACTGTACAACAATTAGTGGCACACGACCTCCATGTAGGTTTTATATAATTACTTATAAGAAATGATTATAAAAAAAAATAAAAAAAAGATTATTATAAGATTTGACTGCCCCATTGGTTTCGTGGGTCGCAAGCGGGACTGCTGACCGTGGGGTCCTGGATTCGGTTCCCAGGTCGGGAAAAGTATTATTCAGCATTATTCTGTATCTCAAACTCTTTCTGTCATTTACACGCGCCATTCGCTAGAGCGAGAGGTCCGCTTAGAAGAATCCTCACTCAGTCAAAATTCATACGCATTATGGATAAGCGTTTTCGATGCGATTGAGTGAGGATTCTTCTAAGCGGACTTCTCGCTCTAGCGAATGGCGCGTGTAAATGACAGAAAGAGTTAGAGATACAGAAGAGTTTTTCCATTAGGAATTTCTTAGTAACAGTCCGGATTTTGGAAGTCGGCGGTGTGATACCCCCGTGCCTCGGAAAGCACGTAAAGCTGTTAGTCCTACGCCTGATCTCTCTCCGGTCGTGTCGGATTGCCGTCCCATCGGACTATGAGAGTGAGGGAGGAGGGAGTGCACCTGTGTCTGCGCGCACACTTGTGCACTATAATATTTCCCGCCTAAGGCTAGAAATATTATAGTCTAAGGCTCAAATCACATCGAGATGGCAGCGAAGCGGCGAGCAGTTTCAGTGTCATATAATTTTAAACTTTATTTTCACTAATATAATACATAGTATCGCTTGAAAAACTTGAAATGTCGCGCGGCCGCCCGCGACGCCGCGAGCACTCCGACAACTCAAGTTTCTCAAGCGATACTATGTATTATAGTAATGTCTCCGTTGAGATTGGCTGCCGTGGCCGAAATACGACCTGGAGGACTTTATTTATTTTATTTAGATGTATAAGGTAAATGTCAAATGTGTCATAGTTGGGAAAAGGCCACGCAGATGATGTTATAAGGAAAATATAACCTTTTTATGCATGTTAATAACGAGTCGACTGCGAGTCATCAGACGAGAATGTAGTTGTGAATAAAATCCTGTTTACAAGAACCCGGCTGCACTCGCCACTGGGTACTAAATACCACAGACATAATTAACATTATCAATATACTTGTTTAGTTTTATTAAGGCGAAAGCGCCAGGGTAGCCCGCGAAATTCAATTTTTTTTAGGTTTTTTGGAATTTGCTGGTCAGTATTAAGTTGTACGTTGATTAATATATGAATCGCGGCCGTAAGAAATATGTGTTTACAGAATTATAATCATTAAAGTCATCAACACAACTCTCTAAGACCACGTAAGTCCAAAGAATGATGATTTCATGAAACAGTTATTCTTTGGACTTACGTGGTCTTAGAGAGTTGTGTTGATTACTTTAATGATTATAATTCTGTAAACACATATTTCTTACGGCCGCGATTCATATATTAATCAACATACAACTTAATACTGACCAGCAAATTGCAAAAAACGTAAGAAAATTTGAATTTCGCGGGCTACCTTAGCGCTTCCCCCTTAAGTGAATTGTTTTTAGATTACATATATGTATTATTTTTTTGTCTCCTTTACTCTTTCACACGCTGTCTACATATCTCTATTTATTGTCCTATCGCAGGTATGCTGGAAGAGATTTTTTATAAAATAAGCATCACCTTTGTACCTATTTTTCTGTTCTGTTTTTTTTCGTGTCTGTTTATATGTGTGTACAGACGCCAGCACATCAAGCTACCCGAAACTGTCAAATTTTCCCAATCAACTTTGAACTTTATGCTTTAGCGATAAAGTCGAAATTCTATTAAAGAAATTTGACAGATTGTAGTAGCTTGATGTGCTGGCGTCTGTACTGTGGTCGATCGCAGAAAGCGATATTTTGTAGTAATAATCGCATTTTTTTTGTTATGTGTTTTCTGGTGTACAATAAAAAATACAATACAATACAAATAAATGGTGAACGGTAATGGTGTACAATATAAACAAATATAAAATAATACAATAAGTAAGATAAATAGTACGCATCATACTATTTTTTTTTTTTACTTTTTTTTGTTTTGGCGTGACCTAAACGCGCACTTATGTCACGATTTTTTGTAAAAAATAGACTACTTAAGTCACAGAAAAGCGTGACTTAAGTGCGAGTTTAGGTCACACAGTGCTATAAACAAAATTTTCTTAGATAATGCTATTTAAATTCTGTGGTATTTTATACCCGGTAGCGAGTATTAGTGTTTGTAAATACCTAGCGTGTTCTGCCGGTTTAAATACAATATCAGCTATTTATTAACTAACAGCAGTAGCACGAGAACGTATAATTTGTAAGATGAAGTTGCTCAGCATAATGTTGATACTATTAGTACTGTGTTCTGTCATTTGTACAGGTAAGTTTTAAGTTTAACTAAGTAATCTCTTGTTAGTTAGTCTAGACCTGCGGGACAATTGCATGACACACTAACAGTAGGAATAGTTTTCATTTTGACAGTTCAACAACATTTATTGCGTTCTTCAAAATTATTCGGATTGTGATAGATAGTGTGTCAAGGCTCCTGCAAACAGGCGCGACGCGCGACATGAATCGCGCGCGACACAAAGGCACCGCTCGTTGCGCGACTTGCGGTGCCTTTGTGTCACGTGTCGTGTCGCGCCTGTTTGAAGGAGCCTTTACGCGGAACCAACGACAGCGACTTCCGAAATTAAAGTTAATTTTCACTTTGTAGTGTTTTTTTTTTTGAAGTCTGTTGTTTATATAATATTTTTAGATTGATTTTTAGTTAAGTACTTATATTTTACTGTTTACTTCACGTCGCGGTCTGGATCCACGGTCTGCCATTAGGTGACTCCTGCATCCTAACTATGAATCACAATCTGAATCATTTTGAAGGATATTGCTAATCCATTAGTTCATATGTTCGAAAAACTTGTCTGCTACGTGCATTCCTACGGCTTAACCATAAGAATGGTTAATTCCGGGGTAATTCCGTAAAACACTAACAGTAGGAAATGTTAGTGTTTTACGGAATTACCCAGTTGGTCTAGACAATATTTAATTAAATAATTAGTTTGTAGGTACAGTCAACAAAAGAGATAAGTATGCAGGATCGTCGGATATAGTTGAAGTTTAGTAAGAAACTGATGGATGTTGTCGGCTGTAATTTTATTTGATAAATGAGCTGTTTGTTTTCCATTAATAAAATAAAATATTATTCGAGAACATCCATCGGTTTCTTACTAAACTTGCAACTATATCCGACGATCCTGCATACTTATCTCTTTTGTTGACTGTACTGTCAGCAGTACGTCACTGTAGTTTGTGCGTTTTAGCACGGTAATAGTGGTGACACAGTCATTTTACTCGGAGACTAGTAGCGTTATAGAATTAATCAAAATGGAAAAACCGTTTCCTCCCGATGTTTTCCCTCATCGTTTTGAGAGCAGTGGTGATGAAATGATTACATCAAGTAAAGGAAAGAAAAGTAACTTTATTATATTTTATAGCCGTCTTAGTAGTACGCACTCTGTGAAAATTTCAAGTGTTTACCTAATACGGTTCAGCAGATACAGCCCTGGGACAGACGGACGGACAACGGAGCCTTAGCAATAGGGTCCCTTTGGCAGCCTTTGGGTACGAAACCCAAATAAAAGTGTATTACTTGTAATCGTGGCTAAACAATAGTGTAGTGAAACTCCACCATTGTTTTTTTTACAAATATTTAAATCGTTAGATCCGCCATACCGCGTCAAAAGATGGTCGCGTTTCTGTTTCGTTTTGACACCTCTGACACACAATGTGGCATGCTGCCATGGAAACACAATTTACACGGGATGTGTGAAATCACTCTCCTCACTACGTAGTACGGACACTTTTCACACGACATAAGTGCGGTGAGGGTAAATCTAACGATTTAAATCTTTGCATACGAGACTTGACGACTCCCAGGAGTCCTTGTTTTAACACAATAGCTATTTTTGTTTATATGCTTTTTCTTTTCAGTTTACGGGAATCGGCCCTCCTCGCTTCCGTGCAGTAATATAACGTACCAATACAATAAACAAGAAATCGATAAACTTCTGGCTATTCTTGAGTCTGACCGAACACAAGAACAAAAAGGCAGGCTAAAACATCTTCAGGAACTAATAAAAGCTTGTAATAATAAGATATAGTCGATTTTTTTAATTTAAATTTGACTTTTTTTATTTAAATCAGACTTCTATGATTTAGTAATAATTGGTAATCAGTTTTTAGATTTTTAGCTTAAGAACAAAACACTACCATAATGGTTTATAATCATTTACAAATAATTAACAGACCATGAACGTAATATTAAACAAAAAACTTAATTAAACATTTTGAACAATTTTGTATCACTATTTGTGAGAAAGAGATTTTTCATTAATTCCTTATTTTTAAGTTTACACACTGCTATGGTAAAATTGCCGCAAACGTTTTTTTTAATTAAAATGCAAAGCATATTATTTTAAAATAATACATTACTCCTTAACCACTACCTAAGTAGGTCGCTAAGTGACTGGACAAGCCATGTAAAAATTACAAGACGATACTTTATTTTTGCGGAGCGTCGCATAGTACAGCCCCTGCGTCTTGCGGCGAGATAGTGATGTGGTTGTGAAGATCCACTAACGTAGGCTATCGACAACAATGTCGATTGCCCAACAAATATATTGCTATTATAACATATCTACCTAACCCTTCAGGGTAAACAATCTTAAGTCAGGCCGCACACCAGCGCCACATGCTACACGCATCGTAGATTTACATCGCCACAGTTACTGCGCTACAATTCAGCTTACTACAAATGTTTCGTATACATCGGAAGCACAGTTGTCACAGGCCACCGCTTTGAGAATGTCGACATCATCGTCTGACGACGATGATGTCGACATTCGTCCGACATTCATCCGTCTAGTTGCTATAATCAGAGAGCGTATGGTTATACAGTATTTTAACTAACAGAGGGCGTTCCCGTTAACCCGCAATAGTATAGCATCCATACATGCTAAAAAAAATATTACCATTCGAAAATAAAATGTTTTTATTTTTTTTTTTATATTAAAATATTCACTAAAAATCGTAAATTGATACTCTATTTATTTAATTAATTCTAATTTATTTAATTAAATAAATTCCGACATTGCTGTCCTTCAAGTACGCGTGTACAGAGTGTTTCTTTAACATATCAATTTACGATTTTTAGTGAATATTTTAATATAAAAAAATAAAAAAAAACATTTTATTTTCGAATGGTAATATTTTTTTTAGCATGTATGGATGCTATACTATTGCGGGTTAACGGGAACGCCCTCTGTTAGTTAACATACTGTATAATATAGGGTTTTTTTCAACCTCTGCAAGAAACTCAACGTAAAATTCAATGTTGTCTTTCATTTTTGCAAACCAAAGCGACACAAAAAACGAACGTGTTCGATCTTGAATTCGTGTACCGCGGCAAACGTCTCGCCACATAGTGCACCCGCTACAATTGTGTCCTTGGTGTGCGTGCTCGCGCACAGATATACGGGGGCGTTAAATGTGTCGCGTTTCGAATGTGGCGCCACAATTATCGTGATATATAAGTGTACGCCTGGTGTGCGGCCTTACTTAGTGTAAGTACGGCCGAGGAACATGACCGCTCTGAATATAGGCTTTCCGAACTTATGCGTCTGCTCTCCCACTCAAACTCGCCTCATGTCACCATCTGGTTCCTAAAAAATGTTATTGCGCAGCCTTCTGCACAAATTTCGGACATGCCATATTGAACTGTGGCGGCATCTACATCGCCACATACGAAATACGCATCACACTGACGTCACGCAAAATCCTGCATCGCGCAAGCAGAGTTTACCGCACACCTAGCATATATATATCATTATAGACATCAATCGTCGGGCAGAAGCCCACCAGCCCCAACACTCGTCTGGTCTGAGGAGCCTCCCTTTTTCATGGAGAATGAGTGAACTTCACACCATGTTCCTTATACTTCTATAGTATTAAATGTAAGATTATGTTGCGCGCCACAATTAATGCCTGGTACAGACGCCAGCACATCAAGCTACCCGAAACTGTCAAACTTTCCCAATCAACTTTGAACCTTATGCTTTAGCGATAAAGTTGAAATTCTATTAAAGAAATTTGACTGATTGTAGTAGCTTGATGTGCACGCAGGAAGTCCGGTGAAACACTGACCGCGTAACCTAGACACGAGTAATTGCAGGTTTCGACAAGTAAGCAAAATAGAAACAAGCAAACTTACCTATCTCTTTCGGACATACATATTTTGCGATTGACATGAGTGCGTAACAGAAAGTAATAACTTCCGCATGCATTTTTTCTTATCTAGTTGTGATGACACGCTTTATGACTCTTAACACTCAGGCATAAAGTATAATTTGCATTGAGAAAATAAATGTTAAAGAAAAAGCGTAGGTTTTTGAAGTTGTGAGCTGGCAACGTGTGTCGTGAACCTGTCGCGTGCTCTCCTGTTTACAATTCATCGTGTAGAAAATACTTAAAATCAAAAATTATGTCCTGTGGCTAAACTACTGGATATATTAATTTGATTTTTTGTGTGCAGGTTGGGCACATCATGACTTATACGAAGCTTAATTTATGATCATATTGTCCTCTTCACATTGTATAACGCCGGTCTGGGCCACGACCCAGTCAGATTGGATAAAGCGATACAAGTGAATACATCGAAGCGATCTTCAACAGCGAATTAAGAGAGATCAGTATTGCAATTGTGTTTTATAAGTGTGTTTGAGTTGTTATTAGTGTTGTTGATTAGTGTCATTTTTTTGGTTATTAAATCGGCAGTTTTTATTGTCACGAACCCCAAGCTAGTAACAATTATTTACCTGTAATGCTGATTGTTGGACAGTTGCACTTCATCCTTGAGCCAAGTTATAGCTGGCGGTGGGTACGCTTCCACGTGGCATTCGAGATCCATGTCATATTGTAGCGCCTAAAATAAATAATCCATACTATATTCATGCTACTGATATTGGCGCCGATTCCCTTGTTCACAAACTAAACTAAATTTAAGTTCATTGCATCTTTTTCTTTCTATTTCATTAAGAAAAGGACAGAAGATAGATATTAGTTTAGTCCTGTCAAATTAAGATACTCTATAGAAAAGTTTAGACGTGATTAAAAAATTGGCTACTAAAAATACGTCAATTTACGTCAGGCGTTAACTAATTTGACAGGACTAAACTAAGACTTATCTTCTGTCCTTTTCATAATGAAATTTAAAGAAAAAGATGCACTGTACTTAAATTTAGTTTAGTTTGTGAACAAGGGAACCGGCGCCATTATTGAATTGTTTTTTTTTTTTTTTATTATAAATGTGAAAGTTTGTGAAGATGTTTGGATGTTTGTTACTTATAGGAATTCAGGTTACGGACGAGAATTAAAAACAGAAACTTTGAATTTAAATTATGTTCTTTATAATTTCTTTAACGTGACACAGGGAAGGTTTTATGTCTGACTCCTAGCACAGCGAATATAAAAAGGGACGAACTGACAGGAGTTGTTGGTTTTATACGAATCATTAAGTGACAGTGTTGCTATTACTAAACAGTAAGAATTGATTAATTTTTGCACATATAAATCGACTAAATACCAACACGCCCCCTCAAAAATTAACTTTTAATATTATAAACACAACAAGTTGATTTGTTACAATATACATAAAGTAACCTAAATAATCAGAACATAAAAGCCTTCCAAGTGACTCCTGGGAGAATATAATATATGGTCCAACATTTGTTGCTAGGATTAGGAAAACCAGGAAAACCTAATCAGACCATTTCATAAAAATCAATAAATTAACGCAATTGACAATTAATACAACAATAAACATAAGATTATTGTTTACATAAACCAATTTCATCTCTATGCTGGTTAAACGTGACAGCTGGTAGCGGTTTTGTCAGCACATCCGCTATTTGTTTACCTGTGGGTACATAATACAATTTTATTACATTGTTTTCAACTTGCTCTCTAGAGAAGTGATACTTGATGTCAATGTGTTTGGACCTTTTGTGACTAGTCGGGTTATTTGCTATACTGATACAACCATTATTGTCTTCATAAACAGGAATTGGACTGACAATATTAAGTTTAACACTATTTGCAAGAGACTTTAGCCAATGCTTCTTTTACAGCTTCGAATAATGCCATGTACTCAGCCTCAGTCGAAGAAGCCGCTACAGACATTTGCCTCTTTGTATTCCAGGTTATTGTACAACTATTAAATAATTTAAATAAATAACCCGTTGTACTTTTTCTATCATTGACATCATTACCACCCCAATCTGAGTCTACATATCCACATAAGCTATTATCAAAATTATTACACCTGTTGTATGTTAATTTTAATTCTATTGTGCCTTTCAAATATCTAAGTACTCTTTTGAGACATTGCCACAACTCTTTATTATTATTGTTTGTGTATCTGCTCAAAATATTAACACTTGCACTTAAATCTGGACGAGTACACAACATAACATACATTAAACATCCAATAAGATTGCGACAAGGTGCATTATATTCACTGTCTATGTTTAGAGCTTCGTAATTAGGTTTAACTTCTAAAGGAGTAGTTACAGGATTGCAATCAGACATACCAAATTTGTCTATAATTGTTTTTATATAAGCACTTTGATCTAATGTTACTTTATTTTGATGTTTAGTAATTCTAATGCCAAGAAATAATTTGATTTCATTTAAATCTACCATTTTAAATTTACTCATAAGGTAATTCTTAAGACTGTTCATTGCATGCTGGTCAGAACATATCAAAACTAGGTCATCGACATAAAGTAAAATGTAAATATTTTTACTAATGTCACCCTTATCTAAAATATATATACATCTATCAACTGATGAATTTACAAAGCCCTTTTCTTTAAGACATTGATCAAACAATTCAAACCAACATCGTGCTGCTTGCTTTAACCCATATAAAGCTTTATTTAGTTTACAAACATAATTTTCTTTAGTAAATACGCCCTCTGGAACTTTCATGTAAATTTCTTCCTTTAAAATTCCATTTAAAAATGCAGTTTTAACATCCATGTGATGAACTAATAATTTATATTGATTTGCAAAACTAATCATAAATCTAAAACTGGCTAAACGAGCAACAGGGGCAAAAGTTTCATTGTAATCAATTAAGTACTCTTGACTAAAGCCCCGAGCAACAAGACGTGCTTTATATCTTAACGGATTACCAAATTCATCATTTTTAATACTAAAAATCCATTTGCAATCAACTACATTTTTATTTTTTAGGTTTAGGTACTAATGTCCAAGTATCATTAGCTAAAAGTGAATCTAGTTCAACCTTAACCGCATCTTCCCAATGAGTTCTATCGCCCCGATTTTTAATTTCATGAAATGAAGTAGGTATTTTGCAATTGATTGATTCAGCACATAATAAAACATCAGCCATTTCTTTATAGGATATAGGGGGACGACCTTTGAGTCTATCACTCCTTCTTAACTGACAAGAATCATCGATATTTTTATTAGTGCAAGAAGTTTCATTTGAACTTTGTTTATTATCAACATTAGGCTTTAGTATGTTATTAGAGTCATTTAACTTGCGAATTTTACTACAACGACCCAATTCATCAGATTTAGAATTATCTGATTTACAATCGTGTACTATTGAACTATCTGATTTTAATTCCACTGATTTTGAACCATCCAATTTTGAATCATTGAATTTAGTTACATCAGTTTTCAAAGTATCAGATTGAGCACTGTCAAAACTTTGAGAATTAATTGGCACTGATTTTGACGTCACATCCATATTATCAGTTTTGTTATGGAAATGTTCGATTTCATTTCCTTTCAATTTTAATGCAGGCCTCGACTGCAGAAAACTCTCTTCATCTACTATGACATCTCTAACAGTTTCATATTTTTCACTTTTTATGTTCCATACTTTATAGCCATTTGGTACATACCCTACCAGAATACCCTTCCAAGACTTTTCATCAAATTTGGTTTTAGCGGTCTTATTATGCACATAGACGGTAGAACCGAAAACCTTTAAATATTTAATTATAGGTTTTTTATCGTGCCACAATTCAAATGGTGTTTGAGTTTGTTTCAAAGCGCGGGTAGGTGTAATATTTATTAAATATACTGCAGTTAACACTGCCTCACCCCAGAAACACTTGGGTAATTTAGCACCGTTAATTAGAGCACGGGCTTTTTCTGTTATTGTCCTAACCATACGCTCTGAAACGCCATTTTGTTGTGGTGTTCTAGGAATAGTAAAGTGATATGAAATTCCTTTAGAAACACAATATTCTTTCATTTCATTGGACAGGTATTCCCTTCCATTGTCACAATACAAATTAACCAATTTTAAATTAAATTTAGCCTCACTTTTTGCTACGAAATCTTTAAAAACCGGGAAAACATCTGATTTATATTGTAATAAGTATGCCACACAGTAGTGAGTAAATTGATCAACAAACAAAACAAAATAACATTTATTATCGATCGTAGAAGGAGTGACAGGCCCACACACATCAGTATGCACAACAAATAACGGTCGTTTAATGTAATTTTTATCTTTAGAGGAATTAAATGGCAATCGTGTCTGTTTCCCATTTATGCAAGCTTCACACAATTTGTTGTCAGGCGATACTGTTTTAATTAAGCTTACGTCATCAACCATACAGTTATTTTTCAAGTCAATGAATTTTTGCTTACTTATATGACCTAACCGTTGATGCCACAAATCGTAATTATTATCATGACTTTTGCATAATTGAGAAACATGTCGATTAATCTTCACTACAAAATCAGTAGAAATTAAATTGTTCACAGCCATACCTTGCATTATGATTTTACCGTCTTTACTGATATGGGTTCCTTGTTGATCGAAGGTGATTGTCATACCGGCCTGTTGCATCCTCGTTACAGACAGGAGATTGTAGGGTACATCACGGCAAAATAGCACGTCCTCCAGCGTACCATGAATGCCAGTGTTGCTGATGACTTGCAATGTGCCCTTTTTGGTTGCTGAAATAAAAGCACCGTGTTTAGCAACTGAAATTTTTAAAGGATTATTTAAATTTGTGTAGGTACTGAAAAGGTCTTCCCTGTTAATGATGTGATCCGATGCTCCCGAATCCAGCAGGAAAGTTATTTGGTTACCCTTCGTGACACCTGGGTAATTACCAAACATGAATGCAAACCCGGAAGCTTCACTGGTAAATGTTGCTCCTTCTGTAAGCTCCACTGCTTGAATAGTTCGCGGTTTGTCTTCAGGTTTACGTTGATTCATTCTTTTGTAGTAGTAACAATCATTTTTGACATGACCTTTACGTCCACAATGGTGACACTTGACGAAAAATTTCTTCTTAGCCTTGAAGTTTTGCTGGTGGTTTTTAGGCTTCTTAGGCTCTGATTTTCGTTGGTTGAAATTTTGAGCAGTGTTTTCGACGTGTAGAATCTTGTTAACTGTATCACTACCCTCGTTTCTTAATTTAACCTCGTGATCCAATAATCTTGTTTTGACAAATGCTAAGGTCAAATTATCTTCAGATAATGTCTCTATTGCAGTTATAACACCATCATATGAGGATGGCAACGTGAGAAGTAAGTGAGACACCTTGTCGGTTTCTTCTAGTTTCGCTCCAGCCGCCAGCAATTCCGTAATTAG
Organism: Luperina nickerlii; assembly: GCA_963855955.1. Taxonomy (NCBI): domain Eukaryota; kingdom Metazoa; phylum Arthropoda; class Insecta; order Lepidoptera; family Noctuidae; genus Luperina; species Luperina nickerlii. The sequence goes on from OY979690.1 coordinate 7,338,415, forward strand.
ATCATCAAATATATTGAAGTGCTTCACTAACGTAGTGTCACCTTGAAGTTTTAAACCCAACAGCTTTTTCCGTAGCGCCAACTGAGTCGCCAAACTTTTTCTCTCGTACAATGCGTCCAAGTTTTTGAAGATTTCACGTGCCGTATAATCGTCTTTCGCGAAACCGAGGAATGAATCTGCCAAATATTCAACAATGACACTTTTCGCGATTCGGTTGCTCTTCACCCAAACTTCCGATCGTATTTCTGGTTCCATATTGATATCCTTCATAACGTCCATCTCGGTCAACAACGCTTGAACTCGAAATTTCCAAACGCTATATTTCTCACCGTCGAACGGTTTAATGTTTCGTTTCATTTTTAAATTCTCCATAATGAAAAATATAGGTACGAAATATAACAGCCAGTGAGAATCAAATTAAACACTTACTTGATTAGCACAATACCTAACAAAGTGTTACTGGGCCCATAACCTATAGGAATTCAGGTTACGGACGAGAATTAAAAACAGAAACTTTGAATTTAAATTATGTTCTTTATAATTTCTTTAACGTGACACAGGGAAGGTTTTATGTCTGACTCCTAGCACAGCGAATATAAAAAGGGACGAACTGACAGGAGTTGTTGGTTTTATACGAATCATTAAGTGACAGTGTTGCTATTACTAAACAGTAAGAATTGATTAATTTTTGCACATATAAATCGACTAAATACCAACATTACTCAATCAAGCATAAACCGTTGAACAGATTTGGGTGAAAATTGGCACATAGATAGACCATTTCCTCGATTAACACATAGGATGCTTTTTATCCCGATATTCCCACGGGATCGAAACTTACGCGGGTAAAACCGCGGGGCGCAGCTAGTACTTAATATTATAAATGCGAAAGTGTGTCTGTCTGTTTGTTACTTCTTCACGCAACCGCTGAACCGATTTAGATGTAATTTGCCATAGACATAGTTTGAGTCCCGGGGAAGGACATAGCATACTTTTTATCCCGCTATTCCCACGGGATAGAAACTTATGCGGGCGAAATCGCGGAGCGCAGCTAGTACACAATAATATACTTACAGTATAAAATGAGATACGCACATGAAACGAAATTATGTTTATTTGTACAGAAGCCAGCACATCAAGCTATTACAATCTTTCAAATTTCTTTAATAGATTTTCAACTTTATCGCTAAAGCATAAGGCTCAAAGTTGATTTGGAAAATTTGACAGTTTCGGGTAGATTGATGTGCTGACGTCTGTACGTTTCCTGTTGCCATTAATCGGGCACAAATCTAAACTCTGAGCTGCTACTGAAAAATTCCTGATGAAAAAACACAATAAAAAGAGTCTCCATACTTATTTTATTGGGTTTTTTCATCAGCAATTTTAAAGAAGTACGTGGTGTTAAGTAGTTTTTGCCTCTATTGGATTAATTCGTGAGGTTCATATATGTTTAGACCGCACATTAAATGTAAGCGTAAGCATAATAAATTTGGTCAGCGGGATTGTCCGAAAGGGTTACGCTGGCTCGGAACATAAGGAGCTAAAGAAGGAACACGGGTAGGTTTTAGTCAGTAAGAGTCTGACACTCCCTTCCGCGCCACCCAGAACGGGGGTCATTTGATGATTTCCCATCATCAAAAAAAAGGATAATAAATTTATATTGATCCCACTGCTGGGACACAGCCCTCTCTGTGAGAGGGAGTGCCCTGTAATCTACCACGCGGACCCAGATCGGGTTAGTAGATGTCACATGTCTTCGAATTTTTGGTTCTAGGACATGCCGGCTGCCTCACGATGTTTTCCTTCACCGTTTTGAGAGCAGTGGTGATGAATTTTTAATAAGTGGATACATATTACATATCTATATGTATCCTTTTTGAGTTGACAATTCTTACCTGAGCCAATCTTGGCCTGGGTACTGTCACAACAGGAGCGAACTCCACTTCCAAGTTAATATTTCTTCTAGCTCCTTTGCCCACTCCGTTCTCAGCCACACAGTAATATGTACCGCGATCTTCTTTGTGTACCGTCGCGATTTTTAGGATGTTCCCCCTGTAATTAGAAAAATAAGGATGGTTTAATCTATACTTAATATTATAAAGCTGAAGAGTTTGTTTGTTTGGTTGAACGCGCTATTCTCTGGAACTATCAGTCGGATTTGAAAAATTCTTTTTGCATTTGATAGCCCAATTCTTGAGGAAGGCTATAGGCTATTTAACGTTACGCTATGACCTTTAGGAGCCGAGCAAAAAGAAAAAAGCCAGAAAGAACGCTAAGCAAAAACGAAGCAATAGCGCGGGCGGACGATGCGATGCGACGGGGTGGGTCGGAGTAACAAGAAATTTCACGCGGACGAAGTCGCGGGCAGAAGCTAGTATCTATATATACTAATCACAGATATAGATACACCTGGATGACGCAAGAGCAACTACTTCGCGGGCCCAACTTACGTACAAGTCATAAGTCGCCACTTTAACGCTCAGTCCAGCCGGTCGATTCTGTAAAAATCTCACCGTGAAAACTTAGGTGAAGCGAGTTTGTTTTTGTTATGAATTGACACTATATAACAGCTCACTCCACGCTCACTTCTCCTAAGTTTTCACGGTGAGATTTTTACAGAGTAGCACCGCTGTTGGCTGAGTGAACGTGAGCGCAGGCGCTAGGCCTCGGGGGTGGGGCGAGACGGGTGCCGCACGCGGCGGCGTCTTTGAATCGATTTCCCTCCCCCCTTTCCACATATCAACGGCAAAGTGCCAATAACACCTAACTGACAAAGTCAAAAATTAACTAACTCTGAAAAAAAATGTTCAAAAATAGACACGTTGGTTTAGTTGGGAGGTACATTTTTCTACATTTTAAATTAATGCGGTTGCAACTAAAAATACACTTAGGCGATTTAACTAAAATATGCGAATAACGCCTTTAAATTCAAAACAATAAAAAAGGAAATTTCTCAAAAAAATTCAGTTATGATGTATTGGCACTTCGCCGTCAATATGTCAGTCCTTTGCCATTGAGGGCCAGTCTCGTCAGTCGCTCCATATTCGTCTTGGTCTACCGCTATGTCGCATGGCATGTAGGACCCAATCAGTAATTATTGTAGCCTAATATAATAGTAAAATCGAAATTCTTCTTAACACCATGGATCATCATCTGCCTAGCCTTTTCCCAACTATGTTGGGGTCGGCTTCCAGTCTAACCGGATGCAGCTGAATACCAGTATTTTACATGGAGCGACTGCCTATCTGACCTCCACAACGCGGATACTGGGTAATACGATACCACTTAGTAAGACTGGTTGTCAGACTTTCGGGCTTCTGACTACCCGTAACGACTGTCAAAGATCCACGAACGACAGCCGGGACCAACGGCTTAACGTGCTTTCCGAGGCATGGAGGGGTTTCGGTATGCAAAGATCACCCATCCACAGATGTACTTAAATATACTTTTTTCTTTTCGTTTCTATGGCTTTATGACCACCTATAGGTTCTCATATTTCGTGTATACACCTTTATATATAGATATTATTTTATATTTACCTGTAGATAGATCCACCGGTCGGCAAGATGGCGTTGTTCTCACGACGCCAGGAGATCTTTGGCGGTGGGAACCCACCGCCGTAGCATTCCATCTGGACACCTGGAGACAAATGAAAAATATTAATTATTCAACTATGTCACCGCCTTGGAATACAAATGTGGTGCTATTCCACAAATGATGGGACACTTAACTGGTGGATGCTGGTGATGGCGCCAAACAAGTAGCCGAATTCTGGGCCGAGTTCATTTAGATTGCTATCGACACGCTAAGTAGAAAGTTCGTAATTTATGTTCCAAAAGTACTCTCTGTTTTACTTACTCTCTCCCTCGCTAGCTACCACCGAACGCGTTGAGTTGTCAGAAATGATCGGGGGTCGTCGGACTTGTAACTCCACTTCAGCTGTTATCTTGTTACTGATCGACATTAGTACTTGGCACTGGTACCAGCCGGCGTCGTTCTCTTGAATGTCCTTGATCTGTTGGAAGAGAATTTATATCAATTTTTACCCGACTACGTCGAAGCAAAACGGAGGGTTATGATTTTGACCGGTATGTATGTATGTATGTTTATCTGTTTCCTCATAACTTCTAAACTACTTGTCATAATTAGACAAATGAGGTATCGTTGGAAGTGTCTTGATCATCCGCTGCTTATAGGCTATGTGACGTCACATTAAATTGAATATTGCGCCCTCTAGCGGACATAAAGCCATGATCTAATCTCAATCGTGCCGTGTTGGGTATCATATGAAAAGGCTTAATTAGCATATTTCAAAAATATAAATATTACTGAAATAAGCCCCAAAAGATTTAGAAAAAAGAAAGTTTAAAATCTAAAACCCAATTACTGAAAAGAAAGAAGAAAGAAAGAAATTACATTTATTTAGCACAGACTAAGAGATACACAATACACCAGATAGTTCGATAATAGTCTTACATCAGGTAAAAATGAGATAAAAATAAAAAGTGCAAAGTCCGATGTAAGAAATTAGCAGGAAAGTGTGCCTCATGGCTGCGCCAAAAAGGCCCAGTTCAGCAAAAATGCCAGACAACTGGTGCCTGACGCTGGTTTTCAACTGGACCTGATGCGTGGGGTGACGGACGTAAATCAGTTTTATATTGCATCGTGATGTGTGTAATGTGTATGCATAATAAAATAAATAAATAAAAATAAATTAGTGTCACATAAAAACTGTAACAAATAGGTACTGTATATGTACTCATATAAATAGCGTGATATTGAGTAACATTGCAAAACTAAACAAGAAATAAATAAATACTGATAAATAAATAAGTGACATGGTGAGTAAGTGACATACTGAAAAGGATGAACCTTTTTGAGAGCAGCAGTGCTGAAATAATTTACACAAAGTAAAGTGCCTCCTTGGGCTCGAACCCACGGCCTAAAACTCGTAAGTTGCGACTGTTACCACTCAGCCATCACTGCTCTCATGAATATAAGAAGCTTGATAATTATATCATCATCTTATTTTTTTATTTGAAATGGGTTTGCTCTTGACTCTAGTCTAGGTCAGAGGTGACAGAGACAAAGTCAACGATGGAGTGAGCTTACCCAGAAGAAGCCTGTTCACTCTTACTTTGAAGAGATTCGGGTTGTATGCACTCCGAAACACAAACGCAGGTAGAGAGTTCCACTCGTTTTGCTGTGCGCATTATAAAGGACATTTGAAAACGCTTAGTGCGAATTGGTGGAACATCAACTAGCCATCAACAGCTACAGCATCTACCTAGTCTTCCCAACGATGTATGTAGGAGTCGGCTTCCAGTCTAACCGGATGCAGCTGAATACCAGTATTTTACGTGGAGCGACTGCCTATTTGACCTCCACAATCCAGATACTGTAAGATGGGTTGTCAGACTATCTTTAGCTTAATTCTTACTTACCGAAAGTGTGTAAGTGGCAGTAGCATCGTCGAATCTCAGTGAGAAACGGGAGTCCTTGATGATCAGATTAGCATTGCTGGACAGAGGGATGGATTCCACTGTCTTGAAACGATCGTATTTTACCTGCAAAGAAAAAATTGAATTAGATGGAGTTAAATGTTCATAAGCATCTTTCTCTTATGCCAATTAATTTAGAGTCGGCATGTCTTTTTCTTCACAGATAGATAGATATAATACTTTTTTAAAACTCTCTTTTGTCTTTTTCTCTTTTTCTATTTAAATTGTTATTTTGTTTGTTTTTTTTTTTGATGCGTCATGTTTGCCGCAAATAAACGTATTTTCTTCCTTTCCTTCTTGTTTTTTTCTTTTTTTTATGTACACCATAAAAATTACAGATATACATGTAAAAAGGGGTATGAAATTCCGTGGCATACCTATCTGACCGACATTTTGTTTTAATTTTCAAAATGGCGGCTTCGGATGTAACCTATAAAAATCGATAGCTGACATCAATGCAAACAGAAAAATGAGACCAAATCACGTAGTGTCACACGAAAAAAAAAACAAAATGGCGCGTCAATAGGTACCTATGCCAGGCTCCAGATAAAATATATACTTCAATGCCTACAGGTATTGCCTACAGGTAGTTGTTCCGGGTCTGGCTGTTTGTGTATGTGAATTTAAATGTTTGTAAACGCACCCACGATACAGGAGTATGTAATTCTTAGTGTGGGGCAACGTTTTTTTTAAAAAAAAAAGATAAAAAAGTGCCCTTTTACAAGGTATCGCTAAAAGCTAGAATTCCAGATGCGTATAAGTTTTAATGTATTCCATGTATCTTATTTAGTACTGCGTAAAGTGCTTTGTATTTGTAATTTTATTTTAGGTGCATCGTCTTCACATATTATTATTATATAATTAATGTATGCAAAATATTGTAGAATAGAATACTCTTCTTCTCTTCTCTCTCTCTCTATTGTAAAACATTTTAAAAGAGTAACGGTGGAGTTTCTTGCCCATTCTTCTCCATACGAAAACTACCTTTTGGAATGGGCGACTAGAATCAATTCTATCTGTTGTAATTTCTGACGTTCAAAAGTGCCTTTTATGTGCCTATTTGAAATAAATACTTTGACTAACAGTTACAGTAACAATGGCTTTCATTTTCACGTTAGTTACGTTACGTTGTTGAGCGGACAATTCTTTCGAACGCAATTAGGGTCCAGGGAGCGCCGGACGCCCATTTTAGTATCGCCACCCGCCATTATTAATGTCATTTTAACGCACATTTGGAGACGATGATATTATTGCACATACTAAATCCCATTAGAAGTCATCATCAAATGGAGATTTTACGCAGCGATGACTCGAAGAATCGTCGAAATACGAGTAAACATTGCTAAATGTGTATGTTTAAATTATAACACAATTGCTAAAACAACACTAGAACACAGTACTAGAATCGAGTTATTTATAGTTGCCCTTGAATCAATGAAGAGCACTTTAGTCTTTGTATGCACTTTTTAAAGTCATACAATTTTGTATGGGACTTGGGTTCCGTATTTCTTTTCTATATTAGTATTATAAAGAGATACAATTTAGGAGTTTAAAGAATGATAGACAAAAATGTATGGAACCTGGTACTCGCTCTAATAGCAATAATTTTTATATGACTAGAAAAGTATATAGAGGTATGAGGAATAGGGTGTAAAGTTCACTCATACTCTATAGCAAAGGGAGGATCCTCCGACCAGACAGGTGTTGTGTTGTTGGTGTCGCCCGCTGATTCATGTCGGGTCGTTGTATCTATGCTAGTTGGCGGTAAACTCTGCTTGCGCGATGCAGGATTTTGCGTAACGTCAGTATGACGCGTTGTATGCATGTGGCGTTGTAGAAACCGCTACAAGTATTTTTTTAAAATACCTAGTATTTTATAATAGGTACTTTAGCGCTTGTTTTGTTGTCAGTTTCGAGGTTTTTTTTAATCCTAATTTTTATTATTTTCCATAAATTGTTTACTAATGCCAAATTAACGGTTTTGGGTCGTTCTACTTTTTTACCGACAATAGTCTGTCCTTGGTCTTATTATGGCATCTCGTTGGAGTATTAATATAAACGGTTTTTTAATTCGGTTCGAATAAACGTCCATATTTTTCTTATCTATTAATATTATGCCATTTTTCATGTTCTCTAACCAACATATTTTATACGTTGTTTTCCGTAAAATGGCGTGACAGAGTGGTAAACTGAAATGTAGTCTCTACAGAAAAAGGCCACTTTGTCACATTATTTCTTTAAAAACTAACATTAAAAAAAAATCAATATTAGCCAGAAAGGAAACTTTAATTGGTCCTAATGAAATACAGATGCAGTTTTTTTTAAATCCCACACAGAAAACAAAATTATAGATAGTTCAAAAACCAAAAAAACAGAAAAACATCGTTTCATTGTCGGTAAAAAAGAAGAAGAAAGAAAGAAAGAAGAAAGAAAAAGTATTTATTGCGACTCGTACAGGAAGATCACAAACTAAACTAAATACAGCAAAATAAAAAACCAAGTTATATATAAAAAAGTAACAAAAGGAAAATGAAACAGAAAGTCCTATACGAGGCCAAAAGGCTCCTATCTCAGCATGATGCTACGACATTTAAAAAAATAAATGTTGCAGCGCTGGTATTCTGATAGGGCCCGCTGTGATGTCACGGGCAGTTACAGAAATAAATAAATAGTATGTAAATAATAGCAAATAATAAAATAAAAAATAAATATCTTTCAATCTGCGCCAGACGTAACCTCATTACTTGTCTATGCCTTGAGTGTAAGCCTATGAATAAGGAATCTTACCTCTATGGTGTAAGCTAAGAGGCACTCTAGTGTGTCTGTGGCATTGCTGTGACAAGTAAATGGTCGCCGGCGCCGATCTTCTGGCGAGATTACATAAATGCATTTAAAATATATTAAACATAACGTTACGGCTGTCTAGTGGAACAGTATAACAGAGAATATATAAATTAAAGTGGAAAGTGGTAGTATATTAACGGCATGGGTGAAATGGAGAAATAAAAATAAACTTTTGATGAGTGTTATCGAGTTACAAATTAGTCAAGTGACAACTAAAATAAAACATTGTGTAGGCCAGCAATAACGATTCGTATGATGCAGATTGCAGATGAAGAACGACCCTTTTGTGAAGGACAGAAACAGAAATACAAAATAATAAAACCGGTCAAGTGCGAGTCGGACTCCCACACGAAGGGTTCCGCACCACAAGGCATAAAATGCCGAAAAAAAACGTTTCTTTAATACCGCTTTAAATTTTAACTTTATTTGTAGTATTTGTTGTTATAGCGGCAACAGAAATACATCATCTGTGACAAATTCAACTGTCTAGCTATCACGGTTCATGAGATACAGCCTGGTGACAGACAGACAGACAGAAGGACAGTGGAGTCTTAGTAATAGTGTCCCGTTTACCCTTTGGGTACGGAACCCTAAATATTTAAATTTTGGCCTCACTCCGGCTCACCTCCTAGACGCGGGGACTTTTAGTATGTTTACTCCCTAAGCACCCTGAATAACTTTCTGAAGAAATCGCTTCGGCCCAGCTCACGCATTCTACACCTCTTTTTGGGTTATTCGTTGAGTGGACTATATGTATGAAATTTATCTTGTATGGAGACCCCTTAAATTTTTAACTTTATTATTTGTTGTTATAGCAGCAATATAAATACATACTCTGTGAATTTCAACAATCTCCCTATTACGGTTCATGAGATACCGTCCGCTGACAGATAGACGGACGGACGGACGGGCGAACGGGCGGACGGACAGACTAGCGGAGGCTTAGTAATAGGGTCCCGGATACGGAACCTTGAATACGACCTATGTAAATATTGATAGTCTGTTGTAGTAGGTACTTTATTCTAAAATCAGTGTTTAAATAGAGAAGCTTTAGTTCGAAGAGAACCACCTTAAGAAGTGGTCATTTGTGATAAAGCAGATAGTTTCGAAGATTTCTTGTTGCTGTCAGTAGAATATTAAGGTAAGTATTTTAGGGTTCCGTATCTCAAAAGGATAAACGGAACTCTTATAAGATAACTTCGTTGTTCGTCTGTCAAGACCCTTTTTCTCAGGAACGCGTGGAGTTATCAAGTTGAAATTAATATCAAACACTCAGGCCTACAATCCCTTGAATCAGTGAAAAAATCAAACTTCTAAATCAACGCAATCAAAAGATACGGGCGTTTATGTTCCGTTTATGCCGCATATTTTGACACTCGCAAGGGAATCAAAACCTATAGGCTACTTCCCGTTGACCTAGAATCATAAAATTTGGCAAGAAGCAATGTCATGTAATGATGTAACACAAGTAAAGAAAAAAAATCCGAAAACCTACAAATTTGTACGGAACTCTCGGTGCATGAGCCCGACTCGGGCACCGAGTTTTTTTATAGAATCTATCTATATCTACTAATCTATACTTATCTATACTAATATTATAAAGCTGAAGAGTTTGTTTGGTTGAACGCGCTAATCTCTGGAACTAAGTACCAGTCGGATTTGAAAAATTCTTTTTGCATTTGATAGCCCAATTCTTGAGGAAGGCTATAGGCTATTTAACATCACGCTTTGACCTTTAGGAGCCGAGCAAAAAGAAAAAAAGTCAGAAAGAACGTTAAGCAAAATCTAAGTAATAGCGCGGGCAGGCGATGCGATGCGACGGGGTGAGTCGGAGTAACAAGAAATTTCACGCGGACGAAGTCACGGGCAGAAGCTAGTCTACTAATATTAATGCTGAAGATTTTTTTTAGTTTGTTTCTTTAAACGCGCCGATCTCTGGAACTACCAGTCGGTTTTTTTTTTCTTTCTATTATTACCTCAATTCTTGAGAAAGTTATGACGCTATGACCCTTAGGAGCCGGGCATAAGGAAAAAGTGAAAGAACGCTAAACCAAAATGAAATAAAAGCGAGGTCGGGCGATAGTTTCACGTAGACGATTCATTTCACGTAGTCGCAGATAGGCATAAGCTAGTGTTTTTAAAAAGACAAGAACGTGACTGCCACGCTGGTCTAGTAGACGCAAGCACTACTGCTGGGCCTGAGGACCTTGGTTCTATTCCCAGTTACGGCAGTGTTATTGGATTTTTCCATCAGCAATTTCACAGTAGAAAGGTGTTAAAGAGTGGTGAATTATGGACCGAAAAGTTGCATTGTGTTGCAATTCCTTAGAGGATTAGAGTGGGTGTCTGGCGGCAGATTTATATTTTCAAAAATTTATAAAATAGAAATATTTGACATATCGTTTAATTAAAAGTAAAAGTAGATAGTGTAAAAGTGCGGATTTCATTTTTTTTAAATTTACATCGTGTTTCGCGCCACACGCTGCAGTAAGCTCGGTTCAATTGCGCCGATTTCTCGACGAATGTTTTCTTTTAACACGTTCACTGCCACCATAATTTTATTGAAGTACATAGCGATGCCGCCCTATAAAGCCACGCACTATCACTGAAACATTTAGGACACGCCCGGCGTGTTCAAGGCGTAGTTATAGAAATTCGCAAGAACACGCTAGGCGTGTCGGCGGCATTGAACGTGTTAAATCCGCAATATTATGCGGATTATTAGTGTATATCTGCTGCCAGACACCTTGTATGTAAAAATACACTGTTCCAGTCAAAGGTTAACTCAAAAGTCAATGGGTTAACTTATATCTTTTGTTTGACAATGAATAGGTCCATAGTACATTTATTATGTGCTTATTGTTACTGTTGAGGAGTGATAATGAATTGCAGAGAGAATGCATTGTTTTAAAAAATATTACATATTTATCAAAGAAACAATGAATTGGAATTAATAGTTTACACAGATCGTCCAGAGAAGTGGCTCCGGAGAGCTCCTTAAGAGGAAACGCGGTTGGTTGTTTCTCCATAGAAAAACTCTCGCCTGTTTTATTTCTGATTAATGATCGTAAACCAATGATTTTTTACAGAATAATAAATATGAACTACTTGTATGTCCCTATGTTTTCCTTCTTGATGATACATTATTTTTATAAGCACTAGAACCCTCAAAAAATGCTGATATTAATAGCTGTCAACAGAAGTCTACTGTACAAATTTGACAACTACTAATGAGAAAAGAAAAACATTAGGACACAGTTAGGTATATATCATTCTTATTCAGTTTATGCAATATCTTTTAAATTGGTCCAATATTGGAGGAGGAAATAGGCGAGAGCCAACCCTCGAATTATGACTTTTTACTTAGGCTTTTTCAAGTCTCTCCGACCGCATTTCCTCATAACAATGAGTTCTACTCCTATGTAAGTTTAAACCAATAAATAACAAAAACAATTTGTCTCTGCATCTCCTAAGGCATTGAGTCTGCCTCAGTTCATTTGTATGTTTAAGTTATTAATTAAAAAACAAAATACTTTGATTAAATTAAAATAGTATAATTAAATTGAAATTATAACACATTAATAACCAAAGTAATAAAGACTAGCTTCTTCCCACAACTCTGGAAGCCAACTATACCACAAAATATATCCTATAATAATGGCAATAGTGTAGCTTTCTCTATGAGAGAAAGAGTTTTTGTAATTGGATGAGAACTTTCGGAGATTACCTCCTACATCCAAACTTACAAACGTTACCCCTTTATTGTAGATAAAATAAAACTTACTACAGGAGAAAATAATACTTAACAAATATAGAATAATTACATTAATAATAACTTACCCAAATAACGGGGAAGTCCTGAGCATAATGCACAGAGCAGTCCAAGTCAACCTGACCACCAATGTCCCTGATTTGTTCCTGAGTGATGTGAGATATTGTCGGGGTCCTTTGTGCTGATGCTGAAAAAGGACATTATTAAGTTAGAATAGAACAATAAATTTATTGTTGCTTCAGGTGGTAAGAATAAAGTTGGTCAAAATTAGAGAAGTAACTTATTAACATACCTCTAAGAGTATACAACAATAAGAAAATAAATATAGGAATATTCTATGGATAAACAGAAAGCTTGTTAAGTTGAAAGAAAAGTTTTTAAGCTCAGTATCATGGCAGGATTCCCTGAGGCAGTAGACAGAGGAGTATGCACAGTGACCTTAACCTTGGGTGGATACCCTCCCTACCAGTTTACTTGATGAGGTTACATCAACTGTATGTGCACTTACATTTTAACTAGTTGCATATAATTGAACTATACAGGGTTATTGGAAAAACACCACCAACCTCTTAAGAGGTCATTGTACTCATCATTATAAACAGTTTTTACTTCTTTTTTTAAAAATCAGCTGAACTTGCACAAAATTATGCAAGTAGCTGGCATAGCAGTACGGTATTCACCAATTAGAAGTTGATAGGCATGCAAGCTGATAGGTGAATACCATAATAACATGTATGCTACTTGCATACTTCTGTGTCAGCTACTGGCATGTGTATCCTTAGCTATAGTCCGCGCGGAACTAGTTGGCTGTGCCTTGGGTGGGGCCGGAGGTGAGGGCGGCAGGGTTGCCTATTGTTCGCAATGCACGTACTGAGTAATAACAAAGCGCCCCCTCCCTTTCGTCCCACCGCTCACAAACTTAAGGAGCGGCCAACTAGTTCCACGTGGACTGTACTGTAAAAAAGGAGTTACTTAGATGTATAATAATTTCCTGTAGTATTAAGCATTAACCTTTCATTCTATTGTATAGTGTGGATCTTTGACAGTCGATACGGGTCATCAGAAGTCCAAAAGTCTGGCAACCAGTCTTACCAAGGGTTATCGCATTACCTAGTAATTGGGTTGTGGTCAGATAGGCAGTCACTCCATTTAAAATACTAGTGTTCAGCTGCATCCCGCCCCTAAGACGACCCACTGACCATCTGGTTAGACTGGAAGCCAACCCCAACACAGTTGGGCAAAGGCTAGGTAGATGATGACTTTTGTATAGACTAAATTTCTTTAACTCAACAGACAGCTGTGCTGCTGGTGAGTTTGTTGCTCAACAATTCATCACCATATTTAATATGGTGATGAATTGCCTAAGACGACCCACTGACCGAATAAATTGCTTAAAAACAAATAGAATGTAATGTTTGAAATTATTTGACGCACGTAAAAGTATTGACGGCAATAAAACAACATCAAGAAGTTTACCGAAAACATGTCGAAAAAATATGTTAAGTAAATTTTATTAGGTACTGGCTGATGGAAACAAAAGATAAATTAACTAATTAGAAGATTGCTGAAATGTTGCTGTTCATTGTTATCTCATACAAATTATTCTGAAATAATCATCAACGATCATAGGGTGTGTCAATCAACAATCGCACAAAAAGTTGAAAACTTACCAAGCAAAAAGGCGTGTACTAGTAAAAATACGTAAAACTACGCCATTTTAGTTCGTGGAAACACTAAATTAGGCTCTAATTTAACTGTTTTTACTCACCAATTGTTGTAAACCACAGTAATACTGTTAAATAAACGAAATTTTTAAACTCCATTGTCGGAACACGCATCATTTCTCACACAACAACAGAAAACTTCGTTTTTTTTTTATTCCGTTTGAATGGTTTGTTTGAATGTGAATTGTGAATGAACGAGTACTGGGAAATTTTTCGTAATGCCACGTAAAAAAAAAAAAAAATTTTAACCGAATCTAATCAATGAAATGTAATTGACAAACCATGTTGAAGTTGATTATTTGATGTTTTACTAGTATTACTTTTTCAATTTAAGTTAATTGATAAAATTCATAATGTATCCTTAGAGCTGGTCACACTCATTCGTTCTATATAAATAAATAAATGACGTTGTCATTGCCTTGCTGGGTCGGTAAGACGGTATCCGCCCATAATAGTAAATCTACTCGATAATAGATGTCAGCATAGCAACGAAGTAGTGGAAGTAGTTTCCCCCTAAGGTTACTAGATGGCAGTAAAATTCCGACCTACGTAGAAAAGATGATTTTGTTTTTTCTACTATTTGGCATTGTTGTATCAGCACAACTAAATAAGTAAGTACGAATGAATAGAATAGATACGCATTTTATTGTCATTCATACTCATAGATTCGCTCTTCTTTTCCATCGGCAACAATTTCGTTACCTACTTAAAATTAATAACAGGGATTGGTTTCCTTCAAAGGCTCATTTTGTGGCCAAAATCGGATTGGGACTTATTAGTATCAATCAGAATTTCCCTGGCCTCTTATTATTTCAATTATTACGCACAAATAATAACAAAATAACGTAAGTACCTAGTACGTACCATAAGTGGTATGGTTGATGCAGTGGCTTAGCTATTCGCTTTCGCCTTATGGGTCACAAGTTCCATCTCGATTTTATACCCTATCTTCATTTTGGTAGATACCAGGAGATATTCCGGGTCAGACTGTTTGCACCCGCGATACCAAAAGTGGGGAACTTTGTTTTAAACAGATCATAAAAGATAGCTTCTCCCCGCGACTTCGTCTGGTCGCATCGCATCGCCTAACTTCGTTTTTCTTGCTATTTTCAAGTTACAGTGCGTGCCACGTAAGTAGAGACTTGACACACCACGTGGTTTGACATGCGCAGAACACGATTTTAGGTATCGTTAGGTTAGCGGTATGAGGTCTGAGTGCGGGACAGGACCGGACGTCATAGGGGCGGCGGAAAGAGCGGGGGAGGCGGGGTCAAGTCTCTTCTTACGTGGCACGCACTGTAACTTTGGGTGTAATTAAGTAATAAGAGAACTGTAAAATCTTCAAAACCAAGTCCGTACCGACAAAGCTCAGTTATCGAAGAGTTCAATAAACTATATTTGTAATTGATTTACGCACTGGTTTTTTCATAAAACTCAATTTTCCGAAGCACTTTTCGAATTTTTTTACGCGCCTATCAGTTCGGAATGGTATTTCTGTACGTGAGAACTAGACGTTGTTCGTGTAGACTAGCGTCTAACTGCTCATCACTGATGCTAGTTCTGTCAGACACGAAGCCAGGTGAGACAGCGTGCTTTTTGGCCTTGACAACCAGTGAGTTTGAGCTCGCGACTAGTTTACTCTTAATAGTAGATTAGGTGATATGATTGTCTAAAAGTATCCTATCTGAAGAAAATGTAAACAAATGGATCCTAAAACGTGGTCAGCGGGATTGTCCGAAAGGGTTACCGCTGGCTCGGAAAATAAAGGGCTAAGGAAGGAACACGTGTGGGTTTTAGTCAGTAAGAGTCTGACACTCCCTTCCGCCGCTCCACCCAGAGCGGGAGGGGGGGTCATTTGATGATTTCCCATCGTCAAAAAAAAAATGGATCCTAAAACGTGTCTGTGGATGCCAATTTGTAGTGGCACTTAGGTTGTGTGTTATTTACTTAATTATTTGTATACTTAGGAAAGTATATGCTTTTCATCTTATATCATCATCTGTCTAGCCTATTCCTAACTAAATTGGGACTAGCTTCAATAATTCTAACCGGATGCAGCTGAGTACCAATATTTTCATGGAGCGACTGGCTATCTGACCTCCACATCCAAGTAAGGCAACACTTTAACTTTTAGTAAGTCAGACTTTCGGGTTTTTTTTTCAGGTTGGAAAATCATAAAATGACCCCTCCCGCTCTGGGTGGAGCGGAAGGGAGTGTCAGACTCTTACTGACTAAAACCCACCCGTGTTCCTTCCTTAGCCCTTTATGTTCCGGGCCAGCGGTAACCTTTTCGGACAATCCCGCTGTGCTCCAAAACGGGGTTCCTAGACTCCTAGACGTAGGCGTATTTATTTTAGACTGTCAAGCTGAAATTTAATGTGATTGGGCGGGTCACGTAAGCCGCATGACAAGTGATCGTTCGGCAACAGTCTCCAGACGTTGAGTGCCTGAGGATGGACGGCGCCGCTGAGCCGGCCCAGAAAGAGCTGGCGAGACGACCAAGACGCGTACCGCAAGGGTTGGATAGAGATGGCTCTAGAAAAGGATGCCTGGAAGGATTTGGGGAGGCTTTGCCCAGCGATGGGACAGTGGAAAGTTAAAAAAACCGGTCAAGTGCGAGTCGGACTCCCACACCGAGGGTTCCGTACAAATGTGTAGGTATGTACAGACGCCAACACATCAAGCTGCTACAATCTGTGTCAAATTTCTTTAATAGATTTTCCACTTTATCACTAAAGCATAAGGTTCAAAATTGATTGGGAAAATCTGACAGTTTCGGGTAGCTTGATGTGCAGCGGTGCGATTCTGTAAAAATCTCACCGTGAAAACTTAGGTGAAGTGAGCGTGGAGTGAGCTGTCAATAGTGTCAATTCCTAGCAAAAACAAACTCACTTCACCTAAGTTTTCACGGTGAGATTTTTACGGAATCGACCGGCTGCTGGCTGGGTGAGCGTGAGCGCTGGCGCTAGAGCCCGGGGGTGGGGCGAGACGGGTGCCGCACGCGGCTGCGTCTTTGAATCGATTTGATTTTCCTATCACTAAATAGTGCTTGTGACGTCGTAGTAGATAGTCAAAAAATGGCACGCTTGGTTTTCATACAGATAGTAGTGATACTTGCGTTATCTAGGTCTATCTACATCCGTGCTAATTATCTTAATTTTATCACTAGCTGCTCCCCGCGGTTTCATCTGCTACCTCCTTACACAATTTCATCAAAATTGGTCCAGCCGTTTGAGCGTGAAGAAGTAACAAACATATAGACACACACACTCACAAACTTTCGCCTTTATAATGTTAGTGTGATTGTCAAAAATAGTTAAAGTATGGCCGGCTGATGGCTGAGATTGGTACAACATGGTTATCATACTTGCTTATCACCTCATGGATGTCACCAAAGCTTAAATAGACTAGATGTGACACTCTTGTGCGTATAAACACAAACGAAAAATACTCACTGCACTGGACAGGACCCAAAATTGCGTAAAACACTATAAATCACAATCTGAATCATTTTGAAGGATATTGGTAACCATTGCCTCATATGTTCGAAAAATTTGTCTGCTGAACAACGTAAATAACGCAATGAGTGTTGTTAAGCATTAAAAATGAAAGCAATTGCTATCGGAAGCAAAGGGGCGTAAGGTATATATACCAGTATCTTTTTGATCTAATGCATACATTGCGTGCCACGTAAGAAGAGACTTGACCCCGCCTCCCCCGCTCTTTCCGCCGCCCCTATGACGTCCGGTCCCGTCCCGCACTCAGACCTCATACCGCTAAAGATACCTAAAATCGTGTTCTGCGCGTGTCAGACCACGTGGTGTGTCAAGTCTCTTTTTACGTGGCACGCATTGTACATGTTATATTAAAAATAATGGGAGACATTAAACCTCTGTGGTAAAATATCTAAATAAAAAACAGTGCATTAATGAAAAACTGCAACCATGAGATTTCATACAACATTTCTGCACTGTTTTGGTTCGAAGCAAAAAATATGTCCTTTGTGATTTTCGATTTTGTAGTGATTAATGATAAACGTTACTATGTAGTTGAAAGAAAAAAATGTATTCACTGTTCATTACTTTTCTGTTATACAATAGTTCTTGTAGTAACGAAACGGCCTTGCCTCATGTTTTGACTAAGGTGTAGAGTTTGTGAAGACTGAAGATAGGGCTTGTAGAGTTAGGGCGTGTAGAGTTAGAAGCTTGGCTCTACATGAGATCTGATAACTTTTTGACAGTGCGAACCATAACAATATGTGGTGTCAATGTCTTGGCAACATTTTACATGAAAATGTTTTTGGTGGGATATTTTTTATCCCGATATTGAAACTTATGCGGGTGAAACCGCGGGTCGCATCTAGTTAAAAGATGAAACATATTATTGTCTACATTCGTGTAGTTATCTTACTTACATAATAATTATTGTTAATAACATAAGTATTAAAGTTTTTACTGGAGTTATTTATTCTGATAGCAGCTGTCGTCCGAACAATATGTAAGTAATATTTATATAACTACTAGCAGCGCCCCGCGGTTTTCTTTCACCCGCATAAGTGGCGATTCCGTGGGAATATCGAGATAAAAACTATCCTATGTGTTGTTCTGATGTATAAGCTACATTACTGTAAAGTTTCATCAGAATCGGTTCAGTAGTTTTTGCGTGAAAGGGTAACAAACATCCATCCATCCATCCATCCGTGCTCACAAAATTTCGCGTTTATAATATTGGTAGGATAGTAGGAAGTAGGATAAAGGCTCCTTCAAACAGGCGCGACACGACATGCGACACAAAGGCACCGCAAGTCGCGCCCTCTTAATACCATTTCCAAGAATGGGCTATCAAATGCAAAAAAAAACGGTTGTCTGTAAAGTCGGTTTACTAACGATAGTTGAACGTGACAACGTCATAAGAAAATACTGATGGAATAGTTGCATTGCATTTGTTAATATTCGCTTTCACTTCAAGCCGCCATCCCAAGTAGCACAAAAGTGCTTTATAACAGCATTTTCACAGTGCACCGTGAAAGCATTGGCTGCATAAACTTGCTGCATAACAGCGTAGGCAGCGCATCCTCTGCTGATATAATTCTAATTTGGGCACAGATAATGCAGCACATAGCTGTATAAGAATTCCCATTATAAAATAATTGAATTATATCAACATCATATTAGCATTTATGTGTGTAACAATCATCCCAAGAGCTGAAAATTGCCTGATTAACAAGCCACGTGTTACCTATAATACAGCGACAAAGACGAATGTGTACATTTTATATGCTTTTACACAGTTGAAAGTACACTCTGAGCGAAATTATGGAATGCAATAACTTTATTATTTATTTTTCTTTAATATGAACTGTCAATTTGTTAAACATGAAGTGTATACCTAAGTGTTGTGTGCAAGATCTCAAGTGTCATTTGTGAATACAATAAAATTTAAGGTAAGTAAAACTTCGATTTCTTCCTATTATGTTTGAAATCTTATTGGGGAGGTAACTTTACTGTGAAATATCATACATGTTTAGTTCAAAATTTTCACGCGCCGTCATAATACCACTAAATACTAAAAGAAAGTTAATTTAAATGGACAGTAAACGAAATAAATGTTATGGTTTTTTACAAAGAAATTGATAAAAAGCTGGTTACGTGTAAATAATTTGTAAACCAAATCAATTCCAATCGATATCTTCTAAAATAAACCAAAATAAAAAGATAAAATTTTACAATAATTCACAGTCACGTAGTGAAAATGGCGGATGGCAAGTGAACAGTTTTAATCTTAATTTAATGTTGAGGTCTGTACGGGTGTTCTCATGTGGCCTATCATTCAGCAAATAGTAAAATAGTTAAACACTTGTGAGAAACAAATCAGCCATGGATCGATGTGAATAGTAGTAGTGGTTCACATAATCAGATAACCACCTTTATGGATCCAAGCTTTTAGGGTCCCGCTGTGGTTCTGCTAAAACCATTTTTATTCCCTTTTTAGTAATTAGTAATTACTCGACGTCAAGTACTTATCTAAAATTGTAATTTAAATAGCTATTAATATAATTTAATTAAATAGATAAATCGCGCGACACAAAGGCACTGCTCGTTGCGCGACTTGCGTTGCCTTTGTGTCGCACGCGATTTTATCGCGTGTCGCGATTGTTTAAAGGAGCCCATACCTTTCGTTTCTTGAATAATACCTAAGTACATATGATTTTGTTGTTTTTTTACAGAAAATGCCTTAAAAAATTGTTCAGACTATAGAGGGAGGTGTTGCCACTCTGTCAGTCGTTCCTGCACTGTGGGAAACTAAGGGACTTCTACGGTGGCCACCGATAAGTACGAAATACCCCATGAAATTATTAAAAGATGAGAACGCAACCAAACAGTCTATGCAAGGTTTGCGAGAATCAACAAAACGAGTCCGTAAATCCAAAAATTTAAGAGGACAAGTAGACAACGAAGCAATCGTGCCTGAAGGTAATAAAGACGGTTATAGTAACCAGCTTGAAGCAAATAATAGCAAAAATATGGAGAAGACTAAAACTGATGACGATAATGCCGAAAAGCATAGAGATGTAGATAATACTGACGCAGATCCAAGAGCTGGGGATGATAACGACGGAGAGCCTAGAGTTTAAGACTATTAATCGACTTCTTAGTTAAATTCTTTCTTAATATTTTTGTGTTGACTTGATTTTGTTAAACTGCGTATTTACTTATTTATTATGTATTTTTGATTGGAGCTTCCCTGCTAAATTATTTTATAGAAGAACGTGTTATGTTTATAACTATGTACCTACAACTGCGGTGCTATTCTGTAAAAATCTCATCGTGAAAACTTAGGCGAAGTGAGCGTGGAGTGAGCTCTCAATAGTGTCAATTACTAGCAAAAACAAACTCACTTCACCAAGTTTTCACGGTGAGTTTTTTACAGAATCGACCGGCAGTACTGAAAAGGTGAGGTATTTTTTTCAATTAGTGTGATGTAGGAAATTCGTGTACCTAATAATAATTATACAAGTTTGTTTGTGTAATGATTATGGTAAAACTGCCTTGTGCAAGATAATTTTTAATGACGAAAGAAAATAAAAATTAAAACAATCAGTATGCAATTTTGTGTATTATTTTCAAACAGTATGTTCTAGTGGTATGAACTTATGAAGTAGTGGTATTCCTTATGAGGAATACATACAAATTTACATTTTATATCTTTAGGATTTAACACAACCACACTAGTATCGCAATGTTTTAGGCTATTAGATTTATATATTCCAAATCGGGAAGATTTTATTGGATAGGCAAACACTTCTTCTTTGTTGTTCAACTGGAAACTTTTTAGGGACATAATCATTTATTATTTTTGCTAAGTCGTTCAAGGCTGTTTGTGCGATATTTTTTGATATGCCCCATTTTTTTATTTTTGATTGAAATTCCTGTCTTTTATCATGTTTATCAGATGCACTCGTGTCTGAACTGTCTGAATCGTTGGGACAATCTCGTTCGTCATCATAAATATTACAAACACGGAACCCGTCTCGTCCAATATTCGTTGCGCGCTTGCTGACTCTTGGCCATAACTAATATTACATTCGGACGAAAAACACGTTGTTCCATCTAAATCTAGATGCGCCCTTGCTAACCTGTGGCTGTAATTTAATCCATGTCTTTCCATACTAACTTACTCCAGAATACGGAGCCTGAATTTTATGTTTTGACTAAGACTCATTAAATTTGTAGGTTGTTTGTTTTTTTCCCGCATTAGATGGAATTCCATTTATAATTTTTAAGTATTCTGCATTAATTTTAAGGCGTATTCCACCAGTTCTTTTTTGGCTTTCCACATTTTGTAAAATAACTAAAGACGTCAAGAAATTGACAAAATGACCTGGTATAGAAATATTAATTTCACGGTTAGGTACATAATAATTCAATCAGCAGAATAAATGCCTACACAAGTCAAATTATTCAGCCCAAGACAGAATGGCTGACAGCTTTGCTGCTATGTAACTGCATAAAAGTTCACTTTAAGTTCTGTCTTGGTCTAAATAAATGCCGTTATTCGACTGTATAGTAACACCTGACTAATAGGGTAAAAGTTTATCAGTGTGCGGCATAAAGCATTAAAGCTTTGTTAAATGACTTCACAAAGTAATTGCTTACCATATAGTAGTTCATATGTTCTCTCTTAAAATGCAACGGTTTTATTGTACACACTTGGGTTTTTATTCAGTGAATTGCATTATTTGTGTTCACAAACATGCGCTCTTGCAGCTGATAGGGTACTGCACTACTAAACGCTGAATAACAGAGACATCTGTGGCGTGTTTGTGGTGTTTAATAGATTTACAGTACAGAAGAAAGCGTTATATTATGCCTCTTTTTTTCTAAACAGCTATTGCTGCTTGGGTGAACTCTAATAAGTCGGTATAAATGCTTAGATTTACGCTGTGGGCCTTATGTGAAAATTTATAATGCAGTTCTGTGCTACTTGGGATGGAACGCTACAGAGCGAGGCCGCGAGGTAACGCTACATGAGTCATGTTTTTTCGTGAGTGCAGCCAGCTTCATCGATTTATTAGACGTTGTCACGTCAATAATTAAAGAAAAATCCGACTTATACCTAGTTCAAGAGATTAGCGCGTTCAAACAAACAAACAAACCTTTCAGCTTTATTATTAGTGTGATAGGTATTAGTATAAAAGGGTCAAATTTAATTAGCTAGTGAAACTCCGCAATCGTGATGGGGTATCAAAACACGATAAAAAAAAAGAAAAAATATTTGATGTTTTTTTCTGGGTTCAATGACCATTGTTGGTGTAGTTACTTGAAGAATGAGTTGAGAATATCTGTTTTCTTTTGTTTTATCGTGTTGAGATATCGGCACTCATTACCTATGTGAAGTTTATACAGAAAAAAAGCAGATTTTGAAACTGATATTTCAAGTAGCTATGGTCGTTGACCCCCAAAAAAATTCAAATTCAAATATTTAATTTCTGATTTACATCCATATTATGTTAGTAGTAGTATAACTTAGCCTAATATTAGTAAACAATAATTAAGTTTTGGATAAGTGTGTCTGAACACTTACCCACCTTCGTAAGAGAGGAGAGTCCCACCGGTCCGAAAACACATTCAGGATGCCATTGGAGAATGAGCGCAAGCGCGTCATCATGGATCAAAAAAAAACAATGACTCTTTCTTTCGTTTTATCGTATTTAATTTGACCTTGTAGATAATGCTATATTATAATACTAGCAGCGGCATGCGGTTTTCTTTCACCCGCATAAGTGTGGATCCCGTGGGAATATCGGGAGAAAACCTATCCTATGTCCTTTCCCGGGACTCAAACTATCTCTAGACCAAATTTCATCTAAATTGGTTCAGCGGTGTAAGCGTGAAGAGGTAACAGACAGATACACTTTCGCATATAAATATTAAGTATGGATTTGTCGGTCAACAAATGATGACTACTATTATTTAAGGGTTATTATTATTATTATTTTACTTTACTATTATTTACCAGAGGGCTGGATCGTTCTTTGGCCAAAGAATTAGCATTGCCATTCAACGTGGCAATGCTGACAGTCTTCTGGGCACGTTTCTGGATGACAGCGATGCGGACGAGTAGCTACTTCGACGCCTAAGTGTCCTTTGTTTTTGTATTTATTTGTATAGTATCTAAGTTAATTAGTCATTTAATTTAGTATCTAGTGTAAAAATTTGTATTTACTTTTGTTTAAGTGTTTAAAGATAAACACATAATCATGTTGTTATTGTAATCTCGGAGATTGCTCAAAGGTTATGTTATCAGCTCTTCGGAATACCTACCTACCCACGTACTTATCTTTCACGTATCTACTATTAATAATGCTCTATAAGGCTAAAGCGCCATGGCCCCGCGAAATTCATTTCTTTTTACGTTTTTTGCAATTTACTGGTCAGTATTAAGTTGTACGTTGATTAAAATATGATTCGCGACCGTAACAAATATGTATTTACAGAATTATAATCATTAAAGTTTTTGCCCTGTGGTACGGAACCCGACTCGCACTTGGTCAGTTTTAATACAAGTAAAACTAGTTTAATAGGAGAACAAAAATATCTAATAGATTAGCAGAAATTATGGTATGTAAATGCTATTATCATAGTTTGCGATACAATAATATATTAGGAGTGCGTAAGGCAATGTTTCCAATTGATGATTTCAAGTTAAATAAATATCAACTTTATTATGATGCTTATTAAGTTGATTTCAGAAAGACTAGTACTATTGAAAAAAAAATCATAAAAATTAATGTTGTACCGTAAACTGAACTTTATTGTGTAGGTATTAAAGTTATTTTTCCAAAAACTCATATTTGTTTACATGTTTGGAAACTAATTCGCAAACGAGATATAATAGGTACTTTGATCCGCCGTGGGCAGCAGTGGCACAGGCCCTAGATGTCGAAGCATTAAAAAATTATATAATCTTTTGTTACAGTAATCAATCATGGAAGCTGTAGTATTTGACGGTAACAAGCTTTCCCTGAGCTTCCAGAAGAACTATCCCATACCCAAGATCATCAACGACGATGACGTCATAGTGAAGGTTCACTACTCCGGAATCTGCGGTACTGACCTGCATATCATTCAGGTAAATAAAATGTATCATCGTCTGCCTAGTCTTCTTAACCGACTTCAAAAAGGAGGAGGTTCTCAATTCAATAGTATGTTTTTTTTTTGTATGTTTGTTACGCGATATCTCCGACAATTGTGGATCGATTTCGAAAATTATTTTAAGGGTTCCGTACCCAAAGGGTAAAAACGGGACCCTATTACTAAGACTCCACTGTCCGTCTACTGTCTGTCTGTCACCAGGCTGTATCTCATGAACCGTGATAGCTAGATGATTGAAATTTTCACAGATGATGTAGGTATTTCTGTTGCCGCTATAACAACGAATAATAAAAATAAAATTTAAAAGGGATTTTTAAGAAAGGTTTTTTTCGGCGTTTTATGCCTTGTGGTACGAAACCCTTCGTGTGCGGGTCCGACTCGCACTTGGCCGGTTTTTTTTAATAGATAAGGTATGCCTCAGCCGCGGGAGACGCTCCGGGCGTCGGGAGCCTCGCGACGACTCCCGACCACCGTAGGCGCGGGCCTGCGGGCGGAGAGTAATGGATAGCTCACCGTCCGATCAAGACCAGACCCGTGCCGGACGGCGCGTACGTGTTCCACGCGCGCCTCAAAGAGATGTCAGCATCAACCGAAGGAGCCCGTCAGGGCCGAAGCCTGCCGGGTCAGCAGGATTGTCCGAAAGGGTTACCGCTGACCCGGAACATAAAGGGCTAAGGAAGTAACACGGGTGGGTTTTAGTCAGTAAGAGTCTGACACTCCCTTCTGCTCTACCCAGAGCGGGAGGGGTCATTTGATGATTTCCCATCCTCAAAAAAAAAAAAACGGTATGCCTCAGGGGTGGTCCAATTTGTGACTTTCACCAAACCGCACTGGAATACGACCTACTCCTTCTTATAAAGGGAAGGCATGTGGCCCATCAGTGGAACATTATATGTAGGTTTCTTATGCCATTACTATGCTTCTTTCCAGGGTGAGTTCCCAGCCATCAAATCCCACCCCATTGCCCTTGGACACGAGTCGTCAGGTGTGATCCACGAAGTCGGCAAAAATTCCATATTCAAAGTCGGACAGAAGGTCGTCATTGACCCTAACCGGTAAGTATCTTATCTACCTGTAAACCATCCTAGGCTGAATCTCTAAATAGACTTCGAACCCAAGTCGGACAGACCAAAAACAATTTTGATACCCACATATTCAAGCTACTAATATTTTTTCTTTCAATTCGTTATACTGACGTCTAAATTCCGTCATTTTGGTTTTATAAAAACACCAAACTCAAAACTCAAACCATTTATTTCAATTAAACCATTTACAGGCACTTTTGAATTGTCAAGAAGTCGGTCAGTCAGAAAATATGAAGCTAGTTGCCCATTCCAAAGCGTAGGTACCTTTAACCAACCACCTATAACCAACGCACGACCTAGACGCGTCGATGGTCGATTTATTAAAATGCATGCAGCCGTTACAATGATTCGAGGACATTATCAATCCCACACGTTTTATTTTCGCAGGTCCTGTAACCTCTGTGACTTCTGTCGTAAGGGTGACTACCAGTACTGTCTTGTAGCTGGCATTAACAGCACGATCGGCATCTGGAAGGATGGCGGATGGGCGCAGTATGTGAGGTCCCCACAGGACCAAGTCTTCGCGTTACCCGATGGGATTACTACTGAACAAGGTAAGGTTTTTGTTGAATACTAGTCCACTTAACAAAGAAGTTGTAGAATGCGTGAGCTAGGTCCTAAGCGACTTCTTCAGGAAATTGTTCAGGGTGCTTAGGGAGTAAACATACTAAAAGTCCCCGCGTCTAGGAGGTGAGCCGTTTGGGGGGGAAAAAGTTCCCACTTTTGAGTTTTTAAAAACGGTGCGTCGTATAGAAAAAATATCTTGTACGTAATGAAAGCTAATTTTACGGCCTAGATTAACATATATATTCAATTTTTTATCCCGAAATAACGCCGAAGTAGCAGGCAACAGCTAGTATTTGATAAAAGTCGTTTTTTCGAAAATTTTCACTTTTCCGGAACGTGTAGTTCGAAAATGGGTAGGAATCCGAAAATTGTATTAGCTTTCATTACGTAGAAGATATTTTTTCTCTACGACGCACCGTTCCCCCCCCCCCCCACTCCGGCTCACCTCCTAGACGCGGGGACTTTTAGTATGTTTACTCCCTAAGCACCCTGAACAACTTTCTGAAGAAATCGCTTAGGGCTCAGCTCACGCACTCTACACCTCTTTTTGGGTTATTCGGTGAGTGGAATATACCTAGCAGAGTAATGGTGATGAGTAATGGCCTTCGAGTTATATGCCGTGGCTGTTCACGACCCAGTGGCAGCCTGCTTGTTTTGCTATACCCAATAAATTTAAAAATCTTATAACACCTAATTGATAAATAATAAAACACAAAAAATAATTTAACACAAATCTATTACTTACTAATGGTCATGTCTTGTTTCCAGCTGGTCTATGTGAGCCCTACTCCTGCGTCTCCCACGGCTTCGACCGCGCCTCCCCCCTCAAAGTAGGACAGAAGATCCTCGTTCTTGGTGCTGGTATCATCGGTAAGTTAATATGCTCAAACGAGACAAATCTACTTAAAATGTATCGAATACAAGCATGCTGCACCCTGATTCGTAACACACTATCAGCCATATCTTATTAATTTTGAAGGATGTTGATAATACAAAGAATAAAAATAATTATCAAAAGAAGCAAATCATAATTGTTTTAACAGCTTCTAATAGATACCGGACTGTTTGTATTTCGTGCGACAGAGATAACGCTCTACGAAGCCGAAATTAGCCGATTGTCTCTTTCCAAAGGTCGATGTGCAATACTTATCGCGGGTACTGTAACTAGCCTGTATTATCCCACTGCTGGGAAAATGCCTCCCCCTCCCTTTTCTACGCAATTCTGTCTTTTGCGATTCCTTATGGTAGAAGTCAAGCTCGTTCCGCCATCTTTGTCTTGGCCTGCCGCAATGGCGTCGTGCGTTTAGTGGGACCCAATCGGTGGTTCTCTTCGCCCAATTGTCATCTGACCAATAACAAAGAAAAATTTGAAAAAGCTCATCTAATTATCAGGAAACCTATGGATCACCACCCTGCACCACCACGGACACAGGGAGGTGACCGTGTCCGAGATGAACCTCACCAGACTGGACATCGTCAAGAGATTGGGTAAGATTTGATAATTATATGTTACGATAAAACACAAGTCTCTACTTGCAAAAAATATAGGAAACTAGAAATATATGTATCTCATTGGTCTTTGTTATTTTGGTAAACCAATCACAACAGGAGAATTACCTACTAAGACTGCACCCAATGTCTTAAGTACGATGCTTTAGCATCGGGGTGTCAGTCGTATAAATCCATGATGAAAACCTGGGCCTTGGTTTATATAAAAAAATAAAAAAAAATATTTCACATAAACCTACATGGGCACTTATGAAACGTCAGAAGCTAGGTGCACGGTTCCAATTGGTCTTTCCTATGGAGAAGAACCGGCAAGAAACTCGACGGTTACTCTTTTTAAAAATAATACTGTCAAACATACAGTCTATTCAAATCCTTGGTACCAAATGATATCAGTTCCACTAAAACGAACATCAACTTTAGTCTAGTGTAAATTAAGTTGATTTTAAAAATGTCTAGTTATGTTAAAAAGTCATTAAAAAGTAGTACTTACACTATTTGCGCTGTAGCATGGTGCGGGTGACAGTTTCAGTAACATTTCGTTTCACTCTTGAAAGTTGCCGCGATTTACAATTTATGACTTAATATTTCAGTTGTACCACATTCGTAATATATTAAATAATTAATAACTGTAGTAAATTAAATTAAACCCAACCAGAATGTTCTAATCAAGAAATAAAATCAAATTGAATGAAAAATTAAGCAAAGTGTTATGCGTATAACGTAACGCCATAGACGTATTTAGTGATGGGATGTACTGCTACGATGGATAGTCGATATTTTTTATAATAAAAAACGTATATTGTGCGTAGGTCAATTTTTATTTTTAAAAGGTCTAATTATACAACAGAACATTTATAGGGTAAGGTTGCTTAAAAGGTTGCTAAAAAAAAATACATGTTATTCGTCTAAACTCATATCAGAGTCAGGAACATCTGAATTGTCACTCAATTCATCATCTGAATATGTGACGGATATTATTAACGATGACTCAATTATGTTGTCAATATGTATGTCACGATCCCAATCAGACATAATGTCCCTTTTTGTTTTATTCACGACCTTCGACCAGTCTTCAGGTTGAACATTGTTGATGGCCTCTTGTAATAGGGCCAACATCTTATTTGCCGTAAATGGCGGCGAAGTATTATTTCTTGCGGCGTAACCTAAAAATAAACGAACTTATAAAAAAAAGTATTCAAATAATCATCAATCAGCCTAATCTAGTATCTGGTAATGTTTTTAAACTAGGTACATGCTACGATCGGAAAGCTGATTTTTTTATAAAGCTTCAAAATGGGAATTGAAATTAAAAGCATACCTTTTATTTGGGCCCAAATCAGCTCAATAGCGTTATACTGGCAATGGTAGGGTGGTAGTCGAAGGACCTGGTGGCCTTTTTCTTTTGCCATCTCGTCCAGAGCATAGGTAGGAGTTGGTGGCTTATGGCGTCGGACTAAGGCAATAAGCTCCGTCTTTAACATTTTTATATCTGCTGTAACTCCGTTTTCACTCAGCCACTTCACCAACTCGCTTTTGC
Source organism: Luperina nickerlii (assembly GCA_963855955.1). Lineage (NCBI taxonomy): Eukaryota > Metazoa > Arthropoda > Insecta > Lepidoptera > Noctuidae > Luperina > Luperina nickerlii. Next base: position 7,367,609 of record OY979690.1, read on the forward strand.
GGTTGGATTGGTTTGGGGGTTTATTAACTTGCACCGAATGGTAGGGTGCGTTGTCCATTATTATGGTCATAGGCTCTTTTAAATTGTTTAATAGACCTATGAACCAATCTTTAAATTTTTCGTAATTCATCTCCTCATGATACTCCGTAGTTTTTTTTGACTTAAAAGCCAGCAAACAATCAGGGACGAATCCACTTGCTGTACCTGCGTGACAAATAATAAGGCGTTCGCCTTTGCCTTCCGGCACTTTGGTACACGATTGTGCCGTATCGTCGGTCCAACTTTTACCCACTGTGTGGTTGGCGTTTAGCCACGTTTCATCCAAAAAGACAACTTTGCTCCAATCACTTATGTTTTTGGCCTTCCTTAAAAATCTACATCTTGCTAGGGCAATGTCAGTCCTATCCATAATAATCTTTCTTTTGTTAACTTTTTTGTAAACAAAGCCAATATCTTTTATAACTTGCCGTAGCGAAGTAATACCTCCTTTGAACAAGTCAGCTTCTTTTAATGATTTTAGAAGCTTGAGCAATGTGGGTAGCTCCATTCTTCTATAATAATCATAAATATGATTTCTAATAGCAACCTTAGCAAAATCATCCAAATCTGTGATTGGCTTCACCTTGGTCCGCTTTTTGTTGGGTGTCGATAATTTATTTTCAAACATCCCATCTTGGCCAATTTTCTCACGTGTTATACGCGAAACAGTATTGCGGCCAATATCAAGAGCTTCGGCTACTCGTTCTACAATATGATTCAATGGTAACAACGGTCCATTATTTTGTTGTTCTCTTTCAAAGTAGTCTCGGAGGCGAACAACAAGCTCCCTGGCCTGACTACCCAAAACAGTTTTTTTTGTATGCTTAGGCATGGTAATAACAACAAACTCAACAAACTTATAACAAATAACAATTTAACAAAAATGAAAACAAACAATGAAATCGTAATACGTGTCACATTAAGTCACAATATAACGCGCTTGCACTCGTACTCGCACTCACAGCATCGCACGGGTAAACAACATGGCCGCCGCGCCGATGCACCATAGAGCAAAAATGTTGTCACGAAAAAAAAAACATAAACCCGATTTTGATTATTTTATATAAGTACAAAGATAATTATGTAGCCATAAAACATTTATATTGACAAGTTTATACACGTAGCACACACGTAGTTACACTGCACAACTGAATAATACACTAATTTTCATAACAATATTAAAGAGAACTAGATTCACGCTGCGAGTATCGTTAGCGATAAAAATGAATTGCATAACCTCACATCCCTACGTGGTACTGACAAATGTCAACGTCATACGGGCAACTGTCACCCGCACCATGCTACAGCGCAAATAGTGTAGCTTAAACCGAACGTTTATGTGGGTATTAAAATATTTTTTCCAATAACACATATTTGTTTACATAATTGGAAACTAAAGCACGTACGCAGTATAAGAAATTTTGTCTAAATTCGCGTTATTTTCTTCTACAAAAACTTGAATGTTTTAATTTAATTGTTTCAGATACTGGCTTCAGACTAGTGACACCTGACGTGTTAGCTAAGGAGATTAAGGAGAATGTTACCTACGATGTCATCATTGACTGCACAGGTAACATTTTAATCTAATTATTTGTCTATATTCAGTCGTAATATGTTTATACCTACAGAAAAATGGCGAAAAATCTCTTTTTCTTTATCTATATAATCGATCAACATAAACTACATAGGTACTTAATACGAGTAGCAATATCTAGGCATGAAAACACAATGTACAGACGCCAGCACATCAAGCTACCCGAAACTATCAAATTTTCCCAATCAACTTTGAACCTTAATGTTTTAGCGATAAAGTTGAAAATCTATTAAAGAAATTTGATAGATTGTAGTAGCTTGATGTGCTGGCGTCTGTAGGTACCTCACAAGTTATACATATTATATTAAATTTAATTGTTTAGTGCGATAGCCAAGTCAATCTATTTATTTAAAACATCAAAGATTTTTAATATTGATATGGTCACTATAAGATGTTGTTAAGTTAGCTAATTACGTAATAATTTAAGACAGAAGGTCCCTAAAGTTTGGAATAAATTAACCGACTTGGTATTACATGGATCTCACAACTTTTTACGGTAGAAGAACTGAGTTGCAAGACTTGTTTTTTTACAAGTCATGTTTTTGATGGCATCTCACTTCTTTTTGTAGATAGTCCTACTTTTTTCCTTTCCGTTGACCATTTTACAAGTTACCTTTGTACCTATTTTCACCTATTATTCCATTATAATTATTATACATCAGGTACACTGATTTATTTTCTACTGACGCGACATTTTAAAAATGGCGGCCACGCATGATACCTATACAAATCGATAGCTGACAATCTGACATCAATGCAGCGTTGCCAGAATGTTACTTTTGTAACATTTTACGTTACTTTTGACCCTCTCATGTTACCTCCATGTTACACGCCTCTCCTAAAATGTTACTTTTATGTTACTTTTAAGACTTAGTTTCGTTCGTCATGTTGGCGCACTTGATTGTCTTGATTTTGTGACCAAATTCTGACGCGACGACAGCGCGAAAATCTTTCACTTCGTTTGTCGTATCGCATATTCACTCACTCGCGTGAATTTCTAAATGACCCATCCCGCTTACTTAGGCGAGTGAGCGACGGCCTAGTAGTGGCATCCGTGTTGGTCGTGTGTTGGTTCAGTTCAGTTTGTTATTACGATTCTTTCGAAGCCTACTAAGGGGACAGCTTTTTTTTATGTAATAAAGTGCCATGTTATTATGTCGTTTTCCACAAAAAATAAGGTAATGTTACTTTACTTGTGAAAATGTTACTTTTTGAGCTCTCTCATGTTATATTTGACTATCTGTCACTGGCAACACTGCATCAATGTAAATAGAAGACATGATAAGACCTAACCCCGTGCAGTGTCATGTTTCTGTGATAATAATAATTATTATTATTTATCGACATAATAGGTTACTTTATCGACGTAATAGGTCACTTTATCGACACAATAGGTTACAGAAACTTGTTTGAAGCCCCTGACTCATGTACTAGGTGTACCTGTATGTCAGGAGTCCGCGCCCTCTCCCATTTTATTTGGCTTAGGTACTAAAATGTCAACATAGGAATAGACAAACGTGTGTGCTACAAAATACAATTCTAAAAGAAGTAAAATAAAATACAATAACAGAAATGAAAAGTGAAAAAATATCAAAAATATAATTTACTCTTAGATTACCTATATCGTGCTGTGTGTGTGGGAGGTGTGTACATCTGTATGTGTAGATATCACATATGCTTTGTACGATATGAGAACTATAGACTCGTTTGTCATTTTTGCAAGATTATAGAGTGCATATGAGTATTGATGTAATTTTTTAAGGTCAAGTCAAGTGACTATCCAGCTGAAGGCCTAAAAATCTGGCATTGTTCGTTTCAGCTATTCTTTGACTAGCATGTGTTATATTTAAATCAGGGGTTACGGTTTTTTGGTCAAATGTCATAAGCTTTGTTTTTCTATGTTTATTTTTAATTCATTCATAACTAGCCAATCTATTATGCAATGGATGGAGTTTTTTATATCAATTTAGTAAGTGTCAATCTGTTCGCATGGTATAATGAGTGCTATCATCAGCAAATAAAACTGTTTGAAATTTAGTGCATTTTGGCAGATCATTGATATAAATGAGAAACAACAAAGGGCCAACGACACTACCTTGCAGTACCCCACATGATGTATATCTAGGTAATGACATATAAGTTACCTCTACTTTACACTTAGAGCATATTCTTTTAAAAACAGTAATTTGCTTACGGTCACTGAGATAAGCTTTAAGTAGGTTTAAAATATTTCCTCTAATACCATATCGATCTAATTTACCTAATAATATTTCATGATTGACATGGTCAAACGCTTTGGACATATCCATGAGTACTGTCGCAATAGGATTTTTTTTTAAATCTAGATTACTAACAATTACAGTAAATAGTTCTAATATGAAAATTTGTTCAAAGGGTTTAAATATTCATTTAAACCTAATATGTTGTTAAACTTGTTATATATATTTTTATAGTATACATAGTTTTTGTCTGTTTTTATAGTGCTAAAGTTGCAGTTGGTTTGAGAGATAGATTGTATATCAGAGATGACATTATTTTTTAGGTTGGTCTGCTTATTTGACGATTCCAAATGCATTGTTGTGATTTTTTGTCGTTGCGGTGCGATTTCCGTACTCAGCGATTGTTTGTCAATTCCACTATTGTTGCATTGATCAGTTGACAGTTGTAGTTCTAATGTAAATGATAAATAAATGACAAATGGTTTTATTTTTGTAAGTAGGTTTGCACAAACACTTTTACACGTCAATCATATATTTTTTAAACTAGATGAGGTCGGCGTTTCCTATCTGATTACTCTGAGAAGAAAGGCCGAAACAAACTCAGAGGTCATAGTCTCTTTTAAAGTCCAGACATAATCTTGGTCAGGTTATATGAAGACCATGTAGGTCGATGTCTGAGATGCTCTTTTGACGAAAGAACCACACAGATTGAGAGGAGCTGTCCAGTCAGTGCACGCATTTGTCAGAAATCGTGCAGCTCAACTCAAGACTTAAGGAGCTCAACGATTCGACGAACAATGTGGTTGTGGGAGTGGGTTGTGGTTCGTAGCTGTTAATTTAGGTGTAGGAATGCTTGGTGTAGTTTTCCTCACGGGACTACACGTGACTGCTTTGAGAAATTCATTCTTACTTAGCAACTCGTCATTTATTTGTTTAAGATTAGAATTCTCGAGATAGAGATTCAATTTCTTGATGAGCACTGTTGAGGTCTAACACAAGTTTGTCGAATTGACTCACGTGATCAACTCAAATCACTGTTTTAGTTATGTTTCGTTTTCGATTTCGATCTAAAAGAAACCAATTTCAGTCGGTTTCTGGCTGAGCCGGAATTTCTCACAAGTATTTTACTCAATCTCATATTTCCAGGAGTGGGCAAGGTTATGGAGATCAGTTTCAACTACCTGAAGGAGGGCGGCAAGTACGTGCTATTTGGGTGCTGTCCGCCCACACACACCAGCACGTAAGGATACTTACTTATACTTAACTAACTCATCATCTGCCTAGCCTTCCCAACTAAGTTAGGGTCGGCTTCCAGTCTAACCTAATGCATCTGAATACCAGTATTTTACATGGAGCGACTGCCTATCTGACCTCCACCTCCCAGTAAGGTAACACTTTAACTTTTAGTAAGTCAGACTTTCGGGCTTTTCTTTTATCAGGATGGGAAATCATCCCGCTCTGAGTGGAGCAGAAGGTAGTGTCAGACTCTTACTGACTAAAACCCACCCGTGTTCCTTCCTTAGCCCTTTATGTTCCGGGCCAGCGGTAACCCTTTCGGACAATCCCGCTGACCCGGCAGGAGACTTTCGGGCTTCTGACTACCCGTAACGCTAACGTCATTTCCAATAGAGCTTACAATTAGTGTGAGTCAAAGTCAAGTGACTTGATCTAATGTTGAGCGCCTGGTAAATAAACTGCCCGTTGGTCTCCTGGTCGCAAGCTCGACTGCTGAGCGTGGGGTCCTGGGTTCAATTCCCGAATCGGGCAAAGTGTTCTTGGGGTTTTCCATTGGGAATTTCTTAGTAACAGGCCAGAGTTTGGAAGTTTGCGGTGTGCTACCCCCGTCCTTTGGAAAGCACGTTAAAGACTCCTTCAAAAAGACGCGACACGCGATATAATCGCGCGGGACACAATGGCAACGCTCATTGCGCGACTTGCGGTGCCTTTGCGTCACGCGCGATTTTATAACGTGTCGCGCCTGTTTCAAGGAACTTCAAGCCGTTGGTCCTGCGCCTGATCTTGATGTCTCTCCGGTCGTGTCGGATTGCTGTCCCATCGGACTATGAGAGTGAGGGAGGAGGGAGTGCACCTGTGTCTGCGCGCACACTTGTGCACTTAACATCTCCCGCGCCGGAGGCTGGTCTCCGCTGAGATTGGTCGCCATGGCCATGGTTCACATGTATTGAACCCGCTACCTGCGGAGTAATTGCGCACACACATAAAATCATGATCGCAACTCCTTTCATTTTGACATTTCAGCCACGTTTATTGCGTTTTTAACGTTTTTGCACAGACGAATTTTTCATATCTATGAAGCAATCGATTAGAAAATTCCAAAATCCTCGGATTGTGATTGAAGGTGTGTTTTGCAAAGGGTACTGGACTAATGAGGGTTTTCTGAAATGACGTTCGCTAGGTGGCAGCACTGACACGTCAGGTCCAGGCATCTGTCAAAGAGCCTATTTTTTTTTTGTCATGACTGAATGATGAACGAATGAATGAATCGAATGATGAACGTCATCATATATTTTATATTCATTGTCGAAATGGAAGACCTCTTGTCAAAGTGGTGCCAACTTTTTCAACCAATTTTCACAAAATCCCCCATTAAATTGTCATCAAAATCCTTTATTTTCATACAACTTCTTCAATTTCAGCATCAACCCGTTCAACATTTACAACAAAGAGCTGACAATCATCGGAGTGAAGATCAATCCATTTAGTTTCCCCAGCGCTATCAGCTGGCTCAAGGCTATGGGCAGCAGGTAAACCTTCTTCCTCTTCTTTAACATTCTTAGGGCTGCCTGTTTTTCAAACGACAGAAAATTTTTATTTGTGGAATAAACGTCTGACAGATTTTGTATGGAAGAACTGTCAAAAATTCAAAAATATTCCTCGGATGAAATTTTCTGGCGTTGGAAAAATTAGCCCATAATCGTTAAAACAGGATACATTTTTAACCAGAACGCAAACTGTAATCATGAATTCGGCACATGATTCTAGAGTCCCGAGCGTAGAAATTTTTCGTAGGTTTTCAAAAAAACTGCGAAACTGCCGAGTTAGACTCGCACACGAAGGGTTCCGTACCACAAGGCAAAAACGACGAAAAAAACACGTTTGTTGTATGGGAGACCCCCTTTTTTTTTGAAGTTGGGAAATCATCAAATGACCCCTCCCGCTCTGGGTGGAGCGGATGGGAGTGTCAGACTCTTACTGACTAAAACCCACCCGTGTTCCTTCCTTAGCCCTTTAGTTCCGGCCAAATCACGACCAAGTACTTTTGACAGCAAAAAAAAAATCGGGAAAATCACGACCAAATACTTTTGACAACTGTTAGTAGATTTTGGCTTTTAACATAATTAATAGTATGAAATTACCATTGTGGAACAACGTGTATAGACAATGACAAAGGGTGGGTAGGTTCTATCCTATTCTAATTTTACAATTTTGTTGGACTTCAATTGATTTACGATGTGATCTAAATAAAACCCATTATAAACACCATTGTAAACGCATGTAGTTTCAGAATCATGTATATTCACGATTAGTTTGCGCATTGGTTAAAAATGTATACTGTACCTATTTTATGAATAACGTCCCAAAGTTTTTTATGTCCGTTATTCTTTCCTGAAAAACTCTCTACGAAATTGTTTCCTAGGAACCGCGGGGATAATATAAAAAAGCATTTTTTATTGCTGAATTGACCTTCTCTTGATCTCGAACACGCCTGATGGAAAGCAATGGGTGAGGTCTATGATGGAACTGTGTACCTTTGTACTGATGGGCAATTAAAAAAAAATTTTGAAGAATTTAACCTACCAAATCCCACCTAATGAACCACAATTAAAAACCTACTGTTCCTGAAATAAAAAAAATATAAATACACCATATATTTTAGTATATTTATTTATATTTTTTTATTTTATTGTACTATTTTAATTTGTTGTTTTTTTATTGTTGCTTTATTATTTCAAGAAAACTATATTAAATGATCCTCTTTTCCAAGGTATGTGGACTACCACAAGCTGGGAGTGAAGACCTACCGTCTGTCAGAGTATGGCTCGGCTCTAGAAGATCTGAAGAAAGGTATCGTTGCTAAGGCTGTGTTCAAGATTAACCAGGATTAGACGTTGAAAGTTTTAAGTTATGAGTTTATTAAATGTTTGTTGTTGTTGTTGTTTACTTATTTGGTTTTATTACATAGCATCGTTCCTGTATTTTCCTTTGTAAGTTACTTATAAGGGAAGGAGCAAGCATATTTAAGGGGGTAAGCCCCTTAAATATGCTATACAGTATAGCAACGCTGGTCACGTGTCCTGCAGTGCGATTCTGTAACCATCTCACCGTGAAAACTTAGGTGAAGTGAGCGTGGAGTGAGCTGTCAGTAGTGTCAATTCCTAGCAAGAACAAACTCACACCACCTAAGTTTTCACGGTGAGATTTTTACAGAATCGACCGGCTGACGCGAGTTTAACATTTTTTACCCATTACAAAAAAACTGTAGAACGCCGCTAAAGAAGTTTTCACTTCAAAAAAAACTTCACAAAGAACTCTTAAGCGAAAATTAAGTATTAGCGCGGGCAGGCAATGCGATGCGATGCGACGGGGTGGATCAGGGGAATATGAAATTTCACGTGAACGAAATCACGGGCAGAAGCTAGTAATAAACAAATATGTTAATCAAGCCATTCTGAAATAGTCATAACTGTAGATAGTATTAAATTTTACGCCTCTGCTTGTTCTTCTAAGAATTTAGTCGTGATAGTTATGACCGCAAAACTAGCTCCGTTATGTGGTATGACATAAAATCATCAATCATTTAATAATATTGTTGTAATAATGTTACATTGATCGACCGTTACGGTAATGTACAATAATTTGATCAATTTATCATTTTGAATTGAGTTTTATACCGCGAGATTGCTCATCCATTTTTTTTCCTTAGATAACAATCTGTGTGGTATTTATTTATTCACGGTTTTGACGGCATTCTTGTCAAGGGTATCGTATCACCCAGTAGGCAGTCGGTTCGAGTAAGACAACGGACTTCCAAAAAAAACACTACAATGTGAAAAATAACTTATCGGAAGTCGGTGTCGTTGGTTCTGTATTTTCGTGACACCGACTTTCGAAATTAAAGTTATTTATCACTTTGTAGTATTTTTTTGGAAGTCGGTTGTTTTTTTTTTTGTAATAAAGTTTTTATTTTTCACTTTTTAGTTGTACCTACCTTGCTATGTGAATATCAGTGACAGGAAGGAATTGAACATATCTGTCTAAACCTTTAAAGGGTACAGGCATGATGTTATGTTGTGTGATTGCGTAAACAATGCATACATATTATGCTATAACAGCAATCGCGGTTGATTTGCTGGCATTTATTGAAGAGATCCGTTGTCTGTCTCCGAAACTCATCATCAGATCTTTACGAAATTTAAATGGGACCATTTCAGAATAAACCTCTATGGAACAAAAAAAAATTTGGAAATCCGTCTATATATGAGGGAATTATGCCCGAACATACATTAAAAAAAAATAATATTCAAATATCCGAATTGAGATCCTCCTCCTTTTTTGAAGTCGGTTAAAAATACTGGTATTAAGGCGAAAGCGCCAGGGTAGCCCGCGAAATTCAATTTTATTTAGGTTTTTTGGAATTTGCTGGTCAGTATTAAGGTGTACGTTGATTAATGTATAAATCGCGGCCGTAAGAAATATGTGTTTACAGAATTATAATCATTAAAGTCATCAATACAACTCTCTAAGACCACGTAAGTCCCAAGAATAACTGTTTCATGAAATCATCATTCTTTGGACTTACGTGGTCTTAGAGAGTTGTGTTGATGACTTTAATGATTATAATTCTGTAAACACATATTTCTTACGGCCGCGATTCATATATTAATCAACGTACAACTTAATGCTGAACAGCAAATTGCAAAAAACGTAAGAAAATTTGAATTTAGCGGGCTACCTTAGCGCTTCCCCCTTAATCTGAATCCGGTTAGACAAGAAGCGACGCCAGATAATGATGCTTAGAGTATAGTAAAGAAGTTTTTCCCCCCAGCATAATTAGCCTATAATGTTCCCACCGCTGGGACACAGGCCTCCAGTCGGTGAGAGGGAGTGGGCTATAATCTACCACGCGGACCCAGTGCGGATTACAGATGTTACATGTCTTCGAATTTTTGGTTCTAGTGTATGTCGGTATCCTCACGATGTTTTCCATAGCCATTTTGAGAGCAGTGGTGATGACATTATTTCCACAAAGCAAAGCACCAGCCGTGATTCGAATCCACGACCTACAAGTTGGGGTCGTTACCACCTAACCACCACTGCTCCACGACCACCACGAGCGACTGAGAATAAATCTAAAGCTACATATATTGTGTTCATCATCTCCCTAGCCTGTTCCCAACTATGTTAGGGTTGGCTTCCAGTCTAACCGGATGCAGCTGAATACCAGTATTTTACACGGAGCGACAGCCTATCTGACCTCTACAACCCAGTTACTGGGCAATAGGGTAGATACCCCTTGGTAAAACTGGTTGTCAAACTTTCGGGCTTCTGATTACCCGTAACGACTGTCAAATTTCCACGAATGACAGCCGGGACCAACGGCTTAACGTGCTTTTCAAGGCACGGAGCGGTCACGGTATGTAAAGATGGTCACCCATCCGCAGACCAACCGTGGCAAGCGTAGCTTAACCTGATAGATCGACCTGTGCGACGGTTATTATAGCTAGCTATTATAGCTACGGGCCCCTCCCTAAAGTTATTGTGTATTATTTGTTATTTTTTGAGTGTAAGTACATAGAAAAATGCAGGGAACAACCTCCACACGGCACTCGCCGAGGCCGGCCCAGGAAAAGCTGGCGAGGCGATCAAGACGCTTACAATGCGTGCCACGAAAGATGAGACTTGACCCCGCCTCCCCCGCTCTTTCCGCCGCCCCTATGACGTCCGGTCCCGTCCCGCACTCAGACCTCATACCGCTAAAGATACCTAAAATCGTGTACTGCGCATGTCAAACCACGTGGTGTGTCAAGTCTCATCTTTCGTGGCACGCATTGTACATATATTCTATTTCACGAAGGCCGTTCGGCTTTGATTGTAGTAGTGACGTATCCCGACAAGCGCGCTCCCACAGCGGCTGCCCCTTGCTGCCGTCCCATGAGGCTATTTCCGCGAATGTGTACCGTTTTACTTCACCCATTGTTGAGTCTCTGTTGATCACAATGTGCATGTGCACGCTTGACAACATTCATAGCCAAACGGACTTCGTGACATAGAACATCTGTACCGCAAAGGTTGAATCGAGGTGGCTCTAGAAAAGGATAATGGTTGGAAGGATTTTGGGGGAGGCCTTTGCTCTGCAGCTGTGGGACAGCGTATGCTAACTTAAAAAAAAGTACTTTGGTAAGAACCACCTTATCGTCTTGGGATATCCTTTGATGATAACAATAATGTCGTCCTTAAAAACCGGCCAAGTGCGAGCCGGTCTCGCACACGAAGTATTTCGTACCACAAGGCATAAAACGCCCAGCGGGATTGTCCGAAAGGGTTACCGCTGGCCCGGAACATAAAGGGCTAAGGAAGGAACACGGGTGGGTTTTAGTCAGTAAGAGTCTGACACTCCCTTCCGCTCCACCCAGAGCGGGAGGAGTCATTTGATGATTTCCCATCCTGAAAAAAAAAAAAAAAGACAAAACGCCGAAAAGAAACGTTTCTTTTGTACCCCTTTAAATTTTAACTTTATTTTATTTTTATTATTTGTTGTTATAGCGGCAACATAAATACATCTTCTGTGAAAATTTCAACTGTCTAGCTATCACGGTTCATGAGATACAGCCTGGTGACACACAGACAGACGGACAGTGAATAGGGTCCCGTTTTAATCCTTTGGGTACGGAACCCAAAAAAATCAAAACGGTTAATAAATTATTACTTTTTTTAAATAAATAAGTACGCATTTCTAGCCGAATAACGGTAGTTTTACCGTTCCATTTTCTTAATTCTCATTAAAAAAATGGACCCCCCAAAAAACAATCTGCGATTCAAAGAAAAACATATGACAACGATTCTTTCTTCGTGTTGTGTCTGTAATTACAATGGACATTATTTTAAAAATGTAATGACCCATCCTCCCACGACATTCACACAATGGGCCACACAGACCATTGTCTGTCCCCCAATGACCCAGTAACCGCAATTCTTCCCGGTCGTCGGCTCATTATTAAACAATACAAGTTAATCGATAAAAGTTGAGAGAAAGTTTTTGTCATTCATCTCAGAAATTGCTCAACAGATTTCGATAGTGTTCCTTGTATGAATCACTTTGTTTTTTCGCTTTCTGAGTTCAATGTTATGAAGTGTTTATGTTAAGGGTGTATTGTGAAGGTTCTTTGTAATTGCCAAATTCAAATTAAAAAACTTTAATTCAAGCGAAGACTAATATAGGAATAGTAACATTGTTCTAAGTAAGTGTTAGTAAACAACACGATACGATGGCACATGTAACTTTCTTTAATAGATTTTCAACTTTATCCATAAAGCATAAGGTTCAAAATTGAATGGTTGAAGTTGATTGGGAAAATTTGACAGTTTCGGGTAGCTTGATGTGCTGGCGTCTGTACCATAGATACTACTTCTATACCATCCTTTAAGAGGCCCTTTACAAAAATGCGTGTAGATCCATGATTTCCTCGTTGAAATTGAATACTATTCTTTGGTTGGTATAAATAGCAATTAATTGGTAAAGATAGTTAATTTTTTTTTCTACAATAATAGTAAAGCGATTTTTTTATTATTTGTCTATTTATTTTTTATTATTTGTCTATTTTTTATTTAGCAATAATCGTTCTCCTCTGTCTGAATATCTCCAAACTTCTACATCATTTTCACGTAGTATTTATACCAAAATAGTCTTCAATAATTGCTTAAACAATATCAATAAAAAAAATAAATAAACCGACTTCAAAAAGAAATGAACTCAACATTATGAAATAACTTTAATTTCGGAAGTCGGTGTCTTGGGATCTGTATTTTAGTTTTAGTTTTCTGCCAACACACAACTGACCAAACATCCATCAATTAAAACAACAGACCAATATTATTTAAACCAACCAATACTGACTCCCTGCTGGGTTCCTTCCTCATGGAATACCTTGGGGGGGGGGGGGGGAAGACTTTGAATCAGCAGGGAACGATTTGGTCGGAAAAGGTATCTTTCTCTATTAAGACTCCTGCAAACGCGCAACGCGCGACGCGAATCGCGCGCGACTCAAAGGCACCGCTCGTTGCGCGACTTGCGGTGCCTTTGTGTCGCGCGCGATTTTATCGCGTGTCGCGCCTGTTTGAAGGAGCCTTTATTCGCAGGCGGAAGCTAGTACTTTATAAAATACTAGCTTCTGCCCGCGACTTTGTCCGCGTGAAATTCGTACTTTCCTCTGAAAATTTCGAAAATAGGTATATGTTTATGATCTTTATAATTTATTTAGACAAATAAGTTTTCGGGCTAATTTTTGAGTTTATAGATAAAAGGGATCAGATTTTTCAAATAAACTGTATCCCCGCTTGTCACCCCCACAGGGGTGGAATTTTGAAAAAATCGTTTGGGATATGTTCTTAACTTGATTCAAAGATTATTTCGCCTCTTTACTTCAATAAATCAATAACGTGATAAGTCTGAGCATTTCAATATTCAAAATAACACATTATTGAACTAAAGAGGCGATTTATACCAATTTTCGAGTTAATCAAGCCACGCAGTATAATCCTCTCCTGTATAATTAACTACATACTCATTTTCACCCCGTTAGGGGTAGGGCCGAAGCCTGCCGGGTCAGCTGGATTGTCCGAAAGGGTTACCGCTGGCCCGGAATATAAAGGGCTAAGGAAGGAACACGGGTGGGTTTTAGTCAGTAAGAGTCTGACCTCCCTTCCGCTCCACCCAGAGCGGGACAGGACTAAACTAATATTTATCTTCTGTCCTTTTCATAATGAAATAGAAAGAAAAAGATGCACTGAGCTTAAATTTAGTTTATTTTGTGAACAAGAGAATCGGCGCCAATGTCGAGTTGTATGTAATTCGCGGCCGTATCAAATATTTGTTTATAGAATTATAATCATAAAAAATTATCATCACAACTCTCTGAATGACTATTTCATGAAGCCATGACATTTGAGCCAAATTCTTACTCAAGGAGTTGTATTGCTGATTCTAATGATAATAAATATGTAATGACATATTTTTTTACGGTCGCGAATTATATTTTAATCAACATACAACTTAACACTGACTTTAAAATTAAAAAAAACACGTAAATTTAAATTTCGCGAGCTACTCTGATGCTTTCGCTTTATGGGAAGCACGACATGACGTAACATTTTTAATAATAAAAATATTACCATTTGTGGCCTACTTTCCAATCAGTATGAATCATGCGACAAGTGACATTTTGTATTAACTGTATCGAAGATCGATGCTCGTGAGCTGTTTTGCAATGGACAGATGTTGAAAATAATGTTCCGTATTCATTTACACCAAAAAAAAAAGTCGTACCTATATTGTATGGGTCCCCATACAAGTTACGTGTTTTTTTTTTAATATTTATTTATTTATTAGGGACAAAAACAGTTACATGATACAAAATACAGAACAATACTAAAATAAGATTAACAAACATGTAACCCACACCATGGTCCACGTTTTAACTAAAGGTTAGAAGTGCTAAAGACATAAAAATAGAAAGAGAAGTAAAACAATAGTCGCTGCCACAATAATAATGCTGTGTTACTCGGCTTAGTTTAATACTCGCTAAACAAAATATCCAGAGCCATTTTCTTAAAGGATTGCTTAGATGGAAAAAATTTATCAAGTTCCATAAAATGCGTGTTGTAAGAATCAACAAGGCGACGAAAAGGTGCACGTTTCCCAGCGTTAGTCCTGCATGTGTTTATATGGAATAGTTGAGAGACGCGCACCCCCCTTCGAATAACACTTCTGGGTACCTTGTAACACGATTTGTCTGTTAGGTCAATACAATCAAATTTGTTACTGCATATTATATGCCGTGCAATGTCTAGATCCCAAATCCAGTACGCCATACCGTTTCAACAGCTACACGTAAGGAACCTTTGATTGGAAGCACTTATAGTTCATAGATCGTAAGAACTTCTTCTGTACTCTTTCATTTATAGTACAGTATTTGTCGTAGAAAGGGTTTCAGATAGGGACGGCATATTCTAACTGGGATCGTAGCAAAGTCTTATAAAGCAGTAAGAACGTAGAGGGCAGCACAAAGTCACGTGACGATCTCATAACGAAACCATAAATCTGATACGCCTTGTATGATATGTAGTTTTAAATATTGTACGGTGATACGGATTTAAAGTACGGAACCCTTCGTGTACGATTCCGACTCACACTTGGCCGATTTTTTTGACGTGTAAAAGTGTTTTTATAACCAATTTACAGTAATATAATTATATCATTTACTATTGACAATCTTAAGGTACCTATGGTTCTGGTAATTCTGGAGTCTTACCGAAACATCGAACCCGTTATGATGTAATCCAATAAAGAAATTATAGTAAGTAATCAATATAGCTCAACGAATATTTGACGGCACGGTTGGCGCAGTTGTTAAGCGATTGACTGCTGCGCTGCATGTCGCGGGTACGATTCCCGCAAGTAACAAATATTTGTATGACCTACAAATAATTGTTCCGGGTCTGGTTGTTTGTGTACAGTCCCCGGCACGTAACTTGGCAAGAGTCGTTAGATGTGTTTTTCCTTTCTTTGACTTTCTTGAAAACACACATGTTTAAAAATAATCTATGGCAATAACCATAGTATAATGACAAACAATAAAAGTGACCATTTTTTTGTTGCACTAAGTGAACATGCGCTAGCTTACTCCTACTACGCCAAAATCTTGCCAAGCTACGTGCTATGTGAGTTTAAATGTTTTTAAACGCACCCACAATACAGGAGAAATTCCTAGTATGGTCAACGCATTTAAAAAAAAAAAGAATAAACAAGCTAAAGTGGCAATGGGCCGGCCATATTACCCGTAGTACCGATGACTAATGGGGTAGACAAGTGATATCGCGAAGCAACAAAAAGTAGGTGTAGGACGGCCTCAGGTTAGGTGGAGCGACGATCCTTTATTGCCTGATGGGCTCTTGACGACGATCTCGTCTGATGGAAAACGATCTTCGCAGGGAGGCTGGTAGCAGTTGAATGACAGAAACCAAGTCTCGAATGAATGCCATGATAACATTATTTGTCTAGGACCATTTAGAGAAGTCATCATCTGCCTAGCCTTTTCCCAACTATACTGGGGTCGACTTCCAGTCTAACCGGATGCAGCTGAATACCAGCATTTTACATGGAGTGACTGCCTATCTGACCTCCACAACCCAGTTACTGGGTAATACGATACCCCTTGGTAAGACTGGTTGTCAGACTTTCGGACTTCTGACTACCCGTAACGACTTTCAAAGATCCATGAATGACAGCCGGGACCAACGGCTTAACGTGCTTTCCGAGGCACGGAGCGGTCACGGTATGTAAAGATGGTCACCCATCCACAGACCAACCGTGGCAAGCGTAGCTTAACCTGATCGATCGGCCTGTGCGACTGTCATTAATTAGCCACAGGCCCAGCCATTCAGAGAAGTAATACCTTATATGTATAAAGAGGGAATCATTATTTGCCTTCTTTTTTTTAACATGTTGGGATCACTTCACTTGGTTCTTGGTTCCGGTCTAACGATCTAGATGTAGCTGAATACCAGTATTTTACATGGATCGACTGCCTATCTGACCTCCACAAACCAGTTACTGGGTAACACGATACATCTTCTAGAAGGAATAACACCATCTAAGGGCCCGAACACACGTACCAGAACCACACCGCATCGCAGCAACAACATGTGGGTAAGCAGTGGATTTTTTTTCAGGATGGAAAATCATCAAATGGTGTCCCGCTCTGGGTGGAGCGGAAGTGTCAAACTCTTACTGACTAAAACCCACCCGTGTTCCTTCCTTAGCCCTTTATGTTCCTGGCCAGCGGTAACCCTTTCGGACAATCCCGCTGACCCGGCAGGCTTCGGCCCTAACGGGCCCTTTCGGTTGATGCTGACATCTCTTTGAGGCGCGCGTGAAACACGTACGCGCCGTCCGGCACGGGGGTAAGCAGTGGTTACGTGTGAATAGTGTCGCTGTAGCTTCTTGCAGTTGCGTTGTGATAATTACAAAATTTGGATGTGGTTGCAATATCTCTAGTAGTTGCGATGTGGTTGAATTGTGGCCAATGTGCTCTCTCGCTGGTGGTTGTGACGTGGCCTTGATGTGGTCGGTATCGCGCCTACACGGTAGATTTTGACGTCCAAATGTGGTCCGTGTGAATAAGTTGTTTAAATATTTTCCACGTGTTGTCGTTGTGGTGTGGTTGGGGTACGTACTATGCATAACAAGCATATTTATCCTATAATGTTCTCACTGCTGGGACATTTAGGCCTCCTTTCGATGAGAGGGAGTGGGCCATAATCCACAACGCGGTCCCAGTGCGTGTTTGTAGATGTCACATGTCCTCGAATCGTTGGTTCTAGAACATGCCGGTTTCCTCACTATGTTTTCCTTCACCGTGTTGAGAGCAGTCGTGTGCAGTCGTGGCCCAGAGTTAATGGTCGCGACTTACAGGCTGTAGGTAGGTTCGAACCCAGACAGATGCTTTACTTTGTGTAAATTATTTCATAACCATTGGCACGTATGATCGGTCTTTAATTCAAGAAGA
Source organism: Luperina nickerlii (assembly GCA_963855955.1). NCBI lineage: Eukaryota > Metazoa > Arthropoda > Insecta > Lepidoptera > Noctuidae > Luperina > Luperina nickerlii. The sequence goes on from OY979690.1 coordinate 7,385,266, forward strand.
AAGCTGAATCATGCAACACAACAGTGACATTTTAGCAGAATATTCAGTTAACTGTTGCGAAGATACCGCATCTCATGTTTGACAATACAATGCCACGGGATAGGGAGGGGTACGCAACATTTTGGTGAAACCTAAAGACAACGTAGAGTAAGGTAAAATATACGGAACTAGTTGGCCGCGCCTTGGGTGGGGACGGGGGTGAGGACGGCGGGGTTGCCTAGTGTTCGCAACGCACGTACATACTGAGTCATGACAAAGCGTCCCCCCCGCCCCTCCATCCCACCGCTCACATTTTTTAACAGTTGACGACTTTTTCTTTCGTATCAGCGTGATCTATGGACCACAGGGCTATGATAATCAGTAAGATGGCAGATGGGCTATATGTATAGACTACTTCCAACAGTTTAAGGGACTTACATGACCTAAAGCAAAATCCTGCATCGCACAAGCAGAGTTTACCGCGCGACTGGCTTAAAGGGCTTACATGACTTACAGCGCCGTCACTGTCGGACTTCATAGAAAAGAAAGAGAAGCGCGATGACACAACGCTGGTTATTTATTGTAAAATATGAAGCAATTATTTAATTACAAAAAATCTATTGTTTGGACTAAAAAATTAAAACACTAGTATTTTAGTATGTTGCTTGTAGAATAATCTGAAAAAAATCAGTATGTATATTAGTAGGTATGTTATTTATTCTAAAAATAAAGTTTTTAGAGGTATCTTCATAATTTTTTCTATCATATCAAATTAGTTGTATTATATTTTCAACTCACTATCTACCTGACATACGAGTATATCCTGAAGAATAACATATATTTTTCTGATTTTGTTTACTGTAGTCGATCATATACTTTTATTGTTTCTAAAACGAGCGTTTTTTTTTGTGGATGGGAAATCATCAATGACCCCTCCCGCTCTGGGTGGAGCGGAAAGGAGTGTCAGACTCTTACTGACTAAAACCCACCCGTGTTCCTTCCTTAGCCCTTTATGTTCCGGCCAAATCACGACCAAAACTTTTGACAACAAAAAACAAAATCGGGAAAATCACGACCAAATACTTTTGATAACTGTTAGTGGATTTTGGCTACTTAACAGTATGAAATTACCATTTTGTGACCAACGTGTAGAGACAATGAGAAAGGGTGGGTAGGTACTATCTTATTGTAATTTTATAATTTTTTGTTGGACTTCGATTGATTTACGATGTGATCTAAATAAAACCCATTATAAGCACCATTGTAAACCCATATACAGATCTTAAGCACGATTGTTAATTTATTAGAATAAAAAAATATACTTGTAACCCTAGCGATTATAGCGGGATTGTCCGAAAGGGTTACCGCTGGCCCGGAACATAAAGGGCGAAGGAAGGAACACGGGTGGGTTTTAGTCAGTAAGAGTCTGACACTACCTTCTGCTCCACTCAGAGCGGGATGATTTCCCATCCTGATAAAAGAAAAGCCCGAAAGTCTGACTTACTAAAAGTTAGTGTTACCTTACTGAGAGGTGGAGTTCAGATAGGCAGTCGCTCCATGTAAAATACTGGTATTAAGATGCATTAGGTTAGACTGGAAGCCGACCCTAAATTAGTTGCGAAGGCTAGGCAGATGATGATTTAGTTAAGTATAAGTAATTAAGTATCCTTACGTGCCCAGAGCGGGAGGAGTCATTTGATGATAACCCATCGTGAAAAAAAAAAAAAATAAAAATAAAAAAAACCCTAGCGATTATTATTTCACTGATAAAATATATTCTACAGTTAATCTATATAAACAGCGTTGTTGTCTGCAATACGAGTATTGTCTATAGGTTTTGTGTACTTTGTATAATTCTATGTTTTATAATGTACTAGCTGCGCCACGCGGTTTCACCCGCGCAATTTTCGATCCCGTGGGAATATCGGGATAAAAAGTAGCCTATATGTTAATCCAGGGTGTTAGCTACCTCCATACAAAATTTTATCAAAATTGGTCCAGCCGTTTGAGCGTGAAGAAGTAACAAACATGTAAACACACACACTCACAAACTTTCGCCTTTATAATATTAGTGTGATTTGTTTGTTTTTTTCTTTAGTGTAAGTTATTCTTTTATATTATTACCTATTCAAAATGAACAATCATTTTGATATAAAAAATAAAAATAAAAATAATATAATTCATGCCAAATGTCATTAACCCCTGCCAATGAATCACTGAAATTCTTTGCATGACAAATGTAATATCATAAGTACAATCATGATATTATATCAATGCAGTTCACAAATACATAAATTAAATTATGTATTTAGCATTTATCGAGGCAATGTTTTGATGTTTTTTGTCCTATTACGATATTAAACAGACAATGTGCATGGCTTGAAAAGAGATCTATCAGATTAAGCAGAACTCTTACACGTGATTTTAGATGGAAAAAATCGTGACCTACACGTAAAGATGCTGTGTGGTAAGGGTCCCTATGCCGATCACTTGGTGCAGCGCAGACGGCACACTTTTTGTGCGATCGAGTCTGCGGCGCACAAAAAGTCTGCATGGCGCGCAAAAAGTCAGTCGCGGATTTTTCACAGACTCAACGCACACGACGCACTTCTTCGATCATTCTGTCGGTTTCTTTTTAAATCTCTATCATGGTATTCTGCATAAGAAGTATCATAAATTGCTGGTCTGTTTTGTATTTCTTAAATTAACATCGTTACATCGACCTCTGGCGCCATGATAATAGATCGCGTGCGTTACGTCCAGCCCTAGCAAATGCAGATTGCCGACTAAAGTGTGCGCCGTCTGCGTTAGCGCGCGTTGAAGCAAACGTTAAATTTTTTTCACACACTTTTTGTGCGGCGCGGCGCGGCGCTACGCGATGCGCGTCTGCCCGAATTACACGGATTTTTTGTGCGCCGGACTTTTTGCGCGTCGTGTGCGTTACTGCATATAATTGCATAGGTTCTATTTTCACAGACTAAAAAGTGCGCCACGGATAGTCTGTCGTCTGCGCTGCACCTAACTGTATGCAGCTGAATACCAGTACTTTACAGGTAATACGATACCCCTTGGTAAGATTGGTTGTCAGACTTTCGGGCTTCTGACTACCCGTAACGACTGTCAAAGATCCACGAATGACAGCCGAGACCAACAGAGGCACAGAGTGGTCTCGGTATGTAAAAATGGTCACTCATATAAAGACCAACCGCGGCAAGCGTGGCTTAACCTGATCGATCGACCTGTGCGGCTGTTACTACTTAACCACAAGGTCAGGTCGTTTTGCGTGGATGTGACGCATATTTTCCCCAATTGTTTCGTGCAAATAAACTTATTTTCTTTCGTTCTATTAGAATGCGTAAGAATTTAACCTGAACAGGGTTTGTTTATACTTTCTACATATACTTTTGGAACAACTCATTCTACAATGAACTAACTCTCGCGGAAATCAAGCGTGATATTATGAAAAGCGTGTATTGATAAGACCAGTTTACCTGGAAGCAGCCCGACCGTTACAGAGACCTTTCCAACGGGAGGATCCTTCACACAATGGACTGATTACCATCTCTGACACGGTGACATTTAGCGATAGCGTGATAACCGTAATATAACGTAACTGTGTTTGTAATGTATGTATGTATGTTAATACATAGTGTGAGGAGTTATTATTATTGATTGTGTGGAGGGCTTATTAGTCGTAGGTATCGCGCTATGTTTCTCGCACGAAACGGGCGAAACGTCACTTTTAAATGATATGATTTTTTCTATAGGAGACTCGCATGAATTGGCACATTTTGAATCTTATGCAATAAAGTAAAGGCAAAAGGAGACTAACGCATAGTAGTGATAATAGTCAAATAATTGTGTATTTTTACTTAATTTCGATTCGTGCATGTCGCCAATGAAAATTTTCTGTAACCGTTAGTATTTATATTATACGAATTTCTTTTATTTTTAACATAACGATGGCCCCACCGAATAAACGTGTAAGAGAAAAATGACAACTTTTCAGCAAAAAATAAAAACGTTAAAATTTCAATAACGCTCATTTCATGGTAAATAGGTATAAAAAATGTATGATCGAATTATAGGTAAAAAAATAAACTATAGACTTGTATTTTTACTTTTTTTAAAACATCAACGAGTTTCAGGAAATTCATGAAAAACTATTTAGTTTTTTTACTCTTGTGAAATTTGCATGACTAGGTCACAGTAATATATCATTGCACGTAATGTAATACATCTTTGTTAATGCATGGTATAATAATATAAATAATTTTGTAAAAGTATGAAATAAAATACAGATGTATAAAGAATTAAAAATATATAATTATGTATTAATCCACGTGAACACAAAGTACTAGTATTATTGATAAAAAAAAAACTAAATGCAATATTGGAAACACTAATCGTCCTCATCACTATCATTGGATACCGAGATAGAGTTTTCCAATGGCCGTAGATTTTTATAAAAACTTTGATAATGGTTTGGTATTGCTCCTGAATCACACGGACTTATCAAGTCCTTAAATAACGGAATTGGTATAGGGGGCATTTCACGTCAAGCGGACAGGGGAAAAAGTGAGGTTCTGAAATTTGTTCACATTAGGTCCAGTTATACTTCTAGTAGATATAAATACGAACACAATTTTTTTTAAAATATGATTTATATTAGGTCCTTACATATGAAGTTAGCGTTTTGTGGTACTGACCACTTTGATCTGAAATATCTCCTCTTTGGTTAAGAATTCCAAATTCAAATTTATACATTCATTTAGCTGGTACATTTGAGTTTTGAAAACAGTCATATATTTGTTTTTTCCTCATTATTTTTTCTTTGGCGTCGCTTATTACCGCACAATGGAAAACATGAAATATCGGTATATTTACGAGTTCGAGTTCTACCGTGGCACCAGTGCTGCAGAAACAGCTCGAATCGCAAAAGAAAGCACGGTAGGTTTTTGGTTTCAAAGTTTTCGTTCTGGAAATTTCGACTTTCAGAACCAACCCCGTGGACGGCCGGAGACCAAAGTGGAAATTGAAGAATTAAAGACTATTGTGGAAGCGAATCCATCACAAAGCACTTCAGAGATAGCTGCAGGCTTCGGGGTAAGTGATAAAACTTGAAGCAAATCGGGAAAATAAAAAAATAAACTTGAACGATGGGTACCTCATGAATTGAGTGAATCGAACTTGCAAACACGCGTCGACTGCTGTGTTACTTTGCTCAACCGACACAATCATGAAGGGATTTTAAATCGAATCATTACTTGTGATGAAAAGTGGATACGGTACGATAATCGGAAGCGCTCGTCGCAATGGCTAAACCCTGGAGAACCAGCCAAATCCTGCCCTAAACGAAAATTGACTCAGAAAAAGTTACTTGTGAGTGTTTGGTGGACTAGCACCGGTGTCGTTCACTACAGCTTTCTAAAATCTGGCCAAACGATTACGGCAGATATCTATTGTCAGCAACTGCAAACCATGAAGGAAGAACTAGCTGCTAAACAATCGAGATCGGTCAATCGCTTTAGGCCACTGCTGCTTCACGACAACGCAAGACCACACACTGCACAACAAACAACCACTAAGTTAGATGAGCTACAATTGGAATGTCTGCGACATCCACCGTACTCCCCGGACCTTGCTTCAACAGATTACCATTTTTCCGGAATTTGGACAACTTCTTACAAGGAAAAAAATTCAACTCCGATTCGGCAGTCCAAACCGCCTTCAAAGAGTTCATTGATTCTCGCCCCCGTGGTTTTTTTAGTAAAGGGATCAATGAACTACCTATGAGATGGCAAAAGTGCATAGATAACAACGGTGCATACTTTGATTAATAAAATATATTTTACAAAAAAAAAAAAAGACTTTATATTCCTCCCGTACAAACGCCAATTTCATATGTAGGACCTAATAAATACACACTACATTAAAATATGTTTGATTTACAAATTATTTTGGTACTACGTTTGAATGAACTACGCATTGGCATGCGTAGCCCCTTAATAATAGTAAATATATATGTCATTGTAGGATCTAAGTGGCGCAAGGTGACAGCTCATAGAAACTGTTATATCAGGGCAAACCTAGATATAGTGACCTAGCCTAGATATATTAATCTTTTTACGAATCAAGAAGGAACAATATGTACAGACGCCAGCATATCAAGCTACTACAATTTGTCGAATTTATTTAATAGATTTTGAACTTTATCGCTAAAGCTTAAGGTTCAATGTTGATTGGGATATCTGACAGTTTCGGGTAGCTTGATGTGCTGGCGTCTGTACATACCAACACCATAAAAATTACAGATAAAAATGTAGAAATTTTACATAGGGTGACATAATGGGGATTTTGTTGGTAAAAGCGATCTTTTACAGACAACCTTTGGACGGACTAAAAGGTGAAAGAGAGACGAGACTGCTAGTGATTAGTGGTGTGTATAAGGATGTCCACCACACTCCACCAACCACCACCACGCTCCATCACGCTCTTTAAAATTGAAAGAAGTAGGCTGAAGCCGAGGTGCGATCATAAACGAACAAAGTAGAACAATTTCCAAATTAGATGTTTCCAGATACTAACGGTACAAGGGTCTTTTGAGGCGTGGCGAAAATCGGTACTAACGCGGCCATCAATTAGGGTGCCGGACATAGGGTCTGGCTCAGTAGTTCCGCTCTATAAACTATTGAACGAGACAGCCATAATGGCAAGATAAAAGAGAAGAGATCCTACTCTCATCCAGCACCTTTGTAGCGTAGCACACTATAAATCATAATCTGAATCATTTTGAAGGATATTGCTAAACCATTGCTTCAAATCTATACTATATAATTATACTATTATTATTTATATTATCTATACTAATATTATAAAGCTGAAGAGTTTGTTTGTTTGTTTGTTTGGTTGAACGCGCTAATCTCTAGAACTACCAGTCGGATTTGAAAAATTATTTTTGCATTTCATAGCCCAATTCTTGAGGAAGGCTATAGGCTATTTAACATCACGCTATGACCTTTAGGAGCCGAGCAAAAAGAAAAAAGTCAGAAAGAACGCTAAGCAAAAACGAAGTAATAGCGCGGGCAGGCGATGCGATGCGACGGGGTGGGTCGGAGTAACAAGAAATTTCACGCGGACGAAGTCGCGGGCAGAAGCTAGTATTATATATTATATTTTTTATATAATATTATAAAGCTGAAGAGTTTGTTTGTTTAGTTGAACGCGCTAATCTCTGGAACTACCAGTCGGATTTGAAAAATTCTTTTTGCATTTGATAGCCCAATTCTTGGGGAAGGCTATAGGCTATTTAACATCACGCTATGACCTTTAGGAGCCGAGCAAAAAGAAAAAAGTCAGAAAGAACGCTAAGCAAAAACGAAGTAATAGCGCGGGCAGGCGATGCGATGCGACGGGGTGGGTCGGAGTAACAAGAAATTTCACGCGGACGAAGTCGCGGGCAGAAGCTAGTATTATATATTATATTTTTTATATAATATTATAAAGCTGAAGAGTTTGTTTGTTTAGTTGAACGCGCTAATCTCTAGAACTACCAGTCGGATTTGAAAAATTCTTTTTGCATTTGATAGCCCAATTCTTGCGGAAGGCTATAGGCTATTTAACATCACGCTATGACCTTTAGGAGCGAAGTAAAAAGAAAAAAAGTCAGAAAGAACGCTAAGCAAAAACGAAGTAATAGCGCGGGCAGGCGATGCGATGCGACGGGGTGGGTCGGAGTAACAAGAAATTTCACGCGGACGAAGTCGCGGGCAGAAGCTAGTGTCAAAATAAAAGCCATTGCTACCGTTAGTGTGTTACGCAATAATCCCGCTGCTGTCGGATATTAGATAACAACGTCAAAAAACTAAGTGACAATTTGAAATTAAGTCGAATCATCAAAAAACGTGAGTTTGAGCCCTATGCTCTAGTTAGTTCAAAGTTATTAATGAGTATTTTATAAATCACCTCATTCGGCCTCGGATTACTACATGAGTGTATGTGTGTAGTAAAGACAGCAAAAAAAAAATACACCATTGAAAAAACATTATTCGAGCAGTTTTTCATTTGTTCTTGCCGACACTTTCGTTGGCTGGTTGTAGGTTTTTCGTCCAGTATGACCCAATGAAGCATGGCATCATCACACGGGCAAAGGCCTCTCCCCATGACTTCCAGCTCTTTCGATCCAGGGCTAAAGTGGACCATTTGTCGTTTGTTGTTCCGCCATCTTCTACAGGTCTGCCGCGACGCCATAGAGCTGTGTCAGGCCAGGGGGCCTAAAAATGCCACTTTGGCAGAATCATAAAAGGATAACATTATGAATCATAATATGGCGAAGACGGTCCGTATTTTTCTTTTTTTCGCTAGGTATAATCAAAGAGATTGGGATTGGATTTGGATTGGATTGATGGGTATTTTAGCAGAGAAAAAAATAACCGAAAAATCCTTCATCAATGGGATTTGATACGATCTACTTAACAGTTAACGTTCATTATGATTTTTAATGTTATCCTTTTATGATTCTACCAAAGTGGCATTTTTAGGCCCCCAGGTACCTTAAATAAATTAATCCCTTAAAAATGCGTAGGACAACACTAGTCGGCATTCCGCTGGAAATATTGCACCAACCTAAAAATGCTGAGAAAAAGGTGTGGCATTAGTCGGTAGCCGGTTCTATCCTACCCTTTTCCTCTTGAAGACATCAATTTCTTTACTTAGTAGTCATCTGTCAGTAGCAGTTTGTCAGAAATATGCCTATATGAGCATAACTACTACTCAAACTCCATTCCACAAGCTTACCATCGCATTAAAACCAAAAACCAATAAATAAGTATTCATAACCAATTGTCTTGCTAACCATACGCCACACATCTGTGCATAATATGTCCTTTGCAAAATTATTATAGGTCAAAGTTACGCGCAGAAGATAATATGCTAATGTACAATAAATAACGGAACTGGGTCAAATAGATGGCGGTATTCCGTCTGGTTTCAACTAGTTATGAAACGCAATGAAATATTTGATAAGAATGGTCCTTCTGCGTAACTGTGTACTGTCTGTCTTCTCATGAGGATATTTTTTTACGGCTGTCACTAGGGTTGACAACTTTTTTATATCAAATACATATTATAGTATTTTCGAAGTCATTGGTTGTAAAAATATAGTAGACTGGTAAAAAAAATAATAAAATATACCTAATAGATTAAAAAAATGTGTTTTTTCAAGCCTTTTATAATAAAGGCTCCTACAAAAAGGCGTGACACGCGATATAATCGCGCGCGACACAAAGGCGCCGCTCGTTGCGCGACTTGCGGTGCCTTTGTGTCGCGTGTCGTGTCGCGCCTGTTAGAAGGAGCCTTAAAAGGTTTTGATATTTTTTTAAAGACTCCTAACTAGAACTACTTTATAAATTAAGGTTAAGTACAAAGTACCATTAGGTCATCTTATGAGATATTAGTGGCCCTATTGTGCTTATTTCGCCATTTTGTATTGAAATGTAAAATATAGTAGTTTTTTACTATATTTGTTTGTTAGAAACGTTTCATTTAGGCTTCTGTAGTCCGCGCGGAACTAGTTGGCCGCGCCTTGGGTGGGACGGTTGGTGGGGACGGGGGTGAGGGCGGCGGGGTTGCCTATTGTTCGCAACGCACTTACTGAGTAATGACAAAGCGCCCCCGCCCCTCCGTCCCACCGCTCACATACCTAAGGCGCGGTCAACTATTCCGCGCGGACTACAATATAGCTGGATGCTATTTGTTATTATAGGTTTAGTAAGGTTGGCAACCCTAGCTGTCACTGGTCTTTTTGACAATTAAATGAGTGACAGGAGAGTGGCGCTCGCATTTATGCAACCCGGAACTTGTTGCTAGATCTTTATCGTCTTTGGACATGATTGGTCCGAAGCTCCGAAGGACCAAAAATGTTCTCTTAAGGCAACTTAGGGTGGGAGGGATATGAAATGAAATGAATTGCTTACCGTGAAAATTGCTTACCGTGTATTTTTGCATTGTTTTTATTTGTTTCGTTTAGGTAATTACTTTACCATGTTATTATGTAAGTGCCTTTATTCTTGCAAATAAATAAAATTTCATTAAATTTATTTCATGGAAACATAATTTTGAAAGCTAAAAGTATTAAAATGCTGCCAGTCTTTTGGGCACGTTTCCTGTTGACAGCGATGCGGATGAATTTTGTGATGCCCTTTTATTATTTCCCCTCCTTTTTATTTACTTGTACATATTATTACTATTAAATTTCATTTCATTTATTATATATTATTATTATTATTATTTTTCATTTATTTATATGGTGTACATAATAAAGAGTATTCTATTCTATTCTATATATAAAGGATATCAGAATCACTTTTACACGTCATAATAAAATAAAAAAATTGCTAGATTGAGTCGACATTTCATTTAAGACTACCGCTGAGAATAAATGGCGGAACAAACTCAGGGATCAAAGTCTATTTTAAAGTTCAGGCATAAAATTGGTAAGATCAGGTGTGGATCGTGTAAATCAGTGTCTGAAATGGTCTTTTGAGGAAAGAACCACACAGATTGAGCGGACCTGTCCAATCAGTGCAAAATTGTCAGTAATCGTAAAAAAATCAAAGTGATCAAGTCTCAGATTAGTTTTTCTGCAGTCTATAAAGTCTGCAATACTTAAATGCTAGCTTCTGCCCGCGACTCCTTCCCGCCCCATCGCATCGCATCACCACTATTACTTCGTTTTCCCTTGATGTTACGTAGCCCACATCCTTCCTCAAGAATTGGGCTATCAAATGCAAAGAAACTTTTCAAATCCGACTAAGTAGTAGTTCCAGAGATTAGCACGTTCAAACAAATAAACATATCGATGTTAGCTGCTATTGTGACGAAATAACAACACATTTACTTATTTCAATGACATGAGATTTGGCAGCATCTATACTTAATATTATAAAGCTGAAGAGTTTGTTTGTTTGTTTGGTTGAACGCGCTAATCTCTGGAACTATCAGTCGGATTTGAAAAATTCTTTTTGCATTTGATAGCCCAATTCTTGAGAAAGGTTATAGACTATTTAACATCACGCTATGATTTTTAGGAGCCGAGCAAAAAGAAAAAAAGTCAGAAAGAACGCTAAGCAAAAACGAAGTAATAGCGCGGGCAGGCGATGCGATGCGACGGGGTGGGTCGGACTAACAAGAAATTTCACGCAGACGAAGTCGCGGGCAGAAGCTAGTAGTAAAATAAATGAACACTACTATAAAAACATTTAGGCTTCTCGCAAACAATAAATACAGCTTGGATATCGGAAAGCACGTTAAGACGGTGGTCCCGGCTGTCGTTCATAGATCTTGCTACGTTACCAATGGCTACAGTTGTTACTGGTAGTCAGAACCCAAAAAAGTCTGACAACCAGTCTTGCCAAGAGGTATCGTGTAACGCAGTACCTGGGTTGTGGAGGTCAGGTAGGTGCTCCATGTAAAATACTGGTATTCAGCTGCTCCGGTTAGACTGTAAGCCGACCCCATCATAGTTGGGAAAATGCTAGGTAACTAATTTAAATAGTAAATAAAAGAGCCACGTACAAACTTTTCCATTCATACACCTATGAATGGAAAATTGTATGCACATAAGTCATTAGAATTTACACACAAAATAACGGAATAATGTGGATGATTCTCAGGAAAATTACTAGTTAATTAGCCGTTAAATGTTATCCTAAATACTTTTGTAGATAATAAAGATTTGTGACTTGATTTTTCCATGGGAGCTACGGTTTTTATTTATGATGGAAAAATGTTTGGGTTTTCTAAGTTTTTTATTAGATTATCAATTAAAGCTACAGGACCATGTTTTCCATCTGTAACTATTTCTGATCTGTGGCCAGTCCAATCTTAGCGTTTCCATTTTCTTGGGTAATCCTAATATAGTGTTAAGGTAACAACCCATGCATTCCTATACTTATGATTATTATTTATCTGTGACATGTGTGTATTGTATTTTAATAATCTGTGGTTCGTTCCCTCTTGGCCTGAAAAATCTGTAATGACAAGATGTAATTTTCTCATGTTTTTATTGATAAATGATAAATGATAAATGATTTTATTTTGTAAGTAGGTTTGTACAAACACTTTTACACGTCAATCATATTTTTTAAACTAGATGAGGTCGGCGTTTCCTATCCGACTACTCTGAGAAGAAAGGCCGAAACAAACTCAGAGGTCATAGTCTCTTTTAAAGTCCAGACATAATCTTGGTCAGGTTATATGAAGACCATGTAGGTCGATGTCTGAGATGGTCTTTTGAGGAAAGAACCACACAGATTGAGAGGACCTGTCCAGTCAGTGCACGCATTTGTCAGAAATCGTGCAGCTCAACTCAAGACTTAAGGAGCTCAACGATCCGACGAACAATACCAAAGAAAGGACATTTGGGTAGGCCACAAAAATTACTCAAACTGCCAGACCATGGAGAGAATACTAAAAAATATAAAATGAATAAAATAAATGACCCACATCGTCTTCATATTCACAAAAATTAAAATAATGTAATACTTTACAAGTAAGCAAATGTCATTGTTTTAAAAAAAATATATTAATGTCAATATGTATATTATATAAAAAAAAAACAACAAAAGAACAACAAAAACACTCAAAATGCATAAATTGGAAGCAGCTCAATCCCAAGCCTTTTTATCCTCAATATAATCTTTAACAGTATAAAAAGCTTTCTTGCACAACTTACGTTTAATTAATAATTTAAATTTATTAAGGCTAAGATCTTGAACGTGGCTTGGTAGTTTATTATAAAAGCGTATACATTGGCATCTGAACGAGCCACCTATTTTCTTGAGCCTTGTTGCAGGTACAACAAATTTGTGTTTGTTTCTAGTATTTATATTATGGATATCACTGTATTTTTTGAACAATTTTATATTTTTATGGGCATATAAAAGATTTTCATAAATATACTGAGAAGGCACAGTCATTACATTAATCTCTTTAAATTTGTCTCTGAGAGAGTGCCTCGGACTTAATTTATAAATTGATCGAACAGCACGCTTCTGCAAAACAAATATAGTCTGAATATCGGCGGCATTTCCCCACAATAGAATGCCGTACGACATTACACTATGAAAATAACTAAAGTACACTAAACGGGCAGTCTCTATATCAGTTAAATTACGAATTTTTCTAACAGCGTATGCTGCGGAACTTAGCTTTTTTGACAATTTATCTATATGTGGACCCCACTGAAGCTTAGCATCCAAAGTTATGCCCAAGAATACTGTGCTGTCTTCAGGATTCAATTCCTCGCCCTTTATCAACACATTAGTTTTCACCTGCCTAACGTGGGGTAGCGTAAACTTAATGCATTTGGTTTTCTTCTCATTTAGAAGCAAATTATTAACATTGAACCAGTGGACTACTTTTGAGATCGCGCTATTTACATCGTCAGTATCCAACTGCTGGCGTTTAAGTTTAAACAAAAGTGAAGTGTCATCTGCAAACAACACTATATCATGATTATCCTTTATGAGGTACGGCAAGTCATTAATATAAATAAGAAACAAGAAAGGACCAAGAATTGAGCCCTGTGGGACTCCCATCGTTACTATAGATCCGGGTGATCTTTCTCCATTAACGTCAACGCTCTGAACCCTTTCACTCAAGTATGAAGTAAGAAGATCCAGAGCAGTATTCCGGATCCCGTAGTGGTGGAGTTTCCTGATTAACGTTTCGTGAAAAACGCAATCGAATGCCTTGGACAAATCACAAAAGATGCCCAAGGCATCGCATTTATCTTCCCAGGCATTATAAATATGTCCTAAAAGTTCAACACCGGCATCAGTAGTTGAACGACCCCTTGTAAAACCGAACTGTTTGCTATGTAATAATTTATGTTTATTAAAAAATCTTTGCATTTGGTCTAAAATTAGTTTCTCAAAAATTTTACTAAAGGTAGGTAGTACAGAAATAGGTCTATAATTTGTGGGGTCTGATGTACTACCTGATTTAAACAAAGGTATTATTTTACTATGTTTCATAAGGTCAGGAAACTCCCCATTGTCAATACAACTATTAAAGATAAGAGCAAGAGAAGGTGCTACAATGTCAATAATAGACAGCAACTTCTACAGAATTACCCCATAGATCTGTAGTCTTTTTTACATTTAAAGTGTGAAAGGTTTTAATTATATCTCTACATGTAATATATTCAAAATGAAATTATATAATGAATAATAAATGTTATATAATGAATAATAAATATAATGAATTAATAAATGTTACATAAGTACAATGTGGGTTTGGAACAATAATATAAAACAACATCAATAATATATAGTATCCAAGGCATCCATGATGCTTAGATTCTGCCCATGGCAGAAGTCAGCTCAGTTTATTTCAACTTAGTAACGTCTGTGGTTTAAGTGCCGAGATGCTGCGACCCTAGCAAAATGTTTCTTCATAATCTGCCTATAATATTCCCACAGCTGGGACACAGGCCTCCTCTTAGTGGGCTTTAATCCACCACGCGGGCCTAGTAGGTACGGGTTGGTAGATGTCACATGTCTTCGAATTTTTGGTTCTAAGATATACCGGTTTCCTCACGATGTTTTCCTTTACAGCATAATTATTTTTTCTCGAGTAGTCATGATCAGGTCCACCCTCTGGTATTTATCGTTGAATTTTGGGACACGTTGTATATGATTGAACGTAAGGTACTGAATAAAATTTTCAGTTTCTGAGAAAAGTCAGCTCACGAAACAAGTATAGAAGATTCAGTGTAAATTCTAGTTTTCAGTATAAATGGAAAACATGAGGAGCGAGGAATGCGACTACTATGATTACTGTAGTACTTGCTGAGGACGACATTGAACGGGCGGCGGATATACGAGATTTGTTTTGAGATGATATATCTTGAGATATTGCTACGAAATCTATAGAATTGCTGTCGACAGTTTTGATTCCCTTGTAGCCAAGGCCTAGTTCGTGTGAAACGTCAGAAGCTAGTTGCACGGTTCCAATCGGTCGTTTCCTATGGAGAAGAGCCGGCAAGAAACTCCACTGTTACTCTTACAAAAATAACAATAATGCTTAGTGCTTTTATAATTATATTTGTATTGCCTACAGGTAGTTGTTCCGGGTCTGGCTGTTTGTGTATGTGAATTTAAATGTTTGTAAACGCACCTACGATACAGCATGTCGATTCTGTAAAAATCTCACCGTGAATACTTGCGTGGAGTGAGCTGTCAGTGTCATCCCACTGATGCTAGGGATTGACCATGCAAACATTTACAATCATAAAAGAGATTTTAATAATATTTTTTAATGCTAATCCTATTGATATTTTTATATAATTCAAAGCTAGTATTTTAGTGGTCAAAACATTCGCCAGCGCCTAACGCGCTTGCGCGGCGTGAAATATGGCTCATTCCGAATTAAGTCATCATCGCTCACATGAATAATTTGCTTTCCGATTTAGATAAATGACCACTATGGCAGCTGAGAGTCAGTAATATACCTATTCACTTGAATAGTTACTCATGGTTGGATTATAGTATTTATTTGTGTATACACCACGAATTTCCTCTTCTTTGGTAAGGTGGCGACTGTAGCCAGAAGCACAATTTCGAAAATGCCACGTTAGTTTAAAGATCGGTGATCATTATTAATTTAGGGCATGGTCGGTAGTCGGCGTTATCGCAAGATGGCACATGCCATGACTTCATATATGTCGATTCACGGGACATCGTTATCGCGTTCACGTTAATTCAGAAAAGGGCCCTAATTCACTATGACCACTTAATGATTCATTACTTCGAAACCACGTCAATTCCTTAATAACCTAATCACTACATCTGCTATTAACGTATTCTCTATGACACAATGACCGAAACCGGTTTGAACTGTCAAAATACCACGCTTGGCAACCGTACAGCGTGGTAAGATTATGCGGGGAATAATAGATAAATACCATACAGCAGAATTGGGGTCAAGGTGTAAGCACGCTGTAGTCGATTACAGTGCAATTCGGAATGTACCATATATCACTCCACTCGAATCTCGTAACCATGGCAACACCACCTCGGCGTCAACACCTCCACCAGCCGCGTTTTGATTGGCGAATATCTCGTCTTTTTCTACTTTAGAGTTACACATTTTGAAAATCGCTCAACGAAAACTTTGCTTAATCTGCCCCTTGGCAGACTCTAAGGCAGGGTCGCCATATCGAAGGTCGCCATGAAATGTTGGGGGTTCAAGGGTCGTTAGAATTAGACAACCAGCTTGATAGAATGTACTTTAATGAATATTTAGTGAATTTATGTTACAATGCGCATTGATGTAAACTGCTTACTTATATTCTAAAGGAGTGTACTTACTACGTTATGCACTATTAGGGACCATACATACACTTCAGGGTTGACACCAACCACTTCTTCATTTAAGGGTTACTAGAGGTGCAGTGCAAACACGGGCGCGCGATGAGCGATAAAATATTTGCACTTATTTGACGTTGGTATTGCATTTTCCTAATGTTCTTATACATGACGCCTTACAAGTTAAATATGTAAAAACAAATCTCTAATGTGATAATGAGTGACTAACGCGCAAGCGCGGCGTGATCTTATCACTTCACCTTCACTCCACCCGATTCACGACATTAAATGTCGTGAATCGGGTGAAGTGAAGGTGAAGTGATCACGCAATCTGCAATGTGATTATGACAGTGATTAACGCGCAAGCGCGGCGTGATCTTATAACTTCACCTTCACTTCACCCGATTTACGACATTTAGTGTCGTGAATCGGGTGAAGTGATCACGCCACACAAACTACGTGGGATTACATTCTATGGTCCGTCAGCTAGGCATCCGTTAGCACTCGATGACTTGACACACTCGGTTATCTCTTCTATTTCAATAGATTTGGGTTAATAACAACGCTGAACATCGTCGCAGTCTTTACTAGACTCGATCTACAATTGCTCATAATAACCAAACAATGTCGATGCGTATTTTCATCAGTCTAGCTGTCATAAACGTGAATGTTTTTAATTTTATTTACTGTTCGTGCGTGACGCGCTCGCGCCTCAGTCTATATAAGGACTTACTAGACTAGGGAAAAAAGAAAAAAAAAACAGGATTGAGATTCTGACTGCGCTTCTGTTTTGCTATTTTATTGTAAGTAAAACCCCACAAAATATTAATGTTTTGACCACTAAAATACTAGCTTTGAATTATATAAAAATATCAATAGGATTAGGCTAAAAAAAAATTATTAAAATCTCGATTATGATTGTAAATGTATGCTTGGTCAATCCCTAGTATCTGGTAAGATGACACTGACAGTTCACTCCACGCTCACTTCACCTAAGTTTTCACGGTGAGATGGTTACAGAATCGCACTGCAGGAGTACTTCCTAGTGTGGGGCAACGTTTTTTTAAAAAACAAAACAAACAAACAAAACAATGTTTTCAAATTACAGTGTTAACAGGAATGGGAGGGCAGTGTAGACCTGTCAACAAGTACCAGGTACTTAATAAAATAGAAAATGCTCTGCAAATCTCTCACATTCACAAAATATACAAGAATCTATAAAAAGATAGATAAAATTAAATAATATAAAAGACCTATTAAAACCAAATGATATGATTGCCATTACAACTAGATACTAATGTAAAGCTGAAATAAGGCACAAAAAAATACAAACTCTGTTAACAATAAAGCTCGTTAAAGACGAATTCAACATCATTGCACAATTGCAAGTCTAGATCTACATTCATTGACCTTTAAAAAACATACAATGACTTGTATCACAAAAGTCCTTACATTGAAAAAAAAACAAAGGATGCATCCGCAGATCAATCTAGTGACACACATTACCGTGTATGTCACACATGGCATTGTAATCGAAGCCTCAACCAAGGCATGTTTAAAAAAAATAAAAACGGACCAGTAATGTCTCATTTAGTTTTCGGCCGTTACAATGTGTAGACGCCTCAGATTTTGATTTTCGATTTCACAATTTTACTTTTAAGGATTTCAAATTAATTTTAGTATTTAAAGTAACTTTATAAACAAGTTAAGGCTTTGAAAGTTACGGGTGAAGCTTAGAAACACGAAAAAATGCTGAAATACATTTTTTCTTTGTTGTTCCTTTTAAGTACAGTCACTTGCGATTATTTCCTGAACAGAGTCAATCACTCGGAATATTATAAAAACAGGACGAGGCCTTCAAAGGCCTTTTCTAGTTTCTCGTCGAATTATTTCAATCAGAACTTAGTGTCGAAACCAGGGAAGGCGGAAAAAATGCAGTGTGGTACCAGGACAGTGGATTTTAACCCGAGGAGGACTGGGAAGATCGTCGGAGGGACTGAAACTCCTTATGGAGCTTTTCCGTGGCAAGTAAGTATAATTTTCATTTTTAGAAGTGGATTGAAACCCTTGATTTTTCGCTAGAAGTTTTTTCTGGGATGAAAAGTAGATCTCTATTTTATATGGTGTTGTCTAATGTAAGTTTTCTATTAAAAACATTTAAATTGGATCACACTTAGCACACTAATATTATAAAGGCGAAAGTTTGTGAGCGTGTGTGTTTATATGTTTGTTACTTCTTCACGCTCAAACGGCTGGACCAATTTTCATAAAATTTTGTATGGAGGTAGCTGACCCCCTGGATTCACACTTATTATACATTTTATCCTGATATTCCTACGAAGAAGAAAGAAAATTTGTTTATTCTGCACAAACAAAAACGCACTTATTGCAAATAAAAGTAAAGCAAGCAATTTCTCATCATCGTAGTTTTTTCCCATCCTCATAATATTATGTTTAGCCTAATTCTATTCAAGTATTTTTATTCTGAAAATCTATATTTTTCAATTATAATTACTTACCACTTCGACACCCTGATGGCTTATTGATAGAACGACTGCACTTCGTTACTTATTGTCACGGATTCTAGTAGTTTGTGTGTGATTATCAAGTTATAAACTAATCTGTCCTCTTATGAATTATAATATAGCGAAGACTGTCCGTGTTTTTCTTTTTTCACTGCACTACGTAGGTATAATCAAAGTGATTGGGATTTGATTTGGATTGGATTGATTGGTATTTTAGCACAGACAATAAAAAATAACTGAAAAATCTTTCACCAATGGGATTTGATATTTATTTATTTATTTATAATTACTTTTACAACTATTATAACAGGACTAGCTTCTACTCGGGACTTCGTCCGCGTGAAATTTCTTGTTCCCCCGACCCACCCCGTCGCATCGCCTGCCTGCGCTTTTAATTCGTTTACCTTTTTTCTGACTTTTTTGCTCGGCTCCTAAGGGTCCTAGCGTGATGTTAAGTAGCCTATAGTCTTCCTCGAGAATTGGGCTATTAAATGCAAAAAGAATTTTCCATATCCGACTGGTAGTTCCAGAGATTAGCGCGTTCAACCAAACAAACAAACTCTTCAGCTTTATAATATTAATATAGATTAACTTAATGATATGATTAACTTAACAGTTAAGTGTCCATTATAATTCATAATGTGGTCCTTTTATGAATCTGTCAAAGTCACTTTTTTAGGCCACCAAATCTGATCTCAGTTTCATCTTTCAAAAACACCTGTAATTTCCGTAAATTTTTCACATTTATTGACATTTTTTTCGTTACCGTGATGAGACTGCGACTACATTTTCAACGTTTTTAATTACGAGAATTATTGGCCTTCTGTTGTAAAGCGCAATTTTCCGGAGGACCAGCAGTGCGATTCTGTAACCATCTCACCGTGAAAACTTAGGTGAAGTGAGCGTGGAGTGAGCTGTCAATAGTGTCAATTCCTAGCAAAAACAAACTCACTTCACCTAAGTTATCACGGTGAGATTTTTACAGAATCGACCGGCTGTTTCAGTACCTTTCGTAAGTTCCTGTTAAATTACTTGGCAAATAATTTTGTGGGGACATTGTGATCGTGATCATCACCCACATCCCGACTTCAGCCACTACTGCAAATTCTGTAAAAATCTCACCGTGTAAACTTGCGTGGAGTGAGCTGTCAGTGTCATCCCACTGATGCTAGGGATTGACCAAGCAAACATTTACAATAATAATCGAGATTTTATTAATATTTTTTATGTTGATTCTTTTAGTCATCGCACGAACAATAATTAAAATAACACATTGACGTTTAACGTCAATGTGTTATTTTAATTATTGTTCGTGCGTGACGCGCTCGCGCCTCTTTTTATATAAGGAGAAGTCTAGGAAAAAAAAACAATATTGAGATTTCAGAATCTTAAAAAAAAAAACAATATTGAGATTCTGAAATCTGAATATTGTTTTTTTTTTCTAGACTTATGGGTTTTTTTAATAAAATAGTAAAACAGAAACTTAGTGAGCTAAGTTTCTGTTTTACTAATTTATTAAAATAAACCCATAAGTAGTTTTACAACTAAAATACTAGCTTCGAAATTATATAAAATGATCAATAGAATTAGCATAAAAAATATTATTAAAATCTCGATTATGTAAATGCAGGTACGCCTGGTTAATCCCTAGTATCAGGTGGGATGACACTGACAGCTCACTCCACGCTCACTTCACCTAAGTTTTCACCGTGAGATAGTTATAGAATCGCACTGCTGGACATAGATTTAGACCTATCTTTATTTGTGGCAATCCACACAATCCATTACATTGAAGCATTGAAGTAAAAAAAAGTGAACCCAATCATGATGCATTAAAAATATTCATCAAATAAAATAACATAACAACACGCCTATATTCCCCGAAAGGTTGGGTTAGTATACTGGGTCAGAATAAATTATCTAGCGAAACTGCCCATATACCCATAACGCCTGCGGAGTTTCGCTAGCTAATTAATTTGACCCGGTATACTAATAGTACGCCCATATTTCGACCTTGTAATAGGGGGAGCTTACCACCATCAATCAGGCACAAATCCAAATGATCACGTAAACCTGTAAACGCACTAAATCAGATTGACCAAATTGACAATATTCTCTTTTTTTTAAATCGTTTAAACAGGCAAGCAGAGTAGTAGCTTAGTTTCTGGGGAAATAATATAAGGTCCCATATTAAGTAGGTATATTATTATTCAAAACCGACAAAATATTGATTGATTTGACATCCCCATAAACGCCCATTTCAAGTACTTCACATTTTTCCTTAAGTACCTACTCGTATTTTCCTTAAGTACCTACACGTATTACGTGTAACTTAAAAGTTGCAATTGCATTTAATGTCCTTTGTATTGAAGTTTTTGTAAAGTTACCCCAAATATTAAAAAAAAACAATGGCACTCCGGGAGCGCCGACAAAAGTGAAAACAAAACACAAACAGAATACTTCGCCGTCACTCACTGACATATCGGATATACATTAAAACCGAGTACATCCCGAGGACAGCCGAACACATCCGAAGCGGGTATTTTTTTTAATCGTCTTATAAACAACACACGCGCAGTGTCGCTTACGGTAACAGTGGCGGGAGTTCAATGGTTTTTTCCCATCTCAAAAAATGCATATCGCGCATAAAGAAGTTTTCACTTCAAAAATGCGCAGTTACTAGAATTTTTTATATTATAGTACAGGGTTAGTTTTCAAAGACCAGCCAAATTTAAGGGCGTGTACAGACCATCCAACTGAGCAACTTTCTCCATGGGACGAACATCGTAATCGCGAATAAAAATTCAGCAGTCCAGCTCATCGTAACTGTATCGTCCGACAGTTAATACTTAAAAATTGACTCATAATATTATAAAAAGCAACACATTACTCACACAAAACAACCCATTTCATAATAATAAATACTCCATAAAAATAATTACTTACTTTCGTTACAAAACCAAAAAGTGTACAAAGATGACATATTGCATAACCACCATCTTTGTTTCGTTCCCGCGCAAATAAGCCGCCAAAATAATGTCAAGTTGACAGACTTTGTTACGTTCGAAAACGGACGGCGCGTAATTATGGCGACTTTCACTTTTTGTAATGAGGTTTTCATGGTGTTTATGTTTTGAATGCATACTTTGTCAATGGAGCCTTTGGGTTTAAAAGAAATTGAAAGTGACGAGTTGTGATTTGAAGATGATCGGTTCAGTTTAATGGTGTTAAGGTCGGCTTTCACTGGTTTCTAGTAAACAAGTTCCGAAATAGATGTGGATGAATGGGATATAAATATTGTTAGGACAGAAGTGAAATCACAATTAAATAGAAGAATTATTCAATATCCTAAAAAGTAATTACATGAATTATAAAAATAATTATCAACATAGCAAAATTACAATCAGAGGAACAAAATCATCACTAATCAAATTAAAGAAACCAACAAGAGATTATTGAGATACCAGCACCGAACGGCTACGGCGGTATTTAAAATATTTATTCCTCAATGGTCATGATTGCACTTACCACTGTTTGTCTCTGCATCACCCAAAGGTTGACTGGTAGAAAATGCCTATGGCATTAAGTCCGCCTCTGTACATTTATGTGCTTGAAGTATTAAATAAATCTATACTAATATTATAAAGCTGATTAAATAAATAATAAACGGCTGACAGCTGACGGTTGGGGTCGGGTTCCAATCTAACCGGGTGCAGCTGAATATTTCTAAATATTTTATTGATGGAGTGACTGCCTTTTTTTTTTCACGTGGAGAAATGCTCTTGCATACTACACTACCACGGGGAGATAGTGCAGTTATGTGGGACTCTAACCCACTAAAACTCCACGGTGTCCTCCTCTGCCGCTTACGGCGGAAACACGGGCACGCGTTAGCACTCATCCGTGAACCCGCCGCGGCTGTCCGTTACCGGACCCTCCTCTGGTACTCCCCATCACCGGCGCACCAGAACACATAGCACGCCGTGACCACCCCAGGGACCAAACCAGCACATGGGTGCCAGACGACCCCGTGTCTGGGCACCCTTGGTCCCTCTGTGACGGGTCAGAACATTGGCCCCGCTGCCTGACAATTTTCGACTGCAGAGGATAGGGAGAGCGGCCAACGCAATACCGACACTCCTCTTCCCCTGCAGCCCCACCGCGTCCGCCATCTTACGGTGGCGACCCCGTCAAGGCCGTGGAAGGTAGTGAGAGCGGCGCACCGTAATACCGGCACTCCTCTCCCGCCGCGGCCTTCAACCCTCAGCCGCGACGCCCCCGTTACGACATCGCGGCCCGCCTCAGTTGCGATGCCGCTCAAGCGGCACTGCAACCTACTTTTGGCCGCTACGTCGTCGGCTTGGAAGCAAAAGCCCTGACGAGCGGCCCCTCCTCGGGTTCCTCTTAGCTTCACCGTGGGGTTCTAAACCACGGCTACTGAGCTCCCCCGCCTCGACAATGCGGGAACCCACCGAGGGGGATGGACTGCCTAATACAACCTAGTAACTGGGTTACATGATACCTCTTGGCAAAACGGGTTGTCAGACATTCAGGCTTCTGACTACCCGTAACGACTGTCAAAGATTTACAAATGACAGCCGGAAGAAACGGCTTAAGGTATCACACGTATCAAATCGGCAAGGGATCGGCACCGTATCGTCTTTCGCCTCGCCGTCAAACAGGCGTCAACCTAACGTAAGCACATAACCAAAGCGGATCAGATGCTCCGATACGTCAACTCGGCTACGGCTAGGCGACGACGCCGCGCTTACGGCTCGCCGACCGCTGGTTGATGGTGCAGCAGGCAGGCCGGAGGGGTGAGAGGGGCAAGGGTGCACGAAGAGATGTAAGCTCAAGTACGGAGAGACGTAAGCGCGGGTACGACGAGCCGTAAGCGCGGGGACGAAAGCCGTAACGCACCGCACCGCGGTTCGTGAGCTTATTCCGAAGCGAGGCAATTACGTTACGATTCCGATTAGTGTGCGTTGCAGTAGGGTGTTTCATACAAAGAATACTGAACGGCTCGAGTTGATACGGTGCCGATCCCTTTCCCGTTTGATACGTGTGCTCTCCGTGTACTCTCCGAAGCACGGAGGAGTCTCGGCATGTAATCAATGTTTAACCTTTTTGACCTCGGTAAACGTTGCAGAAGCTTGAAGATCGACTCGTGCGACTGATATTTTTTAGCCATGAGCCCCTTAAACATATCTCATTATATATGTGTAATTGTATTTCCAGGTGGAGATTCAGATGCTGGACGTAGACAAGCTGACCTTCGAGCACCACTGCGGGGGCGCTGTCATCGCCGAGAGGCTGGTGCTGTCAGCTGCGCACTGCTTTGACAAAGTTTGTTGCCCTTTTGTTACTTGAAATACCATCTAATTTTATTTGCGATACACGAATTAAAAACATACAATCTGCTTTTGTAATGTTAATTAGATTAAATTTAGGATGAGAGCCTGGGGATCCGTCACACAGAATATTTCGCGTATGGACGCCGTCTCTCACAAAGGATCATATTTTATGCGTGTTTGTTAAAATGCTAATACTTGTCTCTACCTATGTATATAGGTACATAAGTATATATGTGACGTGTGAAGGGAGAAAATTACATAAAAAAATATAGTCTTGTCATTAGTAAAAACATAATATTTCTGGTGTTTCAGCAACCATTAAATCTGGAACACATTCGAATAGTAGTCGGAGAGCATCGTCTGAAGGTGCAAGATAAGCATGAGCATCGGTTCCTGGCTGAGAAGGTGGTCCGACACCCGGAATTCAGGAAAAGTAAGTCCCATTATTTTAAATAAGGAAAAAGGCTGTTAGCAAATTCATAAAATGTAGAATTCCTTAAGGGGCTTACAGGACCTAAACGCAAAAAACGCCAAGTTTTAAAAACAATAAAGTATACGATCGACTACAGTAAACAAAATCAGAAAAATATATGATATTCTTCAGGATATAATTATACTAGGTTGATAATGTGTTGAAAACATAATACAACTGATTTGATACGATAGGAAAAAATCATGAAGATACCTCAAAAACTTTATTTTTACAATAAAAACTATACTAATATACATACAATCATTCTGATTTTTTGTCAGATTATTCTACAAGCAACATACTAAAACGCTAGTGTTTCAATTTTTTAGTCCAAACAATAGATTTTTTGTAATTAAATACTTGCTTCATATTTTGCTTCATTTTTTTTTGCGGTTTTGTACCAGCGTTCTGTCATCGCGCTTCTCTTTCTTTTCTACACAGTCTGTCAGTGACCGCGCTTTAGGTCATGTAAGCTCCTTAACTTCTACATCTTATTTTTGTGATTACCTACGACCAGGCTATAATGTATGACAGATCATCAGGCAGAAGGATTACCTAAGTGACAAGCAGCAAGACTGTTGCATTTGTGAGAGTTCATGAGGACATAATAAATAATAGCCTCCCGACCGATTTCGGCCACGCTGGCCAATCTCAACGGAAATTAGCCGGGTACGCAGATTTTATAGTGCACAAGTGTGTGCGTAAACACAGGTGCATTCTCTGTTCCTTTACTCTCATAGTCCGATGGGACTGCAATCCGACACGACCGGAGAGAGATCAGGCGCAGGACAAACAGCTTTACCTGCTTTCCGAGCCACGGGGGTATTAAAACGCCAACTTTCAAACTCAGGACTATTACTAAGAAAATCCTAATGGAAAACCCAATAACACTTTGTTCGACCCGGAAATCAAACCCAGGACTCCACGCTCAGCAGTCGCGCTTGCAACCATTGCACTGCTTGAAACCAACGAGGCAGTCAGTCGTGCGGACATAACCTACTACTGTGATGCCTTTGATAACACTGACACTCTTCAAGGCGCTACTAATTTTTTTTTGAGGATGGGTATTCATCAAATGACCCCTCCCGATCTGGGTGGAGAGACAGGGAGTGGCAGACTCTTACTGACTAAAATCCACCAGTCTTCCTTCCTTAGCCTTTTATGTTCCGGGCCAGCGGTAACCCTTTCGGACAATCCCGCTGACCCGGTAGGCTTCAGCCCTAACGGGCCCCTTCGATTGCTGCAGACATCTTGAGGCACGCGTGGAGCACGTACGCGCCCTCCGGCACTGGCCTGGTAGGCGCTACTAGTTCAACTTAAATATTTGGAGGAATTTATGTCGAAACCTACTTCGATTTTTGGTATACTTACGTGCACTCATACAAGGGATCGGCCAATGCGGATTTTATTTGGTCAGTCCATCTCGTGGGTGAGCGTCTGCGTGGTCTAGTGCCCTCCAATCTACCCTGCACGACAAGGCGCTCAATAGAGTCTCACGCACGCCTCGCGAGAAAAAGCGGGTTCTTTGGTCCTAAGTCTTCAAATCTCCACCAGCATTTTGATTGCCTACATCTCAAAAACAGCATCTAACATTGAGTTCCTAATCACGTTTGTCTATTATAATTTCAGACGGCCCCCACAGTAACGATATAGCAGTGATCCTGGTCTCCCGGTCTGGCAGTGGTGTGCAGTTTAACTCACACGTGCGCCCTATATGCTTACCTGAAGATGGCGTCACGGCTGGCAAGTGGTGTGCGGTCAGCGGCTGGGGGTTCCAGGCAGGTATACACTGTTGCCATCACTTCTGATTTGTAATCTATAAAGAAACTAGCTTCTGCCCGCGACTTTGCCCGCGAGGTATGTCGATAAAAAATATCCTATATCCTTCCCCGGAATGCAATCTATCTCTGTGTCAAATTTTATCGAAATCCGTTCAGTGGTTTAGGCGTGAAAGGTAACATACAGACAGACAGACAAAGTTACTTTCGAATTTATAATATTAGTATGGATAGCTAAGTATTGTGGGTAAAGAAAGGAGGTAGGATTTTAGTTTAAACATCCTGAGCCGTCAGGATGTTTTTTAGGCTTGTAATAAGATTTTTAGAAGTGGGTCTTATGACCTATAGATGGCGAAACATGCAGCATGATCCTCAAGGTAAAAAAAATCATAGGCCATGTACCTCGCAAATTAGGAAAGGTAGCTTTTGTGAAGTCTTGTTGAAGATACCAGCTTTTGATACTAACTACGAAGACTGAAGATTGAAGACTTTAACTTACTTAAAAGACTATGTTAGCCTTAGCTATCGGTATCGAAGGAGACACTTTTCATAGTGTCAAAGACTGCCGGATCACTGAATTACAATCGCCGGCACGTAACTTGGCAAGAATCGTTAGATGCGTTTTTCCTTTCTTAAACTTTCTTCTAAACAGACATGTTTAAAAATAATCTATGGCAATAACCATAGTATAATGACACACAATAAAAGTGACCATTTTCTTGTTGCACTAAGTGTACACGCGCTAACTTACTCCCACTCCGCCAAAACCTTGCCAAGTTACGTGCCGGCGACTTATACCATCAATGTAACAACATCATCAAGCCAAAGTAAGCCATAACAGTTTCTACACCAATTTAGTCCATTGCAGCATATGGATGTGACCCTGGTGTGTCAGTGCGGCGTGCAGTTCTACTCTCGTGTGCATCCTATTTACTTGCCTGACGGAGACACGGCAATGCCATCGTCATATATTGTACTTACTAGCTGGTAGGGTCTAATCAATGAAAAAGTACAAGTCTTAAACCGTCAGGCAACTGGGCTATCTCCAGGATATCAGTTTCTTTTGCTAATGTAAAGTATCACCGTCACCAGCTCAACCACAGTCCACTGCAGCACTTAAACCTGGTGTGGCACTGCGTCATAAACGAGTATGCTTGTCTGAAGAGAAAATAGTTTATGTTGGCACCTCTACCAATATTCATATTTTTTAGATCCTCCGAATGTAATTTTTTTTTGACAAATAGGTAAATGATGGCATAATGAGCCAGATTTATGAGTTTTTGTGGGTTGCTACGCTAAAATGATTTATACCGTATAGGAACAGCCTTGTAAAATGAGACTTATACGCTCAAGCCACAAACGTTGCTCAGAAGAAATTCACAGGCGCTGCTAATTAGTTATCTATCTTTTATACTGACACTCTGTGTCCTAATTGAAGATTTATTTTGCAATTTGTATCGAGACTAATACTTTGTTCACCAGCAATCTTCACTCTTCAACCCTATCTTTGTTTTCAGAGAATACAGAGAACTTCGCACCAACTCTGAGGGCAGCTGCAGTGCCAGTATTAGACCTTACAACTTGTAGGAAGAGCCAGGTGCTCGGTGGAAGACAGCAGGCTATATTGGACTCTATGATTTGTGCAGGTGGGTTTAAAATGGATAGTTTTCTCAAAAATATGAAGTAGGATTTTATTGCTGTTATGTTTGAATTGAATCTTGGTTACAAGATGAAAGCAGGTATTTGTAGTAACGCAAATGATTGCTATTGAGAATTATCAAGGCGTTATTGATTATTTAGGCTAAAAGGAAAAACAGTGCTATAATACACTTGCGTGCAAAAAAATTGACTCAACCTCTTCGATTCGAAACAATAATATAATTCAACAGCTTTTGTTAACAATAACCTGATATAGTGTATATTAAATCCTTCCTAAAAGTATGTAGATAACATTAGTGAAAGAATTATTAAGACTGATTCATTAGTTTTTGAGAAAATCGCGAACATACAAAAGTGAGTGTTGAATAAAGAAACTCCTCTTTTTTTTAAATTATTTCATCACCACTGCTATCAAAACGGTGAACGAAAACATTGTGAGGAACGGGCATGTGCTGGAACCAAAAGAATTAAGACATGTGACATCCGCCAAACGCACTGGGCCTGCGTCGTGGATTGTGGCCCACTCCATCTCACAAAGAGGAGGCCTGTGTCCAGGAGTGGGGACAGTAGACGATGATTATGCTATACTAATACTCACCAAGTTTCTAACGTTGATGAAGAAGACCTTCAGACCTTTGAGCCACTACAGCCTGTTAAAGATTTCCATATTTCCATAGGTATCCTGTCAGGCGGCGTTGACGCCTGTCGAGGGGACTCGGGTGGTCCGCTAGCCTGCATGGGCTCCAGCAGATGGCAGCTGCACGGCGTGGTCTCCTGGGGGTCAGGGTGTGCCAGGAGAGCCAGACCTGGGGTGTACACCAGGGTAGCTTCCTATGTGGACTGGATTAGAAGAACTGCTGCGAGTTTGGGACATAAGATTGGATATTAGACCTAGGTAGAACTGAGGTACTTGTGAAGAGTCTTGTAAAACGGATGGTTTCTGTTTTGGAAATATTTAAAGGCCAGATAAATTAGAAGCATTATAAAGGATGTGGCGTAAATAGTGGTCCACCGTTAAGGATTTGATTAACCAAACAATTTACTATAACATATTACAATTTTAACCATTTTTACCCAAGAGTTCCGAAAATATAATTTTTTTGTTTATTATTTATGAAATTTCTACCTTTTGTTACAAATTTGGTTGTAGTTTCAACAAAAACCATTATAAATTTTCATTTTGATTTCTGTTATTTACTGCTGAAATACTAGAGCTATCGCGTGTAAAATTATGGTTTTTATGAAAATTTAGAGCTTTTGAAGAAAAAGTTAGTTCTTCTCTATTTTTCCATAATTTTTCACATAATCATGCAAATTCAAAGGGTTTTTTTTTTAAAACAAATTACTACTAAAATGGTTAAAATTGTAATATTTTATAGTAAATTATCTGGTATATCGAATTCCTAACGGTGGACCACTATTTACGCCACACCTTGTATTCAAATCCCAGTAATTAAGTATATAGACAAGTAGCTTCGTGGCAGGATAAACAATAAACGTATTTGATTTGAGGCCAGGCTATTTCTGATAGTCTCAATCAGGGTCTGTAAAGTCCAAAAGTTCAGGGTTCTGTCAAACTCATCAAACTCTGATTTTTAATTAGGTATCATTTTTTTTTTAATACAAATTTAAGATAAAACCTATATTTTTGCCATCGACACGCTAAGAAGGTTAGCTAGACTAAAATGACAGCTGCGATCGATCTTTTCTTATCAATATGACATTATTTAGTATTAGCTGTAATATTGGTCTAGCAAATTAAGGGATTTATTTATAAACGATGATTAAAGATAAATTTTACGCAACGTTCATGAATAAAGGGGTAAAAATCAGAGTATAAGTAAGTAACTACTTACTTATACTCTGATTTTTACCCCAAAACTGAGTCAATGGTGAACTCACCATTGACTCAGTTTTGTTAAAAAAAACGATTCATTCTGGCGATTGAATTTATGTTTAGCTCTTAACCTTCCTCCTAAAATAATTTGCCATACGATGGCGAAAATCCACATCAAAATCTTTCTAGCAGTCACGTATGAGTTTCACCATTTGTGGAGGTTATTATAATCAACTTTGACCGTATTAAAAAAGGACTTTAAACTTTAGTCCCAGCCATATAAGCCAGTTATTGTCGTATTTCAGAAAGAAGAAAGTAATAAAATATATATATATGTATTTGCGATAAACATGAGTTGGGGGAATATATGCAATATGCAACTTGCAAAAAGTAAGAAAATTGGATTTTCTCAGATTACCTCAGCGCGAGTCTAGGTGACAATTTTGTTAAGAACTTTATAACCGTCGAAATAAAGTTCAAAATACATTAAGTGGTTTGAAGGCTAAAGCTTGAACTAAAGTATGAACTCGTTTACAATTAAGAATAAAGATGCTATATAATGGTGTACTAATCATAAAGATTCCATTACATTTTATTAATAGCTCATAGCTTTTGCGTCACTTGTCTTGCAAAAAAAGATACCTAAAGGCTCTCCCCCACAGGCACATTATTAACGGTCGATAATATCGGATGCGTTATTGCGATATCTGTTTTCAATACCATTTTGTATTAGGACGGCCACGAAGTCACACACTGCTGCGATAATAACGACGCAATAGAAGTAGGACGCTGCGTTCCTCCGTCCTGCGATATAACGATATGAGTTCTTAGAACTTTTGTATTAGGACGCATACGATCTTACACACACCTGCATTAAAAACGTAGTAGCTAGCGTGTAGTGCTTAGGAGGCTGTGCTGTTGGTTATACGCACAGGATAGAAATATCGGACGATAAAAAAAGCAGCTATGTGGCAAGGAATCGGGACTCATTATAATAATAATAAGTTATTCATTTCAGACGTAATTCTAGTCCATAGTTTTACACTCATACAATTAAAATTACTTCTGAACTATATTAAATACAAAAAAGATAAAAACCCAAAATAAAATTGTCAATAAAATTGCATTATCGCAACAACGCATCCGATATTATCGACCGATAATAACGCGCCTGGAGGTGAGAGCATTAATTCGCCAAGATTTTCCTGATCACCATATTCATTATAATAATTATAATTATAGAAAGTTACCGTAGTTTAAGTTTAACGCCAAAGGTTAGTGAGTTATCATGTAATTACGTTATAATTAATTCTAGTTCATAAGAAAGTTAGGTTAACGTATTAAAATTAAATTATTGCAAGAAATTGTTTTTTTTATTATCCTTTGTTTACATTATTATACCGTTAATAGGTTATGATTTTAAATGGCAATTATGTGGATTTTATGGTCTGTGAGGTTTCTGCTCTTGTTTCGGTCAATTTAAGGATGAATGTTCGTTTTAGTATCCCGCGATGTTAAATGGTCCACCCATTTCTTTTTATTAAAAAAAATGGATGGGCATATTTTAAAAATTCAGAGTGATTATTTCAAATATCTATGGAACAAGATGTTGCAAGTTCAAAAAAATATGGTTGTCACGTGATTAACTTTGAACATTAATATCTCGGAAGCGTGTCTCTTTTTTCGTCCTATCACCTATGTTTTCTGTTTGTATTGATGTCAGCTATTGATTTATATAAAGCTCATAAGTGGCCGCCATTTTGAAAAACAAAATGGAGCGACAATAGATATTATGACAGGCTCCATATAAAAATCTTCAATACTACACTACATACCTACTATACTACCCGAATATCTGCAATAAATCTTCTTTTATGGAAGATATTCGGACCCGGATCGGATGTAGTGCGAAACCCCTTTTTTTTGAGGATGGGAAATCATCAAATGACCCCTCCCGCTCTGGGTGGAGCGGAAGGGAGTGTCAGACTCTTACTGACCTAAACCCACCCGTGTTTATTTATTTATTTATACAAATCTTACCTACACTATCTTCACAGATCTACGATCCAATGCGATAGTTTGGCCTTACAAGCTAAATTCTACATCTTATAAAAAATAATCTACTTTATTCTTAAATCTAAGTAACTTAATATATATAATGTAACTTTTGCGAATTCACTCAAGTTGCACCACAATACATAAACCCTCTCGTGAACCTCATTCACCACACGTATGGCTCTAGTGAAAGGAGTTCTCGCCAGAAGGTTGGTTCTGGCTACAGGCGCAGCAAGCAGGGGCGGGCGTCGGCGCCTCCACACGTACCTGTCTGGTGTTCCTTCCTTAGCCCTTTATGTTCCGAGCCAGCGGTAACCCTTTCGGACAATCCCGCTGATCCGGCAGGCTTCGGCCCTGACGGGCCCTCCGTATGATGCTGACATCTCTTTGAGGCGCGCGTGGAACACGTACGCGCCGTCCGGCACGGGCCTGGTCCTGATCGGACGGTGAGCTACCCATTACTTACCGCCCGCAGGGTGCGAAACCCCTCTAAGGATCTCTCCCCGGTCGTGTCTGTTTGCCCTTCCATCGGACTATGAGAGTGAGGGAACAGAGAGTACATCTGCGTTTACGCACACACTTGTGCACTATTATATCTCCTGTTTGCTTGACTAGTCTACGTTGAATTCTTTTTTGTTACATTATTTTAATTTAAAAGAGTATCCATGGAGTTTCTTTCCCGTTCTTCTCTATAGGAACCTACTATACGTTTTGAAATGGGTAACTACCTTCATCTTTCTGATATGTACCATTTACCGGGTGTCTTTCATTGATTTGAATGTGCCCTGGCGGCTGATAGTATGTCATGCTCACACAAATGTCTCGCTGACAGTGGCGCGTGTGTTGGATCGTTGAGCTGAATGGTGCTGATCTATGCGTCATGTTCGTGAACGGGCGCCGCCAGTTGGAGCTGGTCATCACTCAGCTGCCTCGGCTTATTTTTAATTATTAAATTTTGAATTGTTGTTTTCTTACTATTTGCTGTAATCTGTAGGTACGCTTTTAACGCGTACGTCTTTTTTATTTTTTACAACGTTCTCACATTATATAATTTTAAATTCAAAGGTAATGATGTAACTAATATTTTTGTAAAATATAAAAAGAGTGTCCATGGAGTTTCTTGCCCGTTCTTCTCCATAGGTACCTACGCTTTAAAATGGGCAACTAGCCTCATATTTTCTGACTGACCGACTTCTTGACAATTCAAAAGTGCCTGCCCGGTTTAATTGAAATAAATGCTTTGAGTTTGAGTTTGAAATTGGCCACCGTGCCCGAATTTCGGTCAGGAGAATATTATGTTTACATAGAATCATAATAATATGCTCTACTTATCTTTATTATGCTAATTGTGAAATATTCTGTTCCCAAAAAATATAGTTTATCTAAATTTATGCATTGATCGTTCGTCCTACTGACATACTTGAAGTAATGTTGCAGCAATAACATGATAAGATATTATTTTATTAAATACTATGACTTTTTTTTATTTGAAATGGGTTTGCTCTTGACTCTAGTCTAGGTCAGAGATGACAGAGACAAAGTCTACGATGGAGTGAGCTTACCCAGAAGAAGCCTGTTCACTCTTACTTTGAAGAGATTCGGGTTGTATGCACTCGGAAATACAAACGCAGGTACAGTGCGTGCCACGTAAGAAGAGACTTGACCCCGCCTCCCCCGCCTCTTTCCGCCGCCCCTATGACGTCCGGTCCCGTCCCGCACTCAGACCTCATACCGCTAAAGATACCTAAAATCGTGTTCTGCGCATGTCAGACCACGTGGTGTGTCAAGTCTCTTCTTACGTGGCACGCACTGTAGAGAGTTCCACTCTTTTGCTGTGCGCATTATAAAGGACATTTGAAAACTTTGGCATTATAATTACAGCTTAAGGGGCTTACAAGACCTAAACGCAAGTTTTCGAAACAATAAAAGTATATGATAGACTACAGTAAAAAAAATCAGAAAAATATATGATATTCTTCAGGATATATGCTAGATAGATAGTGTGGTGAAAACATAATACAACTAATTTGATACGATAGAAAAAAATCATGAAGATGCCTCTAAAAATTTTCTTTTTACAATAAAATCCATAGGTACTAAAATACATACAATCATTCTGATTTTTTGTCAGATTATTCTACAAGCAACATACTAAAATACTAGTGTTTTAATTTTTTTGTCCAAACAATAGATTCTTTGTAAATCGCATATTCTTATTTTCGAACAAAATACGTGCGCATGTGTGCGTAAACGCTGTGTAGCGACACTGCCGGCCGAGGCCTGATGCTATATGGACGTGTCGCTCTTTTCGCCGCAATATTTCCGCCAAGATTGTTATGTTTTTGTAAAGTTTTATTTGTAAATTCATTGTTTATTATTATTTGCATAATCTTCTTTGCGTAAATATTTTTATTTCGTGTAAATATAAAATACTTTGAAGTTAAAATAGCGTAACCTTGTTATCAATTATCATTTATTGTAAATATGAAGTGAAAAATTCCGTTCGGACTACAAAACGTTCATATAAAACGCTGAACATATTATATATATATATACGAAATTAAAAAATAAGAGCATTTTATTATTATTGAATATTTATTTTTTTAACAATAAAACTATGAATTTAGAAACGTCTAAGATAGTGCAGTCATGACGCATATACGCATAAGCTCAACTTTTTCGACTACATTCGTAATTGTTACGTTAGCGTATGAGGCCGATGTGTAGATTTGTATTCAAGAGTCCCCGGGTTCGAGTCCCAGGGATTCTCTAACCGAAGTTTTCTTTTTAAATGTATTTTGAATTTATATATATTATGTATTTATTATTTTTTTATAAATAATAATTAAAACGTCTACAATGTAATTATCTTTCACAGGAGAAACACAGTCGTAAATATCAACACGGAAGTTATTTCTAATGCGAAACTACAATTAAAAAAAAAACTAAAAGCACCTAACTTATTGATATTGGGCATAACGAAATAACAAATTCATCTAAAAATTGCGATGAAAATTATCACAAGCAAGATTTTGGTTTTTATTATTATTGATTTCGTTTATAATAAATAGATTCATAATATTATGTATGAATGTTAGGTAGGTACCTATCTTTGAGGCTGTTTACAAATTATGCCGCAGCTGCAGCGGCACCGCCACTGCCGCGGCGCCGCTGCATCAGTCACCCTTGGATTTGTATGATGATGAACACACGGCGCCGCGGCGGAGGCGACGAGTTTTGATAAAACCGTAGCAATACTCGCCGCCGAATCATGCTGCCGCCGCCGCGGCGCCGCCGTGTGCAAGGGTTCATGCAAATCCAAGGGCAACCAATACAGCGGCACCGCGGCGGCGGCGGCGCCGCTGTATTATATAATTTTTTTTTATAATGTACTACAGTCGCGCGGTACGT
Organism: Luperina nickerlii; assembly: GCA_963855955.1. NCBI lineage: Eukaryota > Metazoa > Arthropoda > Insecta > Lepidoptera > Noctuidae > Luperina > Luperina nickerlii. The sequence continues at coordinate 7,420,706 of OY979690.1, forward strand.
AAACACGCGATAACCCCTCCCGCCTACAGTATTTTAATTTCATCAACCTACTTGAGTTTCTTTCTAGTTTTGTGACTGTAGGTACAGTAAAAAAAATATTTACCTATAGGTATAGGTAAATATTTTTTTAACCGACTTCTAAGAATGAGGAGGTTGTCAATTCGGATGTTTCTATTTTTTTTTTTATGTATGTTCGGACATAACTCCGTCATAAAAATATGTAGATGGATTTGCAAAATTCTTTTTTTGTTCAAAAGAGGTTTATTCCGAAATGGTCCCATTTAAATTTCGTAAAGGTCTGATGAGGAGTTTCGGAGACAAACAACGGAACTCTTCAATACATGCCAGTTTACCCAATCACACAACAAAACATCACGCCTATACCCTTTAAAGGGGTAGGCAAATGTGTTCAATAGCTTCCTGTCACTGATATTAACATAGCAATTAGTGTTATATGAATTTGGGCGGGGTAGGTACAACTAAAAAGTGAAAAATATAACTTTTTTACAAAAAAAAAAAACAACCGACTTCCAAAAAAATACTACAAAGTGAAAAATAAAGTCTTTAATTTCGGAAGTCGGTGTCAAAAAACGAAAATGCAGATCCAACGACACCGACTTCCAAAATTAAAGTTAATTACTTTGTGTTGTTTTTTTTTTGAAGTCCGTAGTTTTTTTTTTTATTTGTAAAAAAGTCTTTTCATTTATAAAATAAAAACACGTTGTGAATGGAATAGAAAGAGTTCAATAAAAATACATGGTCTTTTTGATCAATAGATTTAATAAAAAAAACTTATTGACGAATTCAAACAACCAAAAACAGCACAATATAGTCTCTTTGCCATATTATTAAGTAAGTACTTGTACTTATTTCAATGAATATTTGTCACAAATTGCACGCTTACTGCTTACGAAACCGTCACACCGTCCGGCGTCCACTCGTCACTGCGGAGCATTCGAGACTGAGTGTAAACCGAAATCGAGGCGCGTAGGTATGATTCGCGTTCCGACCGTTTTTATGAAGATAGAATACTGTATAGATAAAAATACCGTGGCGGGCGGTGCGCGGCGGCGCTGTCGCAGACACGGCATAATGTGTAAAAGGCCTTACTTACTTGACAAAGGAGAATGGGTAGACCGTACCCAGACACAAAGTTAATTGCAGCATTATGAACCCACGCACAACGGACCAAATGGGAGTCTAAGTGCGGAAAAGGGAGTCCTATCATCATCATCATCATGCAGCATTATGAACTATGTTGATCTTTATTGCCCTCATGGAGTAGTTTGCTTAATTAATCCTAAGACAGCATGTCTGAATTCACTTGGAGAAAAAAGTTATGTGAGGAAATTGAATTGATTTATTAAAAGGAAATATTTAACCTATTCTTTCAAAACTTATTGACCTGCTAATGATGGACACTTTTTGAAATTAATGAACCTCTAAAAACTTTTTGCGCTTTTAATGATGCACTTTTTTAAATTATTGAGCCTCCTTTTAACTTAATTTAAAATAATTAAAAACGTAATTTAAAATCTTCTATTTTTTTCATTTTATTATTGATGAATGGGCGGCCCGCTTTTGACCTCGATCACGCCTGATGGAAAGCGATAGATGATAAGTGATGATATGTGATGTTATTTTTTTTATAGATTGGAAACAGTGGTACCACAGGAAGATCACGATTGTGAAGTTATTGATAAAAGTACATATTCATCTAAACGTGTACTAGAAGAAATAACGGGATAAGAGCTTGACCCACCTCTTTTAGTTTTAACGTAACTCCAGAAAAACTTCGGATTATTTTTGAATTCGTTTTCCAATCGCTTCATATAATTGTTGTAACAAAGTTTTGCTAGGTCATTACAGCGCTTAGTTATAATCTGCAGTTCAATTCTGTCTAAAGGGTTTTTGTAAATATTGTGGCGATTTCTGATCTTATTTTTGCAATTAAGTAATTTGATTAGATCTCGATTGAACCATGGTGGAAATTTACTTTTTTTTGGCACTCGCTTAGTTATAAATTTTTCTATACCTTTCTGAATAACGTCATAAAATACCTCCACCATCTCATTAACTGCCTGCTGTGCTTCAAGTAACTCATCCCAGGCAGTTTCACTCAAATATTTCCGAATTGGTATGTAACTCGTTTTTCGAAAATTAGGTCTACCGCAAGTAGTGTTATATGGGAGTTTAGCTTCCTTATTTAGAGAAATCACGATATCGAGGGGTGGATGATGCTGGTCAATATTAGCAATCGGATCCTCACTTTGACTCACTCTACACAATGAATGGTTACATAGTATAAGATCTAAAATGCGGCTTGAAGCATTACATACATTGTTAAATTGATTAAGCCTATTAACATACGTGAAATCTATCAAAGTTTGACTTAAATTGGACAACTTAAGGCATTTATCAGAATTATTGACTATACTTCAATCGATATCACCGATATTGAAATCACCTGCGATGCAGACATATGATAAGTTTAACTGTTCAAACACTGCATTACATTTGTCCAAAAAGTGTTCCAAGTACGAGATACGTACAGGTGGTGGCAGGTATACAGAACAGAGAGCTGCCCGACGTACAGATCGAGCCGCAGGTAGATCTAAAATTACCCAAAGGTCTTCACAATTACTTTCAAATTGTTCTGCTCGTTTGGAAATTATAGATTTTTTTACGGCTATCAAAACACCCCCACCTTCTTTACTACTCTGTAGACAAGAACTTTCTCTGTCCCTTCTGTATACAATGTATCTGTCGTCGAACAGCTCGCTGCTCAGTACGGTATTATTAAGCCAAGTCTCTGTAAAAATGATAATGTCATAGTTATTACAGCATACATTACGAAAGATGATAATATGCGTTTTTGTTCTCACGCCTCTACAATTCTGGTAATAAATTTGTAAATTATCGAATTTTGTATTATATTCAAGTTACAATTACATGTATTTTTAATTAAAATATAAAGTATGTTTTTTTTCACGTCAACTTATTTAGGGACTCTAGATTCTTAATGAGGATATGTTCTGACCCATCACTTTTCCTGACGAAGATTCTACCATTTCTAACCCAGACGAATTGATATCCTTTTTCTTTTGCTTGAAGTCTAGTAGCAGCATGCAGCGCTTTGTTAGAAGGAGACAAATTTTCTTGCACATATATTGGCTTCTTTTCACCAGCCAGTCCAAGGTCCGCTGTATTTAGTTTTTCGATGTTATTCTTGCCTTTATTGTAGTTAATGACAGAAGCCAAGAGTAGGTCACGAGTTCTTGGGGAGGCCAATTGGACTACGATAGAGCGCGGGCGGGCACTAGAATTTTGTAGTTTGGCTACACGGGTGCAATGATGGATATCGGTGTCGCTCAACTTGCATCCAACGACTGATCCTAGTTGCTTAACGACTGTATAGAGATTCTCCTGTTTATTTTCGGGCAAACAATGAACTTCAAGGTAAGTCGAACGTGCCTGTTGCTCCAAATAGTTGATTCGCTGGCCCATATCCGCCACTGACCTCTTAAGGTTAGTATTTTCTGTCTCTAAGTCTTTTACCGAGACTTTAAAAGCCCTATGTTCAGACTGATATTCTTCAAACTCCTGTATGTGAAAATTCAATGACGCCGTCATCTCCGTAAGTTCTTTCTTAATCGGTTCAAGCTCTTTATTTACGACATTGAGTATTGTATTGTTTATTTGACGAAGCATAGAAGCGAATTCAGCCTGTATTACTTCCTGGAGGATATCGCGTACATCATCACGAGTCACAAAGGTTGCTTCAGGGGGCGAGTTCAAAGCAGGTCTCTTGTTCCCCCTAGAGGTGGAGACATTACGGGTTGGAGTATATTCCTTTTTGGAGGTATTCGAGATGTGACTCCCGCAATTAGAACACCTCCATTTACAGTAGACATCCGTGTCCTCGGAAACTTCCGGAAGAGACAGGCACTCAAAATGATACAATTTATTGCATTTGGAACAATTAATCGATTTTTTTCCATCCTTGCTGTCTTCATTAGCACAGCATCCCCATAACAATGTTGACGAAGCCATTCTAATTAATAGTCTGTCTCACAACAATTCCAATGCCGAAATAATTATTAAAAAGAAAAAAATGTATACTGTTCCAAGCACACTATTAAAGACCCCTTCAATCTTTGTTGGTAAAAGTGCACTCTAATAAAGGCCCTGGGCAATACAACGAGCGAACTAACAGCGAGCTCGCGAGAAGAACGTCGTATGCGCCGTGCTATCTGCGGCGCTTACGCGTTTTATTATAACTGGTGAATTACTCCTGACGGTAGATGAATAACTATTTTGATACGTTTTTTGTCTAGAATTGATACACAAAGCACTTGAGTCACTTATTAATTGTAGATTGTTGTTATTGATATTATTCACACGATCAGCACTTTTAACGACACTTTAGAGCACTTTTGACGCGTACCAACAATATTTTCTTAGGAGCAGTTCGAATGGGTAGTTACTCGTGCAACGTATAATTTATTATTGCCGACTTTCAAAAAAAAAACACTACAAAGCTACAACCGACGATACCGACTTCCGAAATTAAAGTTATTTTTCACTTTGTAGTGGTTTATTTTGGAAGTCGGTTGTTTTTTTTTTTTGTAAAAACAGTTTTTATTTATCACTTTTCAGTTGTCCCTACCTACCCCACACAAATTCATATAACACTACTTGCTATGTGAATATCAGCGACAGGAAGCTATTAAACACATCTGCCTACCACTTTTAAGGGTACAGGCGTGATGTTATGTTGTGTGATTGCGTAAATAATGCATACAAATGCGATGGCAGCGATCGCGGTTGATTTGCTGGCATTTATTGAAGAGTTCCGTTGTCTGTCTCCGAAACTCATCATCAGATCTTTACGAAATTTAAATGTGACCCTTTCGAAACAAACCTCTTTCGAACAAAAAAAGAATTTTGCAAATCCGTCTATTTATGATGGAGGTCGTCTATATAGGACCCGAACATAAATAAAAAAAATAATAATAAACAAATCCGAATTGAGAACCTCCTCCTTTTTAGAAATCGGTTAATAATTTTGTTGTCATAACTACTTGTTTCCGCGTCATCTATTGGAATACTCGGGCGTAATCGTAAATTGTATGCTGTATGTCATAATTGTGATGGGCGTCGTCGTTAGATGGCGTACGCGTCGATTGTGTATATGTGTGCATGCGTTTCTCAAGGACACTTTGCTCTACTAGTCCTCTTAAACTACCTTGTAGTTCCAGTAATCTCAAGCGCGCTAGGTTCTGCTGAGCATGAGGTCCTGGGTTCTTTTCCCAGGTCGGCAAAAATGCTATTGGGTATTTTATTTGGAATTTCTGAGTAGCAACCTGGATGCGGGATTTATGCCCGGTTGATGGTAGTAAGTTTGCCCCCATATTACCTACATGCGACTTAAACAAGACTGTCTAAATGTGGTTGTTTTACATGTAGGTGCAGACGCCAGCACATCAAGCTACTACAATCTGTCAAATTTCTCTAATAGATTTTCAACTTTATTACTGAAGCATAAGGTTCAAAGTTGATTGGGAAAATTTGACAGTTTCGGGTAGCTTGATGTGCTGGCGTCTGTACACCTCTATCTAACCCTTTGGTAAATATATAAATGCAGGCGTGATGTCAAGTGATGTGTAATATGATTTGTTAAGGTCCCATGTAACAAAGGCGCCTATTGCCGGGAATGTTCGCAGAGGCTCGCACAGATGGTTTCCATGCCATTTTGCGAAAGAAAGCGGCCTCCGTACTACAGCGCCTGTTTGGTAGTAACTGCAGCATTCTAAAAAAATAACTTTGAGTCAAAAGCGCTAGGGTAGCCCGCGAAATTACTGATTCTAATGATTATGATTCTATAAATACATATTTGTTACGGCCGCGAATCATATTTTAATCAACGTACAACTTAATACTGACCAGCACATTGCAAAAAACGTAAGAAAATTTGAATTTCGCGGGCTACCTTAGCGCCTCCTTCTTAAAAACTAAAACTCGACTACTGAAAATGATGAAACAAAAATGTACCTTCCCGTCATCCCGTGGTCGCATGCTACCATAGCTTTTAAATATGTTAGTACAGCGAAATGCGACCACGGAAAGGTATGTACAATATAATTTTAGTTTTTAATCTTTATTTATTTGAAAAGGTTTTATCACTTAGTGATAGTATAGTGTTTGTCGACCTTGAAGATGTCACTATCACGTGCATGGAGTGGCCAGCACGCAGCCCAGATGAACTCCATCGAGCATCTCTGGGACGAACTGGGAAGACGTGTATGCCAGCGGAATGTCTCTCCAATCACGCTTCTTGAACTGAAAGAAGCCTTGATGGAGGAATGGGAGAATATTCCTCAGCATCGGCTTAAAAATCTGATGGAAAGCATGCCAAATCGTGTAACAACTGTATTAACAGCCCGTGGTGGCAATACATAATACCAAAATGTGTAAAAATTGCATATTTGATACCGTAGCACATTTTTCGAAATCTAGTGAAAATGGTAATTTTTACTTAACTTACTCTTGTTCAAAATAAACATCAGAATCTTAAACTTTTATGACATTGATTTAGGCACTATTAAATGGCTATAATACAATTTTTACATCATAAAGCTAGCTCCAATATTTTAATAGTTATCGCATTTTTATAACCGACCCACTTGCTTTGCGGCCCATACAAACGTTATAACAATTATAATGTATTGTTCGATATGAGTAACTTATTGATGTTTAATAATCTACTTACAAATTGAACTGATGACACTAGTTTTGCGGTCAATAAAACTCAAATATGTATTTAAGCAAGCAGATTAGGTTTTAAGGCTCCTGCAAACAGGCGCGATGCGCGACGCGAATCGCGCGCAACACAAAGGCACCGCTCGTTGCGCGACTTGCGGTGCCTTTGTTTCGCGCCTGTTTGAAGGAACCTTTATCCATGTATATTCACCCCTGTATGCCTGTATGTAATAGTTATGGAGATATTAAGTAATAAAGTTAGACAAACCCACAGTACACAACTATCTTTCGTTCGTCCTCGATACAGCGTTACGACAGTGCCACCTCTGACTTCTGATATCTACCCGCACGTTTCATGTATCTACTTCTGCACACTTTTTCCTTAACACGTGAGCTTGTTGAGAAAAAAATGTATATCAGACGCATGTACAATGCGTGCCACGAAAGATGAGACTTGACCCCGCCTCCCCGCCTCTTTCCGCAGCCTCTATGACGTCCGGTCCCGTCCCGCACTCAGACCTCATACCGCTAAAGAGTAAAGATACCTAAAATCGTGTACTGCGCATGTCAAACCACGTGGTGTGTCAAGTCTCATCTTTCGTGGCACGCATTGTATAATGGGTTCGTGTGGATACCAGAGTCAAGAGAGACAATCGCTTTCAAAGCGTTTTTACAAAGACTTTCCAACCGGCGGGACAATTTCATAACACATTATCAATTGGAATCAGTTTCATTTTGACAGTTGCACTAGATTCATTGCGTTATTTAATTTACGTGTTGAGCAGACAAATTTTTCCAACTTATGAAGCGATGGATTTGCAATTTGCTTTAGAATGATTCGGAGTCCTAGTGATAGTGTTCCGAATGGCATAAGTTTTTGACTTTCCGACATCGTTATCGCTGTTAAAATGACACTTCATCTGAAAATATGAAAAACCAGAATTTATTGTAATTTTTTTCGGGGTATTTTTTTTCCGCGGATTCTTTCGCGTCAATACTTGAACCCGTAACGCCTCCACCTCAAAGGTATAGCGAAGCCCAAAAAAATATTCAGTAGTTTTTTATTGATAAATTGATAATTAACTAAATTAGAATTAAAATAGAGTTCAAAATAGCGTACAGGTATAGCGTACAAGAGAATTACCTGGCGGTATATTCTGTAAAACTCATATCACCGTGAAAACTTAGATGGAGCAAGCTGTCATTCCACCAAGATGCTCCTGCTCTGTCTTCTGACCCTAACAGATGTTTATGTTTGGGTAACTATGTCATCATCTGCCTAGCCTTTTCCCAACTATGTAGGGTCGGCTTCCAGTCTAACTGGATGCAGTTGAATACCAGTATTTCACATGGAGCGACTGCCTATCTGACCTCACAACCCAGTTACTGAGTAATACGTATACTCCTTGGTAAGACTGGTTGTCAAACTTATGGGCTTCTGACTACCCGTAACGACTGTCAAAGATCCACGAATGACAGCCGGGACGAACGGCTTAACCTGCCTTCCGAGGCACGGAGGGGTCTCGGTATGTAAAGATGATCACCCATCCACAGACCAACCGCGGCAAGCGTAGTTTAACCTGATCGATCGACCTGCGCGGCTGTATTTCTTTGCTTTATTGGATACCTATAACAATTGCTGATATAGGTATCCAATAAAGCAAAGAAAAAGAGTTTAATACTTGTTCATAATGTTATTTTGTTCCTATAAATACATATTTCGATTTTGCATAGAACTTGGCATTCATTTAGATCTCCATTCTTTTTGCGGCGAAGCCCACAGCCTAGCATAATTTTTGTATTGAACTTGGCTCTCCTTTTTTACATTTATGTTTTTGGTGGGATAAACAGATCAAGTATCTTGACTTGGCTCACGAGGTTGTCGACATGTGGTATGTGGACTCATCGATCATTGTGCCGATAGTCGTGTCAGCCAATGGTTTAATAGCCAAGAGCCTCGACCAACACCTAAGGAGGCTCTCGTTGGGCAGCTGGATCAAAAGCTTGATTCAGAGAGCGGTACTTCTAGACACGGCCCACATGGTTAGGAGGTTCCTCTCTCTGGAACTCTGATCACCGGTAGCTTGAACCCTGTTCCCGATACTGGTGGGCTACTTTTATAGTTTTAAATGTTTTTATGTTTCTTTTTATATTAATATTTAAAAATATAATTTATATGTATTTAGATAAATAAAGGAAAAAATATATACGATAAATATTACTTTTTTGAGCCCCCTGACACGGTAATGTTTACCGTAGCTCTGGCGACACGAGACTAGGTACAGACGCCAGCACATTAAGCTACTACAATCTGTCAAATTTCTTTAATAGATTTTAACTTTATCGCTAAAGCATAAGGTTCAAAGATTATTGGGAAAATTTGACAGTTTTGGGTAGCTTGATGTGCTGGCGTCTGTACCTTAAAACCTGTAAAATTTAGAACTTGACTTTGATATATTATTTATTGTAAATAATATCAATAAAAATATTTGATGCATCTTAATAAATTTAAAAAAAATAAGGTTGCCTGGAAGAGATCGCAGAAAGCGATAATGCCGCCCATTGTATGTTTTGTATAATAATCGTATTTTTTTTGTTATGTGATTTCTGGTGTACAATAAAGTATAATATATAATTAAGTATAAAACAATACAATACGATAATAAGATAAATAGTAAGCATCAATTTTTTTTTACTATTTTTATTTTGACGTGACATAAACGCGTACTTATGTCACGATTTTTTGGAAAAAAATAGTCTACTTAAGTCACAGATAAGCGTGACTTAAGTGCGAGTTTAGGTCACACAGTGCTATAAACAAAATTTTCTCAGATAATGCTATTTAAAGTCTGTGGTATTTTACACCCGATAGCGGGTATTAGTGTTTGTAAATACCTTGCGTGTGCGGGAGCACACCGATATATTTAACCCGGCAGGGTTAAATAAAACATAAGCTATTTATTAACTAGCCGCAGTAGCACGAGAACGTATAATTTGTAAGATGAAGTTGTTCAGCGTAATGTTGATACTATTAGTACTGTGTTCTGTCATTTGTACAGGTAAGTTTTAAGTTTAACTAAGTAATCTCTTGTTTGTTAGTCTAGACCTGCGGGACAATTGCAAAACACACTAACAGTAGGAATTGTTTTCAATTTGACAGTTCAAAAACATTTATTGCGTTTTTTTTTTGATATGGCATCTCGTAGTTGACCTTGAGAGGTCGTGACTACTTAACCGGGCTATCCTGCGGTTGCCTTGAGAGAACTCAAAGCCTCCAGCCAGGGGCTTAAAACTAACTAAGTAAACTAAGCGACTACACGCTAAGGGCACCCCCTGTGGGGTACGAGCCTCGGCTTTGGGCGTCGCTGGGGAGAGGGCAGCAAGTTGGGACAGGCTGGATCGATTTTTGAATTTATTGCGTTGTTTACGCGTTGTTGAGCAGACAAATTTTTCGAACGTAAAACGAACGATTTTCGAACTTCAAAATTATTCGGATTGATTGATAGTGTGTTACGCGGAACTAACTACACCGACTTCCGAAATTGAAGTTAATTTTCACTTTGTAGTGTTTTTTTTGAAGTCGCTTGTTTATATAATATTTTTAGATTGATTTTTAGTTAAGTATAGTTTACTGTTTACTTCACGTCACGGTCTGGATCCACGGTCTGCCATTAGATGACTCCTTTTAACGTCGTCAACTATATCCGATGATCCTGCATACTTATCTCTTTTGTTGACTGTACTGTCGGCAGTACGTCACTGTAGTTTGTGCGTTTTAGCACGGTAATAGTGGTGACACAGCCATTTCACTCGGAGACTAGTAGCGTTATATTAATCAGAATTGAAAAAGCGTTTCCTTACGATGTTTTCCCTCATCGTTTGGAGAGCAGTGGTGATGAAATGATTTACACCAAGTAAAGGAAAGAAAAGTAACTTAATTATATTTTATAGCCGCCTTAGTACTACACACTGTGAAAAATTAAAGTGTTTACCTAATACGGTTCATCAGATACAGCCCTTTGACAGACGGACGGAGAACGGAGCCTTAGCGATGGGTCCCTTTGCCACCCTTTGGGCACGAAACCCAAATAAAAGTGTATTACTTGTACCGTTAAACAATGGTGTAGTGAAACTCCACCATTGTTTTTTTTTATTACGAATATTTAAATCGTTAGATCCGCTTTACCGCGTCAAAAGATGGTCGCGTTTCTGTTTCGTTTTGACACCTCTCACACACAATGTGGCATGATACCACATTGTGTGTGGAAACACAATTTACACGGGATGTGTGAAATCACTCTCCTCACTACGTAGTACGGACACTTTTCACACGACATAAGTGCGGTGACGACGTCTAACGATTTAAATCTTTGCATGCGAGACTTGACGACTCCCAGGGGGCTTACTCTCCAAACTAATTTTAATTCCAATGAGATGCCAATATGATTCCAATGTTAATTTTACAGTCACGTGATTCGGTACTCTTGAAAACAATATTGTCAACAATTACCCCACGCCAAGCCCGAACCCAATTCCACTTAGTTCTCCAAAATGGACACCCAATCTAAAAATCATTTGGCGCTAGCATCGAACTCAAGAGTACGAAACGTCACAATTCCAATGTCGATCTATCGGAATTAAATTGAAGAGTAAGCACCCAGGAGTCCTTGTTTTAACAAAATAGCTATTTTTGTTTATATGGTTTTTCTTTTCAGTTTCCGGGTTTCCGCCCGTGCAGTCGTGCAGTGAAATAACGTACCAATACTATCAACATGAAATCAATGAAATTCTGGCCATTCCTGAGTCTGAACGAACACAAGAAGAAAAAGACAGGCTAGAACATCTTCAGAGTCTAATAGCAGAATGTGAAAAAAAAAACGACGTTCTAAATTTTGTACCAAATTAAAAAATAACTATGTTCTAAATTTAAATCGGACTTTTTTTCATTTAAATCAGACTTTTATGATTTAGTAATATTGAATCGCTTTTCATTTGGTATTCAGTTTTTAGATTTTTAGCTTAAGAACAAAACACTATCATAATGGTTTATTTTATAATTTACAAATAATTAACAGACCATGAAGGTAATATTAAACAAAAAACTTAAAACATTTTGGACAATTTTGCATCACTTATTGTGAGAAAGAGATATTTTTTTTTTCATTCTCGTTACAAAGCCCATTAATTCTTTATTTTTAAATTTACACACTGCTATGGTAAAATTGCCGAAACGATTTTTTAAATTAAAATGTTAAGAAACTAAAAAATTGCGTCGAAAAATTCATCCGCATCGCTGTCGACTGGTAATGTACCCAAGAGACTGGCGGCATTACCACGTTGTATCGCGATGCTCAGCCTCTGGCCAAGGTAAAAGCCAGCCCTTGGGTCACGGGAAGTGTCAACCAGCCGTTTAGATATTTCTTTAAAAAGACCATGAGCACTCGGACCCCACGGCCCGAGAGTTTCAACCCCAAACGGCTCGAAAATATAATTTCCGATAAGGTTATCATATTTTCGCCGCTTGAGGTTTTCCGCAGCCGCAGCAGCAGCGCCAGCACAGCACGCCGAGCCAGGAAGATGGGATGGCGCAAGAGTATCGACACACGTTGCGTCCCAAACTAAAGGCCTACCCACCTTCCATGGAAATAAGGACATACCGTCCGGTCTCTTGCCATCGTCGCGTGCCAAGCCATTGGGTTCTAATACAGCTGGAACGCCGACGGTAACAAGAGCTCGTCGGATGATGAATGAATGAATGAAAAAATGCGGATGAATTTTTCGACGCAATTTTTTAGTTTCTGTATAGTTTTAGTTAACTTAGTATTTAATTTTAATTTTGTTATTTATAAATTTGTATATCAATTAAATTTTATAAATGTAAACCATCTTATTTTCTCCATGTTGTATTGAAATTTTGTTTCTTTTCAAGTGATTCTTTAAAAAGTCACAAGTGATTCTTTTAAAAAGTCACATTTAAATCATCTCAACACTGCTTTTACAATATGTCACTTACATCCACTATACCTACAGGGCGGCAAGGATATGGACGCGCAAACTGTAATCATCAATGAGGGTTTTCTGAAATGACGTTCGCCAGGTGGCAGCACTGACACGTCAAGTCCAGGCATCTGTCAAAGAGCCTATATTTTCTTTAGTCATGACTGAATGATGAACGAATGAATGAATCGAATGATGAACGTCATCATATATTTTATATTGGAAGACCTCTTGTCACAGTGGTGCCAACGGGTGTCGTAAATTTTCACGAAAACCCTCATTCAGCACACGATTCTAGCCCCTAGCTAAGAAATTTTTCGTCAGTTACCTATGGAAAAAAATCTGTTGTTTCCTAGAAAAGTGGAATAATTAAAGTCCTCCAGATCGTATTTCGGCCTCGGCGGCCAATCTCAACAGAGACTGGCCTTCGGCGCGAGAGATGTTATAGTAAACAAGTGTGCGTGCAAATACAGGTGCACTCCCTCTTCCCTCACTCTCATAGTCTGATGGGACGGCAATCAGACATGACCAGAGAGATCAGGCGCAGCAGGAACGGCTTAACGTGCTTTTCGAAGCACGGGGGTATCACACCGCCAACTTCCAAACTCCGGGATATTACTAAAAAATTCCTGATGGAAAAACTCAATAACACTGTATAACCTAATTAGTTCAGTTCTATCCATATTAGATTATTCTCTTAAGGGGGAAGCGCTAAGGTAGCCCGCGAAAATCAAATTTTCTTACGTTTTTTGTAATTTGCTGGTCAGTATTAAGTTGTACGTCAATCAAAATATGATTCGCGGCCATAACAAATATGTATTTACAGAATTGTAATCAATAAAGTCATCAACACAACTCTCTAAGACCACGTAACTCCAAAGAATGATGATTTCATGAAACAGTTATTTATTCTTTGGAGTTACGTGGTCTTAGAGAGTTGTGTTGATGACTTTAATGATTATAATTCTGTAAATATATACATATATTTGTTACGGCCGCGATTCATATATTAATAACATACAACTTAATACTGACCAGCAAATTCCAAAAAACCTAAAAAATTGATTTCGCGGGCTACCCTGGGCGCTTTCGCCTTAAGGCTCCTACAAACAGGCGCGACACGCGAAATAATCGCGCGCGACACAAAGACACTGCTCGTTGCGCGACTTGCGGTGCCTTTGTGTCGCGCGCGATTTTATCGCGTGTCGCGCCTGTTTGAAGAAGATGGCGTGTTTGACCCACACAAACTTGTAATTATATTTCTTAGCCGCTTCGCGAGTTTCTCGCAGAAGGTGTTTCTTCGGAAGAGTAAGGTGCTCATTTACGTGGACTGTCTGAGATGCGCCCAAGACGCCAAGCTGACTGGTAGTAAGTCCTCTCTTTAAACCAAAAATCAAGTTAAATGGCGTGCAATAGGAGAGGCCTATGTCCAGCAGTGGACTGCTGTAGTCTGATTGATGATGATAAAACTTATTATTATATCAAAGTCAAAGTCAAAGCATTTATTTCAAATAGGCACATAAAAGGCACTTTTGAACGTCAAAAATAGAGATAGGACCGTGAGGGCAGGTACATAGCCATTGTGCTACAGGGAAAATGTGTGAGGAGACAGTCCTTATTTTTTCAAAAATTTCGATCCCATTCACAGATTAAAAATTTTGATTTTCAAAATCAAAGTCAAAGCATTTATTTCAAATAGGCACATAAAAGGCACTTTTGAACGTCAAAAATTACAACAAATAGAATTGATTCTAGTCGCCCATTCCAAAAGGTAGTTTTCGTATGGAGAAGAACGGGCAAGAAACTCAACCGTTACTCTTTTAAAATTCTTTCAATATTTTGGATACATTTTATATAATCATAATATGTGAAGACGATGCACCTAAAGTAAAATTACTATACCACAATAGGTAAAAGAATTCAAAATCAATAACAAGGGATCTCCAGGTCCATGTCCAGCATTGGATCGCAATAAACTGAGTTGGTCGAACAAGACATCTGTTAAGAAGGTCTGATCCCACCAAAAACATTTCATGTAAAATGTTGCCAAGACGACCACATAAGGTTTGCCCTGTTAAAAAGATATCAGATCTCATGTACAGCAAAGCTTCTGAATCTACACGGCCTAACTCTACCGACCCTAACTTCACAAATTCTACATCAGTATCAGTAAAAATGTATGTCTTCGCCGCTTCGCTACCGTTGTGGAGGTGATGCGAATATTTAGTTTCTGAAGTAAGAAACGAAACAGCCAAGCCATACATTTTTACTGATATGTAGAATTTGTGAAGCTTGGCTATACATGAGATCTTTTTCACAGGGCAAACCTTATGTGGTCGTCTTGGCAACATTTTACATGAAATGTTTTTGGTGGGATTTCAGTTCTTTTTGTAAGTTACTAGGCAGTCTTTTTAGTGTTTATTTTTTCTTCTTTTTTGGGGTGTATTTCTTGCACATCAGCAGTGGTTTTCATTGCCTTTTTTCTTTGATTGTTTACTGATTACCATAAGCTATAAATCAGGGCGATATTTCGCTCAGGTTATTGTAAGTATGTACTTATTAATAGGTTTTTTTAGTTACTGTCTACAGTCCCGTGTAAACTTTCATGTCCTAATTCATAAAATTGGTGAAAATTTTAAGGGATGAGGGCGAAAGTTATAAGTTTATTTGGGGCCCAAGCAGCAAAAACTAGTACTATAAAAAACCATAGAACGTTTTGTAAAAAACTGTCCTTGGTCCTATAAAACCCCAAAGAACGTATCTTTTATTCGGAAGTGGCGCATTTATATCTCTGTTCAGTGACAAAATAATTTTATTGCAGTGTTCCTAATGACGAAAAGGTCCAATAAAATCTATGTAACAGTGATGCAGGTCTCAAAATAATGATGTACTGGCTACTGTAAGACCTTTTATAGTACTTTTTCATACTATACAAGAGTTTAGTTTCCTTTACCTCACCTTTTTCATTCACCATTCATTATTTTACATTCGTGATAGTGCAGAGTGCAAAAAATAATTTTACAAAAGGATACAAGCAATCTGAGGTGAGTAAGATTTTATTTTGTTATTATAATAATAGTCTGTTACGGTGGAAATGATGTGCGACTGCAGCTTTACTGATAAACTAGGGATGGGTTTACCATGAATTTAAAGTGCCCCCCTCGAATTTTTGAGCTTTTACTAAAATATTTATCATATAAAGTGATTTCGATATTCTAAGAGTCATTATAGTACTTGCCGTGACAATGTTTTCACTGTCAGTCATCGTGGATTCAACCTAAAATTGGGGTTCAGTGTGAGCATGACTGAATATATAAATACGAGTACACAATGGTTTTTTTTATTATTTTTCCGAAGACCATAGGTAATGAAAAAAAAAACTGAATTATAAACTGTTTACTGACGAATAGTGTGAATTAGTCATATAATCAGTTTTTATTTGCTTACAGCAGCGGAATGGCAGTGGAAAATCACACATTTTATATTAAGTGCAAACTGTGGATTATATACTAATCCTAAGACTCCTGTTTTATACTACCTTTAAATGAAGAATATAAGTAAATATGAAAAGTGAAGTGAAGTGAATATTCTAACATTTCAGGTTTTTGACATATTTTCGAGTACCTAGGTACCTCATATTGTATAAGCTAAGTTAATCATGTGGGTTGATTTTAACGTGAGATCAAGACTGATAGAAGAATGAGAAATGTAAGGTTTTTCTTTTTTAGTTCAAAATAAAGAACCATTTAATTAATAAAGATTTTTATTTATGTACCATCTGCGTAAATAACCTTAGGAACTAGTAAAATCTCTTTATTATACAGTATGTAATAATGGCACAAAATAAGTTGTTGAGTTGTACGTATTATATTATTATAAGAGATCGAGATAAGTTTACACTTTATTGCGTCAACTCTGAATATATACTATATATAATCTTTGAATATTGTCTTCATGCGAAATATTATAATTAATGGCCAAATTTTTCACGCCATCACGAAATTGTTGGTCTTCTAATGTTGAATCATTGTTTGAAGATTCAGAAAATTCGCTGGAGTAAGGACTCTCTTTAGAAATAATATCTTTATAAGACACATTTTGTACGGAACCGTTTCCCGTAATTGTGATTCCAACTTGATTTTGGCTACTATTACTGCTTTGATTGTTTGATGATGGCGAAGCTGCTTTTTCAAAACGTCTATTCACTTCTCTTCTGTATGTTCCACTGCGTTTATGTCTTTTCCAATTCTTTAAATCATTTTGTTTTGTTTTTTGGGCAGAATGTACGTCGCATTAATTCCGTATCAAAATATCTGAATATTGTTGTAAAAGCGAGCCAATAATCCTTTTTGGGACTTAGCTGTTATTTAATAGAAACATTTATCTACATGTATGTGCCACTTTTGCATCATTATAGTGATAGATACCCATTTATAATACCAACAAGCGCAGTGCTAGGCACCAAAAAAGTTGTTATACAATAATTCTGCTCTATTATAGTGTCTGTGTGACATGCTTATCGATAAAATTATAATATGCATCTAAAAACTATTATAATACACTTACGTTCTATTAGCGTGCTCTGAAATTAGACTACATCATAAAGCCACTCTATTGTAAAGTATTTGTGACTACTAACGTAAACGTACTATAGCAGCGATCTGAATATCCACAATATCACAATATCGCCTTGTAGTTGAGTGTTCATCACTGCTATAACGAAACTACTATTGCAGTTCGTTTGGAACCCTTATTACGCTAATCAGATAAATAAAGGCACCTGTTAACAATTTCATAGAGCAATATTTTTATGTACTAGTTATTTTAGAACTTGCTATAGTACTTGACTATAACGGTTGTATAAAATGGTGAAGTAAACGTTTACATTCATTGTTTATAGGTATTTTTAGCTCTCTAAGCATTTAGAGCAATAATGTACTGTCGAACGCTTTTATACAACACTCTGGCACCGCTAAAACCTTAATAAATCGTTTATAGAGCTTTTTAGAGTTATGAGCTGAAATAATAGGACTAAATTGCTGGTTGGGGGGCACGGTAGTGTTTTTTTGTATACTGAACTTTGTTTACATACCAAATTTCGGATTTCTAGCACTTCAGGAAGTACCCTAACATTTTGAAGTCTCATACAAACTTCCACCCCCCCATTTTAGGGGATGGGGGGCGAAAGTTATAAGTTTGTGAATTTTTTTGTTAGTTGTATACTAAACTTAGATTACGTACCAAATTTCAGCTTTCTAGCACTTCAGGAAGTAGCCAAACATTTTGATGATCATCAGTGTGTCAGTGACGAAATCGGTGTATTTTAGATATCAATAAAGTCTAAAGTATTAGAGCTATTCAATTGAGACTTTGTGTATGTTTAATAAGTCTATTATGACATCATATCCTGAGAATATGAACTATCTGGTACATCAGAAACTAACTCTATGAGGGTTCAAAAAAACGAAGAAACACTTCGAGAAAAGGTAGGTAGTGTCCTTGCGCTTCGCTTGGCTCGTCTTGGCGGGAGCACTACCGTGCCCCCAGATATAGGACAAACTGCACGAAAGATTATAGATTATACATCATACGTCTTTACATCGTTCTCACATATAAGTTCCTCCTCCTCTCAAGCTCCCAAGGTTGCCTGGAAGAAATCGCAGAAAGCGATAAGGCCGCCCATTGTATATTTTGTATTCATAATCGTATTTTTTTGTTATGTATTTTCTGGTGTACAATAAAGTATATATAAATAAATATAATTATAAATTCAACATTAATGAAGTAACTAATATTTTTGTAAAAATATAATTTAAAAGAGTGTCCATGGATTTTCTTGCCCGTTCTTCTCCATGGGTACCTACGCTTTGGAATGGGCAACTAGCTTCATATTTTCTGACTGACCGACTTTTTGACAATTCAAAAGTGCCTGTAAATGGTTTAATTGAAATAAATGCTTTGGGTTTTATAGTCTACCTGATTGCGTAGTTAAAGTGACATTCTATCAGCAATATAAACGATGATGGAAAAGTCTTAAATGTATGGGACTGATGTAAGTTACCGAAAAGCTTACCTTAATCCTGTTCAGTAGGTATTTTCCCGGAGGATATAAAAAAGTGTGACAATATAAACACATTCAAACGCAAATTAAGCAATACATCACGACATTTGAAATAAAGTAAAACAGAATAATTATGCTAATATAATGTCTCCAGCACTTTAGAGGTAACTAATGTTAATAGTATAGAGGTATGAGGTTCAGGATGTAAAGTTCACTCATACTCTATAGAAAAGTGAGGATCCTCCGACCAGACGGGTGTTGTGTCTGGCGGGCAACTGCCCGTAGTTGCGTCAACTCGGCAGTTTCCAGTGTTTGCCAATAAACTAACCGATAGTCTAGGACGAATGGTGTTTTAAGCGTAGAGTAAGTGAGTAACTCAGCCTACGTAGCAACATAGTGTAGTCTACGGAAGCGTAGCGAAGTTCATAGCCTCCAAAGCGTAGCGTTTACTATGAAAGCGTAGCAAAGCTCGTAGTCACAAAGCGTAGCGTCACCTACGAAAGCGTAGCGAAATTCGTAGTCTCCAAAGCGTAGCAGAGCTTACGAGAGCGTAGCGAAGTTCGTAGTCTCTAAAGCGTAGCGGAGCTTACTAGAGCGTAGCGAAGTTCGTAGTCTCCAAAGCGTAGCGGAGCTTCGAGAGCGTAGCGAAGTTCGTAGTCTCAAAAGCGTAGCGGAGCTTACGAGAGCGTAGCGAAGTTTGTAGTCTCCAAAACCTACATTTTTTGTATATTATACTAGTCACACAAAACGAGAGAGGGGGCTTGTGGCTAAGTAATAACAGCCACACGGGTCTATCGATCGGGTTAAGCTAAGCTTGCTGCTGCTGATCTGTAGATGGGTGACCATATTTACATATTTAAAATCAATTTGCATTAAAATTACATTAGCACGCTTGTAAATCAGGCGAAGCCAATATTGTGGGCAAAATATATCTGAATTAAAATGATATTATTTTGTTATTATTTTATTTCATTTATTTTTTTAATTCTTGAGCACAGTCGTGCATATGACCACTAAACCAACGACGCAGTCCACGAGAAGACCCAGAAGCTCATTATTATAATAAAATTATATGACATTAGTAGCTACAGTTATCAATCAATACATTGCATTAAATTTTGTAGTCCCGATAACGTATTAAACAATCCGAAGCGGTCTGGTCGAAACGTGTCGTGTTAGATAAATTGCTCCAGAGACAAAACTAACGTGGTTGGGATAATTATTATTATAATTACAAATAATTAATTTGGGTGTTGTTCGGGATAATTATTATTTTAGTTGTTCATGTAGGATTGAGTGGAAGTTCTTGTGGACAATGAGCGGTATTTGTGTTTATTTGGATTTTAATTCTTTCGGCGAAGTGTAAGTAAATTATTTTATATTTATTTTAGTAAATTGCAGGTTAGCGATAAGGAGTTGTTAGGTAGGTCCTGTGGTCGAAAATACAACGAGAACTATCTATAGTAAAAGTAATCTTCAGAACAAAGTCGGTAAAAACAAGGGTCAATTATCGAAGTGTTCAATAAACTTTATATTTAATTAATTTATGCAGTGGTTTTTTCACAAAACTCGATTTTCCAAAGGACTTTTCGTATTTTTTTTACGCACGTTTTAGTTCGGAACGGTGTTTGTGTGCGTGCGAACTAGACGTTGTGCGTGTAAACTAGCGAATTGGTGGATGTCACATGTCTCCGAATTTTTTGAATGGGTAGTTCTCACATTCACAAAATATGAAACAATCTATTTACATAATTCTTTAAAAGAGTTTCGTGTAACAGAGTAATAATCTTTATGTTTTTCAATCTACCGCCTGCCGTATATTGTCTAAATTAACTGTGGGTACCTACATTTAGAATATTTTAAGTATAAATCGGAATCTTTGTGTCGAAACATAACTTCAGTGTAGTCAAGTGTAGTGGTCAGTGAGGATAGCCATTTGATTTATGGTAAAATAATAAAGTGAATGATAGTCTAGTGTAAACTTTGTTGGTTAGAAGTATGTGTTTTGGTTTTTTATTGGTACTTACTTGTGATAGTGACGTTGAAAAAATTTGATATAGTATCCCAAAGTAGGTAAGTTAGCTGCTACTAAATTTTTCCCCTAAGACGACCCACTGACCCGATCATTGTCATGGAAATTAGATTTAACAGAATAATAATAATAGAGAATAAAACCAATTAATTATCTAGACTTAGCACACGAGGCTGTTGGCATGTGGAGTGTGAGCTCCGCTGTCATTGTCGTATCGGCCAATGGCCTAATGGCCGAAAGCCTCGGTCAATATCTGTCTAGAGGCTTTCCTTAGGCGGTTGGATCAAGGGTCTGATGCAGAAGGCAGTACTCCTCGATACGGTTCGCATCCGCCCCTAAGACGACCCACTGACCGCATCGTGAGGGACGTCCCGTCTCTGGAGCCCTAACTACCGGTAGTATGGTCCGTGATTCCGTAATAAAAATATTTAAAAATAAATAGGTAGTTCCAGTTCGCGTCAAATAACTTTGCCGCTCTGAAGCTAGGCTTTTCGCTAGCCGCGCATGCGCGCTGCTGTTTTATTCATAGATTTGTTGCCTACTTCAGAGCGGCAAAGTTATTTGACGCGAACTGTATATGTGTTTTATATAAAACTAGCGAACCTGGCGAACATCATACCGCTTCAGAATAAATAAATATAAAATCTACGAGAAAATGAATTGTCTTCATGATTTTCTTTTGTGTATTTTTAACATGTTTTAATAGTTATTCTGCTGTTCTGGGTTTTTTTATATTAATTAAATAAACCGATTTTTATATTAATTGATTTGTTGGATTTGTCTCCGCAAATCCAACAAATCAATTAATATAAAAATCGGTCCAGTCGTTCCTGAGAACTTTAGATGGTGTAAGTTAGGCGTGTGTAAAGAGTGAGTCGGTTCCCTAAAGAGTTAGGGAACCGACTCACTGATCCGGATCTAGACAAAATCAAACTGGTTGCTAATTTAATTGTAAAATATATTCTTTTTTTGATATTGATTTACATTCTGTAATAACTTTAACTTACACCCTGACTTATTACTTGTAATTTTTATTTTATTTTATTTAAATGAAAATCGTTTACTTTTACCATGTTTGTAAATATGTGAGCACCATGCATCTATGAGATAATTAATTTATATGTCATGGTTTCATTTTTAATTCTTTTACCTATTGTGGTATAGTAATTTTATTTTAGGTGCATCGTCTTCACATATTATTATGATATAATTAATGTATACAAAATATTGTAAAACATTTTAAAAGAGTAACGGTGGAGTTTCTTGCCCATTCTTCTCCATACGAAAACTACCCTTTGGAATGGGCGACTAGAATCAATTCTATTTGTTGTAATTTTTGACGTTCAAAAGTGCCTTTAATGTGCCTATTTGAAATAAATGCTTTGACTTTGACTTTGACTTTGACATTGAAGTGATTCAAAAGATTGGTTCACTAACAACGTTTCAAACGCATCATTTGGATCTGAAACATTAAGGCTCCTTCAAACAGGCGCGACACGCGATAAAATCGCGCGCGACACAAAGGCACCGCAAGTCGCGCAACGAGCGGTGACTTTGTGTCGCGCGTGATTCGCGTCGCGCGTCGCGCTTGTTTGCAGGAGCCTTTACTTTGCACTGTGCTCATTCCGCGCGACGCGTCATTCGCGAGGCGACTGAGCAGTCAGCGAGCAAGAGGAGACTGAGACACACTGAGTTACTTAACTATAGACTCGCGAGTCGCGAGTGAGCGAGCGACATAATTACAATCTATACAAGTCGGAAAGAGATACCAAATGAGATGTGTATCATTCATACTGTCACAGATTTTGATTCTGTAATTTATATCCTTTGAGCCGATGATCCAAATGAAACATCAGTGTTTCGGATCATTTCAGCGATCAAGATGCAAGTGTTCCAATCGCAAGAATGATATACGTTGCCCACCTCTAGTGTACAATGCGTGCCACGAAAGATGAGACGACCCCGCCTCCCCCGCTCTTTCCGCCGCCCATATGACGTCCGGTCCCGTCCCGCACTCAGACCTCATACCGCTAAAGATACCTAAAATCGTGTACTGCGCATGTCAAACCACGTGGTGTGTCAAGTCTCATCTTTCGTGGCACGCATTGTAACTAACCCGACTTTGTTAACCGACGAAAAAATTTTATTTATATATATATTTTTTTTGTATGACTTCGCATAACTTTTTACAGAGTATAGTCCGATTTTGATCATCTTTTTTTGTTTATATATAGATGATAGATTTATATAAGCACTAGCTTCCGCCCGCGGCTTCGCCCGCGAGGTATGTCGTTAAAAACTATTCTATGGCCTTCTCCGGGATGCAATTTATCTCTCTGCCAATTTTTATTGCAATTCTTTCAGTGGTTTAGGCGTGAAAAGGTAACATACAGACAGACGGACAGACAGAGTAATTACTTTCGAATTTATATTATTAGCATGGGTAAGATAAATAAAGGAAATAATACCTAGAGAATTTAAAATAAATTCCATAATAATAGGCAAAAATAGTGCGTATAAGGATAACCGTCGGTTGGTGTCTCATTTCATTAAAAGCGTCTAACGGGCCTCTGCGAGTTGGCTTCATACACCTTCCAAAAGACTGGGGCCCCCATGGTCCCGACATATTACGAACATGTTAGCATAATAATATATTAATTTGCATAAAAACACGAAATAAAAACATGGTAAAAATAAAATTTAGATCAAAACATGTTTTGCCAATCATGCAAATTCAGTAGGTAGGTAAGTAACATTTTATAGGCCTCTGACTTATACCCGTAATGACAGTTAAAGATCCAGCTGGAATCAACACCTTAACGTGCTTTCCGAGGCACAGAGGGGTACGATGGTGGTAATCGATGGTCACCCATCCGTGAACTGACGTAGCTTCGATAGACCCGTGCGGCTGTTATTATTTAGCCACCAGACCCCTCCTCTATTATACTAATACTAGTTTCTACGCACGACTTTCTTCGCGTGAAATTTCACCCTCGCATTCACCTAGGGGTGGAATTTCGAAAAATCTCTTTCTTTGTGAAGAAATTCCTTTCTTTGTGGATACCTACTCCTTAAAAAGAACACACCCTCCAAATTTCATGTCTCTAGGACCAGCGGTTTAGGCTGTGCGTTGATAATAATATATCAGTCAGTCAGGACTTTGAATCTTATATTTAAAAAATAAAAAGAGGTAATTGTGAGTTTATATGTAGGAGGTAATCTTCGGAACTCCTGATGTGATTCCAAAAATTCTTTCACTAATAGAAAGCTACAGTATTGCCAAATGTCATAGGGTATTTTACGTAAAAAAAAACCGGTCAAGTGCGAGTCGGCGCACCGAGGGTTCCATACAAATTTGTAGGTATGTAACTACAAATTTACGGTTTTCGGATTTTTCCCTTTACGTGTGCATGACATTGCTTCTTACAATGTTCATGATTCTAGTTCAACGGGAAGTACCCTATAAATTTTGATTCCCTTGAGAGTGTGTGAGCCTATATACCTACAGCCTTCCTCAAAAATTCGGCTATCAAATGCAAAAATCATTTTTCAAATGCGAAAGGTAGTTCCAGAGGTTAGCGCGTTCAAACGAGCAAACTCCTCAGTTTTTTTATCAGTATATACGTAGTATGGATATGATTTTGTAATTAGACACTTTGTACACTGACATGGGTTTATGCTTCTGACGTAGTGATGACGCACAACCAAGACATTGACGTCCATACACTGGACGTTTTCTTCCTTTTTTTCAATGTTGGAGGTGCACCTTTTTTTCCAAACTAGTTTAAGCCGCGGTCTCACGGCCCGTTAACTGACAGGCCGCGACAGGCATTGCTACGCCTTTCGAGGCCTGTTGCGGCTCGTGCCGAGCATTCCCACGGTGCATGTCGGTCTGGTGCTGGTGCGGCATGTTTGGCACTATTCCAACATGTCAAGTGATACGGTGTGCATGGTGGTACGGTGGTTTTATTCAGAGGCCAATTATTTAATAAATAAAGCATAAAGAAACGCGCGCCCGTACAGGCCGCGACTGGTGCTCCCTGCGCCGCGGCTCGCCACTCCTTTGAACTTACCAACTCCCGACGGACGGGCGAAGGCCTCATCGGATGCGACGGTTCCCACAGCCCATCGGCCTGGCCTGGCGCGATCTGGCTTGTCAGAAAGCGGGCCGTGAGAACGCAGCATTAGAATATCCCAATATAGTTTAATGTTTTACATGTTAAAAACCCGAAGTTAATTACAAGGCTAAAAATACTTGGGATATTTTTAGTTTGGTTCTTTCGTAATGGACAGGTTTGATTGACCTTTTTGAAATAGATTTTCAAGATTAAACTTCGTAGTTTTCGGCATGAAGCAAAGCCAGAAAGCGTAAAATAAGTTTAATGAATTCAGAAATGCCTACTTAGAGAATAAAGGCTCCTTCAAACACGCTATAAAAACGCGCGCGAACAAAGGCACCGCAAGTCGCGCAACGAGTGGTGCCTTTGTGTCGCGCGCGATTACATCGCATGTCGCGCCTGTTTGTAGGAGCCTTCATCGTAGGTAAACCAGTTGTCGGCCCTCCTAATAATATTATTAACTCTGAGCAGAGGCCTCCAATTCTGTAGATATTATTCCCCGCGAAACCTTACCATGTGCAAACCACGTCAATATTGTGTCTTGTTAACGGCAAGGAATCGACATGTCAAAATTACGGACAACATGTATTTTGGCAGTTCAAACCGCGGCATTGTGTAATAGCCATTGAGAATAAGTTAAGGTGAATGGGTAGTTGAGACCGCGAAATTCAAATTTTCTTACGTTTTTTGCAATTTGCAGGTCAGTGTCAGGTTGTATCTTGATCAAAATATGATTCGCGACAATAGCAGGTACATATTTAGAGAACTATAATCATTAGAATCAATAATACATCTTTCTAAGTTAGATTTCTACCACTAACACTTTTCCATAAGAGATTGGTGGTTGGTGGTAGAAATCTAACTTAGAAAGATATATTAATGGTTCTAATGATTATAATTCTCTAAATATGTACCTGTTATTGTCGCGAATCCTATTTTGATCAAGATACAATCTGACACTGACCTGCAAATTGCAAATAACGTAAGAAAATTTGAATTTCGCGGTCGACCACTATCCATTCACCTTAATAGCAGATGTCGTGATTAACTAAGGAATCGACGTGGTTTTCGAAGTAAGGAATCATTACGTGGTCACAGTGAATTCGGGTCCTATATTTTCACAACATTGTAGTAATAACCGCATAAATCTCGATCCCGTGATTTCCAATATAATTCAATCATGATTCGAAAGACATGTGGCGCCATCTATTATCATCATAACGTTATTGTTATTTTCCTCGGAACAGCACTTTTTTTCGGGATGAAAGGTACTCTATGTCCGTTTCTGTACAACGCAACGTAGGTATTATGATCAATCATTTTTAAACCTTATGCTTTAGCGATAACATTGAAAATCTATTAAGGAGATTTGACAGATTGTAGTAGCTTGATGTGCTGGCGTCCGTCGGTACCTACCTATAAAAAATTTGGAAGATAGAGGGCGTAGCAACCCAGACAAAAATCAAGTTTTACCCGCGCCTCCTTGCCTACCCCTCTCATCAAACACTGAGAAAACAAACCGCAATCCCTTCCCATCAGCAGAAACTTTTCGCCCGGCGTATATCCAGGTATTTGAATTTGAATCCTCTGTAATAAATATACGCAAAATAATCCGATAAAACGGCTTTATTCAATGTACCTAATAGTATGATCGCTGTGTCCAAGTAGGTCATTCGGTTCCCTACAAAATGATTGAGCTGGATGGTGCTGATCCACGCATCATGTTCGTGAACGGCGCCATCGGTTCAGACTGGTCATCTCTTAACTGCCAAGGCTTATTTTTAATCTTATATTTTGAATTGTTTCTTCATTTGTGTCTTTTTTTACATTATTCTCACATATAGAAGCAACAAGAATAATGTACCCAGGATTTTGTAATATCTTGATTTAAAAGAATGTCCATGGAGTTTCTTGCCCGTTCTTCTCCATAGAGATTTACGTTTTGGAATGGGCAACTAGCGTCAACTTTCTGACTAACTGACAGACTATTTAATTTTGACAATTCAAAAGTGCCTGTACAAGGTTTAATTGAAATAAATGCTTTGAGTTTGAGCCTGGTATATTATTCAGTATAATTGTATGTTCGTGAAACTTTTACTACTACTTGAAACGTTTTTATTTACCTGAATATATAATTATTATTATTTCCCATCTTCCTAGCACGGTGGACTGTGCTGGGGCCGCTGCTGCAGGAGCAGGAAACCTCAAACGACGCAAATATAACAACCTTATTGGGAGTTATGTTTGAACCGTTGGGGGTTGAAACCCTAGGCAGGCCTCCGTCACTCCATGTACTTGCGCGCTATAATTACCTACCGCCCGGCCGAGCGGTCTCGGGCCGTTTGCGGACCATATTCAGTGCGGTTTTCGCAAGCGAAGCGCACGCACGTTATTCAATTTTAATCATTCCATTCGTTTGTACGGGTACCTACAATGCCGTCTGGTGCCTTATGTGCAGTAGATGGGTGAAAACCAAGTAAAAGAAGGGATAAACACCTAATATTTTTCCATTTACCTGTCAATGAAGAAAGTTAAGTGATAAACTATTACCATTTTTTGTCGTTTCAAAATTATTACAGCCAGCACCTATTTATTAAAAACATATTTTACCTCTATACGATACAATTTTAAACTACCGAACATATTCACAGTTCTCAATAAAATAGACACAAGTAGTTATGTTAATTTAATTTTATTGAAGAGGCAGCCCTGCGATTGCTGGGGGATCGCGCGGTGCGAAGCAATCACAACTGTACGCTTGAGCATTTAGGCACATTTTAGCATGCAGCGGTTGCTGACGCGACGGAGTAGGCTATTATAGCAATAGGTATTAGAAATTTTCTACTGAGTGAAGTATCTGTTACGTAGTAACTATTTAGTAATCTGTGCCCTAGGGCCTTGGAGACCGAGTGCGCATCGAATATTTCGGGACATCGCCAAGCGGTTGGCCGACTCTTCACGTGACCAGAGGGCTGGCGTATTTTTAGCCCAAAGAATCAGCATTGCCATCTAACGTGGTAATACTGCCAGCCTTTTGGGCACTTATCCCACTGACAGTGATGCGGACGAATTTTTTGATTGTTTCTTTAAATTTTTATTACATACTTGTAGGTATATGCGTAATATAATCATATATTTTTATTATTTATTAATTGGGTTCACCAACAATTGTATACACTATTTTAAGCAATTTAAACAAAAGGAACAAATCGGAGTAAAGTGTAACAATCACTTATAGGTAAACTCTGCATGCACACAAATAGGTGTCGTAACTTAAAAAAATAGGAATAAAAGACTATGTGAATGTGTATGTATGTGTGTGTAAGTTGCACTGATTAGAACTTAATAAATTAGTTAAACTAAACTAAAACAAACATGTAAAAAAAAAACAAAACAGACAAAACAAGGTAGTGTAAAATAAGTTATACGTAGCCTAAATTCATCCACCCAGTGATATAGATATATGCAGGGCTGAGAAACTCAATTTTCGAGGAGAAACTTGTAAAAACTGGCTTTCAATTTGCTTAAGCTGTCAAATATACAATACATCTTAGTGTTAGATTATTGTCTTATATTTTGATGTTTATTTGTCAGCTTTAAGCATTAATTAGATAAACACGCAAGTTTTTTTTTAACAATAATTATGTATAAATAATAATAAACACACACTAAACACAATTTATTCACAGCACAACCGTCATCCGTGGACCGAGCGCGAGGGCGCGCGATCGCGGAAACACTGCGATGACTGTAGAATCGTCATTCATTCGTTTTAAATACTTGTCAGAGATAACATATCTTTCTTGTTTTGTCTTATTTGGCAGAGAAATAGTTTTTTTTTTTTTTTAAACGTTGCCCCACACTAGGAATTTCTCCTGTATCGTGGGTGCGTTTACAAACATTAAATTCACATACACAAACAGCCAGACCCGGAACAACTACCTGTAGGCAATACAAATATTTGTTCCGTGCGGGAATCGAACCCGCGACACGCAGCGCAGCAGTCGATCGTTCAGCCACAGCGCCAATCGTGTCATCAAAAGATTGCATCCCGGGGAAGGACATAGGATAGTTTTTATCCCGATATTCACACGGGGTCGACACTTATGCGGGTGGAACCGCGGGACGCAGCTAATTAAAATATGTATATTTACATAACAACTTCTAAAATAAACCGGACCACATCAGGTTCTAATAAAAAATATGTTTTGTACATAACATTTGCGCAGTTGGTCTTTGCTGGCAATTTTAGTGGTATTCAAAATTCCTTTAATTAGTAGGCATTCAAGATACTTAATAGTAGATTTTACAACAAGTGCACAAAACAAACCATTTTTATCCGAGACTTTCAGCAGCCCGAGCCGAAGGCGAGGGCTGATAGTAATGTCGAGGATAGAAATGGTTTTGTGGACGAGTTATAAACTCTGCTTTTCACTTCGATTGCGAGGAAATAAAACAGTAGGTAGTATAACATAACATTTCTTTAATTAAAATTCAAAGTAAAATTAGAACAGTTTTGAATACTGAAGGAAATTATTTTTTTTTAAATCTTACGACATTGATATTAGGCTGCAGACCTATACAGCCTACTATTAAATTAATTTTGTAATAATAATTTTCTTAAATCAACTAACCTACCGTACTTGAATTAAAATTTTAATATCTATTATATCTTAAAAAAACACATAAGGCAAATAAATTAAAGTAAATATTATATAATAACAAATTCTATCTATGAACTTCTTATTGCATTTGGCTGTATGGCTCATTTTCTTTGCCTTAATATAATACATTTATGAGTAGATACGTTAATGCCCTTGTGCACAAAATTCGATTTTGTGCAGCCTATACCCTGCACAAAGAAGCACTTTCAGAGCATGAGAAGTGAAAATATTATTTTATCAATACAGGCTTTCATTTTGACAGTTTAAGGTCAAAGTCAAATCATTTATTTCAAAAAGGCACATTAAAGGCACTTTTAGAACGTCAAAACTTACAGTAAAATTGAATTGATTCTAGTCGCCCCTTCCAAAAGGTAGTGTTCGTATGGAGAAGAATGGGCAAGAAACTCCACCGTTACTCTTTTAAAATGTTTTACAAGGTTTCCATATTATTCATTGCATTATTTAAGTGGTTGAGCTGACAAATTTTTCGAGCAATGGATAAGCAGTCCTTCAAAATTATTCAGATTGTGATTCTTCTTCTTAGCGTGTCCGTAGCAATCTAAATGGATTCTGCCCAGAAGTCGGCTACTTGTTTAGCGCTATCACCAGCGTCCACCAGTTCCCGTAATGTGCAGCTGACAGGATATGCAGGACACGATATTAAGTGTCCCATCGTTTGTGGGACTGCACCACATTTACTCTCCAAGGCGGAATCGGCTATGAATCTCCACCCGAACAGGTGTTCCTTACTTCGGCCAACCTGGGTCTGGAGTCTGTTTAAAGACTTCCAGGTTACCCAACTCATGTCCAGGTGGGGAGGTCTTCAGCGGGTAGAACGAACGGTTTGGGTAAGGAAGCACTGTCTCGCCACAGCTTCAGTCTTTCTTGTGATGGTTCGCCAGTGAGTGGGACGATACACATGAACAGATTGTCATTGAATGTGTGTTACG
This sequence comes from Luperina nickerlii, assembly GCA_963855955.1. Lineage (NCBI taxonomy): Eukaryota > Metazoa > Arthropoda > Insecta > Lepidoptera > Noctuidae > Luperina > Luperina nickerlii. Next base: position 7,451,290 of record OY979690.1, read on the forward strand.
GAATTAGGGTGCAGGTCTAATTTTAGAGAAACAGGAGTTCATTAAAAAGCCAGAACAAGTCCCCGATAAGGTAACTTGCTAACCAAATCTCATGCAGCACAGTATGTTTGAGCATAACTTTGGATGCTAAGTTTCAGTGGGGTAGATAGATAAATTGTCAAAAAAGGTAAGTTCCGCGGCATACGCCATTAGAAAAATTCGTAATTTAACTGATAGAGACTGCCCGTTTAGTGTACTTTAGCTATTTTCATAGTGTAATGTCGTACGGTATTCTATTGTGGGTAAAATGCCGCCGGTATTCAGACTATCTTTGTTTTCCAAAAGCGAGCTGTTCTATCAATTTATAAATTAAATCCGAGACACTCTCAGAGACAAATTCAAAGAGATTAATGTAATGAATGTGCCTTCTCATTATATTTATGAAAAAAATACTATTCCCATAAAATATAAAATTGTTTAAAAAATACAGTGTTATCCATAATATAAATACTAGAAACAAACACAAATTTGTCGTACCTACAACAAGGCTCAAGAAAATAGGTGGCTCGATCAGATGCCAATGTACCTATACGCTTTTATAATAAACTACCAAGCCACGTTCAAGATCTAAGCCTTAATAAAAAACCATTCATTAAACGTAAGTTGTGCCAGAAAGCCTTTTATACCGTTAAAGATTATATTGAGGACATTTTTTTTTTAATCTCTCTGTTCTGTTAGTTTTTTTTCATGGTCTGGCAGTTTGAGTAATTTATGTGACCTACCCAAATGTCCTTTCTTTGGTATTATTCGTCGAATTGTTGAGCTCCTTAAGTTTTGAGTAGCGCTGCACGATTTCTGACAAATGCATGCACTAACTGGACAGGTCCTCTCAATCTGTGTGGTTCTTTCCTCAAAAGACCATCTCAGACATCGATCTACATGGTCGTCCATATAACCTGACCAAGATTATGTCTGGACTTTAAAAGAGACTGTGACCTCTGAGTTTGTTTCGGCCTTTCTTCTCAGAGTAGTCAGATAGGAAACGCCGACCTCCTCTAGTTTAAAAAAAATATGATTGACGTGTAAAAGTTTTTGTGCAAACCTATTTACAAAAATAAAATCATTTAACATTTATCATGTTAATTATTTTCATTTTGCGATTGGTTGACATGGCAGAAACCTCTATAGATAATCAATTTATTTGACACAGCATAATTATAATCATCCCCACAAAAACAAGACTGAATTAATTTCTTTTTTGTTTTATCATGTTTAGGTACAGACGCCAGCACATCAACCTACCACAATCTGTCAGATTTTCCCAATCAAATTTGAACCTTAAGCTTTAGCGATAAAGTTGAAAATCTATTAAAGAAATTTGACAGATTGTGGTAGGTTGATGTGCTGGCGTCCGTACATTATCGATACCCATTACCTACGTCTGCGGAGTTTTGCTAGTTAATTTTTAATGACCTTGTATTCCACACACCCAACCCTTTCGTACTCATGAGAAAAGTCATTGTAGGTTCCTAATAATATTTTTAATGTTTTGAATTCGTAATTTAAAATTTTAACGTATTTTTTTTTCTATTTTGTTACAGGAATCCCGCGCAGAGTGCGAAGAATAGTGTGAAAACTTTTAATTGCAATAGTTCACATGAAAAATAATATAAAAATTATAACAATACTAAGTACCAAACTAGAGAGAATCTTTTAAAATTTAATATATTTCTTATTCCAAATAATATTTTTATATTAGAAATTATTTTTATTATAAAATAAGGAGAAAAGAGCGGCGTCATCATGATGTACAAATTGAACCGTAAGTACCTTTTATCAAAATTACTATTTTTTTCAATTTATTTATTAAGTATACCTACTAGTATTTTACCCGACTGCCCCAAGAAGGGGGGTACCGTGTTTTGAGTGTATTTTATATAATATTATTTTGATGCGTCGAAGGCGAGAGAGGAACTCTTGTGGGTTGTAGTTACCTCGTGCCTAAATTGTCACGCTTATTCTTTATTCAGAATTTTATGAAATAGATTTAAAAGAAAACAAAACGGTGGCACTCCGGGAGTGCCGACAGAAGTGAAAACAAAACACAAACGGAATACTTTGCCATCACTCACTAACATATCGGATATACATTAAAACCGAGTATGTCCCAAGGACAGCCGAACACATCCGAAGCGGGTATTTTTTTAGTCGTATTATAAACAAAACAAGCGCGGTGTCGCTTACGGTATCAGTGGCACGAGTTCAATGTTTTTCCCATCTCAAAAAACGGCCAACGCGCCTAAAGAAGGTTTCACTTCAAAAATACTGAAATAACGCATTGAAAAAGCTTTTGTTGAGCGAAAAACAAACCGCACGGGGTCCGGGTGTTGCACTATGGTACAATGCGTGCCATGAAAGATGAGACTTGACCCCGCCTCCCCCGCTCTTTCCGCCGCCCCTATGACGTCCGGTCCCGTCCCGCACTCAGACCTCATACCGCTAAAGATACCTAAAATCGTGTACTGCGCATGTCAAACCACGTGGTGTGTCAAGTCTCATCTTTCATGGCACGCATTGTAAATTCCTTCTTGCAGGGAGGAGGCCTGAGTCCCAGAAGTGGGTACATTGCTGGTAATGTGTGAACCTTACTGAAAGTTTTATCTCGACGTAATTGTAAAAGATCGAAGAAGATGACGATCGCAAAAAACACAGGGTAAACTAATGAGTCTAATAACACACTAAGACAGCTTCGGAATATTTATAGCTTAGAAGGTTATTTTTAAATTGCCTTGATACAAAAATAACTTTTTGTGCAAAAACCGGTCAGTAATCCTGCCAGGCGTTAACAACCCAAATTATACTGACCCCTCCGTAGGAACAAATTGAGTAAGAAGGGGGATCAATCTAAAATGGTCATTGCAGGTTGTACGAACCAAATTATATTGACCCTCGTTAAAGTAGATATTTTATTTAAAAAGAGATCAAGTTATAATTGTAAATTTAGTACAGATTAAGTTGAACCAAGCGGTCATTGATTTATCAGGAAATAAACACAGTTTTAGAATGGAATATTTTTCCAATTTTTTTTTTTTTGTTGCAAATGTTGGTCAGTCATCTCTGAGGCCAGCCAGATTGAATTGATCTCTTTTAAAAGAGAAATAGTTCGAGATTACGTATCAATTTATAACGGTGGATCAGGCCAGACATTTTGAATGGAAAATTTTCTTATGCACTTTACGATTTGGGTTGTTGAAATAACAAACATAACGGAAGAGTTTAGGCAGAGGTATATACCTATAGAACACCCATGTTTCAGTTATGTAAAATTCCTATGTAATAGGGCACTGGCTGTGAGGGGAGATATGATATGCAGAAGGTTTCATGCCACTGAAAGAAATAAGCAGTAAATATAAATGAAAAATAAACTGCTTTAAACACTTCCATATGAGCCTTTTTTTTTTCAGGATGGGAAATCATCAAATGTCCCCTCCCGCTCTGGGTGGAGCGGAAGGGAGTGTCAGACTCTTACTGACTAAAACCCACCCGTGTTCCTTCCTTAGCACTTTATGTTCCGGGCCAGCGGTAACCCTTTCGGACAATCCCGCTGATCCGGCAGGCTCCATATGAGCCTAACGTTCAAAACAGTATTTTTTACTGATCCGAAAACAGTTAAAGCTTGCGGCAAAATGTTACCGTCATGACAGTAAACTTTAACGTTTCAAGTAGCTAAAAGGTCACAAAATTAACTGTTTTATTCATTTGGTGATATCGTTCAAACCATTGAAATTTACCTACATTACAGTAATGACGTTTTTCCTTTTTTTTTTGTTGTTTTTTTCAGTAAATAGTATGTTCAATCATTAAAAGTTAGTTTTACAAACATTTCTTCTTCTATATGTATATATATTATATACATATATGTATAAAATGAGAATCTGACTGACTGACTGACTGACATATCAACGCACAGCCGAAAATACTGGGTCTAGGAATGTGAAATTTTGCACACTACTTCCTTTTATAATTTAGGGGAGTACTAAGAAGGGATTTTTGGAAATTCATCATTAAGGGGGTGAAAAGGGGGGATTTCGTTTGTATGAAAAATCCTATTCCTTGAGTTAATAAACTTGAAACTTGGTACGAATACTTATCTAAGTATGTTTAGAAGTTTGGCATTTTTTGTTTTTCTAAACTACCCCTTAAAAGGGATTGGGGGTGTCAAAATTTGTATGCAAGAATTTTAACGCGCGGTCCGATTAACTCGAAACTCAGTATGTAAGACCAAAATAAATAATAAAGTATATCTGGGTTTTTATAAAATCTACCCCTAAACGGGGTGAAGAGGGATAGTAAATTTCATAGGGGAGTATTTTATTACATGGCTTTTTTTATTTTTTTTTATTTGAAATGGGCGTGCTCTTGACTCTAGTCTAGGTCAGAGATGACAGAGACAAAGTCTACGATGGAGTGAGCTCACCCAGAAGAAGTCTGTTCACTCTTACTTTGAAGAGATTCGGGTTGTATGCACATGGCTTATTGGGAAATTGGTATAAATAACCTTTAAGTCAAGCTATAGAAATATCCCAGACAATTTTTCAAAACTATGGGGATAAAAACAGTGGTTACAGTATAAATGAAAAATCTTATTCATTTGGTTAATGAACTTGAAACTTGGCAATATTTGGCTCAGTAAATAATAAATAATGTCACTTTTAGTTTTAAAAAAACCCCTCACAGAGGATTTAGAGTAGGTACCATGTGTTTTAAGGTTTTTCAAAAATCGACTCCTACCAAGGTGGAAAAGGGTAATAAAGTTTAAGGGGTGGATTGCTGGGAAATATAGTAGGAAATTCTGTATCTATTAGCAGGAATAGCGCCAGCAGTGCTTTGCAGAGCGCTGGCAAGCTCCAGCGAAAGAGCCAAAATGGTCTCCGACACACGACCCCCTTTGCACGACATCCTTGCATCACACAAACTGTTTCTGCTTTGCAGATTTTTTGGCACAAGCCTCAAAGGCTGTAAAGCTGACTCTGGCCTGCTACTGTGAAACTTTTAATTTTTTTTTTTCAAATAAATATCTTTACAAGATTATGTTTATTTTGCTATCCTTAAGATAAAGGTACACATATAAGATATTTCTTTTATTCTGTGATTCAGACGACACAGTCAATCAAACACAACTGAGTTTCTCTGTAAGAAAAGTTTTATTTTGTTTATTTTACATGTACTATTATGATTCACATGAAATGAGTGTTTATTAGTACCTATTAAAACCTTACATACCTGTAAGAAAAGAAACGACATTTAATGTTATCAATCACAATGTCAGTTTCTAAATCACTACTAAAATATCCTACGTAATTAATTAACAATGGTATACATAAATTGTTTTCACGCAACGATGGCGAGATGCTTTTTAGGTTATCTTTTTCATAGATAACTTATTTATTTTGTCATGTTACGGTCCGACGTTATGACATTTGATTACGCGGGAAAATTTAATGAAAGAAAATTATATTTTTCTTTACACACATTATCAGATATAAATGAAGAACACCGTATTTACTCACCACTTTTAATTATTATTAAACACACAGCTAATAATATTTTCACTAGGTCCTAAATTAAATATAAAAACAACAGACTTCCAAAAAAAACACCTCAAAGTATAAGTATAAGTAATTTTGGAAGTCGGTGTCGTTGGTTACGTTATCGTTTTTTGACACCGACTTCCGAAATTACATAGGACCACCCCTGAGGCATACCTTATCCGTTAAAAAAAGAATTTTGCGAATCCATCTTTAAGGCTCCTTCAAAGAGGCGCGCACGCGATAAAATCACGTTGCGAGTCGCGCCTGTTTGCAGGACCCTTAAAACGAGTATACGAACATACAATAAAAAAATATATACATACATCCATATTGAGAACTTCCTCCTTTTTTGAAGTCGTTTAAAAATAAACTAATTAACTACTGTACTACACATATAAATACAAAAACAATATGACAGGCGTCGAAATACTCGTTCATATCTCTGACATCCGGAAACGTGACCAGAATACTTTAAATGTAAAAATAAACATACCACCGAGGTTATTTTTATATCCGGTACAAAGTCTAAAGTGAAAGTTGGAAAGCAAATAACTAAATGCGGGAAGAACCTGAAAGTTAATAAATCAATATTTGTAAATAACAAAACTACGGAACTGGGGAAAAAAATCGCTTATTCTACGTCTCGAAGTGCGTCATTCTTTTATAATTTATTTGCAGCCGACATGACATACTATATATCTTTCAAATTATATTTTAGAACAGGAAATATTTTACTAATCCTCTATAAACTAATTGACCTTCTAATGATGTTACGCTTTTTGGGGTTCCGTACCCAAAGGGTAAAAACGGGACCCTATTACTAAGGCTCCACTGTCCGACTGTCCGTCTGTCACCAGGCTGTATCTCATGAACCGTGATAGCTAAACAGTTGAAATTTTCACAGATGATGTATTTCTGCTCTCTTCCGCTATAACAATAAATACTAAAAACAGAATAAAATAAATATTTAAGGGGGCTCCCATACAACAAACATGTTTTTTTCTGCGTTTTTGCCTTGTGGTAGGTACCTACAGAACCCATCGTGTGTGAGTCCGACTCGCACTTGGCCAGTTTTTAAATTAATTCAAATTCAAATTTATTTATTTTAGGACAACTCAAAATCCAAAGGTAATATTGGTAATTGTGTCACACTATCAATAGCAATGGCTATTGATAATGTGTTACACGATTACCCCGTGGGTTAGGTTAGCTTAGAACTGTGACCAATTTGGATGTAGCGCTCGCGCCGTATTTATAGAACCCAAAATAGAAATTATTTAAGATTCAAAAAGAGGTGCCTTCATTTTAGTGAAGTGTTCAATACTATTTTTAGCAAAGCAAAATGTAAATTTATTTTATAACATATTTGCTCGTAAAGGGTCTCTTATTTCACCAATTTCAATATCGTAATGTATCTCATTACGCACTTGTGCGGTAATGTAAAGTAAATCGCACGGTTTATCAAGATGCTCCGTCAAAACGAACGGTACTTTTATAAATCTTAGCAAAGAGTTTTTATTTCAGAAAAGATGTCAACATTTTATGAATAAAATTAACTTTGGGAGATAAAATATAATAAATAAACATTTAATTCTTTACTTTAATTAATTTTGACAATAAATTACAACCATTAATATCTGTAACAAAAACAAAAATATTAATTTACTTTATTAATAATACTGGCTGTTTTGTGCCTATGCCTGAATAAAAAAAGCGCGAACGCGCGCGCATCGCTTATCTGTTAAGAAGTAAAAATTATTCCGCGCGCTTTTTCTTTTCGCTGTACTTTGTTTTATTTGAAAATGTCGTCAAGTAATGATGAATTTATTAATTCCACACCGCCAGAAGTCTCAGAGGCAGCGAAAAAGGCTACTCTAAGCCTCGCCCGAAAAATCGACCGATAGATACAAGCGTATCAAAATTTCATCATAATGGAAAACAAGCAAATATGCAAGTTCAGTCCGAGTTTTATTTATTTCCTCGCAAATATGTTATAAAACGTCGTATGACATACGTGCGCTTTGAAAATTACAGCCTCTGCTTTCTTTTAGCCCTCGCCTACGGCTCGGGCAAGCAATATCGCCTCGGCTGTAATTTTCAACTTACCGCACTTATATCATAATGTACTATTACACACTTTGTAAATGTCGCAACACTGACTCCCAAGGTACAGGCAAATGCCTAATTTGGGGATCACCGTCCAGTTTATTCATGTACAAATTGTGATTAGCCATACTAATATTATAAATTCGAAAGTAATTCTGTCTGTCTGTCTGGTATGTTACTTTTTCACGCTTAAACCGCTGAACCGATTTAGATGAAATTTGGTATAGAGATAGTTTGAGTCCCGGGAAAGGACATAGGATAGTTTTTAACTCGATATTCCCCCGGGATCGAGACTTAAGGCTCGTACACAGAGGCGCGACGCGACACGCGACACAAAGGCACCGCAAGTCGCGCAACGAGCGGTGCCTTTGTGTCGCGCGCGATTCGCGTCGCGCATCGCGCTTGTTTGCAGGAGCCTTTATGCGGGGGAAACCGCGCGCTAGTAATATTATAAATGCGAAAGTGAGTTTTTTTGTTACACTTTCACGTTAAAACGGATGATCGGATTTGGATGAAATACGGCACATGGATAGACATTGATGACCTGGAGATGTACATAGCGACTTTTTATCCTGGATCGCACACGAAGTCGCGGCCAACAGCTGGTTAGTAAATAAATTTGAATTTGAGATTCCATTAAATAAATACCTTTCAAAACATCGTATCCCAAGTTAACACTGTTTAGTCTTTTCTCTACGAACAGTAACAAAAGTCCATCTTGAAAACCATTTAGTAAAACTTCGTAACTCTTTTAAAACTGGTCAGATCTTTCTTTTCAAAATAAATAAGCACTATTACAAGTGCTATAAATAAACTTTGAGACTAATTATGAATAATCTAGCTCGTAGTGGGTTTTTGCAGTGATTAAGAAATACCCATTCAATGGAGTGGAATTGTACCACGTTTGAGGTTTAATACGATACAATTATGCAGGTGTTTTTTTTTTATTTTTGTTAGCCTGTGCTGCCCCAATCGTAGGTAAGGGTCTTCCTCAATTCCTTCCATCGTTCGCGAGCCCGTGCATCTCAGATTTTACAAATCTGTCCCATTCATCCCGCCATCTTCAACTTGGCTGCAGCTCCATGATAAATACACATTAGTATAGTTACAATATTCTATTTCACGAAGTCCGTTCGGCTTTGATTGTAGTAGTGACGTATCCCGACAAGCGCGCTACCACAGCGGCTGCCCCTTGCTGCCGTCGCATGAGGCTATTTCCGCGAATGTGTACCGTTTTACTTCACCCATTGTTGAGTCTCTGTTGATCACAATGTGCATGTGCACGCTTGACAACATTCATAGCCAAACGGACTTCGTGACATAGAACTTCTGTATCCAGTTTGCTTGTTGCTACTGCATAGGATTTCGATTAGTTCAGCTTATTTAAATGTTTAGGTACAGACGCCAGCACATCAAGCTACTACAATCTGTCAGATTTCTTTAATAGATTTTCAACTTTATCGCTATAGCATAAGGTTCAAAGTTGATTGGGAAAATTTGACACACATACAGTGGCCTCACTTCAGCTGTCATCATCATCTGCCTAGCCTTTTCCCAACTATGTTGGGGTCGGCTTCCAGTCTAACCGGATGCAGCTGAATACCAGTATTTTACATGGAGCGACTGCCTATCTGACCTCCATAACCCAGTTACTGGGTAATACGATACCCCTTGGTTGTCAGACTTTCGGGCTTCTGACTACCCGTAACGACAGTCAAAGACGACATGAATGACAGCCGGGACCAACGGCTTAACGTGCTTTCCGAGGCACGGAGGGGTCTCGGTATGTAAAGATGGTCACCCATCCACAGACCAACCGCGGCAAGCGTAGCTTAACCTGATCGGTCGACCTGTGCGGCTGTCCTACCACGTCATTTACATTTTAAAAAATAATAATAATTAGGTTATCCTGAGGGATTACTTGATATATAATATTTTATGATAAGTTATAGGTTTAAACCTAACTATATTATAAATGCGAAAGTAAGTTTGTTTGTTACATTTTCACGCCTATTTTCTATTAAATCTAGAAAATTTTCAATTTAGGTTGAAAAAGGACCTATTTGTTACGATTTTTTGATAAAATTTGAGTAAGTTTATTTTTTAAACAATACAATGTATTTGTGATGACCTTTAGTTTAACATATATTTTTTATATTGAAAACGCACAAAAGGATTCATCTACAAATTTCTTTAAACTCACGGTATTTTCAGGATTTGAGCGAGGTAATCCCCTTAAAATATCACACGCTACTGACAGCGTGCGATGACGTCACGAACTCACGACGGATGACCGACACGCCGCAGCCGCACCGGTTGCCAAAACCGTCGTTACCGCTGTCGCACCAGGAAGTCGCTGGCGGCGTGTGAGCGAGCCCACGCCCGTGTATTTACGAACACAGTCTTCGGCTGTCGTCTGCGACTACGGTCGGCGTGTGGTCAGATAGACGCTATCTCGAAAATCTAAAATCCTCGAAAACCTACTAAGCGAGCGAAGGTGATGCAATTACTTTTGAAACGCAAAAGAAGAGTGATGGCTATAATGTGCGTGCGCGCGGAATAAAACGACGTATGTGCATACCTCAAACTCAAACTCAAAGCATTTATTTCAATTAAACCATTGACAGGCACTTTTGAATTGTCAAAAAGTCGGTCAGTCAGAAAATATGAAACTAGTTACCCATTTCAAAGCGTAGGTACCTATGGAGAAGAACGGGCAAGAAACTCCATGGACACTTAGATTAGTGCCAAAACGAATTTGCTCCTTTTATAACAATACAAATGAATTAAATTTAAAACTACTTTGAGTAAACTTTGATAATGATAATTCTCTATGTTTTAAATTAAATTCAATTGAATAACTCTTAAGCGTCGTAATGTCGAAAAAAGAAAAAAGAAGAACTTTGCAAATTTTTTGTATCGAGAAAAATTCATTGAATCGTGTTGTGTGTAATGCTAGACCAAAGAACCAAAAAACATATACCAAAATGTTAAATCCCTATTCCACATACATAAGAAGTTATACGAAATAGAAAAACCACATTTTTTTCAATATATCACCTTAAGGTCATAGCACACATATCAACTCTGAAAGGGATCGTCACCGTATCAGCTTGAGCCGTTCAGTATTCTTTGTATGAAACACCCTACTGCAATGCACACTAATCGGAATCGTAACGTAATCGCCTCGCTTCGGAACAAACTCACGAACCGCGGTCCGGTGCGGTGGTCAATTTGTCCCCGCGCTTACGTCTCTCCGTACCTAAGCTTACGTCTCTTCGTCCACTCTTGTCCCTCCCACTCCTCCCACGGCCTGCCTACAGCACTATCAACCAGCGTTTAGCAAGCCGTAAGCGCGGCGTCGTCGCCTAGCCGTAGCCGAGTCGACATATCAGAGCTTCTGATCCGCTTTGGTTACGTGCTTACGTTAGGTTGACGCCTGTTTGACGGCAAGGCGAAAAGCGATACGGTGACGATCCCTTTCCGAGTTGAGATGTGTGCTGTGACCTTAAGACTGGAAACCAAGCTGACCTCAGTGTAGTTGGGAAAAGGCGAGGTAGATGATGACTCTTAAATATATTTGAACCAATTTCAAGAAATGAATGCTTTTTAAGGTTCCGTACCAAAATGGTAAAACGGAACCCTTATAATAATAATCATTTTATTATCAGGCAACTAAGGCCCATAGATAAAATACACAAAATAAACTTATACAATAATAAACTAATACATATTAAAAAAACTTAAAACTATGATTATACACGTAACGTTGTCGGCGTCGTGTTTCGCTGCGTGGTGTCGCGTAACCGTCCTCGGAAACGTCGATATACGACACCTTTCGGCCAAAAGTCCTCTTTCAGACAGGTCTGTAGATGTTGGGTTGGAACACGTACCACGCACGCACGCACCTTATGGTGAGACTGTCTGTCTATCACAGCTAACACAGTAACTTGAAATTTGGAACAGTTTTAGATGACGTTTGCCCAACTATTTTGCAAATAAGAAAGAAATAAAAATATATCTATGTGTATTTTCTGAAAAATTCGAAGTGAGCCTACAAGGGCATGTGGGGTATCATATGAAATAGCGCAGTTTGCACATTTTCAAACATTTTTCTTTTTTTTTTTAGTTTTCGACTTTTGATGAAAAATGTAAAAAAAAATACCGTTCCCCCCTTATCTCCGAAGTTTGCAAAGAGAAAAATCAAAAGTACTTAATTCTATGTGATAGAAGTTTATGTAAAGATAACAGGAAAAATAAAACGAAGTCTCTAAATAGCACACTTTTCAGAAATCATCAACAAAAGTTACATTAATTCCACTATCGGTCAAGAGATGGCGCTCACATAAAACTGCAATATTCTACATCGCAGTGTGTTTTAATTTTCTCTGATGAATATAGACCTCGCCGATGAAAAAAAAAATTAAAACATGATGGTACGAAACCCTTCGGTGCACGCACAAGTCAGATTCGCTCTTGTTTTGATACAGAATAGAATAGAATACTCTTTATTATGTACACCATATAAACACACAGAATTACTTTAAAACCATTTGACGTAACAGAAATTTCAAAATGGCGTATGTTCTCCGTCTTCTTACGTTGTTATTTTAAAGTTGCATGATTTTTAGTTCTTTTTACGTTGAATGTTAATTTATTTTTCTTGTTGTTAACTAATTAAGTAAAACCCAATGTTTTTCTTCCATTAAGTGGTTATGTTGGACGTTTGTGAAGATTACTTTTTTAATTAGCAACATGGTACTGTAGTTAAACATATTTAAAGTTATGTAAGAGTATTTTACAAACTAATTAACTTGTTTACATTAGTCGACGTGGTCACGGTCACGGTCGTGGTCGTGGTCGTTAACATCAATGGCGAGTACATAACTCACCTTCGGTTTGCTGCCGATATCGTAATCATGGCTGAGACTATGGAGAACCTCAGTACAATGCTCGATGACCTCAGTAGAGCCTCCGAAAGAGAGGGTCTTAAAATGAACATGGACAAAACGAAGGTCATGTCAAATGCCCATGTAACACCTACTCTCATAAAGATCGGAGACGCTACACTCAAAGACGTGGACAAGTATGTTTACCTAGGACAAACTGTCCAGTTAAGTAGGTCTAACTTCGAGAAAGAGGTCAATCGTCGAATCCGACTCGGCTGGGCAGCGTTCGGGAAGCTACGCAATATTATCTCGTCCCATATACCGCAATGTCTCAAGACGAAAATCTTTGACCAGTGTGTGTTGCCAGTGATGACTTATGGCACTGAAACGTGGTCGCTCACAGTGGGCCTTATAAGAAGGCCAAAAGTGACCCAAAGGGCAATGGAGAGGGCTATTAGGGATTTTTCAGTTGTTTTATTAATTATTTCACTCAAAATTACGTTAAAAATAACAAGAAAAACCAATCTTTGTTGGCTCATCTTCAATCTTTTAATGGATTTTTTATTTCTATATTCTGTTTTCTTACAGTCAAAATTAATAAATAAGAAGTCAAAACGTTTAACTTTGGATGCACAAGATGTTTTAGTTTCTTAGTCCAAACAATAGATTTTATGTAATTAAATAATTGCTTCATATTTTGCAATAAATTACCAGCGTTGTGTTATCGCGCTTCTATTTCTTTTCTATGCAGTCCGACAATGACCGCGCTTTAGGTCATGTAAGCCCCTTATATCACTTGCATCGTAATGTACTATTTATGGACGTTAAAGTGGGTCCAACTACATGTAATATGTCACTGGTGAGTATTGGCGAACAAAAAGGTCGTGAGTTCAAACCACATCCGTTGCACTATCACTGTGAATCTACTCCTAGTTCAAGCAAAATTATTATGGGTACTTAGATAAGATAAAAAGGTTAACTTTGATTCTAGGACATGCCGGTTTCATCACGATGTTTTCCGTCACCGTTTTAAGAGCAGTGGTGATGAAATAGTTTACACAAAACATACATTACATTACATCGTTATCATCTATTTACATTTTCACTTTTCGTTCTTCGTTCAGGCTATCTCTCTGTGGAATGCGCTCCCCCAGGAAATCAGGATGGCAACTCAAACTCAAAGCATTTATTTCAATTAAACCATTTACAGGCACTTTTGAATTGTCAATATGTCGGTCAGTCAGAAAATATGAAGCTAGTTGCCCATTCCAAAGCGTAGGTACCTATGGAGAAGAACGGGCAAGAAACTCCATGGACACTCTTTTAAATCATATTTTTACAAAAATATTAGTTACATCATCAATATGAATTTATAATTATATGTGAGAACGATGTAAAAAAAGACGTACGCGTTAAAAGAGTCCAGAGTAAAAACAACAATTCAAAATTAAAATAATTAAAAATAAGCCGAGGCAGCTAAGAGATGACGAGCCCCAACTGACGGCGCCCGTTCACGAACATGACGCATAGATCAGCACCATTCAGCTCAACCATTTTGAAGGGAGCTAAATGATCCAACACACACGCCACCGTCAGCGAGACATTTGTGTGAGCATGACATACTATCAGCCGCCAGGGCACATTCAGGACAATGAAAGACACATTACCCGATAAATGGTACATAGGGTATAATATACATAGAACTCACATATGTGCTATGCAATTATACAATATCAAGGAAATTGAGTTTATACAATGCAAAGATAGTCTTACAATCTTCAGAAGCTCCAACAGAATTTTCAAGCGTTAAGCAATCAGTTGTGGTTGTGGAGCAGGACCAGCATTAAGCCAGGCATTTTTATCAGCGATGTAATCCCCTAACTTATAATATGCCTGACTGCATAGTGTGCGTTTTATACAAGACTTGAATTTTGTCTCATTCAGTTGAAGAATGTGGGGAGGTATTTTATTATAACATTTTAAACAGTACCCCATAAAAGATGAGTCTACTTTAGCCAGTCTGAAACCTGGTTGAACTAATAGGTCCCTATTTCTAGTATTATAATTATGTCTTTCACCTCTTTTCCTAAAAAGATGTAGGTTTTTTCTTACATACATGATGTTAAACCAACTGATTATCCTTTAAAGTTAAGGCCCCCTTCAAACAGGCGCAACACGTGATAAAATCGCGCGCGACACAAACAAAGGCACCGCAAGTCGCGTAACGAGCGGTGCCTTTGTGACGCGCCCGATTCGCGTCGCGTGTCGCGTCTGTTGCAGGAGCCTTTAAGGTTCGCGAACACATTCGCAAGAAGCTGGTAGTATCATCACAATGGTAATATTTTCTCATTGTGTGTCTTATTTCATTTTATTAAGTTTATTTATGTATATTTATTTGTACCTACTTCTATATATATGTAATCAGGTATAGGTATATCATATTCAGTTTTAATAGTTTTATGCGTATCTTTATATTATTTAAAATATTTATTCCTCAATGTTCATGATTGCACCTACCACTGTTTGTCTCTGCATCGCCCAAAGGTTGACTGGTAGAAAATGCCTATGGCATTAAGTCCGCCTCTGTACATTTATGTGCTTGAAGTATTAAATAAATAATAAATAAATAAATAAAATAAAGCGCATGTCTGGGTTCGAACCTACGATCTTATAACACGTAAAGGCTCCTTCAAACAGGCGCGACGCGCGATAAAATCGCGCGTGACACAAAGGCACCGCAAGTCGCGCAACAAGCGATGCCTTTGTGTCGCGCGCGATTTTCGTCGCGCGTCGCGCCTGTTTGTAGGTGCCTTAAGTTGCGGCCGGTACCACTGGGCTACTACGTTTCTAACTTCAATAAATAAACTCAGCTTTTCGCAGTCCACTGCTGGATTATTTTATTAATATTTATTAACTTCTTATTCATCTAAAAACAAAATAATTATAATACTTCTTTATCAATCAACTTAACGAGATTATTCAATAAATCTTGTAAGTAATGAAAATTTGCAAACAATCAAATAGTTACCAAGTTCAAACATAAAATATTTTCTTCAAAATAAAAACAGTTTTTCGTAAAATAATCAAACTTAACGCCAGTTTCTGGTATGGGTATTAATTTTTATATTTTTCAGCGCGCACTTTTTTTGTTGATCCCCCCGTACCCCGCAACCTCCTCTCCCCTCGCGAGCATCTGCTACCATGCCTACCACTATAACATAGTATGTTTAATTTGTTCAACAAGGATTTATTTATGTTTTGTTTTTGATTAATAAACAAAAAAAAATTAAAAAAAAAACTAAGTGGGTACCTACTGTTTGAATTTTGTGACTGAAATGCCCGGACTTTTATTGAAATGTCACACTCCAATCACCATAACAAACAAACGCGTTACACATTATGGTCTTATGCTAACAAAAAAAAAGAACACACTTGTTCTCCTGCAATTATTTTGTCAAACTGAATTATGTATGGGCTTGTACCACTGCCCTTAACACAAGTTATTTTATAACTTATTAGGGGTGCTGGTTCCAAAACGTACCTGATTTGTTAACTAGCATAAGTCAAGTGTACCTACAGATAACTATTATTTTATATTATTATTATTATTTTACATAACTCGGGACCATGCGGTCCTGGTCCTTTGGAAGGCGTACGAGAGGCCGAAGCCAACTCGCAGAGGCCTCTTACGAAATTTTAATGAAATGCGGCACCAACCGACGATTATCTCTGTATGCACTATGCAAGTGCACCCAAATATTATTATTATTAATGTCAAGCTTTCTGTCAGTACTTTTCAAATTTCTTAATGGTAACCCTAGTCCCAGCCACCTATCTAAAGGTTCCTACACACTATGCCGGCAGCCCAGCCGGCGGGCATGCCGCCAACAAGCCCGGCGACATTCCCGGCGGGTATTTGAGCCTTGCCGCACAAACGAGCTGCACAACTGAAACGATGCTCTCCGGCCGCCTGATTATGCCGACGGACGGCGCGGCATACCCGCGCGGCAAAAACCCGCCGGCTGTGCCGCTGGCATACTATGTAGGAGCCTTTAAGGTCGCCAGGTCATCTACAAAGCTGGGGCGCATCCCACACTACGCTTGTCCATACGCGGTCTGCCCTCTAGGACCCGTGCTCCACCGGCCATCGTCCCTTCAACAAACTTATCGTCTACAATTCCTACATTCCATGAACTTTTCCATACCAAGCGCAAGTTGGCTAAGAGGCCGTTCCTTTGAATTAATTGAACCATGACAATATAGAAAACGCCACAAGAGCATATTTATTACATATATTAGTACATTTCGTCACGGTCTCCGAGTCTGAGGTAAATTTCCGCCGCCTTCTCGAAGTAAATATGAAATTAATTCCTAGGATATATTCACAATTGCGTAGGTACAGAATTATTTCAATTTCCAAGGTAATATTTACATATACCTAAGTAATTTTAAAGATAACAGTCTTACTATACTAAACGATCCTTTGGGCGCATTATGTCCAATTCGCAAAATGTCCAGTGGGCTCAAAATGTCTAATTCTCAATATGTCTAATTCTCAAATTGTCCAACTCTCAAATTGTCCAATTCTCAAATTGTCCAATTCTCAAAGTGTCCAATTCTCAAATTATCCAGTTCTCAAATTGTCCAATTAGCAAATTGTCCAAAAAAGTCGTTTAAGAAGTTTAGTAGATAGATAATACGTTCGTAAACCACGGGGTGCAGCTGCTAGTCCTAAAATAATTATAATAACTTCTACAAGTATGTTGGGTACCTTTAACGAAACATAAAAAACAAATAAATTTTTTTTTGTGGGGTCATCGACCGCAGTTAGTTTATTCACTTGAAATATCAGTTTATAAACAGTTTTTTTTTGTGTAAACTTCGCAGTTGTTATTGGTATCTAAACACTATAAAGCATTTTTCTACAACCAGCGGTCGTTGACCCCTATGAAAAAACATCATTTTTTTATCGTCTTTAGATATCGATATCAATCACGTCTGCGGAGTTTCGTTAGCTAATTTAATTTGACCCAGTATAGCTCTCAAAGGCACATATTACGATCTAGTAAAAATCGATCATCCATTAAATAATTTACGACGGCTACTTTGCTAGATAATCTAGGCAGATTGTCTAGCCTTTTCTCATTTATCTTGGGGTCGGCTTCCAGTCTACCCGGATGCAGCTGAATTTTAGCATTTTATGCACATGGGGCGACTGCCCACCTGACCTCCACAACCCAGTTGCTGGGTAATACGATACCCCTTGGTTTGACTGGTTGTCAGACTTTCAGGCTTCTGACGACCCGTAACAAGAGATCAAAAATCCAAGAATGACATCTGGGACCAATGGCTTAACGTGTTTTCCGAGGCTCTGTATGTAAAGATGATGACCACCATCCACGGACCAACCGCAGCAAGCGTACAGTGCGTGCCACGTAAGAAGAGACTTGACACACCACGTGGTCTGACATGCGCAGAACACGATTTTAGGTATCTTTAGCGGTATGAGGTCTGAGTGCGGGACGGGACTGGACGTTATAGGGGCGGCGGAAAGAGCGGGGGAGGCGGGGTCAAGTCTCTTCTTACGTGGCACGCACTGTACCTATGGTTCGAATTTTTAATAACTCATTTCAGACTGAGTTTAGAGATATGCATATCAAATAAGTTTCGTTTCTTACACTATTCTGTACTAGAAGAACAAGATCTGGTTGATGATTCTTTTTACCTTTTGTGGTAGACGAATTTTATTCTAGGTGCATCGTCTTCACATGTAATTATAAATTATTATGTATACAAAACCTTGTAAAACATTTTAAAAGAGTAAAGGTGGAGTTTCTTGCCCATTCTTCTCCATACGAACACTACCTTTTGGAAGGGGCGACTAGAATCAATAATTCAATTTTACTGTAAGTTGTGACGTTCAAAAGTGCCTTTAATGTGCCTATTTGAAATAAATGATTCGACTTTGACTTTGATGGCCGCGAAAAAACAAAACGACGCCAATTTCAGTCATTTAAGTAACACATAAGCGTCATTTTACTGCAGCTAATTAAACCGACTATATAGCTAAAATTTTTAACCTGATCGAACGATCCGTACCGCTGTTATTAGTTAGCCACAATGTTGCCTTGTTAATTATTTTATTAGCCATTTAGCCACTCAGTATTGTAAACCATCAAATAACTAGATAAACCCATTTGCAATGTTGCTAATTATATCGACAAATACATTATATTGAGTCTTAAAATAACTAATGTTTGCGTTGACATATCTTAGTGTGTTATTCTTAAAAGTAATCAAATTAAAACCGTTAACTATTGCAAATAATTTATTTAAACAATGAAATGATTAAATGTTTGACTTTCTGAGTGGTTTAGTCATAATCATTTCAGCTGAAAGACGTCCACTACTGGACATAGGTCTCCCCCAAGCACCGCCACTTTGACCGGTAATGTGCTTCTCGCATTCAGCGGATATTCTTACGGCCTTTACCAGGTGATACCCGGTCCACCTCGTGGAGGCCTTCCAACGCTACGTTTTCCGGAAAGCGTTCGCCACTCCAGAACCTTTCAGCCTTGTCGGCTGTTCCACGAGCAATGTCAGTGTGTGTGTTTGGTTTAATCATATCCATAGATATATGAAAAAATACTTTACTTACATATGGTAAGTGGTTCCATGAGATACGAAGTATTCATTTTGACTTCGGTTTTTACAGGAAACCACTGAACAACTCGGCATTTTTATATTTTATCACGATCACGGTCGAAAGCGCACTAGTTCGCGGAGACGGTCATTTGCCTAGTACAGGCCCATGTTGCTCATGTTGGGTGGACAGAGACACGCCCCTTTGCCACTTCTCCTGTTTTTTACATTTCTATGGTCATACCATAAGTAAAACATTAATTTCTTATCCAAGTTTCAGCAAATTCTTTCTTAGATTTCTTAATAACCATAATCAGCTCACACGTTCCCACTGCTGGGACACAGGCCTCCTTTCCGTTAGAGGAGTGGGCCATAATCCACCACGCGGGCCCAGTGCGGGTTGGTAGATGTCACATGTCTTCGAATTTTTGGTTCTAAGACATGCCGGTTTCCTCACGATGTTTTCCTTCACCGTTTTGAGAGCAGTGGTGATGAAATAATTTACACAAAGTAAAGCGACTGTCTGGGTTCGAAGCTACGACCACAACTACGACACCTGTAAGTTGCGACAATTACCACTGAGCCACCACTCCTCCTTCCACGATTTCTTAATAATAGATAGTATTTATCTATATATATAAAAATGAATCCCTATTTCCCTTGGTCACGGCATCACGCCTGAACGGCTGGACCGATTTCGCTAATTCTTTTTTTGTTCTGTTCGTTATTATCAGGAGAAGGTTCTTAAGAAAGAAAAAATTAAGGAAATTGCGCGGAAAATTAGAAAATTTAAAATTACTTAACCACCATATAAAATTATTTAATGTAACCTTTTTAATGTAACCTTAAGACATTTGACAAAAAAATAGGAAAAAAAAAGACGTTTAAAACGGATTCTTCTGTCAATCTTATTTTATTGATAAACAATACATTTAAAATAATTAAATTAAAGGATCTAAGAAACCTGATTTTCTTAGTTCACATGACGGTTACTTTAGAGCCATCAGGCCTAATATTAAAAGTTCAATTTAATATGGAATTTTGGTAAGTTTGGATAGACTAACATACACGTTACTAACATAACAAGTGGTATATACCTACTTGGTTATAAAGAAGAATACAATAGTTTTATTTTAATTTACAGATGAATTTTCGTTTATAAAAATGCCAGCAGCTAGACGTACAAACTTAAGTCGCAGAACTCGCAATGCTGCGAGTCAAAGATATACAAGAGCAAGTCAAAATGACGAGCAACGCGAAGCGCGGAATGAAGTAGAAAGGAATCGATGGAATCGAAATCAACTACATAGAAATGTTGCGTTTAACGCCTATCGAGCTGCATTCAATTATAACGTGGAGATAGATTACAGTTCACAGCAAATCGTTACTATTGGAACAATGAACGTTGTGTGTCAATATTGCAAGGCATTTAAATTTAAAAATGAAGCTCCTGGTTTGTGTTGCGCGAGCGGTCAAGTCAAATTGACGCCATTGGAACCGCCACCAGAGCCACTACATTCACTGGTTTCCGGAAATGGGCCAGATTCTAAACATTTTTTGACTCATATCCAGCAATATAACAATTGTTTTCAAATGACGTCATTTGGTGCAACAAAAGTTATTCAAGAAAACTTTATGCCAACTTTTAAGATTCAGGGTCAAATATATCACCTAACAGGTTCCTTATTGCCAACGCCGAATAATGACTACAAATTTTTGCAGATTTATTTTATGGGCGATTCAGCAAGCCAAGTCGATCAGCGTTGTGCACACAACAATTCGGTGAAAAGATCAATTGTGGAACAACTCCAAACGTTTTTTCATCGACATAACGAATTGGTTGCATTATTTACGACCGCTTTGGACCGCATGCCGTCTGATAATCACAAAATTGTCATCAAAGCTGATAAGACGCCTGCAGGACACGAGACGCGAGACGTTTTAATGCGCCAACAATTGACGAAGTCGCTATTGTTGTCGTGGGTGAAAATTTATAAAACCGAGATATTGTTTTACATCGGCGTAGCAATCAACTGCAGCGTGTGTCCGAAACACATCGATCATATGATGCGTTACAATATCCTATCTTATTTTGGCAAGGTGAAGATGGATATCACTTTTCAATGAAGATGATAAATCCAGTTACAGGTTCCGAAACTAACAAAAAAGTTAGTTCAATGAATTATTATTCATACAGACTGATGGTTCGGGAAAATGAGGACAATCATATTATATATTAAAATGTCGGCATCTCTTCCACCAATATGCTGTGGATATGTACGTGAAAGTTGAAACTGAGCGATTGACATTTATCAGGTTGAACCAGGCAAAACTGCGTTCTGAAGAATACATTCATCGACGGGATGCCATCAATGCTGATGGAAATCGGGTCAGCTAGATCAACCTGACAACTTTATATAATAAAACAATTAACTTAATAAAATCAAAAATCTGCTCATTTATGGCGTCTAAGGCGGAACAAAGTTCGCCGGGTCAGCTAGTAAACACATAAAATACAATATTAATAATAGTAATAAAACGTACAAGTAAATAAAAAGGAGGGAAAATAATCAAAGGGCATCAAAACATTCATCCGCATCGCTGTCCACAGGAAACGTGCCCAAAAGACTGGCAGCATTGCCACGTTGTATGGCAATGCTGATTCTTTGGCCCAAAAATAAGCCAGCCCTCTGGTCACGTGAAGAGTCGACCAATCGCTTGGCGATGTCTCGAAATACTAAGTGGGCACTCGGGCCCCATGGCCCTAGAGTTTCAACGCCAAAGTATTATAGTAGTATTTATTGGATAAACTTTGATTATTTTTTAATTAACTTAAAAAAGAAGAGGCTGTGCATTCGGCGAGATTTTTTTAACCGGAAAATTAACGGGTCCTTATTTCTGCATATTTTTACGACAAACTATTATAATTTTAATTTTATTATGAACACAGCCTAACTTTAACTATGTAAATATGATTTGGAAATCCCAGTAATTACACTAAGATTACTGAGAACATTGTTTACTTCATGCTTGTGAACATTTCCATCATTTTCATACAGGTTTCAGTTGTTTTATGTCTTTTTTAATTTTTATTTGCAATGTGCGTTTTTTTTTTGTGCAGAATAAACAATTTTTCTTTCTTTTCTTGAAGGCACATTCCCAGTTCTTCGTAGGTCCTCGTCAGTTCACCTCAGCTTTTTCCATACTATGTTGGGGCTGGTCTAACTGGATTCAGATGAATACTAGCGATGCTATTCTGTAAAACTCTTACGATGAAAACTTAGGTGAAGTGAGTTATCAACAGTGTAAATCCTTAACATAAGGTAGATTGACAGCTCGCTTCGTCTACCTTTTCACAGTAGGATTAACACAAAACCAGCAAAATTTTACATGAAGCGACTGCCTATCTGACCTCCGCAACCCAGTTACTGAGTAACGTGATACGGTATCACCAAGGGGTATTACTGATATTCATTAGTAAGACTGGTTTTTAGACTGTCGGGCTTCTGACTTTGATTCTCTTGTTATGTAGGTAATACATAGTCAGTGATTCTTCTTCATCTTGCCTTGTAAACAGTTTTTTTTTTATTTATTCAAAATTATGTTAACAGCTATAATGCTAATGCAATGTTACTACTACAAAGATAAAAATACATCTAACTTACATTGAGTACCGAAAAATACAATAAAAAATGTATTTTTAATTGTTTATTTGTATTTGTTTAAAATACAAAATACAATCATAAATACAATTAAAATACAATCAAAAATACAAATAAAATACAATTACCATTAAAATCACTGCTCAAAATTTTCAATACACTTAACAATATGCAACTACTGCGAACTTTATCAGGCTGCAGTGAAATATATCTACGCCAAGGTACTTAGTTCGCGTGATGTGTATATGTCGTAGGTTTTTCATAAAATTAGGTTTTTGATGAAAAACCTAGGTTTTTGATGAAAAACCGGAAGATGACACATTTTAAACTCAATTTCATCATAAACCTCTAACAATCCAGATTTTTGATCAAAAACCTGAACTAGTTTGGCTTTATGATAAAACGAGCGCGCAGTATTATTTCTAACGACGTCAGGTCAACGGAGCCCCGCTGCGCGAGGCTCCTATTTCTGTCTTCAGGGTTTAAAGGAACCTAACCAAACCGAACCTCGGGGTGCCCCTGACGTCGACCGTCTTCTTCTGGTTCAAAAGCACAAAAATAGACAAAATCACGTTTTTAACCGTTTCGTTTTTCGCCGTTTCACACTCACATCACACATATTATTTTTTAAATGTAGGTATGTAATTTCATAACAAATAAATCATTGTTTATTGTTTCTTAATTGTTTTATTTATTTAAAGAAATAGCAACCAACATTGTTTTTATCATAAAACTAATACAGTCTAGGTTTTTGATAAAAAAACTGGATTTTCTCAGGTTTATGATAACATAAAGTAATAATTTTGTCTTCTTCCGGTTCTTGATCAATAGCCTAGGTTTTTGATCAAAAACCTAATTTTATGAAAAACCTACGACATATACATGAATGTCGAGACCACGTACTTAGTCTGTTTGCTAAAGAGCAAATTGCGAACACCAATTCTATTGTCAAGATAGGTGATAATTACAATTATTCTAGGGAATATTTAACTGGTCCTCAAAAAACTGATTGACCTTCTAATGATGAACACTTTTCAAAATTAATGAACATCTAAAATGTTTTGCGCTACTAAGCCCGGCGCGCGACGAGCCTCTACATTCAAGTTGGTCGCAGTTATTTGGCTTTTAGGTTTTTGAGGACCGCAAAATAGGAATTATTTGTGGTTCACAAAGAGTCATTATATTAGAGTGTGAAAAATGGTAATTGATATAATGGTAATTGATATAGAGTGTGAAAAATGGTAAAATGATAAAAGATGTTGGATGAAATACATGTCTTTCTTCTGTGACAGTCTTTATAATACTCAATATCACGCTTACTCAATATCACGCTTACTCAATAATCACGTTTACTCAATATCACGCTTTTTATACATAGGTACCTATTCGTTACTGTTTTTATGTGACACTAATTTATTTTTATTTATTTACTTAATTATGCATACACATTACACACATCACGATGCAGTATAAAACTGATTTACATCCGTCACCTCACACATCAGGTCCAGTTGAAAACCAGCGTCAGGCACCAGTTGTCTGGCATTTTTGCTGAACTGGGCCTTTTTGGCGCAGCCGTGAGGCACACTTTCCTCCTAATTTCTTACATCGGACTTTGCACTTTTTATTTTTATCTTATTTTTTATTCTGATGTACGACTAATGTTCACACACACACGTGAACACGTCACATCACACATACATGGACGACGAGCGGCGCTGGGACCGGGCGACGCGAGACCAGCGCGCCGACCGCACGAGACTGCATCGTCCGCCACGACAGCGATCGCACCATAATTTTAGAACTTAGTTTTGCTACTTTGTGTACCTACCGAATAAACCTTTATACAGTCCACTCGTCTTTTCCATCATCTGGGCCTATCTAACTAATATCTAACTACCTGGTGTATTGTGTGTCTCTTAGTCTGTGCTAAATAAATGTATTTTCTTTCTTCTTTCTTTCTAATACTTTTTGGGAGGCCTGTGTTAGCATCCGCCAACGAGTATACAATAAACCGATTTATTCCGGCGTGCTATGGGGAACCCACAGTACAACGATGATTTTTACACTAACCTAGCTTTACAAAAAATGGATATTCTCGTGGTACAAGATTAGCTGTAGTCAGCCCCACTACTAACTTGCTGACGTAAACACCTTTTTTTTTGGTCGGGGGGAATTCTTCAAAGGCACCCGACCTCCGGGGAGGGAGGTCGGATTTTTACCTCAATAAAACCACCCCGGTGATCACCATCAGCACATAGGGGGTGGTCCCGGTTCCTCATAAAAGACCAATTCCGGAACCCCCCCGTGCAACTCCTGTAAGGCAGATCCCTGGGAAGACTGTAAAGGGGCCTCCCTTGAGCCTCGTTATGCTCGGCAGCACGTGACCAGTGTGTCACCGTCTTCCCTAGGGTCACTTGGTGGGCATGACATAAACACCCATCGTCACTTGCGGACACACATCTAATGCACCCAATTATGACAAGAATCTAATTAGTACAGACGTGATCAGGTCATCAGACACTACCATATCCTTTACTAATGGGAACGAAGCTCTGATTCACAAGTGATCATCATTAAAGCAATGGAAGAAATTAATTTAGGAAACTAATTGTGAGGAAACCTGACTGGTATGAAATCTTAGTAATCAAGCGGGAAAAGAGCAATGGTGGCCCAGTGGCAACGGCTGCAACTAACGAGATGTAGGTCGAAGGTTCGAAACCAGACATACTCAAAACGGTGACGCTGTACCGGTAGCACTGCTCTCAAAACGGTGACGCTGTACCGGTAGCAATGCTCTCAAAACAGTGACGCTGTACCGGTAGCAATGCTCTCAAAACAGTGACGCTGTACCGGTAGCACAGCTCTCAAAACAGTGACGCTGTACCGGTAGCACAGCTCTCAAAACAGTGACGCTGTACCGGTAGCACAGCTCTCAAAACAGTGACGCTGTACCGGTAGCACTGCTCTGAAAACGGTGACGCTGTACCGATAGCACTACTCTCAAAACGGTGACGCTGTACCGGTAGCACTGCTCTGAAAACGGTGACGCTGTACCGATAGCACTACTCTCAAAACAGTGACGCTGTACCGGTAGCACTACTCTCAAAACGGTGACGCTGTACCGATAGCACTGCTCTGAAAACGGTGACGCTGTACCGATAGCACTACTCTCAAAACGGTGACGCTGTACCGGTAGCACTGCTCTGAAAACGGTGACGCTGTACCGATAGCACTACTCTCAAAACAGTGACGCTGTACCGGTAGCACTACTCTCAAAACGGTGACGCTGTACCGATAGCACTGCTCTGAAAACGGTGACGCTGTACCGGTAGCACTGCTCTCAAAACGGTGACGCTGTACCAGCAGCACTGCTCTCAAAACGGTGAAGGAAAAGATCGTGAGGAAACCGACATTTCCTAGAACCAAAAGTTCGAAGACATATGACATCTACCAACCCGCACTGGGCTCGCGTGGTAGATTACAGCCAACTCCCTCTCGAAGAGAATAGGCCTGTTTCCCAGCAGTGGGAACATTATTGAGAGTCCCACATACACGCTTTTTTTTTTTTTCAGGATGGGAAATCATCAAATGACCCCTCCCGCTCTGGGTGGAGCGGAAGGGAGTGTCAGACTCTTACTGACTAAAACCCACCCGTGTTCCTTCCTTAGCCCTTTATGCTCCGGGCCAGCGGTAACCCTTTCGGACAATCCCGCTGACCCGGCAGGCTTCGGCCCTGGCGGGCCCCTTCAGTTGATGCTGACATCTCTTTGAGGCGCGCGTGGAACACGTACGCGCCGTCCGGCACGGGCCGGGTCCTGATCGGACGGTGAGCTACCCATTACTTTCCACCCGCAGGCCCACGCCTAGTCGTCGCGCGGCTCCCGACGCCCGGAGCGTCTCCCGCGGCGGCTGGGACGGGAGGCTCTCTCCCTCAACCGTCTCGCCGCCTCTTTCGCTAGCATGACTGCTTCGCAGAAGGAGGCGACTGCCCCCCACTCCCTCTCGCCCCGGACCATGGCTTGAACCAGGGCCGGACGCGAGAGGTCGCCGCCGCTGCCGATCGCCTCTACGAGGACACGGCGGTGCTCCGCCCAAGCGGGGCAAACTTTCATAACACATTGCCTGACTAAAGGAATCGAACCACGCTCAGTCGTCACGCTGAAATACCGATGATACGATGATACGCTTACGATAAAAATAACCCTGTTTTGCTGACGCACTATCAGGTCAGAAATAAAAATACTTTATTTAGGACACACACAGGAGACCCAAATAGTAAAAAAGGAGCATTTAAAACTAACAAAGTCACATTAAACACCCAAAAAAATAAAAACCCTTCTCAGCATAATGCTGCGATATTTAAAAAATAAACACCGCAGCGCCGGTATTCTGATACGGCTGAGGGGTAAAACGGAGCGAAGGGCCATGGAAGGGTACCCATCTATTGCATACCGTGATTCCTCCGTGTCTCGGGGTCTCAGATAGTTTTTTGAACGTTGTTATGGGTAGTCAGAAGCCTGAAAGTCTGACAAACAGTCTTACCAAGAGGTATCGTGTTACCCAGTAACTGGGTTGTGGACTTGTGGAGGTAACTGCACCGTTGGTCTCGTGGTCGCAAGCGCGACTGCTGTTCGTGGGGTTCTGGGTTCGACTCCCAGATTGTTTGAGTTTTTCCATTAGGAATTTTTTTGTAACGCCTGGAGTTTGGAAGTTGGCGGTGTGATACCCCCGTGCCTCGGAGAGCACGTTAAGACGTTGGTCCTGCGCCTGATCTCTCTCCGGTCGTGTCGGATTGCCGTCCCATCGGGCTATGAGAGTGAGGGAGGAGGGAGTGCACCTGTCTCTGCGCGCACACTTGTGCACTATAATATCTCCCGCGCCGAAGGCTAGTCTCCTTTATAATGCGCACAGCACAAGAGTGGAACTCTCTACCTGCGTTTGTGTTTCCGAGCGCATAAAACCCGAATCTCTTCAAAGTAAGAGTGAACAGGCTTCTTCCGGGTAATCTCACTCCATCGTCGACTTTGTCTCTGTCACCTCTGACCTAGACTAGAGTCAAGAGCAAACCCATTTCAAATAAAAAAAAATAAAGATTGGCTGCC
Source organism: Luperina nickerlii (assembly GCA_963855955.1). Classification (NCBI taxonomy): domain Eukaryota; kingdom Metazoa; phylum Arthropoda; class Insecta; order Lepidoptera; family Noctuidae; genus Luperina; species Luperina nickerlii. The sequence goes on from OY979690.1 coordinate 7,479,264, forward strand.
GTGGCCGAAATACGAGCACGGTCTGGAGGAGTTTTATTTATTGATTTTTTTATGGAGGTCTGCAGTCACTGCGTGTAAAATACTGGTATTCAGCTGCTTCCAATTAAAATGGCACCCGACCTCTACATAGTTGGAAACAGGCTAAGCAAAAGATGAAGAAGAATGTGAACACCATGTATCTATCAGATAGTTAATTTATATGTCATGGTTTCATTTTTAATTATTTAACAGTACCCGGCGATAAATATTGCACAACGACCTATTCGATCCTATCGATTTTATACAAAGAATAAAAATAATTATCAAAAGAAGCAAATCATAATTGTTTTAACAGTTCCTAATAGATACCGGACTGTTTGTATTTCGTGCGACAGAGATAACGCTCTACGAAGCCGAAATTAGCCGATTGTCTCTTTGCAATATTTATCGCCGGGTACTGTACCTATTGTGGTATAGTAATTTTATTTTAGGTGCATCGTCTTCACATATTATTATCTAAGTATTATATAATAAGTAAATGTATGCAAAATATTGTAAAATATTTTTCAACACATTTGCTCGAAAAATGCATTTACAAAGCATGTATACATTGTTCGAAAGTTAAAAATTACGCACCATACAACGGAACGTGCGGTAAAATAGGTACTCTCACCTAAGTACCTATTTTACCGCACGTTCCGTTGTATAGCACCGTGCGTTTTCTTTACGGTTTTTTTTTTAATTTCCATAAAAAAAATATAAGAATTCCACCAAAGAGTTTTATATTATGAGAATAAACAACCTGACTGATCGAACCTCCTTGGAAGCGCTTTTGCTCAATACGTTGTCTCACTTTAATACTAAAGAGTAAATGAGACGAAAGATGTAGTTCTAATTTTCACCACGTGCATGTGGCGCCATTTGCAAATTCGCGCCATTTTCATATTAGAAACTTTAAAAATTGTTGCGACTTTCCCAAACAAAGTAATATATGAGTTCAACATACTAAGTGTGAAATTAATAATTTCAGTCAGTCAGTTAAGCTTCCAAAGCAGCAAATATATCATTGAATTTCAGTAATTGTTCCAATTTTACTATTAATTTCCAAGAGTAGTGACCTATCTGTTCATTTTCTTATTTGCTATTAAAAATAGTCAAATGAAAAAGTATGTACATACTGTACTGTTTTCTCGCAAATGTGTTGAAAAACATTGTATGACACACGTGCAGAAATTGGTATTTACAAACTCGTGACTATGGTAAGCCCTCGACTTCGTCTCGGGCTTACATTCGTCTACTCGTTTGTAAAAACCAACTTACCGCACTAGTATCATAAATAACTATTTATAACATATTTGCTCGTAAAGGGTCTCTTATTTCACCAATTTCAATATCGTAATGTATCTCATTACGCACTTGTGCGGTAATGTAATGTAAATCGCACGGTTTATCAAGATGCTCCGTCAAAACGAACAGTACTTTTTTAAATCTTAGCAAAGAGTTTTTATTTCAGAAAAGTAGTCAACATTTTATGAATAAAATTAACTTGGGAGATAAAATATAATAAATAAACATTTAATTCTTTAATTTAATTAATTTTGACAATAAATTACAACCATTAATAACTGTAACAAAAATAAAAATATTTATTTACTTTATTAATAATACTGGCTGTTCTGTGCCTATGCCTGAAAAAAAAAGTGCAAACGCACGTGCATCACTTATTCCGCGAACTTTTTCTTTTCGCTGTACTTTATTTTTATTTGAAAATGTCGTCAAGTAATGATGAATTTATTAATTCCACACTGCCAGAAGTCTCAGAGGCAGCGAAAAGGCTACTCTAAGCCTCCTGCCTGAGAAATCGACCTATTATATAGATACTTAAAAGCGTATCAAAATTTCATCACATGGAAAACAAGCAAATATGCAAATTCAGTCCGAGTTTTATTTATTTCCTCGCAAATATGTTATAAAACGTCGTATGACATACGTGCGCTTTGAAAATTACAGCCGAGGCGATATTACTGACTTACCGCACTTATATCATAATGTACTATTAAAAGAGTAGGTAACGGTTGTGTTTCTTGCCCATTCTTCTCCATACGAAAACTACCTTTTGGAATGGGCGACTAGAATCGCTTCTATTTGTTGTAATTTCTGACGTTCAAAAGTGCCTATTTGAAATAAATGCTTTGACTTTGAAGTAAAAACTATGACTCATGTTCCATGCAATTCCTTTTTTTCTCGAACTAACACTGACGTCATAAAGCAAACAATAAATTGCAATTAATAAACAAACATGTTAGTATTTTTCCATTAAACACTATTGATTTAAATAAACTGCATGTCGATTACAGTAAAAACCGCAGTAACCTTCTGGATTCCCAACCTGTGTCCGTCCCTCTCGCACTTCAGAATTTTCCAATATAAGAAGGAGATGGGTATATCTGAGTCATGATCGATTGAACAGATTTTATTGTAAGTTGAAGGATAGCTCTAAAGGTTGCAAATCTTTTTAGGATAAAACAGCTTGTAATAAAATTGAATGACGTCGTTAGTATGAAAATAACATAATTTTAACTTCCTGCAAAATTAATATTTATTTAATAAATGTTTAGTACCTAAGGACAAAAGAAATCCTTGTGCATATTTCAATAAAAAATCTCGACTGCATAAAACATCTAAAAAGGTTGTTTGTAGAATAGAAGTACTTCTTTTTAGAAAATCTGAGATTGAACTAAATTCAATTAATCTGCCTAGCCCTTACCCAACTATGTTGGGGTCGGCTTCCAGTCTAACCGGATGCAGCTGAATACCAGTATTTTACATAGAGCGACAGCCTATCGGACCTCCACAACCCAGTTACTCGGTACCACGATACTCCTTGGTAAGACTGGTTGTCAGACTTTCGGGCTTCTGACGAACCGTAACGACTGTCAAAGATCCACGAATGACAGCCGGAATCACCGGCTTAACGTGTTTTCCGAGGTACGAGGGGGTTTGGTATATAAAGTTGGTCACCCATCCACGGACCGACCGTGGCAAGCGTAGCTTACCCAGTAACTGGGTTGTGAAGCGGATCCCAACATCGGAGCAGATGATAAACTTAAAACATAATGCAAAACTGTGATTCTGATTAGGCTTTCTAAAATGCGAAGTTGTTTTTTTTTTATTTGAAATGGTTTTCCTCCTGACTCTAGTTTAGGTCAGAGGTGACAGAGACAAAGTCGACGATAGAGTGAGCTCACCCAGAAGAAG